>CM056950.1:1133197-2333197 GCA_029856935.1 Cyclocarya paliurus
TAGGGTTATCTGAGAAAGATATTATAATGCAGAAAGAAATGATCGAAAAGAAATAAAGCAAGTTTCATAAAAGAAAAAAAAAATTGCGGAAATATTTTCCAAATACTATGTCAAGAACATGATAAAATCATAAAAGAGACTTAAGACCAGATAAGAAAATGAAATTTATATTGAATTGTATTGAATGAATTAAATTCGATAAAAAAAGCTTTACATTATATTTTTTATTGAAATAGTGAATAATAATAGAATAGAAAACAGAAATGATAAAAAATAATTAATACTTATTTTCTAATTTGACCTTCTTTTAATTTTATACTTTCAATATGTGATGCTTTACTCCAACAAAAACAAATATGAGATTGCTTCTTTGAACACGTAATCATTCTCGCCTGTTATATATTGTCGGGTTTGGCTAGTGATCCATTTTTCTTATTTTACTGGTGACAGTTGACAGGTTTGAAAAATAATAAAAGAGAAATTAGGCTAAAAAACAACAACTCCTTTAAATAGTAAATAATTGTAGATGAGTTGTCATTCTATCATGGCTCAATAATAAATAAGAGGACACCTTTTTTTTCCTGAAAAAATAAGAGATCACTTGTTTAGGAAATAAAGCACGTCAATCTCACGTATTGATGACAGTCGTAATTTACGATTGAAATCAATTTTTTAAACAAACTTAGTTTATTGGCGTACTAAATTATTATTTACGTACAAAATTTGTCGCATCGACTTACAATATTATATATTATGTTTATAAAAATTTAAGAAACCTCAAAACATGTTCTATGTTTACGCCAATTTAGAGAGAGAGAGAGAGAGAGAGAGAGAGGAGGTGGTGTGTGTCGAAGACTCAAAAGGCCTGTCATACTTCGCAGGTCACTGTTTGAAGAAGGAAGGAGCAGATGAGTTACGGTTATGACGTTTCGGTTATAAGATGATTTTTATGTTTGAGAAATGATTAAGTCATAGAAATTTAAAATAGAAAATATTTTTATGTTTGATTATTGATGATGTTAGAAAAAGAAGTTACTAAAAAATTTGAGAAATGAAAATTTTGTAGCCACCAAACAGAACCTATATGCTATGTAATAGGAGCTTACACGTATAACATGACACACGCATATAGACACACACGTAAGTGTAAAGAGATTACTCATAATTTTTAGCGAACACAAATTCGAAAGCAATTATCACATGATGATGGCCGGACGGTTCGGTTAGAATTTTCATTGGTTGTCAATTCAAGCATGGCCTTGGTCTGTTGTATATTTGGAAATGAAAGTTATAGAAAATTTGAGAAATGTTGAAAAACCTTGAAAATCTTGTGTTGCCAAACATGATGACCTATCTTTCGAGGTATATGCTTATGTAATAGCTTACGTAATATAATCTTCTAGCTCTTATATAAATATTATATATATAGAAAAAATCTATTCATCATTCTATGATGTAGCATTAGATGATAAGTTTATAGGTGAAATATAATAAATAATTTTCAATCATCTAATGTCACATTATGAAATGATGATAGGATGATGAAAATTAAGATGATAAGTAGAATTTTATATCATATATATATATATATATTTTAATTGCTTGCCAAACATGATGGCCTTAGTCTGCTGTATATTTGGGACAAGAATGAAGTTATAGATCAAAATTTGAGAAATGTTGAAAAATCTTGAAAATTCTGTGGTTGCCGAACATGACCTTACATATCATGCTTATGTAATAGCTTACGTTTTATGATCTTCTAGCCCTTACATATATATATATTTATATATATATACACACACGCGCGTACGTGTGTGTAAAGATCATATGACTTGTCATATTTTTTAGCAAACATAAAATATAAGAAGCATTAATCGTATGGGCGCACGGTTATCATTTTCATTGGTTGGAGTACGCCATGACATTTTCTGCAATGTGGATTATTAATATCTCAACATATATATATATATATATATATATATTGATTAGTAATGATCTGTTGTCAGTGAGATCTGCATTGATCATCATGAAGACTAGGGACTAGGGAGGGATTGGGACTCATGAAAGTAATTACTAGATAAAATTCAAGGAAAATTATAAATTTTGTAAAATATATTTATAAGAGCATCATTATTCCACAAAATAAAAAACCCGGCCCTTCAGTTAAATAAAATTGTAAAAAAGATAACAAAATAATATTTCTCTAATCATTACTGAAAATTAATTAGGCTTTCAAATCCAAGTAAATAATCCGTACTCCGACAATTTCAGATGGTGCATCAAAAAAGCCAAACTGCATTAATTCAAAATTATTACTAGTGCGGCATGCACGCATGCCAACATTACAACAAGATGCGCACAACCTTGCGCCTTGAAAATACCAAGGGCTTTAGGAATATCATGTTCTCAATACGCACTGGCGCAGTACAAGATGAAATAAAATTACAACTAACAAATTAATAAAGCATTGGATTCCTGAAAGGGATATTATTGTAGAAAATCTAAATCCCAATTCCGGCCAAGTGTTCATTCAAGAAAAGGATAATCGGTATAGCCAAGCACTGGATCAGGAATGTAAAATGTCTTTCTGTCGTAATCGTTGAGAGGAGCATTGAGCGCAAATCGCTTGGGCAAATCTGGATTGGCTAAAAACGAACGCCCATAAACAACAAGATCTGCACGATTTTCTGCGATTGCCTTATTCCCTGATTCTTTGTCATAACCTCCGTTAACAAGAAAAGTGCCCTTAAAAGCCTTTCTCAGTGGCAGGAGACTGCCTTCACCAGTAAATGACTCGACCATGTGCAAATAAAGAATGTTAAATTTGTTCAAGGACTCGGCCAGATATTGGCCCAATGCTTGTGGATTTGAGTCTGCACATTCCATATTTTGTGCAAAAGGAGTGAGCCTTATTCCAACCTTCTCTGGTCCTATCTCCTTAGCAATAGCTTCAACTACTTCCAGAGTAAGTCGGCAACGATTTTCAATTGATCCACCATATTGATCTGTTCGATCATTGACTTGATCTTTCATAAATTGCTCCAGTATGTAACCATAACCTCCATGGATCTCAACTCCATCAAAACCTATATATGTAAAAGCCAAACAATATTATTTTACAATTTGAAGGCTATTTTTTTACACAAGCTCATCATCTAATAAAACTTACCAGCTTCAATAGCGTTCCTTGCTGCAAGCCTAAAATCGTTAACAATTTCAGGAAGTTCTTCTGTCTTTAGCCTCCTAGGACGAGAGTAATGGGAAAGACCAAATACGGTTTCTGGAGTTGGTATAATGGTCAAAGCTTTGTCTGAGGAAGAAATTGGAGCTTTTCCATTTGGTTGTAATTCTGTAGACCACAACAGTTTGAAATTGAAAAAAGAAATCCAAATTAGCAATATTTAACAGTGCAGAAGCCCAATGATTCAGTAAGGCACCGTTAGAAGAGATCGTGCAAGAAAGGAAAGAGATGATAGCTTCCAAAGACAAACCTTCATTTGAAACCCTCCCCACGTGCCAGAGTTGACAAAAGAAGACTCCACCTTTTGCATGAACGGCATCTACGATGGGTTTCCATGCTTCAACATGCTCTTTTGTCCATATGCCAGGTGTGTCTGGATACCTGTACAATGCCGATCGAAGTCAAGATCGGTTTTCAATTAGGCAACAATTATAGGGCATCCTCAAAATGGATTAATCTGTCCTTCAAGTGTATTGGATCATAGAAAGAAATTTACAAAACTAATTAATAAGGGTTAAAATTACCCTTGAGCAGTGTCAGAAATTCCAGTGGCTTCAGCTATTAGAAGACCACCATTGGAGGCTCTCTGAGAATAGTATAAGATAGCATGTGGCTGGGGAACATAGCCATAAGATCTCTGTCTGGTCAATGGTGCCAAAACTACTCTGCGAATTGGAAGAGTAGGCAAATCAGAGGATGGGATACATGTGGATTCGGCATCCGAAACGACCCAAGAAAACAGAGCCAACATAGCTTAACAAAAGTACATATGCGTGTACATACCTATGGGATAGATGGTACTTTCCCAATTGGTAAGGAGTGAGAAGAGGCATGGCTGTGAGTGCTTCGGCTGCCATTTGTAATGATTATGCTGTGTGTGCTTTCTTCTTTGCAATTCAATTCTGCAATTGGCTGAAGCGGGATGAGAAAAAAACGTGACATCCAACTGGGTATATATAGAAAGAAACTTTGAAGGGCAGAAAAGATTAGCTGGAAGGGTCGCTCTCTCTGTCTTTCCATCCAAAAGTAAGCAGGTAATTAAGTTGCGGTTTGTAGGCGAGATAAAATGTTGAAAGTTAAATAAAATATTATTTTTTAATATTTTTAAATTAAAAAAAATTAAATTATTTATTATATTTTATATAATAATTTAAAAAATTATAAAATGAGATAAAAAGGGATTATTTTGTATCTGGCCTAAATCTTGGCCTCCCTTCCTAGTCTTGACTAAACATTGCGAAACGAAACGAAAGTTCCTCATCGACTCCTTTTGTTTCTTTTTTTAATGTTCTAATTATTAATTGATGAAGTGTGAAACGGCCATTGGATCAGGTGGATCCGATAGAGGCAGCATCACGTGAGTGGGGGTGGACCAGCTAGCTCCCACAGATACGTCCACTTCAGTCCACAGTGTCAAATGCTAACAAAAGTAAAATAGAATAAACTCACCTAACATTTTGTTATTTGTCAAACTAATTTTACAATAAAATTATTATTTAAATATCTCCCATCAAATTATATTAATTAATGAATTTCTCTGCAGAGTAAACATTTTTCTTATTCAAAATGTGCAAGAGAAAAGCGTATACAATTTTTCTACAACTTAATGATAACAAATTTTTTTTTTTAAATTTTCATTGACTTTTAATTTAATTTTGATATGTTTGAATTTAAATGTGAAAGAGATAACCTCCTTAATTATTATAAAAAAATGATAAGCGTGTACAATTTTTCTACAACTTAACGATAACAAATTAATTTTTTTAAATTTTCTTTGACTACTAATTTAATTTTGATATATTTGATAACAAAATATTATTTTATTATAAAATGGTAAAATAACTGTGGACCGGTGGTTAGAATCTAATAACATGGACGGACATGCAATTCGCAGGCCATCCGTGTTCTTTTATTTTTGTTTTTTTTTTACCTTTTATTTTAAAATCAAAATAGCAAATGTTTTTAATTTGTTTCTTTTCTATCTCACCGCACATGTTATATAAAATAAAATAAAATAAATAAATACTATTCAAATTCTTGATATGTACGCTCAACACCACATCGATAAATGGAATAAGATCTAAAATAAATAAAGAAAGTTCCCCAGAGGCAGAGCTTCCCTCTCTGGCCACCTACGGGTTTCAACCTAACCCCGACGTTCGTACCTAACCTTCCCATCTACGAGTTTGCTTAGATAATCGCGCATCTTGACACATCTGTTGCGTATTTTGCGTTCGTTTGACGTACGGTGATTCTTTCTGGCTTCTTTATTCTACACTCCTCGTACTTTGTTAAGAAAAATTTTGGGGATATTTCTACCCGTTGGATCGATGAAGAATGGCAGTGTGTTTACTATTGTGTTAATGAATTTGTAAGAATCCAACCCTCAGACCGAGGAAGGTGGCCAAGTTGCACTGGGTTTCTGAATCATTAACTTACATTATTTAAAAAATGATAAAGACAACTAAAAAGGCCCATGGCATACGCATTCCTTTCTATTGGCCGAATCAAAAATACCACATCGATTTCAATTTAAGATGGGATGAAGGAGTAAGACATTGTGACAAACATGTACGGGGTTTAATTTTGAGACATGACATGCAAAGTGTGTTCGAACGTGAATGTAATCATGAGTGGTATATGTCGTTTTACTCTCACGAGTCATTGTTTCAGTCGAGACCCTTTTCGCACAGAGACCCACTGGGTCATGCCAGTTAGTAATTAATTTGGTGCTTAGCTGAGAAATTCCAGTTCCCCAACCCTGTACGTGTGCCTGTGGCTAGCTAGCTGTTGTCCGGTGATCTGTGATCTCACTAGAATACAACACCAACTACTCTCCAACTTATTTATAATTTTATATTAAAAAATATATTTTTTCCACTTTAATTCGAAGATATTATTTATCCTATCAACCGTTCAAAGTAGGTGAAAAATATAATTTTTTTAACGCTTAATTGTATGATATATTTTGGAGAACGATGATTAGAGGAAGGGAAGGTAATACAGGCCGGTTGCATGTGTTATATTCAGAATCTTTCTGACATCCTCAACTAGGGTTAATATGGAGCCCTGAATGAACAGTAAAAAGATACGTTGGTCTTTCTAGTAGTGGAGAAAGATTTTTCTTTTTTATGTTAAAGCATGTGTATAAATTGTACGAAACGAAAGACGTAATAAACAGAGATATTGATATTGAGAAAGAAAAGTAGCTTGTACAAGTTTGATTGTCGTCTTACTTTGGGACAGCTTTTTGAAAAGCGTGCGATTCACTATAAATATCTTTTTTTTTTTTAAGGAAAATGATCTGAATGGAGCCTTGTTACTCTAAACTTATATATATTTAAGGGTTTGCTATACAATTTCTTATTATTTATTTATATTTAATATTTTTTTTTAAATTTTTTTTGAATTTAATTTTTTAAAATATTTTAAATTTTTTATTCACTATTCATATAAAAAATTTTTAATAAAAAATTTTTTAAAAAAAGTAGAATATAAAGTGTGAGTGAATAGTAAGAGATTACGAAGATTTTTTTGTATATTTAGATTATGTTTGGAAGGTAAGATGAGAATTTTGTGTTTTGTTTTAAAGTTTAAAATATTATTTTTTAGTTTTGAGATTTGAAAAAGTTAAATTGAAATTTGAAAAAGTTGTATTGGGATTTGAAAAAGTTGAATTATTTATTATATTTTATATAAAAATTTGAAAAGGTTGTAATGATGAGATAAGATGAGATGAGAATTTTATTAAAAATAAAACTTCCAAACATAATCTTAATGTTATTCATTGGAAAAAGAGCTCCAACTGGCTTTTTGCGCGAGGAGGGCACTCATCAATTTGGGTGTCGAGGAAGTTTTCCGGCAATCCCAATGCAAGAACGACTATGCATGGGAGAGGAAGCGCGTGCATTGGCTATCCAAATGTTGAAAAACTTCAGTGCCGGTGAGGTTGGATTTTGTGGCAATAACGACTCACTTCAGCATCCAGAGTACACACTGTACAATAATAAAAAAGCTAATGAATAAACACTCAGAGAAGGTGGCTGCAGCCATGGCTTAAGGATATCTGCTGGAAGCGATGAACTTGACTATTCTTTCTTTCAAACAGCTCTATGACCATGATGATGATTGTCGTGTTCTGGAAATGGTGGATGTTCCGATGTGCAACCTTCAGAAGGTGAGTAGGGATTGAAAATAAGCCTAAGTGCCAAGCCCATTCAGTAGATTAGGAAGTTTAGTTGTGAGCAGGGGTCACCTGGATTCCGGCCATTAAATCTGTGTGATGGGCCATTGGGGCAGAGAAAAGGTATCCAACTGGTGCAACGCAATTTAAATAGTTGGGCTTAAGGCCTGGCTTGGGGGAGACTTGAGGCAAAATCCTAATGGTGGGGTCTACACCCACTGCTGGGGGCTCTCGCTGGAGCTCCCACTAGGCCATTTCAATTCTTTGTTTTTATATTTTTTTTATATCATTTTTAATATATTTTTAAAAAATGTTCATAATATTATTAAAAAATATTTACTTAATCACTAAACAAAAATATAAAATAGAAAAAAATTAAAAAAAAGGAGCGGTAGGTTATGACGGATCCCTAGCTTTTTCCAATCCCAATATATGCTCTTTCATGTTACAAAAGTATAATGATATACAGCTCTTTTACGACTTTTTGACTTCCCGAGGCGAACGCTCCATCTTTTCTCTCAGACGACCGCTTCTACCCAGATCTAGCTTGAGGGGGCTGAGGGGAGGAGCCAACACTCCAACCCCTCACCCCTTCCCGGTTTGCTTCCTTTAGTCTAGGATTTCATTTCTGTTTTCGTTTAGGGCAGATAAAGAGGAAATTTTTTGGGTCTCAGCAGTTTTTTTTCCGTTTTTCTCTTTTCTTTTCGTGATTTGGGTCTGCTCCTCCTTCGATAACCCACATCGGCTTGACCCATCCTATCAGTAACCTCGCAGAGTACCGACAGAGATTCGAGCCGTTTGGACGAATGCGTGCTGCGGTTTTGGTGCGTCTGTGCTGTGCGAAGGAGTGAGGATGCCGTGCCTATGCGATGGGTGGTCGGTGTGGTCGTAGTTCGTGCGATGGGTAGCGAAGCCAGGGATGGGTGAGAGGGACGGTGGAGGAAGCTAAGATCTAAAGCCCAGGCGGAGCTGCCGATGATCGTGCGGTTGGGCGACGATAGTAGATCGCGGGATGGTGGATGGACATCGGGCGTTGAAGGCAGAAGAAAAGAAAAAGAAAAAAAAATGCAGAGGGTGGCGGCAGTGACTTAGCGATGGAACCCTAAAGGCCTCCACATGATTTTGGGCCGGTTTTTTTAGGTTGGGCCATTTTACTTCTTTAGCCCATATGTATTTGTATTTTGTTATTTCTTAGTTTATTATAATCCTATAAAAATAGTGCCTTTGGACATTAGTCCGAATGGAGTAGTCCCCCCTCCGTTTTGACGGTGTTTTTGGTGGGGTTGGTGCACCTTCTTTCGCTTTGGCGGGGTATGGTGTATTGTTTATTTAGTTTCTGTTAGCTCTGTCGGGGACAGAGTGGTGCTATCTCTTAGACTTAGGTCTTTAGAGATCTGGCGTCTGGACTAGACCATGTCAGTCACGGAAGTGTGCTGAAGTGCTTCTAACGTTTGTAATTGGCTTGTATGTTTTTAAGTCAACTTTGTATGTCCTCCTTAATGAATGAATTTAGTTTTTCTCCTCAAAAAAAAAAAAAAAAAAATACAGCTCTTTTACAATTTTTATATAATTATTTTACTATTTACTTCAAATGAAGTTGGAAAACTTCTATTCACACCATAATTGCTTTTATTTTTTATCTTTTTATTTTTTTTCTCTCAACAAGTGTGTGGTGTAGAGCTGTTGAGTAGAAAAACTCATTAAATTGTGCTACTTTATTAAAATAAAAAAATTTCATAAATACCCTTCATTTTAAATAAAATTATAATATAGTTCAATAGTTATAGACTATTTGTAGGTTTATCATTTTTCTTTACAAAATTACCCACAATCTGGATAATCAAATTAACGTTCTCCCATGCTGAACAATCGTTGCGTGTAATAGCCAAATTACAATTCACATTGATAGTCAGACATGCATGCAGATTCACACCAACAGGTCTTACCCTTTTTTTAACTAAAGTGGGCGAGGAGAGACATTAATTTTATTGATAACTTTAACTTATAGTCAAAACATACTGTAATTATATCTAATAATCATGATATTTACAAAATAACCAAAGAAATTCTAACAAGATCACAAAATTATAAATCTATATACATATCATCACTGCACTTGTGTACAACACAAAATGAAACAACTTCAGGAAAAAAAAAAAAAGGATTTAGAAGAGGGATTGCTTTAGACAATTAAGATTTCTTGTGAAGATCTAAGCAAAATCTTCAAGAAATGGATAGTCAGTGTAACCAACAACAGGATCGGAGATATAGAACGTTTCTCTGTTGTACTTATTGAGAGGAACATCGAGCTCAAACCTTCTAGACAAATCTGGATTGGCTAAAAATGGACGACCGTAAGCAACAAGATCTGTGTGGTTTTCTATAATGGCATTATTTCCATCTTCCCTGTTATAACTTCCAGCAACAAGAAAACTACCCTTAAAAGCCTTTCTCTTGGGTACGTAGAAGACTGTCGGAAGTGTTAAGTTTTTCCGTAGCTCCATTCATTCTTGGCTCAATCATGTGACAATAGAGAATCCCATATTTGTTTGAGGATTCGGCCATGAAAAGTCCCAGTTCTTTTGGATTCGAGTCTCGAGAATCCAAATAGTCTGCAAAAGGAGATAGCCTTATTCCAACCCGTTCAGCTCCTATGTCAATAGCAATAGCTTCAACTATTTCAAGAGCAAATCGGCAACGATTTTCAAGGGATCCACCATATTGGTCCATTCGATCATTCACTTGATCTTTCATAAACTGGTCGATTAGGAAACCATTAGCTCCATGGATCTCAACTCCATCAAAACCTATGCAAAAGACGGAAAACATCATTTCAGAAACGACACAATAAAATTTTAGATTGATACATGTCAATTTTGAATGCCGTACTCATTGGGTGTATTAATATAAAACTAATATTAGATACAATCTTTAATTGTGAAAGCTTAATATATTCCGTTTGAGAGCAAGTAAGATTTATTTTTAAAAAATGAGTTTTTTTAGATTGATCTCATATTTATCCACATTTTTCAAAAGTGCGTGGGGTTGCAATATTGCACATCTTAATTAGACTATACAAATCATTTTACTTGATGAGCGTATGAACTTAAATGAGATCATTTCACCAAACTTTAATTTGTATCTTACCCGTGCAACAACAGAAGGTTGCTAGTGTTTTTTTTTTTTTGCAAAACTAATTCAGCACGACATCCTTTTTCCTTTCTCAGGAATAGAGTGCAGTTTTATGAAATTAACTTACCAGCTGCAATTGCATTCCTTGCTGCTAGCCTAAAATCATTGACAATTCCAGGGATTTCATCTATCCGCAGCCACCTTGGAGGAGTGAACTGTGGAACATCAGTTCCAAGAAATGGAAGTTGTGGGGCCATAGGCTTGTCAGTTGAAGAAATTGGAGCTTGTCCATTTGGTTGAAAACCTGTAGAAACAAAAGTGATCGAAAATAACAAGCAATTACAATTGTTTAAGAAAAAGTTTTGATCACATGAGTGTAAAAATAAATCAGTAACCACCACTTAAAAGAACTAGAAAAACAAGAGTTATGATATGTTATAAGTTCTTAAAAAGGATTTTCCTTCACAAAGAAAAAACCAAAAAGACGATAGAGCTGTTATGCCCCTTCATGATCCAATAAACTTTTGTTTTTGAATTAGAGCAGCGGTGTCTGCCCTATCAAAAACGAGAAAAAATTATCTACATATCACCTTTATAAAAGAACCATGCTTTTCTACAATGCTAATTCCTTCTTAATAATATAAAGCTTTTACCACTTAATTCATCTGTGGAGAGATAAAATGTTAAAATCCAATATAAGGCCCAGCCATCGGGCCACATTAGAAGACAAGACAAAAGGATAGGAGTGGGGAACAAGGGGGAACGTGGAGCAGGCGGATGGCAGGGGTTCAGAGCAGGTCAAAGGGAAAGTACAGGAAAAGAGAAGCTGACACAAGCAAATGGATCTGGTCTCATCACTGCAAACTGATACAAGCAACAGGGAGATAGATAAAGGCCTTCAGCCAGATGGCCAAAAACTCTCTCTTGACTTCGTCTTCTTCCTCTTCTTCTTCTCCCCTGGAAATAAGCGATCCATTCTTCTCCATTCACAAGGAAAAAACGCAGCCCAATTTTTCAATGTTGGAAGAGATCAAGAAGTAAAGCTCAGTTTTAAAGACAAACCTTGATTTGAAACCCTCCAAACATGCCAAAGTACTTGACAAAAAAAGATTCCACCTTTTGCATGAACAGCATCTACGATGGGTTTCCATGCTTCAATTTGTTCTCTTGTCCATATGCCTGGTGTCTGTATGATACCTTTTCAATATACCAAAGTAAGTCATAAAATTCACAAGGAAAGAAAGGGAATCCTCAAAATGCAAACTCATGTCCTTCATGAAGTGTGGACCATGCATAGAACGAAATTTACAAACTCTTATAGTTAAAGTTACCCCCGAGAAGTGTCGGAAATTCCAGTGGCTTCAGTTATTAGAAGACCGCCTTTGGAGGTTCTTGGAGAATAGTACAGTATAGCATGTGGCTGAGGAACATTGCCATAAGATCTCTGTCTGGTCAATGGCGCCAAAACCACTCTGAAATTAGAAAGTAAATGCATGTCACATTAACTTAATTGAAAAAATAAATCTTTCTAACCTCAAGAATAAGGTAGTACGCTAGCTTTAGATCACATATTTATTGCCCGTTGAAAGCTAGAAGAATAATATGATTACGCCTCTTTAAATTAGACTAAACTAACAATCCATTTATGAAATGATTGCAGCAGAAGATCAATGGGCAGCTATAAGATTTCACCAGTGGATAATTAAATTAAAATTTTAATAAGGTTTGAGAAATTGAAGAGAAAAACACAGTCAACACTAGCTAATAGAATCAGAAAGAAAAGTCCTTGAGTAATGTACGAATTTTTTTTCCATGAGTAAAATAATAAATAAGAAATAATCTTCCAACCTCCTACTATTCACCCACACTCCACACTCCATACTTTTTATATTTTTTTTTTTTTTTTATCAAATTTTTTTTTTATGAATAGTGAATAAAAGGGGAAATTATTTCAAGAAAATCCCCTACCAAACACATGTTTCTTGCAAAGTAAGTTAAGTGAACAGAACTATTCCCGCCCCTAACATGATTACAACATGGGAAGTCAAAACCCATCGATCACATATACTGATAATTCATATCTTTGGGTGCATACCTATGGGATAGATCGAACTTCCCCAATTTGTAAGGAGTGAGAAGAGGAACTGTGGGAGTTTTAGCAGCCATTTGCGATGATTTATTGATTATACTCGTATTACTTTATTTCAACAAGAAGTATGTAGGATGAATAAAATGCCAGACCCAACTGGGTATTTATACAAATTAACGACGACAGTGTCAAGAAAGAGAGAAATGTTAAGAAGGCCAGATCACTTTCACCAGTGGCGGAACCAGCTTAAATGTTTTTTTTCATTGTATTTTCACTTTTGGATGCTTTTAATATTGTACCGTATAATAAAAAAAATTTACGTACATATTAATAAGTTAAATTTTTTTTTAAAATTAATTTTGGTGGGTTTACATCCTTGAAAATAGATCATAAATTATACAAGATTTTAGCGCTATAGGAAAAAAATTAGAGAGAAATATTTCTATATATATTAAAATTTTAATAAAATTTGGAGAGGATGTAGGCATTATAAATTTTTTTGGGGTATTTTTTATATTTATAGAATTATAAAAAATATCTAAGGAATATTTTACATAGTTCCGCCAGTCACTTTCACTCCCGCAATAAGCAGGTAGATGCATCCAATTTGCACCATATGTTGTGTGCTCTTAAAATATGAACATGTTTATGGTCGAGTTTTCTGCCGACAGTGATGATGTTTGTGATGACGCCTCGGCCATGAAGATGAAGGGCATGTTTGAAAAGTGAGTTGAAAATAATTCATTTCATCTAAAAAAATTTCATAATTTTCTTCTTAACGTAAATTATTTTTCAATTTAAGAAATACAGATCACTTTCACTCCCGCAATAAGCTTTAGATGCATCCAATTGGACCAAATATTGCGTGCTCTTAAAATATGAACGTATTTATGAGTTGTGATGTCTGATCACGCCTCGGCCATGAAGATTAAGGGCACCTTTGGTTTGTTTAGTAATAAACAAATCAAAACCTGCAGCTTCGTTGTCGTCCCCGATCATTTGAAAACGAAAGTCGAAAAGCAGAGTCCCGTAATGACAAACTTTTTTTAGGTACCGGTAATAATAAGTTATAATTAACATAAAAAGATCAGCATTTTATAGTCAAGTTGGCTGTAGTTTAATCTATATTAAATTAAAAACTAAGAAAGAATAGAAAAAAAAAATAGTATGTTTCAAAGAAGGAAGTCGTCCAGATAGACAGGGTCACAGGAAGAGGGGGAGATCATATCAGAAAAAAAGTCTAAATATCAGAATTGGCCAAGATAACAATCTTGCCTAGTATGCTTGATATTTATAGATAGTGTTTACAATATGATAAGTATCGATGGTTACAACAAAAAGATAAGATAAGATACAATTATTCAAATATATTTAAATATGTAACAGACTCTATTGACAACTGCCATCCTTTAATACATGTTCTTCTGTTGAGATTTTGTTGAGAGTTGGAACTGATATGATATTCTTAACATCCCCTGTCAAACTGATGGGAGATTCAGTGACCATTAGTTTGTCTTTGAGCAACAAGAATCTTGAAGAAGTGAGTCCCTTTGTAAAGACATCTGCTATCTGATCAGCAATGGCTATGTACCGAGATATGATATCTTTGTTAATCACCTTTTCTCTAATGAAATGATAATCAACCTCCATATGTTTAGTTCTAGCATGAAAAATAGGATTGGAGGCTAGTGCTAATGCTCCCATATTATCACACCACAGCTGTGGAGTAAACTCAATTGAACACTGCAGGTCTTTGAAGAGCATTCTTAACCAATATAACTCAGCTGTTACAAAAGCCATAACTCTATACTCTGCTTCTATGCTGGATCTAGATACAACTGATTGTTTCTTTACTTGCCATGAGATCAAACAAGTGCCTAGGAACACTCTATAGCCACTGGTTGATCTTCTGTCTAGAGGATCTCCAGCCCAATCACTATCCCAATATGCTGTCAATTGCAGTGGTCTTAGTTTGAAAAATAAGCCATGATCAATTGTGCCCTTAAGATATCTTAGTACCCTATTTGCTGCTGTAAAATGAATAGTGGTAGGACAATGTAAAAACTAACATAGTTGATTTACTGAGTATGAGATATCAGGCCTTGTAAGGGTGCAATATTGTAGGGCACCAACAACATGTCTGTAAATGGTGGGATTAGGTAAAGGATCACCCTCAAGTTTGCTTAATTTCTGTCCAGAAACACAAGGAGCTGAATAAGGCTTGGCTCCAAGCATATTGGTACGATCTAACAGACTATAGATGTATTTAGCTTGATTGAGATGCATCCTTGTAGAATTTCTGTGTACATGAATGCCGAGAAAGTAACTCAAGTCACCCAAGTCCTTCATCTTGAATTCTTTTCGCAAACTTTGAATTAGCCCCATAATACTAGAGCTGTGAGAACCAGTCACTAGTATATCATCAACATAAATAAGCACATAAATATGTACTGGACCATTGTGATATATAAATAGAGAAGGGTCCAATAGAAAACCTGTAAAGCCAAGACCTTGTAAAGCTTGAGTAAGTCGAGTATACCATGCCCTTGGGGCTTGCTTAAGACCATAAATAACCTTATGCAACCTGTATACATGATTAGGACATGTTCTATCCACAAAATCTTGAGGTTGTTCTATAAAAACTTCCTCATTGAGGAAACCATGAAGAAAAGCATTTGATACATCCAATTGTTTGGTAGGCCAGTCAAAGTGTAGTGCAATAGCCAAAAGTAATTGAATTGTGACAGGTTTTATTGCTAGACTAAATGTTTCTGTATAGTCAATGCCATCTTTTTGTTCAAACCCTTTTACAATAATCTGGCCTTATATCTATCAATGGTACTATCTGGTTTTTGCTTTAACTTGTACATCTATTTATTATGGATAACATTTTTGTCTTTGGGTCTCAGGCAAAGGCTCCATGTATGGTTATCCAGCAAAACTTGGTATTGACTTTGCATTGCAGTGAACCAATCAGGATTAGACATAGTTTTAAAAAATGATTTGGGTTCACATGGCATAGAATTGGTATGTAAGATTTTAACAGGATGATTAGTGGACTTGTTGGAAAGATATAAATGATAGTCAGGGAATTGTTTGGGTTTGGCATTTCCTGTCATGGATCTAGTGATGAGCTGTGCAGGAGGGATTTCAGGTAAAGAATCAAAGGTTGGAGTGGGTGTGAGGCTATCTCTGAGTCATGAGTAAGGATTTGTGCAGGTAAAAAATCTGAGGTTTGATTAGGAATGGGGGTTGTCTCAGAGTCAACTGAATTGAATGCTGATGTGGTTTCAGCATTTGGGGTGGAATTGGTTAAATGGGTAGTCTAACTCTAAGTTGATATGAGGGAATGTAATTGCTTGTGAGCATGTTCTGAGATGAGTGCATAGGAACAGTGGGAGAATTCAGTGAATAAAAATGAGAGGGTAAGAAGACATTACCTAATGGAGAGGATTGTCCTCGAGCAGGGTAGTGAGTGCAGCCTTTCTCCTGTGTAGGGAATAAATTCTCATCAAAGACTACACATCTTGACATGTAAATTTTATTAGTTTGCAAATCTAGACATTTATAGCCTTTCTGATTGGAACCATAGCCTAAGAAGACACATTTTTTGCTTCTAAATTCTAGCTTGTGTTTGGTGCATGGTCTGAGAAGAGGATAGCATGCACAACCAAAAGTTTTTAGAAGGGAGAAGTATGGTTCTTTATTAAATAACTTGGTGAGAGGTATCTCAAATTGCAGCACAGATGAAGGAAGTCTATTGATTGAGTGAACTGCTGTATGAAATGATTCTACCCAATATTTAGAAGGAAGATGAGATTATGCTAAAAGAGTTAGACCAATTTAACACACATGCCTGTGTTTCCTCTCAGCAATCCCATTTTGTTGGGATGTATAAGGGCAGGTAAATTGATGATAAATCTCACTGTCATTCAAAAATTTGGTAAATAAATTTGAAGTATATTCACCTTCACTATCTGTTTGGAATTGTTTAATCTTACAAGAAAGTTGGTTTTCAATGATGCATTTAAATTTGACAAAACAATTAAACAAATCAAATTTGAACTTTAAAGGAAATAACCAAGAATATCTTGAAAAATCATCAATAAAGATAACATAATACTTGAATCCATTTACTAATAAAACCGGTGAGGTCCATAGATCACTGTGAATCAACTCTAAAGGCCTAAAAGACACACGGTCAGATCTGTTAAATGGTAGATGTTTGCTCTTTCCTAATTGACAGGACATACATAGCTTTGAGTGGGATTTATTGGATGATACAGGTAGCTGATAGTAGGAAAAAGGTGCGGCTACTTTTTAAGGCGCCAACCTTTTTTTTTTTTTTTTTTTTTTATTATTATGAGCAGCTTCCCTTGTATAAAAATATTTTGAAGGAAGTGACAACTTGGATTTCATTCTCAGCCGCTGCATGCACTTTCAACGTACAATGCACATCTTGTTAGGCGTTTGCAATTGTATATGCAATCTGGATAACCAAGCTAACGTGCTCCCATGCTGAAGAATCGCTGCTTGTAATAGCCAAATTACAATTCACATTGATAGTCAAACATGCATGCAGATTCACACCAACATGTGTTTAACCCTTTTTTAACTAAAGTGAGCGAGACCTCAATTTTTATTGGCAACCCTCACTTATGGCCAAATAATACTGCAATTACATGTAATTATCCTGGTTTTACAAAATAACCAAAGGAATTATACCAAGATGACAAAATTATTATATTATAAATCTATAAGCATTTCTTCATTGCACTTGTACAACACAATGAAACAACTTAAGGAAAAAAAAACATAGGATTTAGAAGAGGGATCCGTTTAGACTATTAAGATTTCTTGTGGAGATCTGAGCAGAATCTTCAAGAAATGGATAGTCAGTGTAACCAACAACAGGATCGGAGGTGTAGAATGTTTCTCTGTTGTACTTATTGAGAGGAACATCGCGCTCAAACCTTCTAGGCAAATCTGGATTGGCTAAAAATGGACGACCGTAAGCAACAAGATCTGTGTGGTTTTCTATGATGGCATTATTTCCTTCTTCCCTATCATAACCCCCAGCAACAAGAAAACTACCCTTAAAAGCCTTTCTCATGGGTAGAAGACTGTCGGAAGTGTTAGGTTTTTCCAAAACTCCATTCATTCTTGGCTCAACCATGTGACAATAGAGAATCCCATACTTGTTTAAGGACTCAGCCATGTAAAGTCCTAGTTCTTTTGGATTCGAGTCTCCAGATTCCCAATAGTCTGCAAAAGGAGATAGCCTTATTCCAACCCTTTCAGCTCCTATCTCATTAGCGACAGCTTCAACTATTTCAAGAGCAAATCGACAACGATTTTCAAGGGATCCACCATATTGGTCTGTTCGATCATTCACTTGATCTTTCATAAACTGGTCGATTAGGAAACCATGAGCTCCATGGATCTCAACTCCATCAAAACCTATGCAAAAGACAAAAAACATCTCAGAAAGGAAGCAACAAAATTAAAGGCTATTTTGACACTAGACACAGGGAACCATGAAAATGCTCTAATAATCTCATTTCAATCCGACAAGCATTAGTGAACTTTTTTTATTCATGGAATTAATCCTGTAAGAATGCTTGTCGTGAGTACCTACCAAAGAAAATCTCAAAATAAGAGAAACTGACTTGATCCGAGGGGCAACACGTGCCTAAAAATCACATCTCATTTTTCCCAGATTACATAAACAAATAAAAGCAATATGTTTCCTGCTGCTCTCAAGATTGATACATGTCTATTTTGAATTCCGTACTCGTTGGGTGTATTAATATAAGAGTAATGTTAGATAAGTCCAAGGGCGTGCAAGCTCCGCGTATTTCATGTTCAAAAAAGTAGAGTTAACTATTAAAAAAATGAATTTTTTCTGTTGGGTTCCATATTTGTCCACATTTTTTAACAGAACTGTATGGGATTGGCATTAGACATCTTAGGACTATATAAATCATTTCCCTTAACGAGTATAAACTCAAATAACATCATTTCACCAAACTTCGTATCTTAGCCCTGCAACAATAGAAGGTAGCTAGTGTTGTTTTGTAAAACTAACTCATCAAGACATTCTTTTTCCTTTCTCAGGAATGTTGTTGAACCCAAGGGCAATTTTATGAAAATAACTTACCAGCCGCAATAGCATTCCTTGCTGCAAGCCTAAATTCATTGACAATTCCAGGGATTTCATCTGTCTGTAGCCGCCTTGGGGAAGCGAACTGTGGAACATCAGTTCCATTAGATGGAATTTGTGCGGTCAAAGGTTTGTCAGTTGAAGAAATTGGAGCTGTAGAAAAACAACATGAAAGAAAAAAAAATCCAAATTAACAAGAGCTTAGAATTAATGTTTAATACAATGTTTCCTTCACGTGAGTGTGAAAATAAATCAGAAACCACCCCTTAAAAAGTTAAGAACTAAAAAACAAAAGTTATGATCTGTTATATGTACTTAAAACAGGATGTTCCTTAACAAAGCTCCACAAAGAAAAAAGCTAAAACATTGAAGAAATAAATTAAGTGCGAGAGAGAGATGATAGAGCTGTTATGCCTTCTTTGTCCAAAAATTGTAGTTTTTGAATTGATGAAGGGTCAAAAGAATTAGTATTTGACTAAGTTGAAATAGAGCATGTGGTAGCTGCCTATCAAAAACAAGAAAAAAATTATCTACATATCACCTTTACAAAAGAACAACACACTGAAAGAACCATGCTTTTCTACAATGCTTCCTTCTTAATAAGTATAAAGCTTTTTGTCCATTTACAGGCAAAAAGCGCAGGCCAATTGTTCAATGTTGGAAGAGAAGTAAAGGTCACTTTTAAAGACAAACCTTGATTTGAAACCCTCCCAACATGCCAAAGTTGACAAAAAAAGATCCCCCCTTTTGCATGAACAGCATCTACGATGGGTTTCCATGCATCAACTTGCTCTGTTGTCCATATGCCTGGTGATTCCGGAAACCTTTACAAAACCAAAGAAACAAAAGTAAGACATAAAATATTTACAAGGAAAGAAAGGGAATCCGCAAAATGTAAACTGTCCATCAAGTGTGGACCATAGAACGAACTTTACAAACTATTATAGTTAAAATTACCCCCGAGAAGTCTTGGAAACTGCGGTTGCTTCAGCTATTAGAAGGCCACCTTTGGAGGTTCTTTGAGAATAGTACAAGATAGCATGTGGCTGAGGAACATAGCCATAACATCTGTGTCTGGCCATTGGCGCCAAAACTACTCTGAAAAAAGAAAGTAAATGACAAATTAACTTAATTGAGAAAGAAATCTTTCTAAACTGGAGAATGAGGTACATTATCCAGGTCACATATTCGTTGCCCGTTGCGAGCTAGAAGAATAAAATGTGATTATGCCTCTTTATATTTGTTATAATAACATGAACTTTTTCGTTGCGTTCATTAATCATGATTCAAGTACAGCCAGATTTCCATGCAAAACAGAGAAATTTCGAGAAAAAACTGTATTGCAGTAGGAGAGAGGAAGTGAAGAGATCCTCTAGGTCCTTCGACCATCATGATTTCTCCATCATTCACACATTGCAAATGCTTCAACTTTTGTGAATGCAATATTCACAGCTTATATAATCAATAAGCTCCACACCACACACACAACGAAAAAAAGAACAAGAATAATTTGCAAGGTGCATACCTGTGAGATAGATTGAACTTCCCCAATTTGTAAGGAGTGAGAAGAGGAATAGTGGGAGCTTTAGCAGCCATTTGTAATGATAGTACTGGTATTATTTGATTGCAGAGATAAGTGGGATGAATAAAATGCGAGACCCAACTGGGTATTTATACAAACGACAATATATGCGTTCTTGCAAAAGTATGAACATATTCACCGTCATCTTTTTCTCCGGAGGTGATGTCTGTGATGACGCCTCGGGCATGAATATTGGAAGCATTTGATTGCAAAAAGGTCATTTGATTGACTGGAAGATTCGAGAAATACTAACTTATTCACTATCACGGCGGTGATGTCCATGATGACGCCTCCGCCATGAAAGTTAGGAAGCAAGTTCCCGCCAGAATACGTTGACCATTGACCCGTTCAAGTTTTACCACTTAGGTTAGGTTCATGCAGAGACTCTGGTTTCTTTGTAAATAAAACTTAGAGGTCAAATCCAATTTGTATGCTCGGGGGAATCCAGATTATAATTTTGGAGGTATTGGGAATTTTAGGTCTGGAATAAATACTTAAATTGATTTTTTCTTAAAAATATATTTAATGAACTGATAAAAAAAGGTGTTAAGAATAAAAAAGAAATAAATAAATTTTAAATTTATATTTTTCTTTAAATACTGATAATTTTACGTTTAAAACTTTTCATATATTGCAATAAACTAAAGAGATTGAACTATGGAAACGATTATATAGGAATTATATAAAAAAGGTAATACCATAATATATATAAACTATAAACTAGGTTTTTTATTTTACTGAATAATGTATAGTATTGACATATTGAAAAAGATTTTAATTAGCCCAATTACATACCCTCTCGCTTGCTCTTCAGTGAACGTGGAGATTTTTGTTCAATATCCTTTACCTAGATAATTATAAGCTTTAAAAGAGAAATAATATAATATAAATATTATATTTTAATTTCAAATTTTAAAATAAAACAAGAAATAATTTTAATTAAGATAGATCTTTCAGGAAAAGAAAAAAAACGCCAGACCCTTCGGGGGCCTTGGCCCTCCCTGCCCCCCTTCGCCTCGTCACCGTGTATGCGCATTGATTTTACTAACTTACCTCCAATCTGGATAATTAAATTAAGTTACGGTTTGAATACTGAGTTGTAATAAAATTTAAAAAATTAAATAAAATATTATAAAAATATTATTATTATTTAAAAATTTAAAAATTTTAAATTATTTATAATATTTTATAAAAAAATTTAAGAAAATTATAATGATAATATGAGATAAAATGAAACACTTCTTATATCCAAACAAGACTATGTATTCTCATACAAAAGAATGCAAGAATTTTAATTCTATATGGTGTTCCACATTCTCCATACTTCTAATGGATTTATATTAGCTCAAATTAAATCACTTAGGTGTCATCTTGATAATGAGTTGAGATAAGATGAATTGAGATGAAAGTTAAAAATTGAATAAAATATTGTTAGAATATTATTTTTTAATATTATTATTATTTTAAGATTTAAAAAAATTGAATTGGTTATTATATTTTGTATAAAAATTTAAAAAAATTGTAATAATTAGATAAGATGAATTGAGATCAACTCTAAATCAAAGTGAGTTATAATGGGATACAAATCTCTATCTTTTCCATGATAGCCCAAAATCTATTTAGGTTATGTTTGGAAACAAAGATGAGAAATCTCATCTCATCTCTATCTCATCTCATCATTACATCTTTTTCAAATCCCCATACAAAATATAATAAACAATTTAATTTTTTCAAATTCTAATTTAACTTTTTCAAATCCCAAAACAATCTTTCATCTTAATACTATTCATAAAATTTTTAAAAATTCTCATCTTATCTCATCTTCCAAGCATAACCTTAAAGTGCTAAGAGTCAATGATTCTTACCTACAATATAATTGACACGAATCAGTTGTAATCAAAGTTTTAGCCGTTTGGTATCTTTATTATAGACGTTGGCGGGCTGCTTGTGTTTTAATTCTTTTTTATTATTTTTGCCCGTTAGTCTTTTTACTTCCTGGGACGATTCTTGTCCATATGGTTTATATATGTTCTTTTGGTCATTGGGTACGGATATATGTGAACATTAAGATAAGAAAAACAAGCTTAGTAAGTATATATTTTTTAGAATATTTACAGCTAATAGAAAGGTGCTCTTTAAATGGAGTTTTAGACTCAACCACTTATGCAGAGTAGGTTTGAATTATACGACTATCAGTTAGATTATTGTATCATGAAAAAGTCAAGTTAAAAAGAGTTCTGCTGCACCACTTAATTTGAGATTTTGTACACTGCAAATAACTTGAATCTCCTTAAAGAGAACGATATTTTCGTGCCTTAGTTCAAACTGGCTTTGTCTTAATTTTAATTTCATTATAATTTTTATTATATTATTGTTTATTATTGTGAATTTCACCAACACCTTGCACCTTGGATTATTTCCTCAAGATTTATAAGCAAAGTTTTCATTGCACTTGTCCAGCACAAAACAAAACAATTTTAGCTAAAAATAAAACATTGCATTTCGTGTAGAAATCATGTATTAATCTCCTATTTATTAAAATGTATTGCTTGTACAGTGTTGTATATATAGAAAAAGAATGCCAGGACAGTTTAGGCATTTTGACAAACAAGTGGTGTGCTGGCACATTTGCACAGCTGTGTGAGTTGGTTACAACCGAAAAGGTGACCTCAATACAAACAAAATACACAAAGAATCATGGCAGAAGATTCGGATGATTTGCTAACTAACTTTATGAAAAATACTTCTAGAAGATTCAATTGAGGTGGTTGGTTGAGATGGCAATGCATTAGTCTGAGGTGGCTATGCATCCTCGTGTAAGGCATAGCTGGAGTTCTGCATGGCTTGAAGTCTATTACCCTCCCGTGAGTCCAATAGGGGTACCATGGTGAGACTCGATCGAAGAGTGAGGAACCATGCAGAGAGCAGAGGCTTTGTAAACAGATATGCCAGTTGATCTCGAGATGAAGTGAAGGCAACTTTCAAGATTTTGGAAGCAACTCTGTCATGCACAAAATAGAAGTCAATTTTCATGTGCTTTGTGCGGGGAGTGTAGAACAGGACTGACAGAGAGGTATGTTGTGCCCAAGTTGTTGCACCATAAGGTTGGAGGATGTTTAGGAAAGACATCAAGCTCTTTTAGAAGTGACTAGAGTCAGAGTAGTTTGGCAGTGGTGTTGGCAAAGGACTTGTATTTAGCTTCCGTACTTAATCAAGCAACAATATGTTGCTTCTTGGAACCCCATGAAATGATATTATTGCCAAGGAACACACAGAAGCCACCAGTAGAACACCGATCATCCAGGCAGCCAGCCCAATCGGCGTCTGAAAAAGCATGCAAGGAGTAGCTTGGTGAGGATCCGATATGGAGACCAAAGTGAGCAGTACGCTTAAGGTACCTCAAAATTCTCTTTACAGGTTGCCAATGAGGAAGCTTTGGTGCATGCATGAATTGGGAGACCTTGTTCACTGCAAAGGCAACATCTGGCCCAGTAAAGGAAAGGTACTGGAGGATGCCAACAGTGCTGCGATAAAGAGTAGGTTCAGAAAAGGTAGGGCCATCAGAAATGGAGAGATGAGTGGAGGTTGCCATGGGAGACTTCATAGGTTTAGCTAGGTCCATATTTGTGCTTTTGAGTAAGTCAAGTTTGAGATAAGTGGAGACCAGTTGAAAAGGAGGTGATCTCGAGACCAAGGAAGAACCTAAAAGGTCCGAGATCCTTGACAAGGAAGGATTGATTGAGAAATGCTAAAACAGTATTGACGGCATCTGAATTGGAACCCGTTAGGATGATATCGTCGACATACACAAGAAAGAATAAAATGAGAGAGGAATGGTTATAAATAAACAAGGAAGGATCAGCAAGAGAGGGTGTAAAACCAAGTTCAAGCAATCAAGTACTTAGCTAATGGAACCAGGCCTGCAACACTTGTTTGAGACCATAGATGACATTGTTCAAGCGACACACATGGGTAGGGTAATCTGGATTGATGAAGCCGATGGGTTGGGCCATATAAACTTGCTCTTAAAGCTCCCCATGGAAGAAGGCATTGTTGATGTCTACTTGTCGAAGTCTCCAACCCTCTGTGACCACCAAGCAGGCCTTACGACACTCGACAAAGCCATCAGAGTGGCATTTGGTTCGAAACGCCCACCTGCATCCAACTAAATTGTTAATTCTAGAAAAGGGAACTAGAGTCCAAGTTTGGGTCTGTAAGAGGGCTTGAAATTCATTGGACATGGCAGTTCTCCATTCCTAGTGTTTTGAAGCTTCAGTATACGAACTGGGTTCCTCGGGAATATTGGAGTTTGTGGTTGTAGTGGTGAGAAAGGTACAAGGTGGAGGCCAAAGGATGGTGCCATCATGGAATTTTTGAGGTTGAAGAGAGTTGGTTTTGGATTTGGTGATTATGGGTCCCGAAGTTGAAAGAGGATCAGGGAGTACATTTGAGAGAGACGGGGAGGGAGAAGACGAATTTTTATGGCTAGGAAAGGAGTCAGATGGAACAAGAGTCATAGTGGGACGAGAAGTGCAAGGGAAAAGTGAGTTGGGACTAGCGGGATTAGTGGGGAAAGTAGGTGGGCTCAGTTGGGAAGTGGGGCGAGATTGAGTGGAGTCCATAGAAGGTCAAGTTTGTGGCGGTTATAAGGCCTGAGGTGAGACCAACAAGCAGTGCCAAAACCTTTAAGGAAATAGTTCGATGGCTTGGAAAATACTTTTTCATATGGAGAGGAATTGTTGAGTACATGAGTGGATGAACGATTTATTAAGTAGACATCGGTATGAAAGGCATCAACCTAAAAGGATTGAGGTAAAGAGGCATAAGCCATAAGTGCCAAATTGGTTTCAACAATGTGTCGGTGTTTCCTTTCCACAGTACCATTTTGTTGATGGGTGTGTGGACAGGAGATACGATGTGAAATACCTTGTGTTTGCATAAGGGTGTGAAGGAAACGGAATTCCCCACCCCAATCATTTTGGAATGAAATAATTTTTGAATTAAAGAGTACTCAACATTTTTCTAAAATTGCATAAAGACTGAGTAAACATAAGATTTTTTAATTAAAGGAAGCCACCATATATATCTAGAAAAGTCATCTAAAAAGGAGACATAATATCTAAAACCATCTTGTGAAGGGACCCTTACATGATGGTCTCTACTCTTTTCAAGCTCTATCCTCACCTCAAGCTCTTGTCAGTGAGCGTACCACCTCCTCACAATGGCACTCACGTCTTGGGCATCCTTCCTTTCAATTAGTGTAGTGTATCATCTCCAAAAGTGGTGACATTATTTTCTCTAGTTCCTCACACTCCTTTCTTCTTAAAAATCTCATGCTTGTCCCACAAATTACAAGAAAATAAGAGCTATGAAATTCAAAGAATACAAAGTTATCATGACAAAAATGTCTAACTGAAACCAAATTTTTTGTAATTTGTGGGACATGCAAGAGATTTTTAAGAAGAAAGTAGTGTGAGGAACTAGAGAAAATAGTCACCAGTGTTGGATGTCAAGAGAGAGGAGCCATCACAAACTTTGATATGATCAGGGCCATTGTAAGGAGATAAGTGTATATTTAGGTTAGTGAACTTTGAGGTAAGATGATTGGTGGCAGCAGTGTCTGGGTACCAAGATGAGTCAGGGGAGGAGCCAGAGGTGGTGTAGTTGGCGGTGAGGGATTTAGGTGGGTCACTCTGGTAAGCTTGATCAAAGCGGTGGTAGCAGCGCAAGGCAATATGCCCTACTCTGCCACAAACTTGGCAGGTGGGCTTGGAATGGGGAAGAGAAGGGGAGGGTGGAGTGGAGGAGGGGAAATTGGTACGACCACGGGAGGAGGTGGCTAAATTGGCTGAAAAATCTGTAGATGAGGGAAGGTGAGAAGCGTGAGCAAGATGAATTTGTGAAGAATGCTTACAAGACACTTATTGTGGCTGAGTATGCTGGAGTCGATATTCAGTTTGTGAAGAATTTTGAAATGGGTGTTTCAAACAAAACTCCTGAATTTATCAAGATGAACCCCATTGGAAAGTTGGAGTCTTATGATATTTACAGACTCCTACACTCCATATGTTTCTTATGTCTGGTTTTCCTGAAAAATTTATTCTTGTGTTGGTTCTTGTGCTGGAGACACAGGATGGTTCTGTATTTGAGAGTAATGCCATTGTGCACTATGGTGCGGCTACCTTTTAAGCTAACCTCATAATATTTTGAAGGAAGTGACACAACTTGGATTTCATTCTCGGTTGTTGCATGCACTTTCAACGCAATAATGCACATCTTGTTAGGCGTTTGCAATTGTATATGCAATCTGGATAACCAAGCTAACGTGCTCCCATACTGAAGAATCGTTGCTTGTAATAGCCAAATTACAATTCACATTGATAGTCAGACATGCATGCAGATTCACACCAACATTTGTTTAACCTTTTTTTAACTAAAGAGGATGAGACCTCATTTTTTATTGATAATCCTCACTTATGGCCAAAGAACACTGCAATTACATGTAATCATCCTGGTATTTACAAAATAACCAAAGAATTATTCCAAGATGACAAAATTATTATATTATAAATCTATAAGCATATCTTCATTGCACTTGTACAACACAATGAAACAACTTCAGGTAAAAATAACATAGGATGAGAAGTGGGATCACTTTAGACTACTAAGATTTCTTGTGGAGATCTAAGCAGAATCTTCAAGAAATGGATAGTCAGTGTAACCAACAACAGGATCGGAGGTGTAGAATGTTTCTCTGTTGTACTTATTGAGAGGAACATCGAGCTCAAACCTTCTAGGCAAATCTGGATTGGCTAAAAATGGACGACCGTAAGCAACAAGATCTGTGCGGTTTCCTATGATGGCATTATTTCCTTCTTCCCCATCATAACCCCCAGCAACAAGAAAACTACCCTTAAAAGACTTTCTCATGGGTAGAAGATTGTCGGAAGTGTTAGGTTTTTCCAAAACTCCATTCATTCTTGGCTCAACCATGTGACAATAGAGAATCCCATATTTGTTTAAGGACTCAGCCATGTAAAGTCCCAGTTCTTTTGGATTCGAGTCTCGAGAATCCATATAGTCTGCAAAAGGAGATAGCCTTATTCCAACCCTTTCAGCTCCTATCTCATTAGCAACAGCATCAACTATTTCAAGAGCAAATCGACAACGATTTTCAAGGGATCCACCATATTGGTCCGTTCGATCATTCACTTGATCTTTCATAAACTGGTCAATTAGGAAACCATGAGCTCCATGGATCTCAACTCCATCAAAACCTATGCATAAGACAAAAAACATCTCAGAAAGGAAGCAACAAAATTAAAGGCTATTTTGACACTAACACAAGGAACCATGAAAATGCTCTAATAATCTCATTTCAATCCGACAAGCATTAGTGAACTTCTTTTATTCATGGAATTAATCCTGTAAGAATGCTTGTCGTGAGTACCTACCAAAGAAAATCTCAAAATAAGAGAAACTGACTTGATCCGAGGGGCAACACGTGCCTAAAAATCACACCTCATTTTTCCCAGATTACATAAACAAATAAAAGCAATATGTTTCCTGCAGCTCTCAAGATTGATACATGTCTATTTTGAATTTCGTACTCGTTGGGCGTATTAATATAAGAGTAATGTTAGATACAGTCCAAAGGCGTGCAAGCTCCGCATATCTCATGTGAAAAAAAGTAGAGTTTATTATTAAAAAATAAATTTTTTCAGGTGGGTCCCATATTCATCCACATTTTTCAACAGAACTGTATGGGGTTGGCATTGGACATCTTAGGACTATATAAATCATTTCCCTTAACGAGTATAAACTTAAATAACATCATTTCACCAAACTTCGTATCATACCTCTGCAACAATAGAAGGTAGCTAGTGTTGTTTTGTAAAACTAACTCATCACGACATCCTTTTTCCTTTCTCAGGAATGTTTTAGAACCCAAGTGCAATTTTATGAAAATAACTTACCAGCTGCAATAGCATTCCTTGCTGCAAGCCTAAATTCATTCACAATTCTAGGGATTTCATCTGTCTGCAGCCGCCTTGGGGAAGCGAACTGTGGAACATCAGTTCCATTAGATGGAATTTGTGGGGTCAAAGGTTTGTCAGTTGAAGAAATTGGAGCTGTAGAAAGACAATGTGAAAGAAAAAAAAAAAATCCAAATTAACAAGAGCTTAGAATTAATGTTTAATACAATGTTTCCTTCACGTGAGTGTGAAAATAAATCAGAAACCACCCCTTAAAAAGTTAAAAAAATTATCTACACGCTACCTTTTCAAAAGAACGACACACTGAAAGAACCATGCTTTTCTACAATGCTTCATTTCTTAACAAGTATAAAGCTTTTGTCACTTATACCTTGTCAATATTTAATTCTCTCCATTCACGGGCAAAAAGCGCAGGTCAATTGTTCAGATTTGGAAGAGAAGAAGGTCACTTTTAAAGACAAACCTTGATTTGAAACCCTCCCAACATGCACAAGTTGACAAAAAAAGATCCCCCCTTTTGCATGAACAGCATCTACGATGGGTTTCCATGCATCAACTTGCTCTGTTGTCCATATGCCTGGTGATTCCGGAAACCTTTACACCACCAAAGAAACAAAAGTAAGTCATAAAAAATTTACAAGGAAAGAAAGGGAATCCTCAAAATGCGAACTGTCCATCAAGTGTGGACCATAGAACGAACTGTACAACTATTATAGTTAAAATTACCCCCGAGAAGTCTCGGAAACTGCGGTGGCTTCAGCTATTAGAAGACCACCTTTGGAGGTTCTTTGAGAATAGTACAAGATAGCATGTGGCTGAGGAACATAGCCATATGATCTGTATCTGGCCATTGGCGCCAAAACTACTCTGAAAATAGAAAGTAAATGACACATTAACTCATTTGAGAAAGAAATCTTTCTAAATTGGAGAATGAGGTTACATTATCCAGATCCCATATTCGTTGCCCGTTGCGAGCTAGAAGAATAAAATGATTATGCCTTTATATTTGTTATAATAGCATGAACATTTTCGTTGAGTTCATTAATCATGATTCAGTACAGCCAGATTTCCACGCAAAACAGAGAAATTTCAAGAAAAATCCAGATTGAAGTAGGAGAGAGGAAGTAGAGATCCTCTCCGTCCTTCGGCAACCATGATTTCTCCATCATTCACACATTGCAAATGCTTCAACTTTTGTGAATGCAATATTCACAACTTACATAATCAATAAGCTCCCCCCCCCCCCCCCCCCCCCAAAACGAAAAAAAGAAAAGACTTTGCAAGGTGCATACCTATGGGATAGATTGAACTTCCCCAATTTGTAAGGAGTGAGAAGAGGAATGGTGGGAGCTTTAGCAGCCATTTGTAATGATAGTATTATTTGATTTCAGAGATAAAAGGAATGAATAAAATGCGAGACCCAACTGGGTATTTATACAAACGACAATATATGCTTTCTTGCAAAAGTATGAACATATTCACCGTCATCTTTTTCTCCGGAGGTGATGTCTGTGATGACGCCTCGGGCATGAATATTGGAAGCATTTGATTGCAAAAAGGGCATTTGATTGACCAGAAGATTCGAGAAATATGAACATATTCACCATCACGGCGGTGATGTCCGTGATGACGCCTCCGCCATGAAAGTTAGGAAGCATGGGGCTACAAAAAGGGCGTTTGGATGGACTGCTGCACTTCCGTTCGCAAGTTCCCGCCAGAATACGTTGACCATTGACCCGTTGAAACAAAAAGGTATATAAACACGAATAGCTTCCCTACTCGTCAATCTAGCAGGTCAACATCATACATTATTTTTATTTTTATTTATTTTTTATTTTTTAATATTTTTAATTTATCCTTTTTAAATTAATTAATTTATTCTATTCATCATCTATATATTATATATCTAATAAAAATAAAAAAAATAAAAAATGATATATAATATATGATATAAGAACGATGAATATTCGTTAAGTTCTCATTCATTGGTCCGATGTTACTCATACTCGTAAGGATCTCTAGATTAATGTTAAATAATAGAAATGTATTTTTGTCTATTAATTTAAATTTTTTATAGAAGATATAATTTCATATAATATCATAATAGATATCTTGAATTTGAATCTTCATTTTATTTTTTAGTTATTTAATTATATATTTTACTGGATTTTGCTACACAACCTTCTACTATTCATCCACACTCCACACTCCATATTTTTTAATATTTTTTTTTTGAATTTATTTTTTTTTAAATATTTCAAATTTTTTATTTACTATTCATATAAAAATTATTTAATAAAAAAAATTTTAAAAATTTTTTTAAAAAAAATGGAGTGTGGAGTGTTGGGAGGTTGGGAAGATTTATTGATCCGAGAATGATATTAACCATACAATAAATCTTCCCAACCTCCCAACATTCCACCCTCCATCTTTTTAAAAAAAAAAATTTAATTTTTTTTATTAAATAATTTTTATATGAATAGTAAATAAAAAATTTGAAATAGTTTAAAAAAAAATTCAAAAAAAATTTAAAAAACATATTAAAAAATATAGAATATGGAATGTGGATGAATAGTAGAAGATTGTGTAACAAAACCCTTAACCATAATGATCTGTCCAAATAACATGGTTTTGGTTGGTCAATTCAGCCATGACACGTATCAAATGAGTCGTGAGTGGCTTTTGTATCCATCAGAATGGATTCAGGGAAGGATAATAGGATTGTCTGAATTGAGATCTAGACAAGTGTTTTTTTGTAAATAGCTATTTGAAGGGCCCATCTCGATCAATGCACACTCTCCACGTTTAGAAAGAAAAAAATATATACTTTTATTTTTTTCTTTAAATACTGATAATTTCACATGTAAACTTTTTATATATTGTAACAAGATAATGAGATTGAACTATGGAAACAATTATATAGGAATTATATAAAAGAGGTAATATTGTAATATATATAAACTATAAAATAGGTTTTTTATTTGACTGAATCATGTATAGTACTGACATATTGAAAAAGATTTTAATTAACGCAATTACATACCGCGTCGCTAGCTCTATAGTAAACGTGGAGATTTTTGTTAAATATACCTTACCCAGATAATTATAAGATTTAAAAGAAAATTAATCTAATATAAATATTATATTTTAATTTAAAATTTTAAAATAAGACAAGAAATAAACTTAATTAAGATGGAAAAGGAAAAAAAAAAAAAAAACGCCAGAGCTCCCTCTTTGGCCTCGTCATCGTGTATGCTCGTTGATTTTTACTAAATTATTACAACCGATCAGGATTATTAAGCTAAAGCAGTTTGGATAGGGAGTTGAAATAAGATGAGTTGAGTTAATATGAGATTTTGTTAAAATATTATTATTTTAGAATTTAAAAAATTGAAGTATTTATTATATGTTAGGTGAAAATTTGAAAAAATTGTTAATGATGAAATGAGATGTTTCTTGTATCCAAATAGGGGCCTATTTTTAGTATTAAGAGTACTTCAGGTATTCTCAGAATACCTCACTACTGTTCTCGTACAAAAGATTTAATTCAATAAGGTGTTCCACATACTCCATGCTTCTAATAGATTTATATTAGCTCAAATGAAATCATGGTGCCATTTGCATAATAAGTTGGGATGAGATGAGTTAAGATAAAAATTGAAAATTAAATAAAATATTATTAAAATATTAGTTTTTAATATTATTATTATTTTGAGATTTGAAAAAGTTTAATTATTTATTGTATTTTGTGTAAAAATTTAAGAAAATTATAATGATTAATAAGATGAGATGAGTTGAGATCAATTCTGAATCCAAATGAGTTTTAATGGGACACAAATACCTCTATTGTTTCCATGATAGCCCAATATGATTGTGCTTCTAACTGTTATGAGTAGACATTCCAAGATAAAATTATTAAGGTGATTTCCTTCTCTCATGATCAAATCAAATTTTCGTCTAATTATCAAAAGAGAAGTACGTAATTTTATTAAATTCAATATCGTAGAGCATAGGTTGTCGAAGATATTTATAAAATTAAAATTTAATGTTAAAATATTTAAAAAAGAATCATTACTTGTAATAGCCAAATTACAATTCACATTCATCGTTACGCATGCATGCAGATACACACCAATAGTTAAACAATGCACCTTGGATTTCCTCAAGATTTATAAGCATATTTTTCATTGCACTTGTACGACACAAAACAGAACAATTTTAGCAAAAATAAAAAACATTGTATTTCGAAGAAGAATTATCTTAGATAATTTAAATTTCCGTCCACAGCTTTGGAGATCTATGCGCATCTTCAAGAGATGGATAGTCAGTGTAACCCACAAGAGGATCAGAGATGTAGAATGTGTGTCTGCGGTACTTGTTGAGAGGAACATTGAGCTCAAATCTTCTAGGCAAATCTGGATTGGCTAAAAATAGACGACCGTAAACAACAAGATCTGTGTGGTTTTCTACAATGGCCTTGTTTCCATCTTTCCTATCGTAACCCCCAGCAACAAGAAAACTACTCTTAAAAGCCTTTCTCATAGGCAGAAGACTTTGGGGAGTGTTAGATTTTTCCGAAATTGTCTTCATTCTTGGCTCAACCATGTGACAATAGAGAATCCCATACTTGTTTAGAGATTCAGCCATGTAAAGGCCCAACGCTTTTGGATTTGAGTCTCCAGATTCCATGTAGTCTGCAAAAGGAGATAGCCTTATTCCAACCCTTTCAACTCCTATCTCATTGGCAACAGCTTCAACTATTTCAAGAGCGAATCGGCAACGATTTTCAAGGGATCCACCATATTGGTCCGTTCGATCATTCACTTGATCCTTCATAAACTGATCAATCAGGTAACCATGAGCTCCATGGATCTCAACTCCATCAAAACCTATGCCCAAAACAAAAAAACATCATTTCAGAAAGGAAGCAACAAAATTAAAGGCTATTTTGACACTAAACACAAGGAACCATGAAAATGCTGTGATAATCTCATTTCAATCCGACAAGCATTTGTGAACTTTTTTTTATTCATGGAATTAATCCTGTAAGAATGCTTGTCGTGAGTACCTACCAAAGAAAATCTCGAAATAAGAGAAACTGACTTGATCCGAGGGGCAACCATGCCTAAAAATAACATCTTATATATTTTTCCCACATGACATAAACAAATAAAAGCAATATGTTTCCTGTTGCTCTCAAGATTGATACATGTCTATTTTCAATGCGGTACTCGTTGGGTGCATGCATATAAGAGTAATGATATAATTACTCCGTTTGAAAAAAAGTAATGTCTACTGTTAAAAAAACGAGTTTTTTTTCCAGGTTGGTCTCAAATTTACCCACATTTTTCAACGAAATGTGTGGGGCTTGCATTGCAAATATTAGGACTATACAAATCATTTCCCTTAATGTGTATAAACTTAAGTAACATAATTTCACCGAACTTTGTATCTTTTACCCCTGCAACAACAGAAGGTAGCTAGTGTAAACTAATTCAGCAAGACATCCCTTTTCCTTTCTTGGGAATGTTTTTTAACCCAAGTGCAATTTTATGAAAGGAACTTACCAGCTGCAATAGCATTCCTTGCTGCAAGCCTGAATTCATTGACAATTCCAGGGATTTCATCTGTCCGCAGCCGCCTTGGAGGAGCGAACTGTGGAACATCATTTCCATTAGATGGAATTTGTGGGGTCACAGGTTTGTCAGTTGAAGAAATTGGAGCTGTAGAAAAACAATATGAAAGAAAAAAAAAATCCAAATTAACACACTTAGAATTAATGTTTAATACAATGTTTCCATCACATGAGTGTGAAAATAAATCAGAAACCACGACTTAAAAAGTTGAGAGAACTATAAAAACAGGATCTTCTTTCACAGAGCTCCATGCGAGAGAGAGATGATAGAGCTGCTATGCCTTCTTTGTCCATAAAATTGTGGTTTTTGAATTGATGAAGGGTCAAAAGAACTAGCATTTGACTAAGTTGAAATATAGCAAGTGGTATCTGCCTATCAAAAATGAGAAAAAAATTATCTACATGCCACCTTTTCAAAAGAACAACACACTGAAAAAACCATGCTTTTCTACAATGCTTCGTTTATTAGTAAGTACAAAGCTTTTGTCACTTATACCTTGTCAACATTTAATTCTCTCCATTCACAGGAAAAAAGCGCAGCCCAATTGTTCAGAGTTGAAAGAGAAGTAAAGATCAGTTTTAAAGAAAAACCTTGATTTGAAACCCTCCCAACATGACAAAGTTGACAAAAAAAGATTCCCCCTTTTGCATGAACAGCATCTACGATGGGTTTCCATGCTTCAACTTGCTCTCTTGTCCATATGCCAGGTGTGTTTGGATACCTTTACAATACCAAAGAAACCAAAGTAAGTCATAAAAAATTTACAAGGAAAGAAAGGGAATCCTCAAAATGCAAACTGTCCAAGTGTGGACCATAGAACGAACTTTACAAACTATTAAGGTTAAAATTACCCCCGAGAAGTGTCGGAAACTATGGTGGCTTCAGCTATTAGAAGACCACATTTAGAGGTTCTTTGAGAATAGTACAAGATAGCATGTGGCTGGGGAACATTGCCATAAGATCTCAGTCTGCCCATGGGCGCCAAAACTACTCTGAAAATAGAAAGTATATGACACATTAACTCAATTGAGAAAGAAGTCTTTCTAACATGAAGAATGATGTACATAATCCAGATCCCAAGGAGAGAGGAAGTGAAGAGATCCTCTAGGTCCTTCGACCACCATGATTTCTCCATCATTCACACATTGCAAATGCTTCAACTTTTGTGAATGCAATATTCACAACTTATATAATCAATAAGCTCCACACCACACACAACGAAAAAAAGAAAAGAATAATTTGCAAGGTGCATGCCTGTGAGATAGGTTGAACTTCCCCAATTTGTAAGGAGTGAGAAGAGGAATGGTGGGAGCTTTAGCAGCCATTTGTAATGATAGTACTGGTATTATTTGATTTCAGAGATAGAAGGAATGAATAAAATGCTAGACCTGGCCAACTGGGTACTTATAATGTCCGTGATGACGCAACCGCCACGAAAATTAGAAGCATGGGGCTGCAAAAAGGCCGTTTGGAACTTTGGATGGACTACTGCACCTTCTCCACAAGTTCCCGCCAGAATACATTGACCATTGACCGTTGAAACAAAAAGATTTTTGGAACGGTAGTGCTACAGGAAGCCTTGTAGTGCACGAATTGCTGACGTTAATAAGTTAAAACAAAAAAAATAAAAAATAAAAGATTTTTGGGTTCCAGTAGTGCTACATGAATTTTTTTAATATGATTAAAAAAAATAAAAATAAAAAATAAAAAATTTAATTGGCAGGACTTCTCTCACCCTCGGTAAATTAATACTCAGATTAGTTAAATAAAATATTATTAAAATATTATTTTTTAATATTATTAAAAAAAAATCCAATAGATGCTAAAAAAATGAAAAATAATGGAGAGAGATGCTCCGTGAACCTTCAATTTGACGCATAGGGTTCGGTCGGTAAGGGAAAAAGGAAGGACTAAAGTGTTAAGCACCCTGTTCTCTGCTTGTGATGATCTCGTGTATGGCTACTGGTTTGCAACTGATATGTGGTGATGAATGTAACAGGTTGGCGATGGAAGGAAGAAGTTGAAGGTGTCAAAATGAAAGGAACAAGATGCACACTAAGTATTTGTAAATATGAAAGCTTCATCTTGTTCCTTTATTAGGTTCGATATTGTGGAGCATAGATTGTCTAAGATCCTCTTACAAATTAAAGTTTTATTTTAAAATATTTAACAAAGAATCGTTACTTTTAATAGAAAACTTACAATTCACATTCATCGTTACGCATGCATTCAGATACACAACAACGGATGTTCAACCCTTACACCTTGGATTTCCTCAAGATTTATAAGCATATTTTTCATTGCACTTGTACAGTACAAAACAAAACAACTTCAGGGGAAAAAAACATTTCACTCTGAAGAGGAATTATTTTAGATAATTTAAATTTCTGTCCACAGCTTTGGTCCTTGGAGATCTATGAGGCATCTTCAAGAAATGGATAGTCAATGTAACCAACAACAGGATCGGATATGTAGAATGTTTCTCTGTTGTACTTGTTGAGAGGAACATTGAGCTCAAATCTTCTAGGCAAATCTGGATTGGCTAAAAATAGACGACCGTAAACAACAAGATCTGCACGGTTTTCTATGATTGCCTTGTTTCCATCTTCCCTATCGTAACCCCCAGCAACAAGAAAACTACCCTTAAAAGCCTCTCTCATAGGCAGAAGACTGTTGGGAGTGTGAGATTTTTCCGAAACTGTCGTCATTCTTGGCTCAACCATGTGACAATAGAGAATCCCATACTTGTTTAAAGATTCAGCCATGTAAAGGCCCAACGCTTTTGGATTTGAGTCTCCAGATTCCATATAGTCTGCAAAAGGAGATAGCCTTATTCCAACCCTTTCTGCTCCTATCTCATTAGCAACAGCATCAACTATTTCAAGTGCAAATCGGCAACGATTTTCGAGGGATCCACCATATTGGTCCGTTCGATCATTCACTTGATCTTTCATAAACTGATCAATCAGGTAACCATGAGCTCCATGGATCTCAACACCATCAAAACCTATGTGCATTCACAAAGGAAGCAACAAAGTTAGGCCCGGTTTAGTTAGCCAATACAGGTGAAAACATCTCATCTGGAGTTGCAACGTACAGTAGTTTTGGTTATCCAAACACAATATTTCATCTTTTAAATTTTGAAAACATCCACTTAAATGAAAGTAAATAACAAAACATATAAAAATAACATGAACAGTGCCAAAATGACATGAACAGTAAAAACTGACATGAACAGTACACAATTTGGGTACTCTATAAAACAATGTGACTTGCACCTTTTTCAAATCCCAAAAATTAAAAACTATCTTATCTCATTTCTCTACGAAAGAAACTGAGTTGATCCAAGGGGCAATGTTGCCTAAAAATAGATTCCGTACTTCTTTATTCTTCCAACATTGCATAAACAAATAATACCAATATGCTTCCTGTTGCTCTCAAGATTGATTTTGAATGCCCTCTTCTTCTGGTGCATTAATAGAAACTTAAATAACATCATTTCAAATAAGCCTAAACCAAACGTTGTATCTTACCCCTGTTATTATTAATTTTAGAACTAATTCAGCACAACATCTGTTATTCTTTCTCAATAATGTTGTTAAACTCAAGATCAATTTTATGAAAAGAACTTACCAGCTGCAATAGCATTCCTTGCCGCAAGCCTAAAATCATTGACAATTCCTGGGATTTCATCTGTCCTTAGCCGCCTTGGAGGAGTGAACTGTGCAACATCAATACCATTAGATCGAATTTGTGGGGTCAAAGGTTTGTCAGTTGAAGAAATTGGAGCTTGTCCATTTGGTTGAAAACCTGTAGAAAGCAATATCAAAGAAAGAATTAATCTCTAAGAAAAAACTTCGATCACATGAGTTTGAAAGGAAACCACTAACCACCATTTAGTATAAACTTCGCAATATATAGGAATCCATATGCAAAGCCCATTAGTGGTTCTCTTGAAAGGTAATTTTCTTTCCAAATGTGGCAGATTATGGAACCACAGGCACTGCACACTACCACACTAAAGATATTTTTAGAAGTCAATCAGAACGTCCACTGGATCTACTTCCCAACAAAACCAGTTCATATACAATGACTCCTTCTCGATTAATGGTATGGAACCATAATGTTGTATGCTTGTAAACCAGAACCACTCCTTCACTCATTGCAAACTTTTTCAATATAAAGTTTTTGTCACTTATACCATTTTAACATTTAACTCTCTCCATTCACAATAAAAATGCACAGCCCAATTCATCAGAATTAGAAGAGAAGAAGTAAAGGTCACTTTCAAAGACAAACCTTGATTTGAAACCCTCCCAACATGCCAAATTTGACAAAAGAAGATTCCACCTTTTGCATGAACAGCATCTACAATGGGTTTCCATGCTTCAATTTGCTCTCTTGTCCATATGCCAGGTGTCTCTGGATACCTTTACAATACCAAAGAAACCAAAGTAAGTCATAAAATTCACAAGGAAAGAAAGGGAATCCTCAAAATGCAACTGTCCTTCAAGTGTAGATCACAAAACGAACTTTCCAAACTATTATTGTTAAAATTACCCCTGAGCAGTGTCTGAAACTCCAGTGGCTTCAGCTATCAGAAGACCGCCTTTGGAGGTTCTCTGAGAATAGTACAGTATGGCATGTGGCTGAGGAACATTGCCATAAGATCTCTGTCTGGTCAATGGCGCCAAAACCACTCTGAAATTAGAAAGTAAATGCATGGCACATTAACTTAATTGAAAAAGAAATCTTTCTAACCTCAAGAATGAGGTACGCTAGCTTTAGATCACATATTTGTTGCCTGTTGCAAGCTACAAGACTAATATGATTACGCCTCTTTATATTTTTTATAACAGCATGCTTAAAAGTAGTAAAGGTAAGCTACAAATTAAAATAAACTAACAATCCATTTATGAAATGATTGCAGCAGAAGAATGGGCAGCTAGAAAATTTCACCAGTGGATAATTAGATTCAAAAATTTAATAAGGTTTGAGGAATTGAAGAGAAAAACAAACTCAACACTAGCTAATAGAATCAGAAAGAAAAGTCTTTGAGTAAGTAATTTTTTTTCCATGAATAAAATAATAAATAACTGTCAAAAGGGGGGAAATTTCAAGAAAAACCCTCTACGTCCTTCGACCATCATGATTTCTCCATCATTCACACATTGCAAATGCTTCAAGTTTTGTAAATGCAATATTAACGACTTATATCATTGCTATGACCAATTTTGCAAGTATATATACACAAGTTCAGGGCCTACATTGTATGTTGGTTTATAGCTCTTGTCCCTCTTTCGAGCCCTGAAAAATGAAATTACATTTTTTTTTTCCTCGCCTACAAAACTGCAGCAAAGAACACTAAAGGAAATATTTTAAAAGCCAAAACTGAGCAGTTTTGAAGGCAACACAAGTACATTTTTGTTCAGTCATGACTTTCATATCTTCTAGTACCTAAACTCGGCCCAAGTTAAATGTACAAAAAGCACAATTATTCAGGTCCTTTCTTCTCCAAACCCCAACCCCTGTAGAACTAGACCAAACTGAATACAATATTTTACCTCGTCTCTTTCTCCTTCCAATACTATCACAGGCAGTTTTTTGTGACCTTTGCAAAAAAAAAACCGTGTGTCCCTGAGGTTTTCCTCGTTCTAACAAAAATTTCCAAAAACTGAAGAAAAAACATAAAAATAAAATAAAAAATCACAAACACCTCTTCTCGCGGAATGGAGCATTTAAATGACACAAGAGTTTATTGATCTTCTGGCTAAAATAAACGCATATAGGCACACACCAAGATAAAAGAACCAATAGAACTGAACAAGAGTTTGCTGGAATGCTGACATTGTATCCAGAGATATGCTACGACGACAGATACAGTCATAATACCAACTGGGGTTTCAACAAACACATGTTTCTTGCAAAGTAAAAGTGAACAAAACTATTCCCCTAACACGATTACAACATGGAAAGTCAAAACTCATCGCATATACTGATAAGTCATATCTTTGGGTACATACCTATGGGATAGATCGAACTTCCCCAATTTGTAAGGAGAGATAAGAGGAACTATCGGAGTTTTAGCAGCCATTTGCTATGATTATACTCGTAAAACTTGATTTCAACAAGAAGTGGCCGGTATGAATAAAATGCGAGATCCAACTGGGGTATTTATAGAAGAAAAATTTTGTTCTTCATCCCTGCCCACCATACTTTTTTACGCGTAGTACATAAAGATGAAGAATAACAAAGCTATTTATACAAGTTTTATTTTTGAAAAAGCTCTTTATACAATTGGACCATAGATTGCGTGCTCTTAAAATATGAACGCATTTATCATGAGCTTTTCTGCCCACGGTGATGATGTATGTGATGACGCCTCGGCCATGAAGATTAATTAGAGGCATGTGGCTGCAAACTAATAGGACGTTCGTTTGGACGATCTGCACCTCGCTCCACATGTTCCCGCCTGAATTGACCATTAACCCAAGGTTAGGTTTACATGTTAAAATGAAGATTTTTAGTTTGAAATAGAAGTTAAAAATTTAATAAAATGAATTGAATTATTTATTATATTTTATGTAAAAATTTAAAAAAAATGTAATGATTAGATAAGATAAAATGAAAATTTTATGTTTTAAAAAACTTCCAAATATAACCAATCACTTCATATTTGCTGAAAAATCTTACTCAGACTGAATCGTTCAAAACTCTTCAATCGTTGAAGTTTATGTACATTTGATAGAAAAATCTCCTCTATTTTTAGTGCTAATTTGGATAGTATAATACTTTCATAATATTTTAATATTATTTATTATTTTATTTTTTTAATATATTTATTACTACTATGGACTACTATTTATTATTATTTAATATTTTATTCTTATTTTATTTTTATTATTATTTACAAAAATATGTAATCATCTCGCTGCACGCAACACTAATAACTTTATTTTACCAATACTTTACAATAAACTGCAACGGAATGCCGTGAATCGTTTTAATTATGAACTTGGACGTAGAATTGTCAGAAATTCAGATTTCAAGAAAACAGCTTTTTCTAGGCTGCAACCCGGCATGATATAGTCGGTTTTGTGCCAACCCGATCCGAGAAAACAGATTTGAGCGTCAAACCGATCAGACCCGACCCGACCAAAATAGAATCTGTGACTTTTTTTTTTTTTTTAATTGAAGATCTTGCAAGCTTTTCTTCTTCATTAGGCAGAAGAGCCAGATTCCATTTTTTAATTGAATATCAATTTATTTTTCTCTAATCAAACTTCAACTTTCAATCTTATCTACAATTTATATCATGATGATCTCTATAGGAATGCTAAGATTAAAAGAAAACAAAGAAAAATATTAAGAACAAGAAAAATACTGACATTACAGCTTTCTTCTCCTTTATACTATCTTGGAAACCAAACAAATACAATCCCACTAAATATTAGACTGAATTTGATAAATATTGGACTAAAATAACTATACTAGACCCACTAAAGATCCTAACATTGTTTTCAACACAACGATATTTTTCAAGATTAGCCTCCAAATTGTCCAAAATCATTTGCCCAGCAACATGAATCTGTCCTGCACAACAAAAGAGTTCATACTCAGCAATAGATTTTTTCTTTACTCAATGTCAAAATTAATTTTTTCCTTCGTTTTCTCATGAGCCAAACAATTAAAATCACAACATGAACCCATTTCATTTTCTTTACTCTAACGTCAAAATTCATTTTTTCTTTCGTTTCCTCATGAGCCAAACAACTAAAATCACAACAGATTATATTCAAATACGAAGAAAAAAACCCACAAAATTCAGAAACTTGAAGACCACTTGAACCAAAAACACCACTAGAACTCCAAATATGTAATGGGAATCAAAAAAAAGTTACCCCATGTCTTTCAATACAAGAAAGACCCAAAAAGACTTAATCCAAATCTACGTAGAAATCAGAAAAACTTATCATAATTAGAGACAAAATTATGAACCCGCTCCAATAGAGAACAATGTCTAAGATCCAAATGATGAAACAGAAGAAAAAAACCAAACCAAAAAAGATTAACCACATACCATTTCATTCGCAAGTCCTTCTCTACAAGCCTCCGTTTTCGTTCGCTTCACCATGAGCGGAATAAAAAACAACCACAGAACAGAATCCTAATCTCAAAATCAAACCCTAGATCACGATCCTGGGCATAAAAAACTCAATAACAAGCCTTTAAAGTGAACGAAAGAAATACAAAACCGGTGAGGAACAATGTTTACAGGTATGGAAGGAAGGGAGACGAACGGTGGATGAATGAGAGGGAGAGGGCTTACGCAAGAAAGACCCACACAGGGTTTGAGATCTGAAGAAAGCGGCTAGGGTTCGAGATTTGAAGATAACGATGATTTTGTAGTCGGACGGGTTGACACCCAAAACACAAAACCGTTTCTTGTCTGGTTTGATATCCGATCAAACAACAACCCGATAAAAGTTGGGTCGGGTCGGGTCGGTTCATTTTAATCGGGCCCAGCAGTTCTTCAGATTATTTGCACAGCCCTAGCTTTTTCACCAACAAAAACCAAACGACTAATAAAAGGAAAAAAACAAAAACCGGACCCATAAAAATATATAAAATTAGGTTGTAAACTGAGAATATTTCTATAAAAATAAAAAATATAGTGATGTCAATTTATTTTTATGAATTTTTTTTTAATTGTAGTATTTTTCTTCTGTAAAATAATGCAACTTTTATTAATTATTTTTTAAAAATATCGTTCATTTAAAATAGAGGTGGATAAAAAAAATACAAAACTGATTGTATGCTTATTATTTTTTGAAAAACAAATAATATAAACAATGAAATCCCCACCTAGTGGAAATGAGATTAATATGTAACAACCAACAATGTATGGACATGTCGGCATTAGTATCAAAAATGTTTGTGCGGAAAATATGTAAAAGTTAATGTTTAATGGACATGTTTGACCAACTTGTTTTCTTGCAAGTCTCTAGACTCGTCATTAAGACCATGCAAAATTTTGATTTTTTTGATTCTGTCTGACTTTCACTCCGATGACGGAGTCGAAACGATAAAAAATGGAATCGGAGTGCGGAGTGGCTCCGAATAGGGAGTTGGAGTCGGAGTCGGAGCTTCGAACTCCGAACTCTGACTCCGATTTTTTTCAAAAAAAAAATAAAACGACGCCGTTGTTTCATCATACGAGAGGTCCAAAACGCAAGACCCCCCTCCCTTCCCTTCTCCCTTCTTCCTTCTTCGGTTCTTCTTCTTCCTCCTTCCTCATTCTCTCTCAAGTGACCAAATCTCACGTTTGAAGACTTTGAACGGTTGAATCAGTGATCCTCCACCAAGCCGCCTCGTTCCCTCTCTCCGTGAGTCTTTGCTCCTTCGTAGTGCGCGACTTCAATCCGAGCTTCAGCCTACGGTGAGAACCTGATTATGAGTTTTTAAATTAAATTACTTGATTTAATTTTATGTATTCTATTACTCATACAACATGCATGTTGGGTATTTTGTTGCGATTGAAATGAGTTTGTTTTGTAAATTTGTAGTAAGGAAATGTGTTTGATAAAATATGTAATGTGTTTGTAAGTTGTGTTGTATGCATGCAATGTGTTTGATAAAATGTATAAGAGATGTTTATATGAAATTGGAGGCAGGCAGCAGCACAGTTTTAAGCTGAATTGTTACCAAATATCCGGGTCATTATATATTTACTAGAATGCATGTGTGTTGTATATAATTTTAATTACTTTTGGAAGGGTTTTTTGTTGAAGCTTTCATTTCAACATGCACTACTCTTGTAAGGGGCCAGCCTTACAACATGCACGTTTGGCATGTTTCATGAAGGATTCTTCTTGTCTCATCCAGCGGCCAGCCTCCCTAGTTTCAAAGCCTGTAGTACAATCAAGAATTTTCAAGTTTCCCAATGATCAATTTAGGTCTAGAAAGCAGTGTACACAATTCCTGAAGACAAAGACTATATGGATTCATAGAGGGGTCAAATGTGTGTTTTGAGAAATGACTCTGATTTTTTATTTGGAAGTGAGCCATTTTTTTACAACTTTCCCATATATGAACTTATCCCAATTGCTCAAGTAGGATCAATCAGGATCATGCATGATCATGATTAATTTTTAATTATGTCTTAGTAGTCTTAGATTTGGCCCTCTGAGCAAGAATATTATATATAAAAATTTATTAAACAAACAAACAATATATTAGCACACTTAAAATATTTGACCCATTAAATTACAATAAATAAAATATTTCAAAAAGTATTATATTTGCATCTTGATTTTCAAAATTTGGTGAGAAGCTTCATGATCATGATATGCATGCATTCTCCTTAATATCCTTAACTTATCTCTATGTTAGTGATTACAAATTATAAACTTTATTTCAGTAGAGAGAGAAATTACTCGAAAATTCAATAAATTTTATATATGCACCTCAATGCCTCATGGCTCATGACGTTGGTTATGAAAATAAATAAACGTGAGTTGAGAATTAAGCCAATTAAATGGTTTTAAGCAAGCAAACCGATGCACACCATTCAGTTAGTACTTTCCCACTCCCAAGTCTTATAAGTTATACAGTTATATGATGCATGGCTTGCTGCATCTATATATATTGTCCAAATAACTTAGGCTGACATAAACATACAGTTGGCATCCAATAGTCGTTTATGCTTGTTTTTGAATTAATTTTTTTTGCCAATTCAATGTGTTTAACTATGCATCAACAAAAATACAACTGAATAGGCTAGTGAAATTCAGACTTCCGATTTGCCATGTTTAATTAGGAAACTCTTTTACTAACAAATGGATGCTAGTGTGCATATATATATATATATATAAATATATAAATATTTTTAATATAGCCTAGTTTATTTTTAAACTAATTTTTTGCTTCTAATTTATTTTTTCAGGTTCATTGATTGTGATATGGATCCTAGATCTAGTGGAGATGATCATCCACAAGGGGATGTGGCGGATGCCAATGCTACAACTCCTACACCGGTGGGTACTTCCACCCTTAGAGCCACATTTAGGGCAGCTACATCTAGATCAACTACATCTTGTGCAAGTAGTCGACTCCCACTCCCAGTTGATATAGAGGATGAGGATATGTTCAACGAAGAGAAAAAGATGCCCATTGAGCAAGATCAACCACCACGACTTTCTAAAAAGAGGTCGTGGACATGGGAGCATTTCATCAAAATTTTTGGTGATGTTGCGAACCCGGTAGCAAGATATCATTACTGTTGGCAACTTTGAGGATGTCATTCAAAGAAGTAAGGCACCAGTGTGTTAATAGCACATCTAGGTGATTGCCAACGATATAAGATAGCAAAAGGATTGGCGGCCACTGATCAGACCAACCTCAGTTACCAAACTTCTACAGCCACTAATAGCACACAGACCAAGAAATTGGTCATCCCTCAATATAGTGAGAAAATATTGAGGGACATGCTTGCAGAGATGATAATTACTGATGAGATGCCATTTACCACGGTCAATAAAAGAAGCTTTCGAAAGTTTCTTAACTTTGTTGAGCCACGATTTTTCATTCCATCACGGTATACGGTGATGTGAGATTGTATGAAGAGGCATGTGAAAGAGAAGGCAGAGATGAGGAAGATGTTTATTACCACTGGCCAGAGAGTGTCGTTTACGACTGACACATAGACGTCCATATAAAACGTCTTCTACATGTGTATCATAGCACACTACATTGATAGTGAGTGGATTTTGCATAAAAAAATTATTAGCTTTAAAGATATTGTAGATCATAAATATGCATCCATTGGGATGAAGATGGATGATTGTTTAAAAGACTGGAGAATTCGAAAAGTGCTGTGTATTTCAGTTGACAATGCCAGTGCTAATGAAACAGCAATTGATTGGTTTAAGCGGAACACGACGGTGAGAGATGATGTGATTCAGGCCAACGAGTTTATTCACGTTCGATGCTGTGCTTATATCATCAACCTCATAGTTGTTGAGGGGTTAAAAGAGGTTGATGATTCCATTACCCGAGTCCGCAGCATTCTACGATATGTGAGGGGTTCCCCTCAAAGGCTTGCCAAGTTTAAGGCAATAGCAGAAGATCTTAAGATTGATTGTTCTAGTATGTTGTGCTTAAACATTCCGACTAGATGGAATTCTACATACATAATATTGGATGTAGCACAGAAGTACCAAAAAGCATTCGAGTGGATGGAGGTTAAGGATGGGGGCCTAAGGTATGCTTTGTTGGAGCCAGCAGGATAGGGGCTCGATGCGCCAGACGCACATGATTGGACCAGTGTAAGCTATTTTGTTGAATTTTTAAGAATTTTTTATAATATAATCATGCGGCTATCTGGTTCCAAATATACAACTACGAACTCATTTTTCAGCGAGCTCTCGAAACTTCACTTCCATTTAGAAAATAATTTTACTTACTCTGGTGGATTGTTATCTAATATGGCTATGAGGATGAAGATCAAATATGATAAATACTGAGGGAATATTGAGAAGATAAATATATTGCTATGGCTGTGATCCTTGATCATCGATATAAGTTAGTCGTTCTAGAATTTTGGGTCAATTCCGTCCTCGAGGCAGTGAAGGCTGCAGAGTTTATTAGAGTGCTAAAAAGTGATATTGATGACCTATATAATCATTACAACAATAGTAATCAGCTTTCATCCGCAGCTGGTAGCTCTTCACATTCGAGGTCGACGGGGTCGACAGTTTCCTTAGGTGATACTGACCCATCTGTAGGGCTTAGAAGCCATCATATTATACAGCAGTATCATCAACTACTGTCAACAAGGAATATTATGCATTATACATCTGAGGTTGAACGATATTTTATGGAAGCTGTCGATGCACCGAGTGATGTATTTCAGTTATTAATTTGGTGGAAAGTTAATTTCACCAAATATCCAGTCATTTCCCGTGTAGTCCGAGATGTGCTAGTCATTCCTGTCACTACGGTTGCCTCAGAGTCGGCATTTAGCACTGGAGGTCGCATGTTGGATGCTTATCGGAGTTCATTGTCACCGTCAACCGTGGAGGCCCTCGTTTGCACACAGAATTGGATAAATGAAATGCCCATTGGACTAGATTTCGTTGGCATGGATGCCGAGAGTTATAGATTTGAATCGGGTAAGTTTATATGCTTTTAAATGATTATTTAATTATTTTTAATGTTTCTAACTTCTACTTTTTATGATTTTATAGATCTAATTATGAACTCTAACGTAATTTTCGATGACTGAGAGTCTGAGACGGACGCCCTTGAGAGTTTGGGAAGGAATTGAGAGAACCCCATTTCTTGGTAAGAATCAAATTATACTTTTACCGTATTCAATTTTTTATCATCAATTTTTATCATTTATTGATTGCAACTTTTTATCTTCATTTCAGGTATGACCAATAGACCAAAAAGCATTTGCGTGAAATTCGTGTTTAATATTTATGTAGTTATATTTCAAGTCTAAGTCAATATTGTTATTATGTTATAAATGAGATTGTTATAACTTATGGCTATATCATATATGTTATTTAGTTTTTAAACTATTGTATTTAAGGTTTTTTTTTTGTTTTTTTATTTACAGATTTGGACTTGGGCTTTGGTAATCATATTTATGTAGTTATATTTATGTAGTTACATTGTGCTCGATCCGAGCAAAGACTTAAACAGGGACCCACCACGTGATACTCTTATAATCTTATTTAGGCTGCATTGATTTTTGTATTTTTTTTTTCATATTCTCCAATATTAATTATGTTATTTGCAATTAGGATTTTGGCCAATTTAGTCATGTTGCTTAAAACTTGTATTAGTATCAGATTCTTTATTCTTTTATTAGTATTGTCGGTCTAAAGACATTTTAATTTGTTTCCACAACGTCCTATATACGCAAAACAAATTCCATAAGCTGACGTACAACTCAATCCGTAAGAAACGTAGAGAAACAAACGGTTCGACTCCGATTGGAGGTCGGAGCTCCTATTGGAAATCGGAGGTCAGGGCTCCTACCGAAGGTAGGAACTCCAACTCCAGTTTGGAGTCAGAGTCGGAGGGACAATTCAACTCCGACTCTTGTCGGAGTCAGAGGTCAGAAACGACAACTCTGACTCCGTCGGAGTCGGAGCTTAGGCCTATCGTCATAATACCTTTCCATTGGGAGGTTTGGATTTAGAGATGAATTGAGATGGTTTGTGAATCATAAAATAAAATATTTTTAAAATATTATTTTAAAATATTATTATTGTTTTAGAATTTGAAAAAGTTAAATTATTTATTATATTTTGTGTGAAAATTTAGAAAAATTTGAGATTTGAAAAAAAAGAATTATTATATTTTGTGTGAGAATTTAAAAAAATTATAATAATAAAGATGAGATGAGTTGATGAAATTTTTGAATGCAAACAACTAAATGAATAGAAGTCTTCCTTTAAAAAAAAAAAAAAAAAAGAGGAGGAATAGAAGTCTTTGATTGGGGGAAGCGCCTCCACAAGATTCTGAACAAATTCAGAACAAAAGGAAATAAACTAAAATAAGAAATGCAATAACAAAATAAAGCCTTAGCCCTACAGAGAGCCCAAAGCCCACTTGGATTATAAGGCTCACATCTGCAACATAGCCTTCAGGATTACCCAAAACTCTCACGGCCCCTTAACCCAGTTCACTTCTTATTCTCCTAGGTTTCCCTTCTTCCTGCCGACATACTTCCTTCTTCTCTTCGTTGATCTCCCCACGACGGCGTATTACACCTTCTCACCCATCCTCTCTTGCTACTCTCGGTCTCAGGAGTGAGAAGCATTCTGCTAAGCCATGGCTTTGGTGAGCTCTCAACAACTTTCGATTTTAGTTTATCTTTCGTTGCTCATTTCAATCCAAAATGTGGAGATTTTAGATTATATTCGTCTCCAATCTTTTGGTTTGGATTAGATTAGTTCCCTTCTATGGTGAAGTAAGAAATGGTGCGCAGAATTGGAAATTTTTATTCAATTCAATGTTTTTTATTTGGAAAAAATGAAGAGTTGAATCTTGATATGATCAAATATTTATCTGTTAACAGCACACTAGGCTGCACTATCATGCCGCTCATTTATAAAAAGGCCTGGTAATTATATGGGCCGTTTTCAAATAGAAAACGCACTGCCAAATGCGGATTTCCTCTCTGTTTTTTCTTCACTATATTTGGAAGTTCACGTTGTTGGAACCTGAACAGAACCGAAGCACATGCGCCATTTGTGCACCCTAGTTTGAACTCAGAAGTTTGATGTATCTTTTAGACAATGTTGTGAGGATACATGGTGATCGTTCTTTTTCATCTTAACTTGGTGGATAATGTAAGTGCACGCAACTGAAAATTGCTTTTAAACGACCTGTGTGTTTATCTACCTTTAGGTCCTGCGTGCGGGGAGAGCACAAATAAGAATGCTTACAAGGCACTTATTGTGGCTGAGTATATTGGAATCGATGTTCAGTTGGTGAAGAATTTTGAGATGGGGGTTTCAAACAAAACTCCTGAGTTTATCAAGATGAACCCCATTGGAAAGGTGGAGTCTTTTGATATTTACAGACTCCTGCATTCCATATGTTTCTTATGTCTGGTTTTCCTGAAAAAAAAAATTCTTGTGTAGGTTCCTGTGCTGGAGACACCCGATGGTCCTCTATTTGAGAGTAATGCCATTGCACGCTATGGTGCGGCTACCTTTTAAGCTAACCTTAGATTTTTTATTTTTATTTTTGATTAGTAGCTTTCCTTAGAATATTTTGAAGAAAGTGACAACTTGGATTTTATACTCGGTTGTTGCTTGCTGCAGTTGCACGTTTGAAGGCTGATAATCCTCTCTTTGGCGCTTCGTTGATTGAATATGTAAGTGATGATGTATGGATTGTCAAGATTATTCAAAGAATTGTTTGTTGCTTTCTGTCCTTGTGTTAACTTTTGGTGGAAGTTGACTGGGATTTCCAACAGGTGTTTAACCTTTGCACCTTGGATTATTTCCTCAAGATTTATAAGCATATTTTTCATTGCACTTTTTTTTTATAGGTAAATTCTACAATAGAAAGCATGAATCAAACAAAACAAAACAACTTCTGGGAAAAAAAACATTTCACTCTGAAGAGGAATTATTTTAGATAATTTAAATTTCTGTCCACAGCTTTGGTCCTTGGAGATTTATGAGGCATCTTCAAAAAATGGATAGTCAGTGTAACCAACAACAGGATCGGAGATGTAGAATGTCTCTCTGTTGTACTTGTTGAGAGGAACATTGAGCTCAAATCTTCTAGGCAAATCTGGATTGGCTAAAAATAGACGACCGTAAACAACAAGATCTGCACGGTTTTCTACGATTGCCTTGTTTCCATCTTCCCTATTGTAACCCCCAGCAACAAGAAAACTACCCTTAAAAGCCTCTCTCATAGGCAGAAGACTGTTGGGAGTGTGAGATTTTTCCGAAAGTGTCTTCATTCTTGGCTCAACCATGTGACAATAGAGAATCCCATACTTGTTCAAAGATTCAGCCATGTAAAGGCCCAACGCTTTTGGATTTGAGTCTCCAGATTCCATATAGTCTGCAAAAGGAGATAGCCTTATTCCAACCCTTTCTGCTCCTATCTCATTAGCAACAGCATCAACTATTTCAAGAGCAAATCGGCAACGATTTTCAAGGGATCCACCATATTGGTCCGTTCGATCATTCACTTGATCTTTCATAAACTGATCAATCAGGTAACCATGAGCTCCATGGATCTCAACTCCATCAAAACCTATGCGCAAGACAAACAATATCAGTACACAAAGGAAGCAACAAAGTTAGGCCCGGTTTGGTTAGCCAATACAGATGAAAACATCTCATATGGAGCAGTACCCTACAGTAGTTTTGACTATCTAAACCCAATAGTTCATTTTTTAAATTTTGAAAACATTCACTTAACAATAAATAAACAGTATAAAACTGACATCAACAATGTGTGAACAACGCCAAACTGATGTAAACAGTATGTGAACAGTATATTAACAGTGAAAATTGGCACAAGCAGTACATAAAAAGTACAAAATTCGGATACTCCATAAAATAGTGGAACACACACCTTTTTCAAATCCCAAAAATTAAAAACTATTCATCTAATCTCACTATCCAAACACTTTTTTTTTACAAACTCTCTCATCTCATCTTAACTAAAAAAATCTCACTACTATTTAAAATATCTCATCTCATTTTATTTGAACTGTCTATCCAAACTCGGTCTTAGTTTTGATCCAAGGAACCATGAAAGTGGTGTGATAATCTCATTTCATGCCGGGAAAGCGGCAAGCAATCGTGATTTTTTTTTATTATTATTAAAAATAAAAAAAGGAGTTAATCCTGTAAGAATTGCTTCTTGTGAGTATCAACCAAAGAAACTGAGTTGCTCCAAGGGGCAATGTTGCCTAAAAATAGACTCCGTACTTCTTATTCTTCCCACATTGCATAAACAAATAATACCAATATGCTTCCTGTTGCTCTCAAGATTGATTTTGAATGCCCTCTTCTTCTTATGCATTAATGGAAACTTACATAACATCATTTCAAATAAGCCTAAACCAAACGTTATATCTTGCCCCTGTTATTATTTATTTTAGAACTAATTCAGCACAACATCTGTTATTCTTTCTCAATAATGTTGTTAAACTCAAGATCAATTTTATGAAAAGAACTTACCAGCTGCAATAGCATTCCTTGCCGCAAGCCTAAAATCATTGACAATTCCAGGAATTTCATCTGTCCTTAGCCGCCTTGGAGGAGTGAACTGTGCAACATCAATACCATCAGATCGAATTTCTTTGTCAGTTGAAGAAATTGGAGCTTGTCCATTTGGTTGAAAACCTGTAGAAAGCAATATCAAAGAAAGAATTAGTGTCTAAGAAAAAACATCGATCACCTGAGTTTGAAAGGAAACCACTAACCACCACTAAGTATAAACTTCGCAATATATAGGAAACCATATGCAAAGCCCATTAGTGGTTCTCTTGAAAGGTAGTTTTCTTTCCAAATGTGGCAGATTATGGAACCACGGGCACTGCACACTACCGCACTAAAGATATTTTTAGAAGTCAGTCAATCAGAACTTCCACTGGATCTAATTCCCAACAAAATCAGTTCATATACAATGACTCCTCCTCGATTAATGGTATGGAACCATAATGCTGTATGCTTGTAAACTAGAACCACTCCTTCACTCATTGCAAACTTTTTCAATATGAAGTTTTTGTCACTTATACCTTTTTAACATTTAACTCTCTCCATTCACAATAAAAATGCAAGCCCAATTCATCAGAATTAGAAGAGAAGAAGTAAAGGTCACTTTCAAAGACAAACCTTGATTTGAAACCCTCCCAACATGCCAAATTTGACAAAAGAAGATTCCACCTTTTGCATGAACAGCATCTACAATGGGTTTCCATGCTTCAATTTGCTCTCTTGTCCATATGCCAGGTGTCTCTGGATACCTTTACAATACCAAAGAAACCAAAGTAAGTCATAAAATTCACGAGGAAAGAAAGGGAATCCTCAAAATGCAACTGTCCTTCAAGTGTAGATCACAAAACGAACTTTCCAAACTATTATTGTTAAAATTACCCCTGAGCAGTGTCTGAAACTCCAGTGGCTTCAGCTATCAGAAGACCGCCTTTGGAGGTTCTTTGAGAATAGTACGGTATGGCATGTGGCTGAGGAACATTGCCATAAGATCTCTGTCTGGTCAATGGCGCCAAAACCACTCTGAAATTAGAAAGTAAATGCATGGCACATTAACTTAATTGAAAAAGAAATCTTTCTAACCTCAAGAATGAGGTACGCTAGCTTTAGATCACATATTTGTTGCCTGTTGCAAGCTACAAGACTAATATGATTACGCCTCTTTATATTTTTTTATAACAGCATGCTTAAAAGTAGTAAAGGTAAGCTACAAATTAAAATAAACTAACAATCCATTTATGAAATGATTGCAGCAGAAGAATGGGCAGCTAGAAAATTTCACCAGTGGATAATTAGATTAAAAAATTTAGTTAAGGTTTGAGGAATTGAAGAGAAAAACACAGTCAACACTAGCTAATAGAATCAGAAAGAAAAGTCTTTGGTAATGTAATTTTTTTTCCATGAGTAAAATAATAAATAACTGTCAAAAGGGGGGAAATTTCAAGAAAAACCCTCTACCTCCTTCGACCATCATGATTTCTCCATCATTCACACATTGCAAATGCTTCAAGTTTTGTAAATGCAATATTAACGACTTATATCATTGCTATGACCAATTTTGCAAGTATTTATACACAAGTTCAGGGCCTACGTTGTATGTTGGTTTATAGCTCTTGTCCCTCTTTCGAGCTCTAAACAATGAAATTACATTTTTTTTCCTCGCCTACAAAACTGCAGCAAAGAACACTTTAGGAAATATTTTAAAAGCCAAAACTAAGCAGTTTTGAAGGCAACACAAGTATATTTTTGTTCAGTCATGACTTTCATATCTTCTAGTACCTAAACTCGGCCCAAGTTAAATGTACAAAAAGCACAATTATTCAGGTCCTTTTTCTCCAAACCCCAACCCCTGTAGAACTAGACCAAACTGAATACAATATCTTACCTCGTCTCTCTCTCTTTTCAATACTATCACAGGCAGTTCTTTGTGACCTTTGCAAAAAAAAAAAAAAAACGGTGTGTCCCTGAGGTTTTCCTCGTTCTAACAAAAATTTCCAAAAACTGAAGAAAAAACATAAAAATAAAATAAAAAATCACAAAGACCTCTTCTCGCGGAATGGAGCATTTAAATGACACGAGTTTGTTGATCTTCTGGCTAAAATAAACGCATACAGGCACACACCAAGATAAAAGAACCAATAGAACTGAACAAGAGTTTGCTGGAATGCTGACATTGTATCCAGAGATATACTACGACGACAGATACAGTCATAATACCAACTGGGATTTCAACAAACACATGTTGCTTGCAAAGTAAAAGTGAACAAAACTATTCCCCTAACACGATCACAACATGGAAAGTCAAAACTCATCGCATATACTGATAATTCGTATCTTTGGGTACATACCTATGGGATAGATCGAACTTCCCCAATTTGTAAGGAGAGATAAGAGGAACTATCGGAGTTTTAGCAGCCATTAGCGATGATTATACTCGTATTACTTGATTTCAACAAAATGCGAGTCCCAACTGGGGTATTTATAGAAGAAAAATTCTATTCAGCCCACCACACTTTTTTACACGTAGTATATAAAGATGAAGAATAACAAAGCTATTCATCCAAGTTTTGTTTTTGAAAAAGCTCTTTATACAATTGGACCATAGATTCCGTGCTCTTAAAATATGAACGCATTTATCATCAGCTTTTCTGCCCGCGGTGATGATGTATGTGATGACGCCTCGGCTATGAAGATTAATTAGAGGCACGTGGCTGCAAACTAATAGGACGTTCGTTTGGACGTTCTGCACCTCGCTCCACGTGTTTCCGCCTGAATTGATCATTAACCCCTTAAAACAATCACATCATATTTTATGAAAAATCTTATTCAAACTGAATCGTTCAAAACTTATCATTCGTTGAAGTTTATGTATATTTGATAGAAAAATCTCCTCTATTTTTATATATTTTAATATTGTTTATTATTTTATTAATATTTTTAATATACTTTTTGCTTTTATTTATTATTATTTAATATTTTTTATATTATTATTATTATTTATAAAAATATCTATCTCACCATTGAAACGTAACCCTAATAACTTTATTTTACCAATACTTTACAATAAGCTGCAACCGGAATGCCGTGAATCGTTTTAATTATGAACTTGGACGTAGAATTGTCAGCAATTCAGATTGTCAAGAAAACAGCTTTTTCACCAACAAAAACCAAACGACTATAAAAGGAAAACAACAAAAACCGGGCCCACAAAAATATATAAAATTAGGTTGTAAATTGAGAATATTTCTATAAAAATATTAAATATAGTACATAAATTTAAATTTATTTTATATTTTTTTTTTATAAAATAATGTAAATTTTATTAATTATTTTTTAAAAATATATTTCTTTTAAAATAGAGTTGGATAAAAAAAATACAAAACTGATTGTGTGCTTATTAATTTTTGAAAAACAAATAATATAAACAATGGAATCCTCGCCTAGTGGGAATGAGATTAATAAGTAACAACCAACAATGATGGACATGTCGGCATTTGTACCAAAAATGTTTGTGCGGAAAATATGTAAAAGTTAATGTTTAATGGACATGTTTGACCTACTTGTTTTCTTGCAAGTCTATAGCCTCGTCATAATACCTTTCCACTAAAAGAATAGAAGTCTTCTTTTTAAAAAAAAAAAAGGAATAGAAGTCTTCGATTGGGCCTTTTCAAGACACCATCGGGCCCATAAATCACGAGCTTACTGACCCAGCCCAATAAACAGGCCGTAGTATTGGTGGGCCAGAGCAAGAACTCTGAGGTCAATCAGAATTATCTAGAGGCCCATAGATGTTTGAAAGAATAATAATATGCGATCCACATCCGCATGCTTCGCACATCTCTTCCCTTTTGTTTTTTCTTTATGTTTTTTATTACCTATTTTTGGAAACCCTAGACTAGACCAATCACCACCCTCATATTTCCTTTCACAAACCCTAAACCTCTCTCTCTCCTTCTGTAATACTATTCTATAGAAAACAGTGATGAATCGATGTAATGAACTGGGAGAATGGATGAAAATGATAAACCGTATTGAAATAGTGTTGATAACTGCTCTCTTCGAGGGACAGCGCCTCCACAAGATTCAGAACAAATTCTGGGAATAGTCTAGAGGCCTTTTTCCCTTCACCTTCCTTGCGTATTTACTAGATTGAAGTCTCCTTACAACAGCCCGTGGGCCTCATAACAAAAGCAAGGAAATAAACTAAAACAAGAAATGCAATAATAAAATAGCCTTAGCCTACAGAGAGCCCAAAGCCCACTTGGATTATAAGGCTCCATCTGCAACATAGCCTTCAGGATTACCCAAACCTCTCACGGCCCCTTAATCCAGTTCACTTCTTATTCTCCTAGGTTTCCCTTCTTCCTGCCGACATACTTCCTTCTTCTCTTCGTTCATCTCCCCACGACGGCGTATTACACCTTCTCACTCATCCTCTCTTGCTACTCTCGGTCTCAGGAGTGAGAGGCATTCTGCTAAGCCATGGCTTTGGTGAGCTCTCAACAACTTTCGATTTTAGGTTATCTTTCGTTGCTCATTTCAATCCAAAATGTGGAAATTTTAGATTATATTCGTCTCCAATCTTTTGGTTTGGATTAGATTAGTTCCCTTCTATGGTGAAGTAAGAAATGGTGCGCAGAATTGGAAATTTTTATTCAATTCAATGTTTTTTATTTGGGAAAAATGAAGAGTTGAATCTTGATATGATTAAATATTTATCTGTTAACAGCACACTAGGCTGCACTATCATGCCGCTCATTTACAAAAAGGCCTGGTAATAATATGGGCCGTTTTCAAATAGAAAACGCACTGCCAAATGCGGATTTCCTCTCTGTTTTATCTTCACTATATTTGGAAGTTAACGTTGTTGGAACCTGAACAGAACCGAAGCACATGCGCCATTTGTGGACCCTAGTTTGAACTCAAAAGTTTGATATATCTTTTAGACAATGTTGTGAGGATACATGGTGATGGTTCTTTTTCATCTTAACTTAGTGCATAATGTAAGTGCACGCAACTGAAAATTGCTTTTAAACGACCTGTGTGTTTATCTACCTTTAGGTCCTGCATGCGGGGAGCACAAATAAGAATGCTTACAAGGCACTTATTGTGGCTGAGTATATTGGAGTCGATGTTCAGTTGGTGAAGAATTTTGAGATGGGGGTTTCAAACAAAACTCCTGAGTTTATCAAGATGAACCCCATTGGAAAGGTGGAGTCTTTTGATATTTACAGACTCCTGCATTCCATATGTTTCTTATGTCTGGTTTTCCTGAAAACAATTATTCTTGTGTAGGTTCCTGTGCTGGAGACACCTGATGGTCCTGTATTTGAGAGTAATGCCATTGCACGCTATGGTGCGGCTACCTTTTAAGCTAACCTTAGATTTTTTATTTTTATTTTTGATGAGTAGCTTTCCTTAGAATATTTTGAAGAAAGTGACAACTTGGATTTTATACTCGGTTGTTGCTTGCTGCAGTTGCACGTTTGAAGGCTGATAATCCTCTCTTTGGCGCTTCATTGATTGAATATGTAAGTGATGATGTATGGATTGTCAAGATTATTCAAAGAATTGTTTGTTGCTTTCTATGTCCTTGTGTTAACTTTTGGTGTAAGTTGACTGGGAATTTCATTTCTTCGGTTGTGTGTGTGTGTGTGTGTGTTTCTCTGGTTTAAATTTTCTCATTTTGGAGTCAAAGTGATTAAGTTTAAGGGGCCTGTTTGGGAACACAACTGTTTTCAAATATTCTCAAACTACTTTACTACTATTAATAAATTATTCACTATTATTTTACTATTATTCACAAATTATTTCACTACTATTCACAGATATTCTAAAATATTCTTAGTATCCAAACGAGCCCTTAGGTTGCGTTTGGGTAGTGAGGTGATCTCAGATATTCTGTGAATACTAGTGAAAAAATAATAAAAAATTAATGATAGAATATTGAATAGTAGTGAATAATAGTGAAAAGTAATAATAAAATAATGAATAGTAGTAGAGTATTCTCACTACCCAAACTAAAGCTTCATCAAATCAGTTTGTTTTTTCTAATCTCAAGGTCTGGTTGGATTACCACGATGCTAAGATTTGATTGGAAAATGAAACTCCGGAACAATTGGGATAATTGGTTATTCAAAAAGTCTTAGAAACTTTAGAAATCCACTGAAAACAGGTACTGGGTGACATGATTGTTGTTTTTTATATGTGGTCTGTAATAATAATTAGAGGTTGATTTTGTGCAAAAACAATTGTACCTATATTTTTGCTAGGGTTTTAAGCCTTGTTTGTTTTCAAGACCAAAATCTTAAACTTTGAGAATTTTGAAAACCTCTCATCCCATCATTACAACTTTCCCAAATCCCCATACAAAATAAAATAAACAATTCAACTTTTTCAAATCCCAAAACAAATATAATATTAAAAAATATATTCTAACAATATTTTATTCAACTTTTCAATTTTAATCTTATCTCATCTCATCTCATCTCTGAAAACAAACGAGGCCTTAATAATGCTTCTAGATTTTTTCAACGGAGCCACTTGTGATCATTTCCTTATTCCGCTTCTTTTGGCAGGCCCATATTGAGCAATGGATTGATTTTGCATCACTGGAAATTGATGCCAATATTTTGCACTGGTTCATACCACGAATTGGTTTTGCTGTTTACCTTCCACCGGTTAGTCAAGTCCTACTATCCAAAAGATCTGTTCTTTCATCTGCCAAAGATTTCTTTATATATCTGGAAATGGGGGGATTATTTACCATAATTTTCTGCTATCTGCATGAAGGCTGAAGAAGCTGCCATTTCTGCACTGAAGAGAGCATTAGATGCCTTAAATACACACCTTTCTTCCAACACTTACCTTGTCGGACACTCTGTGACATTGGCTGATATCATTATGATTTGTAACTTGGTTCTTGGATTTAACCGGATCTTGACCAAGAGTTTTACCTCTGAATTCCCTCATGTAGAGAGATACTTCTGGACCATGGTTAATCAGCCCAATTTCCGAAAGATTTTGGGTGAGGTGAGGCAAACTGAATCCATCCCACCTGTTCAGTCTGCAAAGAAGCCTTCACAGCCAAAAGAACCTGCTAAACCTAAGTCAAAAGCTGAACCAAAGAAAGAGGTCAAGAAAGATCTAGCACCACCTAAAGTAGAAGGGGCTGGTGAGGAGGAAGAGGCACCCAAACCCAAAGCAAAGAATCCTCTTGATCTTTTGCCTCCTAGTAAGATGATTCTGGATGAATGGAAAAGACTTTACTCAAACACAAAGACTAACTTCCGTGAGGTTGCAGTTAAAGGTATTTCACGTACAAGTTTTTTACTATATCTCGTTCTTTTATATATGCTATTAGCCTGTATGAAAATACTTTAATGCGTTTTCTACCATGCAGTTTGAATGTTCTAAAGTGCACGATGCACAATTTGTACCACCAATAACCCCCCAATAATTGTGTGACACTGGCAGCTTATGATTTTTCTTAGGCTTCGTTTGGTTATTCAGTTTAGATGAGATGAGATAAGAGTGTTTTGTTGAGAATTGAATAAAATATTGTTATAATATAATTTTTAATATTATTATTGTTTTGGGATTTGAAAAAGTTGAATTGTTTATTATATTTTGTGTGAGAGTTTGGAAAAGTTGTAATGATGAGATGAGATGAGATGAGATATGATTGTGTATCCAAACTGAGCCTTAATCTGATTAAGAGTACATTAAACATTGGTGTGAATAGGTTTGTCATTTTTTTTTTTTTTTTGTGTTTCGTCTTTTTTTCGTATGTTTTCTGTTGCTCAAATTTCTATTCAGACATTTGTTAGCTTAAATATCATACAGCAATTTAGCATGCTAATTATGAAGTTTTCAAATGACCAATGATTGAGAACCGCATTTCCCACTTGCTATACTTTATTGAATCTTCTCTTATCTTGTCCACTGTTCTTCTCGCGGTTATACACTTTTTTTTTTATCAATACTGATTTCTTCACTTTTTTGAGCAAGTATAGACTATGCATATGGGAGTCTGGTATGGCATGGATTTGTTGGGTCAGATTCATGATGCCCGGTTAAAGTTCTAAGTTGTAATTTCTGCCATTGATGCTAGTGACTATATTGGGAATGCTGATCAACTAAAGAAACACCACTGAGATATAACTGAGGATGATGTAATGAGTTCTAAGTAGTGGCTCACACATGTTGCCCAAACCTTGTAACTGTCTGGGCACTAGCTTTGTTACCGTTCCATAATCATAATTTTTTCTAATTTAATTCTCATAATATAAAGTTTTACCATCATGCCTGGGCACTAGCTGTCTTGGTGTATGTTTAATCCTTTGCAGTGGCGCTAGTTGTATTTTATGCGTGTGGGTTGGAGAACTTAGTTTATCAGTTTGTGGATTGCAACATTGATAAACTCTGTTCAGCTCAGCAGATGGTATGTGTGTACGATATGTGATAATTATTGCACTACTTATTTCTTCATCTTTGCCTCCTTTTTCAGGGTTTTGGGACATGTATGATCCTGAGGGATACTCCCTATGGTTCTGTGATTACAAGTATGATGACGAGAATACGGTCTCCTTTGTAACTTTGAACAAGGTGGGTGGTTTCCTGCAACGCATGGATTTGGCTCGTAAGTATGCATTCGGAAAGATGCTGATTATCGGCTCAGAGCCACCATTCAAGGTGAAGGGCTTGTGGCTTTTCCGTGGACAAGAAATTCCCCAGTTCATTATTGATGAGTGCTACGATATGGAGCTGTACGAATGGAAGAAGGTTGACATCAATGATGAAGCAGAGAAGGAGCGCGTGAATCAAATGATTGAAGATTATGAGCCGTTTGAGGGGGAGGCTTTGTTGGATGCCAAGTGCTTCAAGTGATAGCACAAGGGTATGCTCCAAAGTGGATGTAATGTTGTTAGGGTTCTCTTTATGATGGACCCCATTTTTTTGTTTTTCTAGCTCTCTTGTTCCGAACTAATCCCACCTTTTTATTCTGTTCGCATTAGTTGTTTTGTAACATTGGTATCATCACATTAGTTGTTTTTGGTCTCATGATAACTTAGTGGGATATCTTAAATTATAACACATGAGTTTTTCTTATCGGCATATCGTTTTCAAGCTTTAACGTCTAAAGCAGTAGATGCAATGCGTGGGATCAATACAGTGCCCAGTGGAAGAGACTCACTATATATTGTCTAAGCGGATTCACATTATTCGACATAATTCAATATTGCAGTGTCTGTGTTTTTCTTTTGAATTGTACTATCATACCAAAAATAATTTGTGCAAGAGATGAGCAATTTATAGACTCTTTGAAAAAAATTATTTTTAAAAAATGGGTAAATTTTGATAGTCGCCGGGACTGCCTGATCAGAAGAAAAACAGATTGGGAAAAAAAAAGAGCGAAAATTTATTATTTTTTAAATTTATTTTTATGTTAAAATTTAAAAAAGTTGAATTGTTTTTTATATTTTATTTGAAAGTTTGAAAATTTTATAATAATTAGATAGTAGTTAGATGTAAAAGTTAAAAATTGAAATTAAAAAATATTTATAGTATTTAGATATTGAGATGAGATGAAATGAGTTATGTGAATTTGGAGTAAATACGAAATTATAAGAAATAAGCCATTAGTAGCCACCTATACAGATGCGAAGCCTGACCCGCCACATGATAAACGGCCGACATGGTCAAGCTGGGGGCGAGATCACATAGTTGATAGTTTGACGTGGGGGAGGTTGTCAGCAGGACTACTATTTAATTTTTCGATTTTTTTATTTTTCATTTTATGTTTTCTGGAGGGAAGAGGGCAGAGAAAAACATGAGTAGATTTCCAATCCCTAGATCTCTGCAATTCCCTTTACTGCTGTGCTCAATCCATCTGCAATTCATTTCAGGTCTCTCACTCTCTCTCTCTCTGTTTATTTTTGTTTATAAGAATATATGATTATTATTGTTGGGTTTTTATTCGGTTTCCCAACTCGCAAGTTGTGCGAAACATTCTTCTGGTTGGTTGCTTGTACGATAATTACAAACTAAGAAACGTAGTTTTTGGGTCTTTTATGCTGTTCCGCGTGCGAATCTCAGCTCAAGCTTGGTAGCTTCGGTGGCATTAGTAGTTTGACAATGGAGGATAATAAGAGTATGACTTGGTTTTTATCATTATTCCGTTGATTTCTATCTAACGGGACTTAACTCCAATTGGTAATTTGAATTGTTGAAGATAATCTTGATTCTCCTCTTTTTAATGAATAGAAAAGTAGGGTTGGATTTGGAAATCTTCTCATGATGCTTGATCAAAGATTAGACGAAGTTTTAGTCTTCCGTGCTGTCGATACCATTTAATTAGCATGTTGAAGTTACGGTCTTTTCTTTTCTGGGAAAAGATCTAGGTGAAATTTGCTTTCAAAAGCAATAAAATTACTCCAATTGCGACCAAATAGTGTATAAGATCCCAAATTTTAGCGCCTATATAATTATGCGGCTTTCTTGGTTTTAGTCTACTTCACTACAATTAGATGGACTTGTTCAGATGGTATTCTGCCCTTTAAATAGAACATACATTAAAGAAATTCTGATTTGAAACTCAAGGTTGTTTTCTTTGTTTCTAATCGTGTTTTTATTCTAAGGGTTGGCAAGCGATCCATTGAGTACCAAAAATGATAACAAAACTGTGAGTCATGGTTCTTCAAGTGGCTCTATAGGACTCAAGGTAGCCATTGTTTGCCTTGGTTTGGTCGCAGTTGTTGGTTTTTCTGTGCTCTTATTCAAGATATGGCAAAAAAAGAAGAGAGAAGAGCAGCATGCCCGTCTCCTAAAGCTTTTTGAAGATGACGATGAGCTCGAGGTTGAGCTTGGTATTCGGGATTGAGTTCCATTCACATTCGTGTGTTGACTGTAATTAAATGAGGTGCGCCTGATGGCTTCTATAATGTCGTTTTCACTTCTTTTTAAGTATAGGTCATTTGAAACCTTACAGTTACCGTGATTCCACATTGAATGTTTGTTATATAATGGCTTCTAGATCTTCTATTGTTGTGCTCATAGGCGATCTAACCCAAGAGATTATTGGCTTTCCTGAGAAAGGACTATGTCTTGCACTTAGATTATCATATGGTTTGGATTTATGGTTTTACTCTCTCCCCACCACCACCACCACCACCACCACCATAAGGTGCTCATAAACTTCGTTTTTAATGTTGATATTTACTGCCGCTGGAAATAATCAGAAAATCAAATGGATAGTAGCTCTTATGTGAATATATCATATCGGTTCAATGAGTGAGATTGATGTGAAAGAGTTTGCATTTTCATTTTGGAAGTTGAGGATGGCGTAATGAACAATATTGTTTATCTTTGTTTTTATTCATGTGAATGACACTACAGAAAAAGCAACTCTATATCTTAAGATATGTTATATTTACAATTTTAAATATTGTGCTCAATTGATTTAGTTGGAATGTAATGATTGCTGTAATAACAGCATTAGGGCACTTCTAACAACGTCGACACATGGTCAGAAGTTTGCTGTAATAACAATGACTGTATCCTTCAGAATCTAGCTTGGCACATCATGAAGCCACAGTGGTTTTCTCCTCCCACTGACTTTGTTCAACCCTACAATTAATCTTGAGTAACCAGTAAGCTTGTGGGAATTCGGCCATTCTGATGGAGGAATTGGTGGTTCATGGGCTAATGCTGGGTGGGATCTCTTAGTGATTTCTGTGGCAATAAATCATCATCACTTCCTTGAATGCAAGATTCTTTGCATTCCTTGATATCGATCTTGTGGGAATATGACAGTTTTAAGCAGGTTCCCTCCTGAAAACTTGTTTTCTCTCATCATAGTTCAAATGAGCTGGCCATTCATTTTGTTGTCGTTGGATTTTCAGGTTCTCTTCATACGGGCAGTTTGCCTTAAATGCATTGGGATTTGAAGTTGCCTTTAACATTTAATGCAGCCAATTTTCATCCCGTCCTTAACAAAACTCTTTACAATGCGACTGTTTGGCCAAAAAACATGATGTTCTTATTTTTTGGCATTCTATAGAAAGGTATGTCATTTGCCCAGAAAGGCGTAATTTTTGTTAGGAAGTGCATGCCCTTTTGGAGAGGAATCGGCATTCTTTGTTGTACGACATGTTGTTTGCATAAATCGGAGTATGTTGTCTAGTGAATAGAGGGTGTCGATTTCACCATAAACTTATAATTGTTTTTTTTTTCCCCCTGGCGGGGAGAGGTAAAACATATAGTTATGATTTCTTTTTAATTTCCAGCGGGGCCCATGTAGAAGAGTATTAGAGACGTTAAACTAGCTACTTTCAAAGTCAAAAGAAAAACATACCTATACATTAATACATTTATGTTTGTGATAGAAACATATACATTGACGATTAATCCTTCTTTTTGTTGTCAATCATTTTTTGTAGAAACATTAACACGAAAAAATTAAAAGGGAAGGTCTGTACTCCACAGCAGTTGTCTTCATAACCTTTACCTCACAGAATGGTACATCGATTTTCACTGCGCTTACGAAGCTCCTCCTCTGCTTTTTCTAGATGCTCTCTGAGCCTACGAATTTCTTCACTGGATTTCAGTTGAGCTTCATGTACTAGCTCTTCAGCCTTCAGTCGAGCAGCTTGCTCTTCTGCCAATTGTTGTTCCAACCTCGTAGTTGTCTCTCTTAGCTTCGACTCAACCTATTGAACAATATATCGTTTAATGACTTAACCAAATAGAGTAAGATCCATATTTATTTAGTATATTGTATTTCTTTTCAAAGAAATATTCAGAACTTGAAACAAAAAAACAACCACCCCGACCCAACCATATACCACTTAAAAGGCTAAAACAAGGACTTGTAGAATAGTTTGCCAAATTGAAGAAAGAGAAACTCTATAGCACTTCCCAATCTATCAACTGATTAGAACTACCAATTAGTCCTTGAAGACAACAAAGACATAACAGGATGACCAAACCAAGTGCACTTGAAATGAGCATTCGATTTCAAGTGCTGCTTGAGTGCAACGGGAAAATGCCATTTAAGTTCTCAGAACATTGATCCCAAGGTTTTAATCTCACACCAAACCAAAAACCATAGACATGGTCAAAGCCAGAACCCTATTCAGCTTATCCTACCCTACTTTCTTCAGAGTCCAAACAGCACACTTAAATTGCAGTATATTTTTGTCAAATCGCTGGATTTGATATCAACACTCAATGAATTCATATGAAATCATGGGTAAACCAGGGAGGAAATTATCTATTACTTTGTCATACACCTTGTGTGTGCACTCCTTCCCAGATTCATATCACAGTTTTGAAACATTGATCACAGAACAAATTGGGCGCAAGATGCAAACACAGAAGCAGTTGGCAAATAGAAGTAAAAGGCATGAAGATACCATCTCAGTGATTCGTTTGAGCTGCTCTTCATATGAACGTTCTATCTGTTCCTTAAACTCTGATATTTCTTGTTTAGAGTAGTAACCTTTCAGGGAATCAAAACGCTCTTGTTGACTGCGGAGTTTAATTGACCCCTCCTGTCAAATGATAAAAGTTGTTATCATGATATTTTGATAGAAAGACTGATGAAATATTGTGAAATAACAAGAGCATGTTGATTCCATGAAAAGGGAAAAAATCACCTTCAGTTCAGAAAATAACTCATCGGTATATGGTTGACCATCGTTCTGTGCAATGACCATGTTTACAAGGGAGAGAAGTTGCTGAACCTGTTCAATCCTCTTACTTTCATCCTTGGTCTTGTTATCAAATAGCACAAGCCGATTTTTACACAAAGCAAGGATTTCCTATATCAAAATCAAAATTGATTAAAAATGCTACCATATGTCAGCTTCCTCATCAAAGATAGGAAATGACCAAGCAGAATAGACCACAGATTCCCACATGTTCAACTAAACAAATGTATAACAAAGTACTTTAACTATTAGCAAGGTATTTTAGGTTTGCTCTTAACAAATCTATATTATGTCCACACCACTAGTGGTTTCCCAGTAATGAGAAAGTTCTAGCATTCATTTTTCGGGACTCCATGAAGTTACTCAGAAATGGTGCACTGAAAAGAATCTGCTAATGTCAAATATTTAAGTCTGTTATATGATGGTATAGTAAAAGTTTTTTCTCAACAAATCCATCCTACATCTCACTAATTTTTCGCTTCTCTCTCAATACGATCTCTTCATCTCAGAGAACCTCCAGCCAGTGCATAGGCACATTTCGAAAGTCTATAGCTCTTTAGAAAAAAGTCTATTTTTAAAAATATTCACTCAAAACTCAACATACAAATGAATTGAAATAACCCTGGATCATATTAACTCCTTTTCAAATAATCTTGACCCTCAAGAGTCTTAATTCTTGAGAATCAAAACTCCATAAACAAGTAAGCCCGTAGTTAACAATGTCATCGTATTAAAAGCAGTGAACCCAAAGCTTAAGAAGTAGTGTAGATTCGCAGGATTATCTGCAGCTAACCTTTAGTGGCTCTGGGCACCCACGGCCCAAATAATCGTCCAATGTTTCATCATTGTCTTCAAGCTCATCCCCCCCAGTGAAGACCATAATCATATAGTCAACAATTCTGCTTCCAAATAATGTCTGCAAGCCACGAAGTGCGGCTTCCTCTTCTTGTGAAAAGCGGGTCCTAACTGAAAAAACTACAAGAACTGCATGGATACCATCCTTCGCCAAGTCAATACACTTCACTATTTCTCGGCCAACAAATTCAGGTCCAGCAGAGAAATCAAATAGCCCTGCAATGACCTATATGTTAGTCCTCGTGTAACCAAAACATACCAAAAGGCATGGATGGAAATAGCTTGGATAACCTTAAATACAACTAAGCCAATTTTTTTGTATGGCTAGTGTTTCTTGTTTCCTCTATTGATATTAATATATATATAATTTTTACTTATAAAAAAAATATTTAATAATACAAATTGGTACGACTATACCAGGAGTGTCAATGACATTAATAATCTGCCCATCTCTCAGTACAGTTCTCTGCATTTCAGAAGAGCTTGTAACGCCAGAAGAGCTTGCCTTCGACTTGAAGGCCCTTCTCCCAAGAATGCTGTTCCCTGTTGCACTTTTCCCGTTCCCAGTACGTCCAACTAAAACCACTGTTCGGACCCCATTAGATGGAAAAGTAAGCTCCCATTCGTCATCTATCACACTTCCGCCCATAATGTCAGATCAGAATACCTGCTTTGCGAGCAAATGTTTATATAATTTCTGTCCGCAATTTCTTTGTTACGAGAAATCGCACATCGTAGAAGGAATCAATTTCATCAATATGATCCACTGGTTCAACAAGATAAAATGATAATTGATATCTGCAGTTCATACAAGGATTTTTTTTTAAAAAAAAAAATTCAGTAAGTTAATGACTTCTATGCTAAAAAAACCCATACTGATTTCACCCTAATGATTGCAAAACAACGTTACTAGACCTTTGACTACCATTAACAGATAACATGGAGAAAGGAAATGTCTTGAAGAAAACAAGGAAATGTCAACGACACAATATCAGTCAGACCCTATGTTCAGCATGAAACTTTGAACTCAGTGGTGCTAAGATTTCAATTATTCAGGATCGGACCCATGAATACGACGCAACTAACATCTATGAACTAACATCAAATAGCAAATAAATAAATGAGATATTAGGGCCAATTTCAGAAGGTCACCCCAGGAAGATCTGGCGGAAAAACCTTGACAGCTGAGAAATTAAATTATCAAAACCCAAATTGAACTTCAAAAAGAGCAAGAAATATACCTAAAAATAAGAATATTAAAAACAGATCAACCTACAGAACACGCAATAGACCGTAACAGTCTGTTTGGTTGCCGAGAAAAAAGAGGAAAAACACAATCGAATAAGTCCTACAAATATGAGATCCGAGACTTCGACTTTTTCTTCTTCCTTCCTTTATCAACAGTCTCAGAATGAGAACATTTATCATACCAATTAGAAAACATTTAAGAATAAAATCACTTACTTGAGAGAATGAAAAGGCAGAGGACTCTGAAGCCAGAGAGAGAGAGGTATTTAAATGGAATGAAAGGATTCTATATTTAGACTGCTAAATTGGAGAAATGAAGTAGAAAGGGAAGACCCATCGTGGAAAGGAACATCTTCGATAGTACGTAGAAGGCAGGAGATAACTTCGGAGTAAGGTTCTAAACTGATGATAATGGGCTGTCGATATATGTAGTATCTAACATCGTCGTGGGCTTGGCGCATGTTTAAGATTGAGAAATATATCTTATATTTTAGAGCTATCTATGTAACATTTGGGATGGTTTACAAACCATCTCAATTCATCCCATTTTTATTATTATATTTTTTTAAAATTTTTAAATAAAATATAATAATTTTTTTTTTCAAATCTCAAAATAAATTTTTATAAATTCTCACACAAAAGATAATAAATAATTTAACATTTTCAAATCTAAAAATCACTTTCTCAAATTCCTACTCAAAATATAATAAACGAATTAATTTTTTCATATCTCAAAATAATAATAATATTAAAAAATATTATTTTAAAAATATTAATTTTTACTATTCACAAATCATCTCTAAATCCAAACGACCACATAGCTAATCTTTTGAAAGATAAAAGTTAAAAATTAAAAATTGAAAGAAATATTGTCAAAATATTATTTTTTAATATTATTTTTATTCTAATATTTAAAAAAATTAAATTATTTATTATATTTTATATGAAAATTTAGAAAACTTGTAATAATTAAATAAGATAATTTGTGGAATTTTTGTTTCTAAACCGAATGTTGAAGGTTGGCACAGGCGCTACCGTTGTCAAGAATTTCTTTCGATAAGTGCATTTTTTTTCTATGAATTTTTTTAATCATCTTAAATATTTTTTGAAAAAAAGCACAATATTTATAAAAAATACTTTCTTAATCACTACGTTAAAAAAAAAACAAAACAAAACAAAACCCATCATCGAGATCTACTACGTGACATTTGAGCATTTTCCATCTTTAAAATTTTAAAAATTATGATTATCTAAAAATGGTAGGAATATTTACGTCCGACAGTCTTTTTAGATTCTAGATTATCCGAAAAAAACGTGTTTAAAAAAAATGATAGTTTTTCTCCAATATACTTTTTAGATTAAAAGTAATGTTTGTAAGCCTTAAGATTATTTAAACATTAGCTCGTTCTAAACCTTAATGTGATGGACGCTATGTATATATTAGGTGTCAACCATTCAGATTAAGGATGGACAGTGTCACACCTCGCTACCCCGCTCATGCGGGGCAGGGTATCCATACCATACATGCGGGGTGCGGGGTATCCCACCCGCACCCCTTCAAGCAATCAGAGGCAGGGAATGGATGGGGCTGAGCCCCGTCCGGCATGTTTATATATATATATATTTAATATTTATATTATATATATAAAAAAAACCCTCTATAAGTGAAACAGCTCCGGTGCCGTTTCATTTATATGAAAGTTAAGCCCCTCCCCCCCCCCCTCACTCTTCTCAAACTCTCATCTCAGACTCTCAGTCTCTCGCGCTCTCTCAGACTCTCAGTCTCTCTTGATCTCTTCTCTCTCTCTCTCTCTCTCGCTCTCTTGCACGAGCACGAATGCACGTTTGTTGCGCCAAACTCCAAAGGACCAAAGGTAAGACTCATAGTCCTTACTCAGTAGTCAATACCTCAAATGGATTTTTTTTTTTTTTTAAATTTTGGATTGGAGATTGGAAAAAGTATGGGTTGAATCGAAAATGGAGGATGAGAATAATTGTGAATTTTTTGTATTGTGAATTCTGATTTGTGCATGTGTTTGAAATTGATGTCACCTCTTCACTGTGATTGATTTTTTTTTTTTTTTGGTTTTCAGATTTGGAACCCTAAATTAGTTTAGAGTTCAAATCCGAAACCCTAAATAAATTGATTTAGGGGTTTCAATTACTTTCAAATTTTCAATTCAATTTAGGTGTTCAATCTAAAATCCTAAAGTTGTTTAGGGGTTCCAATTGAAACCCCTGAAATTTTGATTTAGTAAATCATCCTAAATTGATTTAGAAGTTTCAATTGAAACCCCTAAATCAATTTTTAATTTTATATAGGGGTCTTGGTCCTTGGATTGAAGGTATTTAGGGGTCTTGGTCCTTGGATTGAACCTTCAATTTAGGGATGTCAATTGAAACCCCTAAATCAATTTTTAATTTTATTTAGGGGTCTTTGAACCCCTAAATTGATTTAGGGGTTCAATCCAAAACCCTAAATTGATTTAGGGGTTTCAATTAAATATAATTGTGACCCCTAACGACTAAAATTTCAATTTAGGGTTTCAATGGAAATCGCTAAATTAAAATTTTGATAGAAAATATTTTTTTAATTGTTCGGTATATTATTACGTTTTTTTTTTTATGTCTTGTGTTGGTTTTGCACTTTGTCTTGTTTAATTTTATAATTGTTTATTGTGTTGGGGAATCAAGAATGTCTTTTCTTAGGGATTTCAGGGATTGCTCTCCTACCCCTACCAGTACCCCTGTCCCAGAACCTAACCTTACTGAGCCTACTCCAACCCTTGGGAGTACACCTTGCCCGGCCCCCAAGCCTATACAGGGCAAGAAACATGTTTTTATAGTTTGGTCTCACTTTACCAAACTAGAGGGTGGTGACCCTAATAACCCCCAAGAGAAATATAATTACAGTGGAAAAATATATGAGTGTTATTATAGGAAATATGGTACATCCCAGTTAAAGGTCCATTTAAAGGAACAATGCAAGAAAATTTCAATATTAAGATCCTTACTGGAGAAGAGTCAATCCATAATAGATATTGGACTAAAAAAAAAATGACGAATGAGAGTAGTGGAGGTCCAATGTTGAAGGAATTTACGAAATATAATCCCGATAAATGTAGAAGGAAGGTAGCTCGTATGGTTATCATAGACGAGCTACATTTTCAGTTTGTAGAGGGGAGAGTGTTCCAGAAACTTGTCCAACAATTGGAAACTAGATTTTCGCTTCCTTCTTGCCACACTGTGGTAAAGAATATTAAAAAGATGTACAGAAAAGATAAAGTTGTTTTGAGGGGCCAATTGACAGGTTTGGTAGTTTGCCTCACTACTGATACTTGAACTTCTGTCCAAAATTTCAATTACATATTTTTTACTATCCATTTTATTGATTCTGATTGGATTTTTTACAAAAATATTATTAAGTTTTGTCAAATAAGTAATCACAAGGGTGAGACAATTGGGAAAGCCTTAGAGGCCGCAATAAAGAAGTGGGGTTGGCACGGGTTTTGACAGTTTCGGTTGATAATGCCTCGTCTAATGATGTTGTCTTGGGATATTTGAAAATTTATCTTAGAAAGACAAATCAGACATTCTTGAGTGGTGAATATTTGCATGTTAGATGTGCTGCACATATCTTGAATATAATTATGACTGAGGGGTTGAAAGATGTTGATGACTCAGTTGCACGAGTTAGATTGGTTGTGAAATTTGTGAGGTCTTCTCCTTCTAGATTGGATAAATTCAAAATTGCTGCAAAAACTGTGGGCATAACATCGAAGAAGGATTTTTGTACTGATGTTCATACAAGATGGAGCTCAACTTTCTTGATGTTGGAGGAGGCCCAAGAATATAAGGCAACCTTTCAATTATTGGATGATGAAGACATTCAATATGTCAGATACTTTGATAAGCAAGGGGGCTTAAAAAAGCCTAATAATGATGATTGGAAGGTAGTTTCTACTTGTGTTGATTTTCTCAGGCTTTTTCACGATGTCACATTAAAGTTATCTAGTTCTTTGTATCCTACATCTCATGAGTTTTGTCAACAAATATGTTTGGTAAAAAAAGAATTAGATGACATGTGTAGGGATTCTAATATAAGGATGAGGGGGGTAGCATTGACCATGAAGGTTAAATATGACAAGTATTGGGGAGATTTGACTAGACTAAATATTTTGTTATATGTGGCATGTATTCTTGATCCTCGACTGAAAATTTTAAGCATGTTATATGGTTTGAGACTTGTGCACGATCAGGCATGGGCTAATCTTATTGGTGATATGGTCCAAGATATCCTGGCTAAATTGTATGATGAGTTTAATGCAATTAAGAGTGGTATTGCATCTACTACTGCACCTACACCTACCCCAATGCCTCATTCAGATACCGGATCAGCAAAGAAGCATAGATTAGCATGGACTAAGACTCTTGCATAAAATCTCACACTAGTCCGTCAATCAACGGAGGTGGTCTTGGAGTTAGACAACTATTTGTCAGGAGATCTTATTCAAGATTATGACAATTTCGATATATTAGTATGGTGGAAAGCGGCAGTAAAGAAATATCCCCTCCTTTTTAAGATAGCCTGTTGTATCTTGACCATCTTTATTAACACTGTTGTCTCAGAGTCAGCCTTTAGTACTGAAGAGTGCATATTGGATCTTAATTCATTGTCTCCTTCAACTGTGAAGACATTGATATGCACACAAAGTTTGACATTGGGAAATGATATTCATGTTCTTGATATTTTGGATTTTAAGGAGACCGATGAGGAGGAGGGTGGTGATCAGTCTGGATCTACACCAGTTGGTAATTGTTGTTTTTATTTTAATAGATTTTGATTTATTGATATTCATTTCAATTTCATCGGTATTAATTTTAATATTTAGTGTTGTAGCAACACATGAGATGACTTAGAGTCAATTTCAGACGACGTATACCTCTGCTGCAATATAAATATGTGCTCAAGCCTCAAGCCCCAGATCTCTATTATGTATTCAATGATTTGTAATGCTAATACAATTTCTCTTGGACACTTTTATGTTTGTAAATTATAATTTTGTAATTGTTTAGCCTTCCAATTTTGCAATAGCTTAGTTATTATTATTAATTTATTAGATTAATAGTATGTAGTAGTAAATTAACAAATTTGTATCATATATATATTATTTTTATTCATGTAATTTTTTTTTAATTTGTTATTTTAACTTCTAAATTTATGGGTTCCCTGAACAGCTTCTGGGCCATTTTAGGCCCATTTCAACGGTTTATAGGCAAAAAATGGCCCAGTAGGAGGCGGGAGACGAACAGATTGACCCCCCACCCACACCCCGTTGTCCGGGATGAGATACCCCGCCCCCACACTCCGGGGGAGGGGGACAGAGACAAAATCCTCCCCCCATCCATGTGAGGACGGGTAGCACCTCTAATTCAGACAATAACATTTCTTTTATATTTAAACAAAAATAAATAAATCGGTCATTCTTAGCTTTTGCTAGCTCATTCCGAATAATTCATACCACTTTGTAACGATGGACATTTCTTATTATCTTCGAAAAAAGTAGCCTAATTCAGAAAATAACATTTCTCCTATATTTAAACAAAAATAAATAAATCGGTCATTCTGAACTTTTGCTAGCTCATTCTGAAAAATTCATACCACTTTGTAACGATGGACATTTCTTATTATCTTCAGAAAAATTAAAAAAAAAAAAAAATTATAACCTTCCTAAATGAGTTCTTTCTAGAGCCACCGAAAAGAAATGCTCTGAAGTGTCCCGAATAGTTCATTTCATTTTTTTATTTTTCTTTTCTTTTTTTTATGTATTTTTTAAATCATCATAAACATTTTCTTAAAAAATAAAAAATTAACATCATTAAAGAGAGAGAGTTTCGGGACGCAACTTTCGGTGGGTTAAACATTTCTTTTCGTAAATTATCTTATGCATATTAGGATTAGTACAGCTGCGGGAAACATGGCATAGTACTTTCTGACAAGCTTTTGGCTTCAAATTCATCAAAACTTAACGAGTTACAAAATTCTACTAATAGAGTGCATGGGCAATCTAATGACAGATCTCTCTTCATCCATGTTGTAGTGTAAGCGGTGTCTTTTTAGACATGTTTCCGCTGGTGTTGATGGTGGTGGAATCCTTGGCATTTCCTGCACTGTCTGCTGCATGTCCAGGGCCACGATCTTGCTGAGGTTGATTGGTAGAATCACATTGATTAGGAGCAGGAGTGGCCTTGGAGATTGTTCGGGAGCTGGGAAAGAAATCAACAGGTTCAGAGTCTGCAATCTTCCCACCTTCAAGTGGAGTGCCGTGCTTGTAACTCACCCTCACGGCCTCATCCTCGTTCAGCCTCGCCTGCGCAGTCCCATACTTGATATCGTCCTTGCTCTTTGCCATGTTATTTTTCTCTCAGTAACTCACCCGCGCGCGTCTCATGTGCGTATTCATCGGCGTCTCAGCACTTCGTGTGCGTGACACTTAATAAGCATATTATAGCAATACGTGGCCGACTCCAATCAGGAAAGGCCGACAAGTGTAACTTTAAACTGCCGCGTGGTGCTCTTCTTCCCCTCGCTTATATACGTCACCCTTTCTATGTTCTACTTTGTTACCTGGCTTGCTTTTGATAGCCCGTGCAAGTTGCAACTCATCATCTAGAAATTGAACAGCAAGTATATTGAACAGACACGTACACGCGCGCACACATATATGTGACGGACATGAAAATGTGAGTATACACAACTTCCTACAGCTCTTTTATCAGTACGCTTGCCCTCGTCCGCAAGTTTGAAACAGACGATCTGGGGGCCAGAGACTCATGTCAGATGATGGATAGCGTGATTAATTTTTTTTTAAAGACAATACATTTGATCTTACATCCATTTTCGAAATGGTAAAGCAGGATGTATCAGCCAAAAGGACCTACATGTTCTACATACATTTCCAATTGTAGAGCAATCAACTACCTTTTGCTTTGTTAGAAGGTGAAAACTAACACGAGAAAAAAAAAAAAAAGAGTAGTTGCCTGATAATTAAGCTATGGGATTTGAGCAATTTCAATCAAAATTTTGTGCAGGGATTGTGGCTTTGAGAGGAAGGGAGAGTGGTCACTGCCTTTAATCTTGAAAACTCCTTCGGGTGGGTTTTCCCTCACAAGCTTCTCTTGGACATCTGGTGAAAGAGCACGATCATCCAGTGTCTGTATGTAGAATCTCCTGCCACTTCCATAATTTTCAGGGGTTAATGATAGCTTCTCCATGATTGGACCGAGTGGGATGGGTCTCATGGATACCATGGCCAAAGCAACATCCTGAAGAGAACGACATTCCATCAATTTCTTCATTATTAAGTAGGGAATACTACTTAACTGACCACCAAGTAAGAATTGCATATTTTTTTTCTGCCAATAATTACTTGGTGGAATCAAACATCGTACAAATTTCACTACTTTAATGCAGAATACATCATAATTATGTCTCAAAGACAGGAGCAGAATCGGTTAAAGGACCATAAGGCATAATCCCATGTTACTCTCCCGAAACTAGGCATGAAAACGAATATATATATATATATATATATATATATGGAAGCCTTGGCTTATTGCATTAAAAAATATGCATCAGATAAATGGTACCATACCTTCGCTGGGGACTGATTGAAATATAATCCTTTCATTTGCTCTTTCTCAAACATGAATCCCGTGGGAGGTTTGTCTTTTCCGTTCCCGTAAATCAAAAACTTCGATTCTTTCATGAAATGTTCTGCAGAACCGAGCTGTAGCACAAATATCTTATGTTAGAAACTTAGAACAATGGTACGGGCCAGAAAGAACAGCGTCCAGAGCAAGAACTTGGAAACATAAACATAAGCGATTAAAGCGTAGCAAGTGTTAATTGCATTGATTATGTACCTCTTCAGCAAACACATCAAAAGGCCTCTGGCCATTGGATACCATTGTAGCACAAAGGAAGATTGCTTTTGATATCTTCTGTGGAAAATGTTCCAATGCATAAGAAATGCATGCACCTCCGCTGCTATGACCGACCAGAATGACCTGCAAATAACTACAAAGATAAGGAATTTGGCGGAATAAAAGCCAGCAAAGTGTTCCTAGATTATAAAAGTCTGGCAAAATAATATGTATCTTTTTACCTTTTCATCCTCTGGAAGGCCCTGTAGATAATCAATCAATGGCTTTGAATACCCCGCCAGTGTAGCAACGCTATTTGTGTCCGTCAAATCAATACCAGATCCGGTGAGATCAAAGGCAGTAGGAAACAGACCCGACTCCTCCAGCAGAGCAATGTTCTTGTACCAACACCATGCTCCAAACCCTTCTCCATGAATTAGAACAAATTTTTTTGTCTTAATTTTTTCCAGAAAATCCGGAGCCTGTAGAGGATAGGAATACAACTGGTTATAGTACTTTCATGTCATTCTCTTTGGGGTAAACAAGTTTGCCAATCTCAATCTGTCAACTGCATATTAGCACTCAAAGAGGAGAAAAGCCTATTAAAATACTACAACTCACTGAGTATGAGAGCTCAAACCTTAATAAATCATACATGGATCATGAGCAAACGTGAGTCTTCGAACATCGTTTTTCTGGTGTATTAAAAAAGTGCAGCTCATACTTTTCCAGTTTCACTTTAAAGTAATCTTTTTCCTTTACCTTTTAATATACACATAAATGTTCTCCTAGTAGACCATTGACTGCTACTGTTTCGACTCATAATTAGGCCCCTTTTCACTTTAACCCGTAGCTTACAGATCTTAATCATGAAAATCCACTTTTCTTTAATATCTGCTAAACCAGAAACTGTAATTAACACAATGATTGCATATAAAAATACATACAAATGAAGAAAAGAAAGAGCAAAAACATGTGTTTTGGGCTTCTTCAAATTCAATCTTACTTGTTTTTCATTAGAGAGCGGGTCATCAGGGAGATTGCGTCTCCTAAAGCTCGTGGACCCGATTCGTCGCGACATGGATCCTTCGAACCTCTGAGACAACTGGTGCTGATGGAGAGCCATAGACAAAGCCTGCCTGTGCAAGAGCTCCTCCTCAGATATCATTTTCCTTTGAGACCGTCCCATTCTCTTGCTCCTGGATCCATTTTCGTTGGGCTCCTTCTTTATCATGCAAATAAACCGATTACCCATTGTTCTAAAACTAGTTTCGGACAATACCCAGAAATCGTACGGTCAATTCCAACAGTCAATTTTCAGGGAAGACGAGGTATCTCGAACATTGTTTCCTCTCTCTTGTTCCAGAGACGAGATTTGTTGAGAGAGAGGGAGAGTAGGTGAGAAGGAGTGAGAAACAACGACAAATCTGTTGCAAGTTATAAATGCACAAAGAAAAAATTACTATTACTAACAAACTGTGAATATGATGTGAACGACAAACGCCAACTGGTTTTGGGAGCCATATTTAATGCTTTTCTGTATTTCAAACTTCAACTGCTGAAGACTTTCAATGCGCTCCCTCTCTGTGTGTAGATTATACATCTACTGTGGTTTTATTGACTGGTGGGCTGAAGATAACTACGTTGAACCTTGCAGTTAAAAAGAAGGTAGAAAATGAACAGCATGTGAGGAAATTAGAGCACTGCTAATGAAATTTTAGCACTTCAAATATTTGCAAATAACTTGATCATCCATGTTTGATAAAAATTCCATTAATTAGAATTTTTTTTTTAAACTTGCTTGATATTCACATTTCACATGAATGATTTGTTCAGTAGTGGTTGAGACTTGAGAAGCCAAGTGCAGTAGTTAAGTATATGAATCATACACACACTTTATCTGGCCAACTAATTTTTACCTTGTCTCTTGAAACCAAAGGGCATTTTGTCAACTTAAGTGGTTATCTTGTACCGGGCATTATCTTTTCAAATATAACTTTTAAAAAGAAGTTCTCATCCTCTCGTTAAATGTCAAGAACATCTCAATTGCAAAGGCTCTTACAAATATCCTTGTCTGTTTACTAGTGCCCCCATTTTTCATGCCATTCGAGTAATTGGATATACGTGTGTGACTGGACTGGCTCCGGAAATCCCAATCACCACTTGGTTCTTTCCACTAATAACATGTGCACCGAACTTCCTTGTTTCTTTTCGCTAGCTTCTTGAGGTCCAAAGCCTGATAGATGAGGATATGCTTTTTCCATATAGAAAGTTAACTGAGGTTTTCAAGTTCACCATCTTAAAAATAAAAAAGGAGTTTTCCCCCCCACCAAGGCATTTCTCAATTATTGATAGAAAATTTGATATGACATACTTTAGGCGATCATTTAAATAGTATACATATAATCATTATAATTGTCACACAGGTAACTTGAGATGATAAAATTTAAGATAAAGTTTAATGTTAAATTCGAAAATATAGTCTTATATATATATATATATATATGTATATTTATAGAAGTCTACATCGGGCAAAAAGATTAATAATTAATAGCAAGTATTAATTAGTCATTGCTACCTTATTACTCCATGATGCGTCCAAATGTATCAATTAAAATAATTCCAGGATCCTTGACGTCACTAATTGATATATTTGCGGGTACCACGTCAATTAACTAAAATAATTCCGGATAGGACGAAAAATGACAGCACACCAATTATTTTCGACCATTTAATTCGGCCGTTTTCATATTATTTTCTTTCCTTTTTTTCTAAGCCATGCATGAAGAGACGTTATAATTAAAATTTATTGGCATGACGAAGATTGATGTTGGCATTTAGCAGGCAAAGAAGCCAATGAAGCAATCAGGAATGTCTTTGTAAACAGAAAGCTCAACTGAGAATTCTTAATAGAAGTGTTATTCTTCACAGGCTGTATGGCATCTGTATGCATTATGAGTTATTTACTATGCGAAAATTATAAAGTTGGGGTAGTGACACAATTTTACATACATTTGAAATGACGCAAGGATTAGAAGTTTTATGCTGAAAGAAACCGGGTTTGTAGGGTTACCAACTGGTGAAAAGGAAAACTGAGCTTCTGGTTTCTGAAATTTGTTTCAAATGTTCGTTTGCATACTGAATCGGTAGTGAAATCATATGCTGCAAAACATTATCACCAATGGAAGAAATGGCTCTGTTTCTTCCGAATCGCATTACATCAATAACCAGTCACCGACAACGCTGTCTTCTTTCAAATAAGTAAAGATTCAACAAATTGACAACAGGCTACCAAAGCATATTCCACAACCACATTAATTTATCTACATCTCTAAGGGGTTAAGGGTTAAAACCATTTTCACATAAACAAAGGACCTAAAACACATCATGCAGAAGAGATCAGAAAACGTATACCTCTGACATACTTCTGGGTTTAACCAAAAAAGGACCAGTGAAAAGTGTTGCTAGCCTGACATTAATGACACGGCTCGTCTGAAATCCAAAGACTTGAGGGCTGACTCTGGGAAATGCTTCCCATCGGGTAACCATAGCTCACCATTCTGGGGCAGCAACACCTGTGGCCGGCTACTAGTGTTACTTTCACCAGCTTCCATAGATGGGACTTCTTTCTTTTTCTTCACAAATTCAAAAAACTCCGCAACCTGGCGTGCATACCTTCAAGAAAAAGCCAAAATGCAGGAAAATAAATGATAGATTTTTGGGTTAAGTTCTGTTCTGACTTGTATACCGTGTATTAATAACAATGCCAAAATGCAAACACAGCCAGAGCAATAAATCCATAGGCATTTTACAAGGCCACTAGAAGTTTAGTTGGAGGCAGATATTCCACTACACCCACTATAATAAACCTCCGTTTCACTCATCACATCTATTTTTATGGTATTTTCATATAGAATGTCAGCAATTAACGGTGACACATATGTGACCATATGCCCAGTAAATGTATGAAACTACGCAAACACGCACCGAACTTTCTATACACCTTTGAGAAGCAGCCGCATCTAAAATATGCTAGACACTACACAGACCGGTGTCCAGAGAGCATATAATTCACTCCTTTCTATGTATGAACATTAACCCAGAGCATGGTAAGAGATGTATATTCTTGCCTTGGAATGTATTGGTCACTGTGTTTCTCAGCAAAACATATAGCATAGCATGTCAATCAAATCAACACTTACACCATAATGGAAGCTCACAATTCAAACTTATTGGATTATTAAAGACGGCCGTACCAACAATGGACCAAATATAACTGCTCCAAACATATCTTTTACAGACTGAACAAAAGGAAAGTTTCTCAGACCATCCAAACCATGACTATGCCCAAACATAATTTGATAGGAAACATGACCAAATGTTAAATGAGAGATAAAGACTAGAATCAGACAAAGTATAACTTGACAAAAAAATTATTCAGCCTCAGCAACCCCACAGAACACTCGGGGTGGGGGAGAGGCAGAACCAATCATATTTCTATGCATACAAATTAAATATTGAAACAATGCATTATCTTACTGTCTCTTTGCTTCAATGTCTCTGCTGAAATCAATGTTAGGTTCACAGTCAAGAATCAAAGCAGGAACCTGCTTGTGACAAAAAAACTTTTAGTTAAGTGCACGAATAAATAAGTATGAGAAGTTTATTTAAAAATAGAAAATATCATACCTTCTGGATACTTGAGTGCATATGATCACCCTCCAAATAGAACACACGGTCCCTTATATCAGGATGTAAAGTGCTGTCCATATGCAAGGGTAGCTTACTGACAGATAGTACACCATGATTTCCACTTTGGAATGGGAAAAGCCAGCTCTCATGTTTCTCATGCAAGTCGTGGAGATACTCTAGGGAGACCCCACCCTCCTCTGTTCTTTTTCTAAGCTGCATTCGCTTGTGGCAAGTATCAGGACTCGCTCTAAGATAGATGAAGCCATCAGGAATAAGCCCAGGCAAGCATGATACCACTGGATCAAACCACGAGTCATAGATACTGATCTCCATCTCATTCATCCAATTTGCTTCATGAACAGCTCGTACAAAGACCTTTATTGAATAAGAACAAGATAAGAGGAATCAGCATTGAAAATAGTAATAGGGTTTTTCTTCCTCTTGAATGGGACCAACGGGAGAAGAAAGATGGGTAGAAAATGTATAAAGATCCTCTTTTTATTCATTTTTTCATGTCAAGCAAATAGTAACAAAGCAAAAAAAAACAGTTTTTATTCTTGGACACCAGGTGCTAATAAAAAAAAAATAACAAAGCAAAAACAAAACAAAACAAGAGGAGAGAGAGAGAGAGATGCTTACCATTCTGTCACTGAAAACGCTCCTTTCCATCAATCTGAGGGGCTTGATACCACCAGATGACTCTCTCTCTTGCATAACCCTCGTAACAAAAACATAGTTCTGGAAGGTATAAGCATACCTTTGTGGCTCAGCATAAAAAGCATCCAATATGTTAAAGTGGTCGGGTCCAACATCCTGCCACTTGTTAATGGGTTCTGGAACAATCTCAACAAGATCACGTAGCTCAAGGGTTTCGTTAGCTATTCTCTTAAGGAAAGTTGTCTTTCCAACACTGATATTTCCCTCAACACAGAAAGTAATTCGTTTCTTCTGTACCTGCTTCACATCTGAGTTTGAACTGTCCTCTTTCAACTCTTCATCAACACTTTCTTTGATGTACGTAGTTATACTCTCAGCATGGTTTCTATGTATTATTCCTACACAGCTCTGCAGGAACTCAACCATCTTCTGACTAGATTTGCCAAAGAACTGCATATGCAAGCACAAATATCCTTATCATGAAAGTGTTAGGGAAAAGTCCGTATACCGGCCATAACATGCTCTCTTTTGTTTGCATGGAACATGAGCTTGTACATTTTTTATGCAAGTTACTCCAGTTATTTTATGTTTTAAAATAATTACTAAGCTGATTAGCACAGAGAGTCGAATCTGCTTTGAACACGAGGAAAAAAAAATGCTTCTGCAACTTATTGCAATAAATTTTAATAATAATCTGCCATTTTCTAGAAAATGGCAGCCTTAAGAAATTCCTGCTGTAAGTTTCAAAAGACTGAATAACTTGAGTGGACTAAAGTAAGCTACGAATTGGGCGACTTGGCAAGAGTTGGGTTTCAGCCAAAACGTGCTATATATTAGAAACAAAACTTTTGGATTAACTCGAAATCGATGGCTATGATGGCTGTGTATTACCAGAAGATGACTCAGCTGCCACGGACAAGGAGCAAAACAGAGCCATCAGCAATACTGCATGTCTAACGAATTCACAACAGACTTCCTCATGACAGTCTGTGATGTATAGATGCTTAGGGGCACTATAGTATATTCATTCTTGTATAGAATATTTTTATTCTCCTTGTATAAATAGACTACAGTACAGCATATGGTGGAAATGAATGAAATCAGTGAATATTTCATCATCTTCTTCGTTGCTCTGCTTTACTTTTATTCCAATAACAGCTTCATCAAACCAGACCTTTCCCAACTCTTACACTATGAAAACAGAATCACTCGGAAAAATCCTTCAACCATTAATCACTCAGCAACATATTTGAACCGCTAATCTCAAAATATCGAACAATATAAGTCGGACTGAGTCCAGTTGTGAGTGGGAAATATAACCACATTACACAGTGGGACTTTAACCGATAAACTCGTATCTAGAGTCTAGAACACAGAATTTAGTAATAAACAATAAAGCCAATTTGGGATACGCTCGTTCCACTCTCGTTACACGAAACTAAATCATCTTATCTCCTATGGCACTATCTAGAACCAAAAACCAAAGCATTCCGGCCCAAGAACATTTTTTTTCCTGCAAAATAAATCAACATTTCAAGCAAAGAATACCTTGTCCCTGTACAATTGCTTGAGCTCAGAAACTCCCCCAATGCCCTTCTCCACCAGCTTGATTAAATTCCTCGGCCCCACGCCAGGAATCGTCAACAAATCCGGATTACCTATAATCAACGCCGTCGAGCCCATATGCCTCCTACTACCGCCATCAGTACTCAACCTCGATAACTTCTTCTCCGACTCCTTCTCGGCCTCCAAGCCATCAGCACTCTCGGATCCCATCAAACCCGACACATCAGAACCCGCGTGCGTCCAGGTCGCCCGGGAACCGCTCCAGGCCCGGAAGTGCCTTTCTTTATCGATTTCGCAGCGGCAAATAAGACAATAATTTCTGGGCTTGGCGGCGGCGAAGAAAATAGAGGAGAGGGTGGTGCTGGTGGGGAAAGACTTGGTGGAGAGAGAGGCAGTGAGGGCCGAGAAGGAAGTGGAGGTGGGGTTGGGTAAAGCGTCCATGGTCGGTGGCGCTGGCATTGCGATAAGATGGTTTACAGGAGAGGTGGTGGTTCTGAAGCGTAGTGTATTGGAAGTGTGGTTTCTGAGGGGAAGAGACAACAAGTTGTTGCTACTGCTAGGACTTATGAAGGGCAATGAGAACTTCTGCATCCCTTCTGCTATGCATTTCCCGCCCACACTCTTTTCGTGTATTTCCTCTGCAAAGTTCAGACCAAACGCAGAGGCAGACGGAAAGAGAGAAGAAATAGTAGTAAACAGGTGCTGGAGGGTTTTAAGGGGGCCTATTTATACTGTAAATAGAAGCGGATTTTAGGGTTTTATGTTATCTGTTTCACATTCCGTCCTGGACGTGCGCTCATTTGTGTTCCATATCACAAGAGATTTGCTTTCAATGTGATTCTAATTCAATACAATAAATTCTGGTGATTCAGCCAATCTTTACCATATTAATACACCGTTATATTCATGGCGCAGGCGTTTAGTGCGTTTCTTCCCATGAAAAAAAGGAGTTTTTATTTATCAAATTATATAAAATTGATGTCATATAATTTATGTATAAAATACTTAAGAATGTGATATATAGTGCATTGTTGTTTTCTTTTAGCAAATATTCACAAGTCCATTAGCATTGAATTATGCATCTACATATTTACATAATATAATTTTAAATTAGGCTGCATTGGATTATACATACTCAAAAATTTACATAGTTATAAACAATATTTCTACAAATTTGAATGTTCACTCTCTAAATTTTATTTTATTACTTTTTTCTCTCTCCTCCCCCTTTCTCTCTCCACCAATGGATATAATTTTAAGAAAACAAATTCTAGTGGATATTAAATTATAAAATTTACAGTGGTGTTAATTGTAAAATATAAAAAAAATAAAATAAAATAAAAATATTTGTTTATTATTTGATTTAAATATGTATAATTCAATATGAGAGTTTTTATTGATATATAAAATAAATTTTTAAAAAATATGGTTTTACATATTCACATAAAAAAAACCAGTGCTTAGGTTTAATTTTGTGTTGGAACTAGATAGAACCAATCCGATGCCAATATACACACCAAAACTTCAGTGACAAGGAAAAAACACTTCTCCCACTTTAATGGATTTAAAGATCTTTTTGTCTCAAAGGTCACAGGTGGTCTTGTCCTGTCGGTGTCGCAAAACTATTTTCTCCCCAAATCCGTTCCACCGCAACAAGGTACAAGCGCCTGCACTCCACCACCCAATACAATACAATAATAAAACAAAACAAAAGACAAAAAACATTAAAAAGATAACGCTTCCATCGTACCTATAACGGGGCTCGCTCTTTCTTTTATTTTCTTTTACAAACATATTCATGTGTCATATATACACGAACTGTCATCTCAAAAGATTAAAACAGGTCTTGATAAATGGATATTCAAATGATTTATTTCGCTTCTTTCGCTCTCTAGGAGAGTCTAAATGGGTCATGAAGCCTACAACGTTTTCAAAGGGGTGAAGTAGGCGTTTCACCTTACTTTATCCCCATGGGCCATGTTACCCAAATGATATCCATTACAATGAGCTATATTGGGCTTTAAAACCACCCATCGATTGTCGGGCCTTGTGGTTCAGCAATCATCATTCTTTATGTAATGGTCGAGCTTTAAGTAAGAATTTCACTTTCTCTGGTTTGGCCCATTTATGTTACGCTTAGACTATGTTTGGTTAGTGTGTTAATCTATCTCGTTATTATTTACAAATTTTTTATTAATTTTTTATTAATATTCATTACTTTTAATAGATTATTTGAGACTTCGACAACGTCCAAACATAACCTTAATTTCAAAGTCGAAGATGTGCAGTACTCTGAAATTAACCTACAGATACCAAAAACAAAATGGGATTTACTCGAGATTTAAGACTTACCTCGTTTGTTTTTAGAGATGAGATGAAAATTTTTGAGATGAGATGAATTATTTATTTTATTTTGTATTGAAATTTGAAAAAGTTGTAATGATTAGGTGAGAGAAGATGAGATGAATTTGAAAAAGTTGAATTGTTTATTTTATTTTGTATTGGAATTGAGAAAAGTATAATGATGAAATTGAGATGAGATGAGATGAGAGTTTTCTGAAAACAAACCAAGCCTAAAGGTGGGAGAGATATAAATATATTATATTTAATTTAGATTTTTTTTTTTTATTCATCCAAAGAGATACAAAAAGTAGTCTATGAGCATAAAGCTACCCGAATCCCTGGAGACTTATTTAGCAAGTAACGAGATTAGAACTCATCAGAGGTTTGAAAATGAAAAACTTTTAATATTTAACAACTATGCAATTATTTTGCAGTCTAATATATATAATATATAAGCAGTACCAAGTTTCATCCATCCTATATGTCATCTAAAACTAAAAGGAAGAACGGAGCTCAAATTCCGGAAGTCCTGTATATAATAAGTATCAATAAAATATTCATACCGAGGTTCACCTAACTTCAGCAATATTCATGTGAAAGTGGATAAGATTAGTATTCTATTACCAACGGAAAAAGTTCCTTGGAAATTTTCAATAGCTTCAGGCTGATCAGAGGCGCAGCCGGCCGAGTAAACAAGTCATCATGATTAAAAAATAATTGACGAGTGAAGGCTGACCATATAATACATACTTTTGAGGTACATACATGTGTATTAATATGCACAAATTATACAGAATGAGGTGGCAGAATTAATTAATAATTAGTTTGCTTAGAAATATAATTTGTAGGATAGCCGCTTAAGGAAGCTAGCTAATTAGGGTAGTGATCAAGCATGTTGCTTTAATAATTTAATCTCGGTCGGCTATATAGCTAAATTCTCGACTGCAGGATATATATATATATATATATATATATATATATATCTATTTCACTCTAGCTAGGCTATTAATGTTGCGTCACTAATTCCTGCATTGAAAATTAACGTGTACTTCGATTCAGTACTATTGTTGCATGTGGCAATCACCAGGCTGGAGATTATTTCATTTCTGACACGTTTGGAAAGACTTTGGGAGATCATAGCTATTTAGTTATTTATTTATTCTAATCGCGATAAAAGGATAAACATCATATGCTAGCGTTGAACAACATGCGCGCATGATCAGAAACCATAAATACATGAGACAAATGAGTGATGCCTATTGCATGATCAACCGATCCAAAGTCAAAATTGGAAAAGAAAAAGCAACCTTCTCTATAATTTCCGACTCCAAAGACAACATTCATGCACATATTTCCACGACCCTACAGCTATAAAAATGGGTCATCCTGGCCAAGACGAAATTGAATGTTCTTAATTACCAATATAAATGCACGTTTCTAGCTAGCTTTTTGACCTCAAAACAATGACAATTCTTAAATCAGATGATCAGGGTGTCGGATTCTTCTGCGAAACAAAGTGCCAGCCGAATTTATAGTTTAGGTCTGATTTACACTTAATATTCACTTCAATTTATCTCAATTTATAATTATAATTTTTTTAAATTATGACATAAAATATAATAATTAATTTTATTTTTTAAAATTTTTAAATAATAATAATATTAAAAATAATATTTTATTTAATTTATCTAAAACTATGTTCACTTATCTTTAAATTAAAGGAGGCCGTAGGGGTAACGTGAATCTTGCTTAATTGGCATTCTAGAAAAAAACTCTCACACCTGCTTAACTAACTACTTGGCCAAACTCATTTACAGGTTTCAACAAAACAGGTAGGTAGAAAGCAATTAACTAAAAAGCCAAAAGAAGCCAAAGTAGATCGGGCCAAGAATTGATGAGAAAAGACAGAGGTAGTTGCAGTTGTAAACGTCGCCCTATCTATCATCTACCAACCCTCACCAATCCTATCTCTTTTACTGTTTGTCATATGGCATGCCGTGTCTCCTCCAATGTTCCACGTCGGTACAAGTGTTTATCCACTTTTTTATTTTTATTTTTATTTTTATTTTTTGAGGTTCCGGCCTCATTGCTTCTCTGCCCCCACGTATACGGATTATTGGGCTACTGATGGGACTGAAAAAGGGAGATATTGCTTCAGTGACCACGGAACTTCCACAAAAATTATGTGCCTAGGTCAACGTAATGGACGAGAATGATTGGAAGCAAGCTTCACTAGTCCCCCAACGTACACATGTTGCATATTTTGGCCCATTTGATGAAAAATTCATGCTACCGCTGATCACTCATGATGTAGGGTTTGCCATATACTACTCGATGTGTCACGCATGAAATGATGTTCTCATAGAGTAAGATTATAAAATAAGAATCTGTATGGTTAAATTTGATTAATTGACTTCACCCAGATCCCACATGATGATTTTAAAAACTCGAGACGATCATATCATCTTTTTCAAATTGTAAAAGCTACTTAAGCTGGATGATGGGGTGGAAATTTTCCCCTATACCATGTTACCTCATGTTCATTGGTGCGCCGTGCAGGTTTTATGGATGTAATCAAAGCAAGAAATGATGTTTATTTTTATTATTTTTTTAATTTTTTTTATGTGCAGGGCTTCGAGCCTAGAAAGTGACTTAGCTTTTTAGTATATGTCAATAGCTTATGCTTTAATATTTGGCGTTTAGAAGGGCACTATTTTTCCTTTTTTGTTTAATTTCTGATCTATTTTTCCTGGCCGGCCCCATAATTTCTTCGACCACCTTAACTGATACACAAACTGTTTCCTTCTCTAATAATCTAACTGGACATTCGCTAACCTAACTCCCAAACATGTCACATGCATGTTCTCTCTCGCATCCATTATTTTGTGCTCGGATCGATTTCCGATTTCCTCCAATCAAATAGATGCTAGCTGTGTTTGAATTCCTTTTCACTCGGATGATTTGATTATTGAGTACTATGTATATGTGTCTATGAGCGACTTAATTCAGACTTTCTTATTGCATGAATACATGTCATGCATTGCATATATATAGGATGTACCTGCCGAAAAATTATATTTCAAGCAGTCAAAATTAGATGGCGGTCTGAGTTAGTAGGAAATCCGCTATGACAAATATATTCCCAGATGATCATGAGCTTGCACTGTATATATATACCAGCTTCAGCTAACTGGTTCAAAGCGTATGTAATTAATAATTCTTTCATGAGCTGGTTTTATAGGTAGAGCGAGATCGCCATTAGTCTTAGTTGAGACTTAGTACGACTATATATATATTGTCTATATATATATATAGTACAGGTGGTTTATCGTATTAAATCAAAACTAATCACCGTCTGATCATAATGTTCGGTAGGTCTACCTGTTCCCACACATGAGGAATGTATATAATGTCTTTTGGTCGAGGTGGTACTTTTTCTTCCTTCTATAATGTGTAAAAGTACTAGATTTTAACATATAAAACATATCCTATGGTAATTTAAATACTAGTATGATGAACCAAACCATGGGTCGTTCGAGGCGCACACATGATCAGTACATATACTTTTCAAATCCTTTCAATTTAATCCCATATTTCAGTTTGAAAAGTTAAGGGACGACAAAAAAATTGAGTAGCAAGGCAAACTTCAATAAAAGAGGCACCTAATTGATCATCATGTTCACGCACATGGCATTATTAGTCACTTATAATATTATAAGCTAGCACGAGTCTCGTACGTTAATTCGTCTCTGGTCTCTATGCCAAATCTCGTCATCAATCTGCAATAACAAAGTTTATACAACTCGCTGAATTATGCTCTCAATCTAGAGTTAGTGCCATAATAAGATCATAAATTCAAAATATGAATTTTACAGCACCCATATATATATATATATATATATATATATATATATATATATATTATATAACAAGCACCTTTTTTTTTTTTTTTGGATTCATTGGGCCGGGGGAGGGGGTCGAACCATCTCTATTTTGAAACATTTTTGGCCAATTAATGGTTGTACCTTAATTGTATGGCAGTATATATACGGTGGGGGTATCGTTTTGAGATTGGTTTGTTTTATTTTTTTAACAAAGTTAATGGCAGAGGGAATCCAGAAGCAATTAGTCAATTGCAGTCTGCAGATCAAGATCAGTACTATATATATAAATGTATACATGAATTTTTATTTTTTGCTGAAAAGGCCCTGTATATAAATATATATGTTCCTCTAAACATGATTAACGTATATATATCTAACAGTGACTTTGATTACATTCGCGGGGGGTAATAAAAAAATTAAGCAAGTAAAATTAATAAATGAAAATTACAAATCCAAAGATGTGTGATATCTATAGAACCCATTAGAGTTCTGGCAATTCCTACACAACTCACTGCTCTGAAACCCTAAATGGCAACACAAACACACCGCTTCTGCTACCATGGCAGACTGCACCGTCCCAAACAACTGGTAAGGAACTTTTTGTAGCTTTGACTCGGCCGTGTTCGCAAACAACACCGGAGTCGACTCGGCTTGAAACGGCCCAAGCCCTACAGAAAGATCCAAATTGAGCTTGCTCTCGAACAGTACTTCTTGCGGCTGTTGTTTTTGTCGTTGTTGTAGTCGTGGTGGTTCTTCCTCGGTTGTTGTGCCGCTGCTGCTGCAGTTGGCATCTTCTACCGACTCGGTCTTCGGTTTCAACGTCGTGGCGCTACTGATCATGTCCTTGTTGTTACTCTGATTCATGAGGCTGATTTTGGCTACCGGTAACGATGGTGGAGAGGAATTCCTTAAATTTAGGTGGGGCGGAGCCCTAGCGGTGGAGGAGATTTCGTTGACAGGGCTGTGAGTTTGAGGGTCGATGCCGCGGCTGATGAGCTTGCGCTTGATGTGAGTGTTCCAGTAGTTCTTGATCTCGTTGTCAGTTCTTCCCGGTAATCTTCCCGCAATCAAAGACCATCTGCAAGAATTTACATTATAATTAAACAATTAATTTCTTATCTTTTCCCACGTTTTCGTTCTCAGCAATCAATTAAACAGGCTCTGGAAAACAAATCTGAAAAAACTATTCAACCCCAGAAGTTAAAAAATGGAAACTCAGACAATTCATATTTCTATTTGTAGCGCCGAATAAGAGAAACATATGAGGAATTACTTGTTTCCGAGCATGCTATGAAGCTTGATGATGAGCTCATCTTCTTCTGCAGTGAAATTACCACGCTTGAGGTCCGGGCGGAGATAGTTTATCCACCTCAATCTGCAACTCTTGCCGCACCTTAACAATCCTACACACATAAGTAAATACACAAAATGAGCAAAGAAACAAAATTTATGAGAGAACGATTGATAGATGAAGGTGATCATGGTGCACGATCGAGTACCAGCGGCTTTGGGAAGGGAGCGCCAACAGCCTTCGCCGTGGAGGCGGATGTGGTTGATGAGGCGGTGGTCTTCCTCTTTGGTCCAGGCGCCTTTGTTCATCTGCGCTTTTTCACAGCAAGGTGAGCGTCCCATCCTTTTCCAAAGTCTGGGAATTAAAGAGGAGTCAGGTTTGGATTGGATAGATATGGAAAGTTAGTGTACGGTTATAATGGACAAGTGTATCGTCTGTGTTCCAAATTTCTAAAATAAAAAGGGAGAGTAATGGGGAGGGGGAGGCAATTAATAGACTCGGGGATTCTTCAAATTCAAAGAGGAGGGAGGGATCAGGAGTTAGGGGGGATGGGGAAGTGAGGGGAGGGATTTGACCTAGTTGGTGAGGAAGACAAGCTGTTTAATGATTAGTGGTTACAGATAGGACTGAATTTGGTAGGTAGCTATACTTTTACGTCACATGGAGAGTTCCCTCCTCTCTCTCTCTCTCTCTGTGATTATGGTACGAGTTATTGGGGACTTTATTTTATTCATTTATTGATATAATAAAAATAATAAAATGAAGATTTAAAACTCAAAAACAAATCGGACAAAAACAGTTTTGAATTCAAAAGCGTTTACAAAAAAATTTCCACAATTTTCTATTATTCATATAATTTCTATCTATCATATTTTTTTTTAATTTTTTCTTTTATCAAATATTTATTATATAAATAAAAAATTTGAAACAGTTTTTAAAAACCAAACTCAAAAAAAATTTAAAAAAAAAATTTAGAGTATAGAGTGTCGTGAAAGTTGTATAACAAAATTCTTTTATAATAAAAATAAATTTATGATTTGATAAATAAGATGATTCATATCAAATTATGTCAATTTATAAAAAAAATTTATAATTAAAACATTTTTCTTACTGATTTAGAAAGACACCAGAATAAAACTCAAAACCAAAGAATTAAGGTCAAGGAACTTGCTAAAAGAAATGATAAATATACAGTTTAAAAACAGTTTCAAATCCTAGGTTCTTATATGTTCGAAGTTTCAAACAAGTTCAGTTCTCGTGTTACTGTCTTGTCCACAAATCCAATCGGGCATATATGGGAAGGAAAATACTATTTTGTCCTCCCAACTTGACCGTCCAAGTTGATCACTGGGCAAAATTTTTTTTTTTTTTACTTTGTGATTAAGTAAGTGATTTTAAGTATATCGAATTTTTTTTTTTTAAATCTTTAAATGTATTAAAAAAATATGAAAAAAAAAAAAAATACCGCCAGCTATAAGGATGAGCGGCAGAGTAGTCTCACCCATATGGGAAATGTGTAGAATGACTGACCAGCTGCCGCTGGGCTTATTCAATTTCATTGCCTTTTTATTTGACCTTAAAATTAAGGTTGTTTTCCTAGCGGGTCATAGAAAAATGGGCCAGATCCTTCTTTTGCTGATGGGTTGAGATATAACGGTGTTAGCTTGGGCCCAGAGGTACTTCCCCATCAAAGTTTTTAGACTCGAAAGCCGAAAAACCAAACAAAGCCCGAGAGGAGCTCGATCGAGCTAAAGCACTAGGGTTCCTACCCTCGCTTCGCTCTCTAAAAATATCTATCTGCACCGCCGCGGCGCTTCTCCTTTCTCGCTTCATTGGAGTGGTTGATAGAAAGAGAGATGGAGGAGATTGGAGAGATGGAAAAGCCGATATTCAGAGACATTAGGCGTTATTTCTGTGATTTTTGCGGCATCTGCAGGTCCAAGAAGTCCCTTATTAACTCTCACATCCTCGCTCATCACAAGGTCTTCCCTCTCTCACTCTCTCGCTAATACGTGCTTATTTATGTTTTTCGTTTCATACTTAAGTTTTTGTTCTCCTGTGGTTCAGGAAGAGATGGGAGAGATTGAAGTTGATGGGGAAGAGAAAATAGAGGGAAACAAATCTAATGCATGCTCAGAATGTGGTGCCGCTTTCAGTAAACCCGCGTATCTGAAGCAACACATGCAAAGTCATTCACTTGAGGTATTTTTGGCATATTTTCCTTTTTTTATGCTATTTTTCTCGTTATGGTTCAATTAACCTATTCTAGCTTTAGATTTGCTTGCTTGAATTTATTCCGTGTTGGGTTTGGTGTCGTTTGGTTTGTTATATGATCTTAAGTGATTGGGGAATCTCGCGCTGGCCGAAATCACCACTTTTGTAATTGATTGTTTGGTATTCTTTGCAGGAGCTCTTCATGTATATAATATTAATTTAATGGATAAAATATTTAATCGGCATGCCTTGTGCGTGTGCGTGTGTGTGTAATGATGTTTTCCATGAGTTGGATGACCTTAAGAGAGTAGGAACTTACTTGTCCCAATGTTTCTCAAAAACAAACAACGAAACCTGGTAGGATGAATGAACTTTATTTGTTACTTTGATGATAGTGCTCCTTTCTAAGAATCTAACAAGTGATGGATTTTGTTCCAATTTGATTTCAATTGTAGGCCACAATTTCTCTTTTCTTCTCTTTCTTTTGGAATTCTTTTGATTATTTCACTAATCAGTAGGCAGAAATAACCTCAAGCTTTAAATATGGGTTTTATGAGTGGTGTGGTGGAACGTCTGAAGACACTGCTGAGATGCTACTGCTTTCTTTCTTAGCTGTCAATTTCATCTATGGCCGTCTGCACCTTGTTAATGCCATATATTTAGTTTCCATGTCGATTAAAGATGCATTATTTTGCAGGAATAGTTACTTATATGTTAAAGTGTGAAGCATTGGATCCCATACAAAGAACTCCAAAATGCATGAGGCTTCATCTCCTGACTTGAGTGGACTAGTATCAGGTGGGAGACCTCCTGAGAAGCTCCTTCAAGCGAGCCTCATTCACACGGTGTTTTCAAGTTGAGGTTTGAAGGCTTCTTGTTCATGTATATCCAGATATATTGGTCACTTATCCTCAAGCTCTTAACAAATGTACGGTACTTTTGATTTGGGTGCAGAGGCAGTATACTTGTCCAGTTGATGATTGCCATTCCAGTTACAGAAGAAAGGACCACTTGACTCGCCATCTTCTTCAGCACCAAGGTAAACTATTTAAGTGTCTAATCGAGAGATGCAGCCTTGAATTTTCATTCCAAGGCAACATGAAGAGGCACATGAAAGAATTCCATCGCGAGGATTGCTCTTCCCCGGATGCTGAATGCCAGAAGCAGTATATCTGCCAGGAAATAGGTTGTGGAAAGGTTTTCAGATTTGCGTCAAAGCTGCGAAAGCATGAGGACTCCCATGGCAAGTTGCCCTGCTTTCCAGATTCCAACTCCTTTAATTATGTCTGGATATTTCCCCATTGCTTTTTAATGGCAGTGTGGATTATCTTCTTTAAATGAGAAAATAATTAGTCTTTCTTGATTTTAGATATTCGTTCACATGATGGCAATCTCTGATGTATGCCTTTACTGCTGCAGTTAAACTAGACTCAGTGGAGGCATTCTGCTCCGAGCCTGGTTGTATGAATTATTTTGCAAACGAGAAATGCCTTAAGGCCCACATCCAGTCCTGCCACCAGCATATTACTTGTGAGATATGCGGGACAAGGCAGCTGAGAAAGAACTTCAAGCGACACCAGCGAACACATGAATCTGCAGGTTCATTGGAGAGAATCAAATGCAATTACAAGGGTTGTCTTCAAACATTTTCAAATGTAAGCTGCTACACCATTGATATTTTCCATTATAAGTTTATTTTCTAGCTTTTGAATTAATAGATACGGAGTAGTATATGGCTTTTTATTGATATTTTTTCTCGCGTATATATTTGCAGAAATCAAATCTCCGTCAGCACGTGAAGGCCGTGCACCTTGAACTTAAACCTTTTGCCTGTAGCTTTTCTGGTTGTGGCATGAGGTTCGCACATAAGCATGTTAGAGATAATCATGAAAAGACAGGGAACCATGTTTATACACTTGTAAGTATCTTGTGCTTTCATCTAGATAGACATCCTTTTGCGACATGGTTTGAAAATAAAATTTATGGTCAGGATTGTTACTGTTTCTGGTTCAGGGGGATTTTGAAGAATCAGATGAGCGATTTCAATCCAGGCCTAAGGGTGGGCGAAAGAGGAAGTACCCAACTGTAGAAATGCTGATTCGGAAGAGGGTTACTCCACCGAGTCAATCGGAAGAGGGATCTGACTACCTTGCTTGGTTGCTCGCTCAGACGACTGAGGATTAGCAATGAGTCGGGCGGGCACTTTTCACACAATGTGGATTGGATTCTACCACTATAAATATATTATATATATAGGAGTTTGGTATGTATCACGCTCGTTAGGAATGATGTGTATAGTCTTTTAGCATCTTTGTATAATGAGGTTCGTTCCATCAAATACTGCAAGTTAGTGTGTCCTTGGGTTCTCCAATGCTCTTCATTCGCACCATTATTACTAATGTAGATAAAGCCTTTGTTGTTTGTTGGACCGAACCTTTTGTATTTTTTTTAAATCCTGTTCGTTTTGGGCCGGGGGTTTCGGTAGGCAACTAGTTAAGGACTTAGGCCTGGTTTGTTTTCAGAAAACTCTCATCTCATCTCATCTCAATTTCATCATTACACTTTTCCTAATTTCAATACAAAATAAAATAAAAAATTCAACTTTTTCAAATTTATCTCATCTTCTCTCACCTAATTATTACAATTTTTTCAAATTTCAATACAAAATAAAATAAACAATTCATCTCATCTCAAAAGTTTTCATCTCATCTCATCTCATCTCCGAAAACAAACGAGGCCTTAATTGTTTTCACAAAATTTTTTAATACTATTTCATTTAATTATTACAATTTTATCAAATTCCTATACAAAATTATATAAATAATTGAACTTTTTTAAATTTTAAAATAAAAATAATATTAAAAAATATTTTTAATAACATTTTATTATTTTTTAACTTCTATTTCAATTTATTTCATTTGCGAAAATAAATGAGACAAAGGTTATGTTTGGGGTAAAGATGAGAAATCTCATCTCTATCTTATTTTATCATTACATTTTTTTTAAATCTTCATATAAAATATAATAAACAATTCAACTTTTTCAAATTTTAATTTAATTTTTTCAAATCTTAAAACAATAATAATATTAAAAAATAATATTTTAAACTTTCATCTTAACACTATTTATAAAATTTTTAAAAATTTTTATCTTATTTTATCTACCAAGTATAACTAGAGTTTTGACGGGAACTTAGTCGTGGAGGATTTTTGATGTTGGGTTTCAGATAAATTTAAAAGAGAAATAATGTTCCATGTAAATCATTTTCCCTTTTTGGAGGGTGTTGTTGGAGGTAAAAATTGAAATCATATGCTTTAAAATTATGTAAGGATTTATTTATCATTTTTTTTTTTATCATACTATCAACATTTTTATTTTTTTTGAAAAATAGACTTCATTACAGTAATCAATCCTGAAGTTACAAATGTAATTTATCAATATAGGAAAAAATCCAGACTACAAGTCAACCTACGCATCTGTTCTGAAGCACTTCATACATAAATTTATTTATGACGGACTTTATCTTAACTTTTATAAACTCTCTCTGATCAAACTAGGTTTGTCAGAGAGAATCACACTCTGTAAAAAACAGAGCCTAAACGACTTCTCTTCAAAAGAAGAGAAACTCTATCACCTCCCGTCCTCCCTAAGAGGAGAAGTCCTACCGCATCGTCTCCTCCCAAAAGAAAAACGAGACTCAACTGCTATGGACACCAAAAGGGTCCAATAGCACATTACAATTATTAATGCAGAAAAAGCAAATAAACCAACTCAACAAAAAAAAAACACTGCTACAACCACTAAATAGAGCTCAGCGGTGGCGCTTGTACCAAAAACAACTACTAACCAAAACAAACACAAGACAAAATAGAACCCAAAAGCTAACGGAACCAAACAGGATCGGGGGTGGCGCGTGGGGGACACGTGCCACACTGGGGAGAAGCCAAACGGCCGGTCGAGACAGTGCCGATATACTGGGCCCTGAGGTACCGCACATGGCTCCGACGCGGTGGCTTGCGTATGCCACGCGCTCTCTGTAGTCCGCGCGTGGGGGCGACACGCCGCTCCAAATGGCGCCCAAAGCGAGAGGCTGCAAGATCGGCAGACGAGGGATCTCCTGGTGGTACGTGTGAAGGAGAAATTCCACCGGAGGAGCTCGGATCGGCTACCTCCCCATTATTCAGTCGAAACCTGAAAAATACTAAAAAAACACCAAAATAAACCGTAATAAACCGAAGAGAGGGAGGAGAGGAGGGGGGATGAGGAAGCCGAAGCTTCCCCTCCCCCCCCCCCCCCGCGCTATGAACGGCCGCTAGGGTTTTTTTTCCTCAGAGAAGGGTTTTCGTGCGAGAGACAAAAAGTTCGTCTCTAAATCTTCGAATGCCTGTTTCTTGTGTCAATGCGTACTTACTATCAACATTTTTTGATGTGGTATTAAATGATAGATTTACAAATAAAATATAGTAAATAATTTTTAATCATTTAATTCCATATTAAGATAATTAGATAATGATGATAAAATAGATGATAAGTATAATTATTCAAAAATGAGTTTTCAAAAAAAAAGCCTCAGTTTTGTTACTGTTGGACTCGTTCCACACAAGCCTGGTCCAGGAAGTGTTCTTTTGTTGGATTGTCAGCAAATGTCACCTTGAGCATTGGTATTGGACTAGTCAAATATCAATACATCTTCATATTTTGATTAGATATGAGTAAAATCTTCTACATTTGACTAGTCAAACCATTAAAGTTCAACATATGAACTACTGTAAATTGAGCTCCTTAATTAGATTTGGCTAGATACTATTCACACACCAAAGTAATATTTTAATCATTTTTAACAACCACTATATTATCTAATTATTTTAAAATTTATATTTGTAACGCTACCCAAATCACATTATTCATACTCTAAAAAGATTAGTCAATGATATAATTGAAATCTCATTGAAACCTTATAAAGAGTAATAATTTCTCATTTCCAAACAATGTGGGATACCATACACCACCTACCTTTATTCTTATTATATAGAGTATCACAATATTATCTATTTCAATTTTGATAAATAGTTCGTTATTTTCTATCTTATTCTATTTCATTAACAATAATTAAATTATGAAATTAAAATTAAATTATTAATTAATATATAATTAATAATTCTATTTTCTACCATATTTTAAGTAAAAATTAAATGCCACGAAGTTGAGGGGTTTGTTTCCTATATCCTATTTGATCCGATCTATAGCTCATCGTCTACTTTTTCCTATTTTATTCGCTTCGTTCATCCGATCCGACTCGTTTATTTTGTTCTCGGATTTAAAACTAACCAAATCAGTTCATTTTGAGATGTGGAAGGCCGGCTCCTCTCGGTTCAGTCCCAAAGGGACCGAGACACGACCGTACCGATTTTTCTCGCACTTTACTCGGTTAGTTCTCCATATCTTATGATGAAATACTTTGAATTGAACATTCCCTGATTAGCTCTACTTTCTTTATCCTCCGTTTGGTTGCTTAGAATGCAGTGGAAAACCCACGAAAATTTTTAAATGCAATTTGTCTCTAGTCGTTTTCGTTTTATATTTACGAGGAAACTCAGCTCCATTCGTCAACTGATGGAGTTTAGGCTTTATTTCCCTTTTGAAGTGTGGATACTTGCCCGCTGAAATGGAATTTGTTCTGTTTGGTTGCTGAAAAAAAATGTAAGAATTGGCGTCTTATCACTTAGGTCCCTTCATCAAGTGGAATATTTGTTTTCTCGTGTTTAGAGTAGCGGCAAACTTAGTATTCAACATTTTATTTTCAATCTTCTTTTCATTGCATTTCTCAGTAAGCAAACGGAGTCTCCTGTTCTGTGAAATTTGATTTATGTTGGTTTTAGTTTATCCTGCATCGTTGTTGTTATTTTTTTCCTGCTATTTGCCATTTCTATTTTGGATTTGCTACGCAGTTCTTGATCGTGAGGCATCTAGCAGAGGAGGACTACGCGGTAACAAGAACTGCTATCTATAAGTTTTCTTTTTCTTTCTGAATTATTTGTTCTCATTTCAATTATTAAAAGCTTGTAATTACTTCGTGTGTCATGAGATCCATTCTAGGCTTCTAGTTACATGAAAAATGGTAAGAGCTTTAGATTGTAATGTAGATGCCAACTACATGTTTTGTTTGAGCAGATTGTTGAACTCATCAGGCTCCATTTTTCTGGTCACGTGCTAGGGGCTTGCTTCATGTGATGTTCAAAAACCATTCCAGAATTTATTTGAGAGAGAGAGAGAGAGAGAGATCTGCCTTAATGGTTTTATTTTGGAATCAGGGCACTTAAAAAGCAGCAGAAAATTTAGGCTTTATGCACCATTTTGAATCACCTTTATTTTACTCTTCAGCTATCATATCCCAATAAAAACAGAACGAATCAGATCTTTATGTAACTCTCGGTTTTGCCCTCAGCAATGTGCCAGCATTCTTCCAATTTTCTGTGGAAAATTTTTTGCAGTGTCTTTTGTTTGGTATCCTCATCTGTGATCATATGCAACAAACATATCTGCTCTTTGTATCCTCATCTACGATCATATCCTTGTGATTATGGCAGGAGTATTCTCGTCTATAATCCTATCCTCATCTGTGAAGCAACAGTCAGATCATATCCTCTCTATGACCGTATCCTTATGATCATAACAGGAGTATTTTCTTGACATGGATGGACTTGATTTTGATCTGAACTGTGTTAACCCACAAAAGGTGTTTAGTTTTAACATTTTTCCCGTCTTGACTTTAGGAGCACGCTTAAACCATTAATTTTTATCACATCACAGGAAGCTTAGTGGTGAGGATGGTCTTTCTTCCATTTGAAGAAAGTTCATATGCTAGCTTTGCAAGTTCCGGGTCAGGTTTATATAACTTTCATCCTAATCATGGGTTATTTTCTTGGTCAAATTGTTTATTACTTTCTCTAATTTGATTCAGGAGCTGCTTTGACCTATCTCCATGGATTATGTATTTTTCATATTCATGAGCTGTTCATAAATATTTATGTATATATTGAGAGGGCAAAATTCAGATAGAAGCAGGAAGTTGGGAAATTACCTTTCAGAGGCCCTGAAGTTGGTTATATTAATTGGTTTGTTATACTCATTAAGTCCATCTATTTATCTATTTTCAACTTTCCATTTACACAAATTTCTAAATGCCAATTGCATCGGTATTTTTGGCTTGCATTGATTTCTGGTAGGCCCTTACACATTTCAATAATGAACAATTTTTTAGTTCTTAGAGTTCAGTTAAAGTATGGTACTGAATACAGTTTAGCGGATGAATCAACATGCTGCTTTACCAGACCTTCCCCTTTTTATCTTTATGGTTGTGACATGTTACCGGGTAACTCGTGTACAAAATAAGTTAAAATTTGTGGTAGAATTGTTTAGTTTACTCCCCCCTCCCTTTTATTTCCCTGATGGTTTTACATATATTTTTTTTTCTTTTTTCTTGAGTTTTGGTGTGGCAAACAAAATTCTGTAGACTACCCTACGAAGATTATTTCAATGTTTTCTTTCCCAGTTTGGAAATCTACTTGATTGAACTGAGCTTAGCCTTCACTTGATAGTTCTGAAATCTCATACCTCCCTTTCATCAGGTGCAAGTCTGCTTCATAGTGGTGTATAGAGTTAGTTATTGGTCTTAAAGTAGTCAATTACATGAAATCCAAGTACATAATTGGCTGTTTAGTTGGCCGTTCAGTTTGTTGGCCCCATCATGTTTGAGTTTCCAAAGGCTTCAATAAATTTAGTTTTAACCATTCTATATTCCCTGCGACTGCACGAGTTCTATGCTAAAGTTCTGACCAATATAAAGAGTGTGATGGTACTAGTTGATGGCCATAAAAACCATATCATTTTCTCTGAATAGCTCTTGTAGGACTTGTTTTTATGGCATTTGGCCCATGTTAATCATATTCTCTCATCAGATTGTTGTATGGTCAGAAATGGACGGATGGAGAAGTATCAACAGCCCCCGGTATGAATGATTGAATGGTGAGTAATTTTTGCCCCCTTGTATTTGTACCATTATATAATTCTGCTCATTTTTGTGACCTTCATATATGTATATTTGTTTCACCCTTACTTTAAATCTAATCTGAGTGATTTTTACTTGGATGACAAATCATCTTACTACTTAAATAAAAACAAAATCATCTCACCAGCATTCTGTATTTTGATGGTGCTCCTAAAAAAACTCATTGTTCTTTTTCCCTTTTATTTTTGGTGTCTCAGAAGTAGCACCATCTTGGCTGTGGTCCTAGTAGAATCTTGTAAGATTAGAAGTAAAAATATGGTCCTCGGTCTAAGTTAACTGTCTCTAGATCACTAGTGTCTCATGTCCTGACTTTTTTTTTTCCTCGTTTGCTCTGTGCAAATTTGAACAAACTGGAGATCCGGATGAACAAATTAGTTGTACATTGGGATCGCAACGAGTCGCTTTAGAGCTGGAAAATGTTTACCCAAATATGTGCTCCAACCCATCACAAACCCATCGCAAATAATAGTGTTACCTGAAACCCGAAGACATTTAAGCCGGATAAGGCTGTATTCGTACTGAGCCGAGCCGGTCTAGCCCAAGTTTGAGATTTTTATTTATTTTTTGTTCGAGCTCAACTTGAAAAGTTAAATTTCCAACTCGAGTTAATCTAAAAAAGGAGCTCGAATTGTTTATTTTTTAATAAGATTTAATAATTAATAAATAAGATAAATAACAAATAAAAAAAATTAATATTAAATTTATACAACTAACAAGTAGAACGTCTATTGAATTATAAAATTATAAAATTTTTAAAAATTTAATATCTAACTAGTTGATATTTATCCATAATAACAATATATTATATAACTACGAAAATTGTTAATACATACAGATAATATGATAACATATATCTATTTCATATATGGTTCCCACATACTAGTATATGAAATTATTAAATCTTATCAACTAATTATTATACACATTATAAACATAGCTATGCAGCATAGTCAATATATATAATATATAAGTAATTAAGTTACATATATGTATTATATAATTAAATATATAACATATATATTATATATTTAATTATAAAAGTACTATGCTGATATTATATTAGCTAATACGTATGTATATATTTTTCGATATATGAATGAGTTTTAATCGAGTCGACCTAACGAGTCGACTTGGGCATAAACAAGCTGGCCTTAACGAGTCTTAAACGAGTCGAGTCGAGTTTTGTCGGGTATGTGTCATTTTCTAATCGAGCGGGTATTTGCTTTCATGGGCAAACTTTTTTTTTTCACGAATCGAGTTCGATTTGAGTTTAACCGGATGAGTACCAAGCGGGCTATCGAACAGACTAAATTATTTACAGTCCTAAATCCGGATTAATATCAGACTAAAGTTCTTTAAAAAAACATATGACCAAGTCTCTTTTTGGATTGAGAAGTGATCTCAACTCATCTCATTTTATTATTACAATTTTTTCAAAATTTTTCAAAATATAATAAATAATTTAATTTTTTTAAATTTTAAAATAATAATAATATTAAAAAATAATATTTTAACAATATTTTATTTATTTTTCATTTCAACTTATCTCATCTCACTATTTAAACGGTATCTAAAAGTAAATAGACGGAAAGTTAACAATTTAACATAAAATCTCGAGGTCTGATTAGAAATACTAAAAAATAATCAACATCACCTAAAATTCGCGTGCTACTGTCCTCCACATAACCGAAGTGAAATTGTCGCTTCATTTACTCGCTTTTGAATTTGAGACTAATTATAGATGAAGTAGCATTCTTACCCTATCATGCATGTTGTCTCATTAAAACTGCTCCAATAACTACTGCCGTAGTAACCGGCTTACAAAAATGAAAATGAAACTTAAGAATAACAATAGATATTTTTTAGTATTGTTTGGTTTTTGTTTCTATAGAATAAATGGACAAACTATACTTTATACCATTGGAATTGCCTCTACTTTTGCAATTGGCATAATAATTTACGACTTAACATTTAAGATATAATCATTAAGATTACGATACGTATCCAGTTTTTGTATTTTAACCATCGGGAGACTGCTACTGCTAGTGTCAAAAGTTGATGAATTAGTGTCAGATGTTCATTCTGGTAACTTGGGGCTCAAATTGAAACAACTATAACAATTTAAGATACAAAATACAACTTCTCGGGGATAAAACAAAATAAATCTTGATGAATTTTCGTAACGTGAGAAATAAGTAAAAGTACTTTTTCTTTTTCTTTATTTTTGGGGGGTTAAGTAAGCGTACAAATCCGACTAAAGAAAAAAAGCTGACGAGAGAAAAAGAACAGAGGTGATGATTAACAGGACACCCACGGGTGTATGAGTTGTCCTCCAATGTCAACAGAAATGACCAACAACGTTAATTATATGGTTTGAAAGCTTGATAAAGAGGAGTAGAAAAGAAAGAAAGTGGGGGGGAAAATATGTATGATACTTGATTAGGATGTAGACTAGGGTCTTAGACAAGTATCCAACAAAACCAGATATATAAGATAAAGTGAACTTCCATGTTCTAAAACAAAATGATTGTAGTTTTTGAGTTTTGCTTAGTAGGTTGGATTCTTTGATGGATTTCGCACTAGCTAGTCTTTTGCTTCAAGACGCGGAAACGACCGAGTCCACGAGCACACTTCAATGGGAAAAAACACGGAGACAAAAAAAAAAAAAAAAACCCAACAAATAACAAGTGAGAAACGAGAACTTGTAGTTTCACCTGAACCAGGACAGACTTAGGCCATTTTTTACTCTTTGTTTTAGGGGCTTTCTTATTTCTAATTATTTTACCTTTATTCTAATTTAGGATGAAATATGCTTGTCATCCCTTTAAATTATTAAGATTAACTGTCACCAACTATTGCCGATTGTTATATAGAACTCTTTGTTGGATTTGTGTCATGTCACTTATTTGTCATGCCTAGATGGAATGTGCTGTTTGTTAGTTCCTAGTAGTTTGAGTATGCAGTGTGTCAATTTTGATAGTTTGAGATACAAGATGTAAAACATAAGTAAGATGAAAGCATCTTTAACCCTTTAATTTATTCAAAAAATTAATAAACAAATTAATTTAAACCGATTGTTAGTCAAAAGGAGTTGTTCGAATCAGCAGCTATACTATTACTAAGACCCATCTTGTGCAATGCAGATGCTGTATTATCTCTTTCGGATAGAGAAGCTAGCTTGACCCCAAAAGGTACTTTTTATATTATCTTTTTGAGCCTTTCTTTCACAAGACTTTAAAGTGCATAAAATTTGTTATTTTTTGCAATTATTTAGTAGTACGAGATTAATTGACCTGTAAAATAGTTTAGGGTAATGAATTAAACGAGACATATCATGTGGAGTTTAGGAACCCAATTAAATTTGAGGATATGAAAACACTACTGTATCAAATTTTGATTGGAGGGTGTAAAATGGACTTTTACACTGCTTCCTGTTTTAACATTAATCCAAGAAAGAAAATTAGAGAAAGAAAACAAAAAGAAAAAAAAAAGCATACTAGGGTAAACGTGGAAAAGAACATGGGCAGAATAAACACCAGCATTCGTCATAATTGACCCCCTAATATCTCCAAGCCAAGTGTCACGCAAAATTCTTCCATCAAACATCATGTTCATGTTAAGTCCGATTTTTCAAGACCGAATCCTTTGTTGGGATTTTGTGTCGAACTTTAAAATTAAGGAGAGGTAGAAACTATTTTTCAACCACTCAGCTGGACGTGATTTGCTTAATATATCACCGCGAAAGTGGAAGATCCCATGGAGAGTGGGTTTTGGATCCCTTTTCTTTGAAAACGAAGTGAAGCAATTTCCCAAATCCCCTACCCACATTGGGTTTCACTAAGCTTTTCATCTCTTTTCTATAGAAGACCCAAATCATTTGTTTGTCCTTGTTCATTCTCATTACTTCCTATACTCCCACAGTAAGTGGCACCCTCTACCTATATCTTCATGTTAAAGCATCATCTGTACCCAACATCGAATGATAGAGCATGACTGCATGTAATGATAATATGGGACCCTCTTTGTAATCCTTTTGTCATCTTCTCCTATTAACTTAGGCCACTAAGAGTCACCAACAAATAAAGTTTTCAAATGTGTGATTATTGTAATAGTTCATTGATCACATGGACTCCTCTTAATTATCCTTTATAGCTATCTAAATTACGGGACAAAAGCTTCATTTACCTTTAAGAGTTCATAATAAACGACAAAAAATTCGGTATATTAGCCTCTGGCCTAATAACGTCAAAGAAGTCGATGGTTGAGATAACCCCAACTGATTAAAAAAGTTAAACCACGTAGAGATTAGGTAGCCACATGAGTCGTCATTGCCAAATGAAGTTTAAGAACCTAGCTTAATAGGAAGTGGAACCAGTATTTTTAATGCTAATTACATGAAGTTAAATCCGCTACTGCGGATTGAACTCTCCGGAATAGTATTGGGTGAAAATTGAGATCAGACTTGATGCTATGCATTGGTAACTCAATGCCTGACAACATTATATGAAGAAATATAATGTTTGGGAGATCATCTGAAAAGTTATTGAAATCATAGTATATCCTAATATAACATGTTGGGTTGCAATCTCAATAAAAAAACTTAAATCTATGGATTTGAAACCTAAAACAATTGTTCTATGCATAGAACTTGTTTACGTGGGAGAACATTTTTTCTTCTTGTTTCATTCACACGCACCTTCAACACAACTGCAGTGCCTCTCCCTCCCAAGAATGCGAGAACCCAAACGAATTACATAGCACCGCAGATATTATATATTAAAATAGAAGGGTAAGACTGGACCGTGATCTCTCCACTCTCGGGTAAAGGGATCCTGAAGATGGTACACATCTTGTAACCAAGACAAATTTGAAGTCCAAAATCTTGACTTAGAAGTGGTGCCACATGCTCACTTCACGCACCTTCAAACACTAATTATTTTGTTCTCCACTTAGGGATAGGAGTGGAATGGAAGTTTTGATGTGGGCAAGAAAATGAGAGCAAACTAAGAGGGTGGTGAGTGTCAAGTCAAAACACCAGCAGTGAGTGCAAGCAACGTTACAGTATGTTTCTGTGGCAAGAATGGAGATAGGGGTCCCTTTATGGCCGGGTTTCTTTTCCAATCCACACTACCTTTTTCTTACCCAATTTTTGTTGTCTTTGTGCCTTCAATTTTTTTCCCCATCACCAACAACCACCCTTATTTTTTCAACTTTCTATTACGGAATGTTTGTTGGATCTTAGTCCCTTTTTTCTACTTTGGGCCTTCCTGTTCCTGATTCCTACATTTGTTTGCTTTGCACCTTAGATAATATACACATAGGTCCTTGATTATTCATGTCCAAACACCTCATTGATATTGAAGCAGAATCTTCATTTGAAATGTCCATTGATTTTTTTTTTTCAATTATATCGCTTGTTATAAGAATCAGACTATATATATATTGAAACAAAATAAGAACCAATAAACATATTTGGCCTAATACCCATATCCGTCACTTAGTATCCTCTCTCTCTCTCTCTAAATATATAATTTGTGCATAAGGAAGTTATAAAGGCTGGCGTAGACTTCATTTTATAGCTCAGGCTGGGGGGGAACGTGTGTTGGTGTGTGTTGATAGTTGTCTTCAGAGAAGAAAGGGAAAGGGACAAAACGGTCATGAAAAGATGAAGGGCAACCAACCGTTATAATTATTCATTGTCAAATGCAGAGGGATGGATTTAGCGTGGGGATGAGGACCATCATACAAAAAGCGAATGGGTGTTGGTGTTTCTTCACGCGAGCATGACTGCGTGTCGAGGCACGTTCACAACCATCTCTGCTGCGTTTACTTATTGCCCAAACAGCAAAGTTACTGTGGGCCCCTGATACTCCACTCCCCCTCCCCCCCGAAAGGGCCACCGGCCCACCACGCCTGCCGTTCCTCTGCAATCATGTTTTTTTGTTTTAAATTCTTTATACTTTTTAATTTCAACGTCAATATGATATATTTGAAGAGTTCTCATAGTGACATGCACGATTAAACGGAATTTGCACGGAACAATACATTTAGAACTTGTGTTTTTCTCTCTGGTCATACGCTATATATTAATATCTACACCAGCATGTAATTTCGCCATAAATATCAGCGGGTGAAGAATCTGATAGTTTGATGGCGTATAATCCGATTTTTTAAATAAAAAAGATTTGAAATCTCTCATCCCTTTTATAAATAAAAAATAAAAAATAAAAAAATAAAAAATAAAAATAAACATAAACATCATCGGATTGTACACTGGTTCGATTTATTTTTTGAAGGGGACTACAAATAAAAATGCACTGAAATTATTATTGTAATGTTAAACCCTCTACATCTCACAAGTCACGAGGAAAAAAACATCTGCATCCAACTTGTAACGATTAATTGGGATTGGGGATTACTGCTCCACTCGAGCTCCAGAGAAGCGATGGTCTGGGATAAAGCAGCATTGAGGAACACGTAGGAATATTCCCATTACGCCCCCCCTCTCAACTACTGCGGAAGGCGACCTGACGTACGTACAAATGTACAATTCTTCCTTCCAAGACTGGAAAACAGTACTGTAATTCATTTCTCTCCTTTTCTATTGCAAGCTATTCTATGAGATTATTTTTAACGAAATATATTATTTATATATTCATAAAAACTTTGTCGTATTCGAAACATGTTTTAAATATTTTGAAATATTCATATAAAAAATATATATATATATATATATTTCAAGTTATATGAACTTATATTCGTCGAGTAAGTTTTGTAAGAATCGGTTTTGATTGAGTTGATCTAATAGGGGTAATAGCATTAATAATGTAGAGGCGAAAAGGTATCGGATGGAATGTAGAGTGTGAAACCGAGGTTTGTGTTCGAAGCTTTGTTGTCATCTTAAGATGTACTTTAGCAACACTAATGATACAAATGTAGATGATTGATACCCATTGGATAAGGCTTTAGTACCGAAAGTCAAGCTGAGACGAAAATCAGCAACTATTTATTAGTATTTTTATTCACGTAAAATGACAGACTACTAAATCCTTCTATTTTACTCTGGAAAATTTAATTCTCGGTTTTCTTTTATTTACCGTTGTAATATATAGTTATCCTTTGGGATTTCAAACATCCGCGCCCAACATGATGGACGGTGGGTATTCCGAGAAGCACAATCATAGATCGACAGGCCTGCTTCACTCCGATTTTGACATCTTTACTCATATTGAGTGCCCATTTTTGTTTTCCTGTTTCTTCTCTTTTCGTTTTTGTTTTCTTTTTCTTTAACCCTTTTCAATGGCAGAAATCTGGTTCTAGATGATTCCAATTTCCGCAGATACGACATACTTCCTGTTTTATTTTTTTGTTTTTTTTTAACAGCATTTTAGTTTAGAAATTAGAAGAATAAAGTAGAGATTTGAATGGAAGGATATACTGCATTAAAAAAAGAGAAGAAAAGAAATGTATAGCCTCATTAATTAATCCCTATGAAAGACTCATAATACTATGATTATTACTATGATCATTTTAAGGCTCTCACCTGAAGAAACGAGGAACTCTCTAATTTTTACAGACTGCCTTTTTCTCATAAAAAAAGAAAAGAAATAATTGTAGAAAAATAAAGGTAGAATAAAAAAAGGATTTTTAAATAAGAGGCTGGGGAATATGGTGGGAAATTGGAGATTGACTTTCTTGGATCCTGTGACAGACATAGCCACTGTTATACATAAAAATTATAAATATATATTCGGCAGCCAAAGCTAAAGGAAACAGATGAATGATGTAAAGTAAATCAAAAAAGAAAACAAAAGTAATAACAAAGAAAACAAAAAAGTATACGGAGATCAGACAAAGGTAGAATACTGATGGGGGAGGCGACAGAACCAAAAGACGTGTGAGTTGGAAATAAAACACAGTATCTGCAGAGTATTAGACCATGGAAGAGAGAGGGGTATGGGAAGCATGAAACGAACAAAGCAGTAGAATTACAAATGGTAAAAGTAGCAGTTTCTCTCATTTTGATTATGAAAACAAAGGCCACTGAAACCAACTATAATAATAATAATAATGATAATAATGAAACACCCTCCAGCACTCCAAAAAAGTAGCTCTCTCCCCGTCATCAAAACCTTCCCTCCCTTAAATTTAGTAATTTACCCTCCAGTGCCTCTCAACCCCTACCCCTCACCACAACACACCCACAACCATGAAACTTTCTTCCCTTCCTTTTCTTCTTCTTCTTCTTCTTCTTCCTTTTCTTCCCTCCCTCGTTTCTTCTGCTCCCGCGTCTGCTGTTCCTCCCCAACTCTTGTCTCTTCTCTCTCTCAAATCCTCCCTCAAAGACCCACTCTCCACCTTCCATGACTGGGACCCATCCTCCTCCGTGAATCCTAATCCCGAAGGTGGCGTCCCAGTTTGGTGTTCTTGGTCAGGCATCAAATGCCACCCCAAAACCGCACAAATCACCACCCTCGACCTCTCTCATCGCAATCTCTCCGGTATAATTTCGCCAGAAATCCGATCCCTGTCACGCTTAATGCACTTGAACCTGAGCAGTAACAACTTCGATGGACCCCTCCAACCAGCCATTTTCGAGCTACCGGAGCTCCGGACCCTAGATATCAGCCACAACTACTTCAATTCAACGTTTCCACCTGGGATTTCCAAGCTCAAGTTCTTGCACATCTTCGACGCGTACAGTAACAGCTTCACTGGCTCACTTCCACGTGACCTCGTCCACCTCCGCTTCCTCGAGCAGCTTAACCTCAGCGGAAGCTACTTCAATGGTAGTATTCCACCAAGCTATGGGAGTTTCCCGAGGCTTAAGTTTCTCTACCTGGCCGGGAACGTTTTGGATGGTCCCCTACCACCACAGTTAGGTTTTTTGACACAGCTCGAGCACATGGAGATCGGTTACAATGCGTTCGAAGGCGGAGTACCCGTCGAATTCTCAATGCTATCAAATCTCAGGTACTTGGACATTTCTAACGCCAATCTCTCTGGCACACTTGCACCCGAGCTCGGGAAACTGACAAACCTCGAGAGCTTGCTACTCTACAAGAACCAGATTTCAGGCACAATCCCGGCGAGTTTCGGAAATTTCAAAGCACTCAGGACTCTGGAATTGTCCGATAACAGTCTTTCGGGCACGATTCCCTCAGAACTGGCTAGCTTGGAGGGACTCGTCGAGATAAGGCTAATGGACAACTACCTAAGCGGCGAAATACCGGAAAAGATCGGCGAATTGCCGAACCTCAACTCCCTACTCTTATGGAACAATTCGCTAAATGGTACTATTCCTAAAAACCTTGGGTCCAACGCCAAGTTGCAGCAGCTCGACCTGTCGTCGAACTCTCTCACCGGTCCAATCCCACCGAACCTTTGCCTCGGAAACAAGTTATTCAAGCTCATTCTCTTCTCCAACAGGCTCGTCGATCAGCTCCCGAGATCGTTAACAAATTGCACCTCTTTGTTTAGGTTTCGGATCCAAAACAACCTGCTCAACGGCTCCATCCCTTACGGTCTCGGCTCTTTGCCCAACCTAACCTTCGTGGACATAAGCGCGAACAATTTCACCGGCCCAATCCCGGAAGATCTAGGCAATGCCGAGAAATTGCAGCAATTGAACATCTCACAAAACCATTTCGACGATGTTCTGCCTGACAATATCTGGAACGCCACGAACATGCAGATCTTTTCCGCCAGTTCAGCGAAGCTCATCGGTAAAATTCCGGACTTCATCGGCTGCAAAAGCTTGTCAAAGATCGAGCTCCAAGGAAACTCCCTTAACGGTTCCATTCCCTGGGATATCGGTCATTGCGAAAGGCTTCTGTGTTTGAATCTAAGCCGTAATTCACTCACCGGAATAATCCCTTGGGAGATATCCATCCTCCCGTCGGTAGCGGACGTCGACCTCTCACGTAATTTCCTCACGGGGACCATCCCCTCCAATTTCGGAAACTGCACCACATTGGAAAGCTTCAACGTATCCTACAATATGCTGACCGGACCGATACCGTCGACGGGTTTGATATTCCCGAGCCTCCATCCGTCGTCGTTTTTAGGGAACGAGGGTCTCTGTGGAGGGCCATTGGCGAGGCCCTGTTCGACCGACCCATCGTCAGAGGGTCGGGTCGATGAGGCTAACAAACAACAGCCCAAGCGGACGGCTGGCCCAGCCGTTATTTGGATAATCGCGTTGGCATTTGGAATTGGCCTGTTCGTAATTGCCGCCGGTACTCGGTGTTTCCGCACCAATTACAGCCGTCGATTTAGCGACGAGCGTGAGATAGGACCGTGGAGGTTGACGGCGTTCCAGAGGTTGAACTTCACGGCGGAGGACGTGGTCGAGTGTTTGACGAACACGGATAAGATCTTGGGGATGGGTTCGACGGGGACGGTTTACAAGGCGGAAATGCCAGGTGGAGAGATCATAGCGGTGAAGAAGCTGTGGGGAAAACACAAGGACAACGTGAGGAGGAGCAGACTAGGTGTGTTGGCTGAGGTGGAGGTGCTGGGGAACGTGCGGCACAGGAACATAGTGAGATTGTTAGGGTGCTGCAGCAACAGGGAGTGCACCATGCTGCTCTACGAGTACATGCCCAACGGCAATCTCGACGATCTCTTGCACTCCAATACTAAGGTCGTTACCGATTGGGTTACCCGTTACAATATTGCGCTTGGGGTGGCTCAGGGAATTTGCTACCTTCACCACGACTGTGACCCGGTCATCGTGCACCGCGATCTCAAGCCCAGCAATATTTTGCTGGACGGTAAGATGGAGGCCAGGGTGGCCGATTTTGGGGTCGCTAAGTTGATCCAGAGCGATGAGTCCATGTCGGTGATTGCCGGCTCCTACGGCTACATTGCGCCAGGTGCGTTTTTCTTTCTATTTTTCTTTTTATTATGGTCTTGTATTAAAATCTGGTTTCTTCTGTTGGACGACGAGGGCTTGCTATCGTGCGCTCGTGTGCGTAAGTGGTGTTGACTTTACGGCGCAGGTTAGGGCCGTTGATAACTGTCGATGTGGTTTTTGTTGGGCTGTTCTTTTGGGAAGGGAATGTTGGGTTAAGTTCCGTTTGTTGGGTGACGAGATCTCGGATCTGGCTGAGTAATTCGTTCCACCTTAGCTTCTTCTAGTTATTGTCAAAGTCATAGGATTCGATAATAAAGTAAAAATTTAACAAAAAGAATGAAATAAAAGAAAACAAGAAAGAAAAGGACAGTGACGAGCCAAAAAGAGAGGAGACAAAACAAGTGTCGTTTTCAACTATTTTGATCGTACTAGATGACTAACTAAGCAGTAAAGCAAAGAAGGGGGGGGGGGGGGGGAAGGCTAGATTTTTCAAAAGCGTGGTGAATAGCTCAAGCTGTGGTTAAATTAGAATATATAGCATTTCATGAGTACCCAGGCGAACGTGGCGCGCAATAGTAGAAGGCTGAAGCTTAAAGTCCTTTGGCGCCGGGATTTGTCCCGACTGTAGTTTTAACTTTCATAGATGTATGTATATATATGGCGCACTATTGCGCGTGACGCCTCCCTTTTTCTTTACTTGCACTTTTCTTTTTCACTATTAGCTCTTATATAATAACAGCACCCTCATGCATACAAAAGTTGGTACAATATCAACATGTCATTTTGAAAGCGATATTGAATTGCACTGAATTATTGATGAGGCTGTGTTTTTTTATTGCAGAATATGCATATACCTTGCAAGTAGATGAAAAGAGCGATATATATAGTTATGGGGTGGTGTTGATGGAAATTTTGAGCGGTAAAAGATCGGTGGACGCAGAATTTGGGGATGGCAATAGCATTGTGGATTGGGTGAGGTCTAAGCTAAAGACTAAAGACGGTGTCAAAGCCATATTGGACAAAAATGCCGGCGCCTCATGCGCATCCGTCCGGGAGGAGATGATGCAAATGCTTAAAATCGCGCTGCTTTGCACGAGTCGGAACCCGGCCGACCGACCCTGCATGAGGGATGTCGTGTTGATGCTGCAAGAAGCTATGCCCAAGAGGAAGTTTCTCGAGAGCATGAGTAATGTTAATGTTAGTTGTGGTGGCGGTGATATCCCTTTGGCACAAAAACCAGCTGCCTTGGATTAACTGTTAATATGATTAATTTTACTTGGATTTTATTTTTTATTTTTTTTAACTTTTCAAATTGCGGGGAGATTGGTATAGGAGTGATTTTTCATTATGGATTTCAATCGAATTGATCTTCATGCATGTTTAATTACTTAATACGTTGTTATAATTATGTCTTTTGGGTGTGCTGATATATGCTTATGAATTCAAGGGTGTAAATGATGGTTAGCATGGAGTGGTCGGTGTCAAATCATGAAATGCACCATTAATTTATCTCTTAGTACTGAAAGTAGCAAGTACGTACTAAATTACATGGGTGGAGACCGCATGCACCATGCATGCCCGCACTAGCTAGATATGTTCTAGTCACTTTACGATGTTCTTGTAACATATCCTCTCCCTTCCATCTTCCTCTTCATATTTTGTTACTTACAAAGCAATATTATTATGAAATTAAACTTATCTCCCAAAACAATAATTGAGGAAAAAAATAAGCACAACAGAATAAGGGAGAAAAATACGTGCATGCATGCGTGTCTTGAGGCCTTAATAATCTTATTCGGCTTCAGTTTCACGATTTAACTACAAAAGAGTTCTGCTACATAGTTATTTTTGTATAGTTATTGCGTATTTTATTAATGTGATTGGTCAAAATAATTATTTTATATTAAAAAAAGTGACGCAATCAATCATATTAGTGGAGTCCACAAAAAATACGTAAAAGTAATTACACATAAAATGTTTGACTACAAAATAGCTAGTGAACTCCTATACATGGGGTCCACTCATAATCTGACAACAAACTTGTCCTGAATTTCTCTTCTCAGTGATCTTGGCCCTCTCCTTGCACTCCTTAATTTAGCAGCTTGGATTAGATGTATCTGTACACTTTCCTCCTTTGCCTGTTACCAAAAACAAAACAAAACAAAACAAAAAACGTTGTTGAAACACTATCGTTATTATTGATATTGGGGTTTTCTAGTAAAAGTTTTGAAAGCATTGTTATAATCATGACTATTTAATCCTGGGAATAAACCTGATGATCATTACATAAAGGAGTTATAGCCCTGTTGAGGGTACATGGGTTGAGCTAATTAAAGCCGGAAACTCATGAAATGTGGACTATGGCTTTAGCAAAGCCCATATTCAGCTTAGCCACTCTAAAACAGGCTCTCTGTCTAGGCTTGTTCGCTTCTCTCTCTCTCTCTGTATTTTTAAGTTTTTTAAGAGAGAGATCAACAATTAACTAAGAGCGAATATTTAATGATTATAATTAGGAAGCTTACCAATAATGCACGGAGCAAGGGAACAGCCATCTCCAGTTCCTTCAAATACTCATCTTCTTGCTCTAACATGCTTCTGAGCTCTGTAAGGAGATAAAGTGTTGTCTCAATCTGCTGAAATAACCCAAATTTATATTAGTTGTCTTATTAATGCATGCTACGGATTTCAAGAGGACTAATAAATTCACCAGAATATGTGGAACTTGGGATCAGTATTTGGAGTTTTAGTGGCTAGCTAGCATGCAGTCCTCATGCAGATTGGATCCCAAATGAACAAAAATGAAGTACCTTTGAGAAGAATGTCGCGATCATTGCTTCAATGCTGTCCATAACTCCCATGGCCGTGGTCAGAACTTCGTATAGACATACCACATCAACCTGTGCCGTATATATATATATAGTCGTGAGAGGATTGGAAGGTAAAGTACTTGAATTTTCATCGAAAGTTTAGATATAAGATAGAAATTTAAAATGCTGAGGTCAGAGACTTCTTCTGCTCAATTATTATTCAGATTTGCAACCAAAAAAAAAAGGAAAAAAGGAAAAGAAAGAAAGAGATCATGCACAATGGTAACAGAGGGCACCCCACGGCTAAAAACAATTCATTTTTTATGCTCATTAATATCAACCCCACGGCTAGTGTTGATTTATTGTTTGAATAAGAAATAGGAAATAAACATGGTTAGGGAGGAGACATCATGAAAAGGAAGGATTACACACACACAAAATATACCTTAGCACCTTGGACTAAAGGAAGCCTGACCGATAGTCCCAATAACTTTCTTGCCAATCTGCTGACTGATTCTTGATTCCTTCTCTCCAACCTTGACCATTCATTTAGAAGGAACATCTGTGGGTTGATGATTTGATATGATTTGATCTCAAGTTTGAGCCTTTGCATTTGAATTTTCTTTTCTACTATGGTTTTTCTCATTTTGAAGATTCTAACCCATATAGAAAATAGTTTAGCCTGAAAGTAGGAAAAAGGAAAAAAACCCGTAAGGACGTGCCATTTTCAGATCAATTTGTCACCGGAAGCAATATTGAAACCTAAAAAGTGAAAACCTCATAAACCCACATTTGACAGATTATTAATTGCATGTTATCAAGCAGACCAGATCCCATGCCCCCAAGAACACATCAAAAAGAGATTTTCTTATAAGAATTGCATCATTCCACGAATTCAAATCAGATTTAGATTTGGAGCAAACTAAGTGGTTAGACTATTATTATATATCGATGTGCTTTTCCTGAATATATGAACTGTCCATATATAAGACGTTAATTCCTCGGCCGTGCCGAGCTAAATTAAGCTGATGGGCGAGACTGATCTGTTTAATAAGTAAGTTTGTAAAATATTTAATTAAATGAGATAGAATATAGAGTTATATTCGAACTCAGAATTTTTAATGTGATATCATGCAAAATCACCCCTTATCCTACGCGTTAAACTAATGAGTGAGAAGAGGTCTTAACAGTTAATTACATGATCATACCGTAAAAGTAGCTGGAAGCTTACCTCTGCAATTCTCTTTACACCAGCCATGGCAGCCTCCCCTCTAGCATTCACAAACCTCCACTCCAACAATCTATTATGCAGAACCCGAAACCGATGAAACTCTTCCTCCAGTGGTGGTGATACTTTCCTCTGCTTGAAGTACTTCAAAACCCCACCAACACCGCCACCTTTAATCCTGATCTTTCCACCAAACCCTTGCGACTCCGGCCTTGCTGGACAACCTAAATTCTGCCCGGGCGAGTCCGGCCCCACCCGAGACCCCAAAGACCTCCCCGGCGACAGAGCCCACGCAGACGGAGAATTCGTCACTGATTTTGCCCCCTTTGCTACGCCAGTAGCATGTGAACTACTACTGCGACGCTGCAAGAACTTAGCGAAACCAGCTTGATCATTATTATCACGAGCATTTTCTTGAGGCTTGATCTTTTGCGAGGTCGATAAAAAGGTCATTGAAGGAATCATTATGTTTTCATCATTTTTGGTGGGTCTTGACTTTGATGCAGATTTTGGGCGGTGGTTGGTTACTCTGTGGCAGGAATTTGGCGAGCAAAAATTGTTGTTGTTGACGGGAAGTGTGGCGGTGGCTGGGGTTGTGCTTCGGCTTCGTAGAAGGGGAGGCGATGGTGGCAATGTGGTGGAGAGGCGCCGGCGAGTATGGGTGTATTCCATGGTCAACTACTGATTGGGTAATACTTGCTGCTGCAGGGTGGAGTGGTTGTGAGCATGTTAATTTGTCTGATGAGATGGGCGGGTCTCAAAATTAAGGGCAAGGTCTGATTAAAGAACTAAGCAAAGCGGGCGTGTGGGAGGTCAGGTAGCTGCTTAGAGCTGGGAAGTTGAGAGCACGTCTTTGGGGGGAAGAAATTAAGCAACATGTCACCACGCCATGCAAAAAGTCTCTCTCCCTCCGTGCTGTCGAGGCCTCCACGTACCAACACGAAATTCCCATGGGGTTGGTGTAGTTTGATGAGGGAAATGTGAACAAATAAATAAATTAAAAAAAAAAAACCTTGATCCTGTATCAAACTGACAGACAAGTCCCAAGAGCTCTAACATGTTAGGGCTGGTGAGTAAGATTAAGAAGAAAAATATTAAGGTTGCCTTTAGTTTTCAAATTCAGTTAAATTTAATCTAATTTTAAACTGAGTCTAACATTTAAATACCTAATTTTCAAATTAATAAACTTATTTCAACTCAAAACCTTCTTACACGTGAGAACTATAATATTTTTCAACTTAAAACATCTTTATACGTGGGACCTACAATCTTTTTCAATTTATTATAAAAAGTACTAAACTCATCTTAATATCCAAATATACTTTAAACTCAGTTTAGATAGGTCTCACATAACTCTTTCAACTACCCAACTCATTACTATTCATAAAAAACTCAGCTAAGTTTAGCTCAACATTCAAATACAACCTAAATATTCATGAGGGTGAATAGCTGTATGTAGTCAAAACTATATGTTGTAGTTGTCTCGATCATTTTCATGAGCTCGCCAGTGAAAATGACGGTTTATCTCTCTATAGACTATAAAATTAATTTATATTCAATGTTCAATAGGAACGTCAAAACATCGATTTGCTAGGTTTGGGTACTAAGGGTACTTCAAGTACTCTAAAAAACTCTCACTACTATTTTTTATTTTATTATTACTTTGCATCTATTTTTACTACTATTCATTACTTTTCTCATACTTTTTACGACTATTCATTATTCTATTATTATTTTTTCATTACTATTCACAAACATTCTCAAATACTTTCACTATCCAAACCAGCTTGCCCACTCTCTCTCTTTCTATTTTTTTAATAATTACATTCTTATATAAAGAGAGACGAAAAATATTGTAAGATGACAATTAAGAACATGATCGAGTGCAAGCTTATTGATCGAATGAAAGCATTTGAAGGGAGAGATCTAAATAAAGAAAAAAAAATACCAATACAAGAGATAAAATCATAAAATATAACCAGCTCATGGTATTTTCTAGGCTCGGCCCAACAAGAGGGAAACTAATCAAGAGAGAAAAAAGAGTGAGGGAAGGAGACAAAAGGTTGAGAATGTGTTAGGAGAAAAAGATGAGAGTGGACATAAAGGAGGAGTGATGTAATATAAAGCAAATGGAAGTGGCACAAAGCAAAGGTGGTAGGAGATAAAAGGCAAGGGCACATACGACTCCAAAGACTTTTGGCCAAGCTTATTTTGGAAGGCTTCTTCAGCCTTATGGAAGGAGTTACAGCGATGATATCTCCTCCAAAAGATAGACTTTCGAGATCTATTAGACAATGAGAATAAGAGATCATGAGAGACTGTAAAACAAGCTTATTATAATGGATTCTCATCTCCCGAACCTCGTGGACGTAGACTTAATGCCGAACTATATAAATCTGTGTCTCATTCTCTTTATTTCCCTTATATTTATTTATTGTTTACTACTATAGGTGTACGCCGGATGCAGTACAGATGCATTGGACCACTATCGGGGACTTCACACAATATTGGTTCAGGCCGAGTCCCAAAACAACCTTAGCGGAGTGGAAAATTGATCTTTCTCCCATTTGAAATTTTTGCACTATTTTTAAGCATTAACAACGATTGAAATCTGATCCATATTGTTAAAAAGTTATTGAAAATTGGAACGACACGCCAAATATTGGTAATTATAACAGTTTCCAGATTTATTTACTGTGTCTCATTATCTTTATTTTCCTTATATTTATTTACTATTCACAACTATAAATGTACGTCGGACGCCGTACAGATGCATCCGACCACTGTCGGAGACTCTACACAATATCGATCCAGGCCAAGTCCCAAAACAACCTCAGCGGAGCGGAAAATTGATCTTTCTCCCCTTCAAAATTGTTGCATTATTTTTAAGTGTTAACAATGATTGAAATTTGATCCATACAGTTAAAATGTCATTGAAAATTGGAACGGCACGCCAAATATTCGTAATTATAACGAATTATAGTTTCCAAATTTTCTGGGATATCGAAATTAGAATATAATGAGTTAATTACATTCTGTTCTTTCGAATTTTCACTCAATTTATAATATACCTCCGAAATTACTAATTGCATGAAATGGACCCGCGAACTTTCAAAATTTTTCAATCCCTCTCTTTTGTCTACTAGCAGCGTTAAATCTAATAAAAATTTACTGTAAAAACGTAATTTTCATTTAATTTATTATTATTGACCATATAAAATATAAAATAATATATGCTATTAATTAATAATAAATCATTAATCATGAACTATATATAAAATTATTTTATACCTAAATTGCAAGTATGAATAATCTATGTACATAATGAAATTATTTGATATTTATTAACCATATAATAATTTATTAAAAAAATTATTTAATGATTTATAATTTATTATTAATTGATAGCATATTATTTTATATTTTATATGGTCAATGATAATAAATTAGATAAAAATTATATCTTTACAGTGAATATTAGCACATGAGTAATATGTGTAGTGAATTTCTATTAGATTTAAACTTTTTAATAGATAAAAGGGGAGATTAAAAAATTTTAAAAATTCAAAAGTTCATTTTGATGCAACTAATAATTTTAAAGGTATGTTATAAATTGAGGAAAAGTTTAATGAAGCAAAGTGTAATTAACTCGGACATAATTTATCCCGCGGTAACTCTGGTCAACAAAAATACTCTACGTACGTCCATAAAGAGAGAATATTTTGACTCTGATTCATGATTATACATATAATTTAAATTAAAAAAGAAGATAAGGATGCATGCAGTCACTTAGTGTCATAGAGCCCATTAACCTCTTGACTTCTTCTCCAAGTACCGTTCATTACTATGATCGAAGCTAGATGTGGACGGGTAAAAATTAAGCTAAAATCATATCCAAACAGAACATAAAAGGCTCTAGTGGACTCTCTCTCTCTCTCTCTCTCTCTTCAGTTTTTCTTTCCTTTTTTTAATGAGAAGATAAGAGAGAACAGTTATAGCTTAAACACTCAAGCGCAGTAGCAAAAGCAAGTACGTATAATGTCCTCACGATCTTAAACCTCTTTCCATGGAAGTCCTATGAAACATGGAAACTAATTAATGACTTTTTCCACTGATGGCTTGCACCAAAGAAAATTCACAGCATTGTAGATCAGCTCTCCAACTACTCACATTTCAGATCGATTCATGAATTAAACAACCAACTAGCAAACAATTACAAGAAAAAAAAAATAATATCAAAGTTATTTCTCTGAATCCAAAATTAAAAAACCCATTGCATAAAAAAGATCTTAAAATTTCTAGCCCACATCTATGAAGAACAAACGAAACCAAAAACAATTTAAGTATGAAATTTTTTTACCTCTAAAATTTTCCATCAACTTAATTTGATCTTATTCTGCATCGGATACAGTTGAGATCAAGTCAACCAGCAGACTAGCTTCATCATCTAATTCCTCCATCTGAGCCGGCTGATTAAGATCTATCATATTGACTCCAAATGTAACGACAGAAGAACTTTTAGCATTGCCTGAGTTGGAAAAGTGGACCTTCTTGTGTCCACCCAATGCTTGACCAGATTCGAACACCTTAAAACAGAATGGACATTCAAAGACTCTCTGCTCAATGCGGCCATGACCAGTACGGCCACTTCCCCCGTCTTTACCATCTTCCAAATTCTCTTCGTGTAACTGATTCTTGGTTTTTTTGTGGTTCGCTCTGTGGCCTCCAAGAGCCTGATAGGATGGAAACGCTTTCTTGCACGTCTGGCACTTGAACTTTTCTCGAGGCCGTGTTCGCGTGTGATTCAGGCGGAGGGAATGGTCATCCCCAATATCCTTACCTTCATGTTGAACTTCTTCTTTAGGTCTTGGCCATTTGCCCCTAGAAAGCATTAGAAGACACATAGCCACGTCTTCTTCAGAGAAAGTATCAGAGACTGAACCGACCAGTTCGGGTTCGAGTGGCGACTTGAAGAGTGGTGCAACGGTTTCACGACACCGCTTGGATATTCTGCGAGTTGGATTAATAGGTTGAGAGTCGGCGTCACTTTCGTTGTCGGAGTTTGGAACGAGAGAGAGGACGTCGCGATTGAGAGATCGGTAGGACTGCATGGGGGAGGGGAAGTTGAGAGAAGAGGATGAGGATTGAGAGGGAGATAGCAGAGTTGACTCGGCGGCGAACGAGTTATCATGCTGTTGTACTGCTGGTTTCGGAGGGATCGGAAGCTTGGCAAGATGAGATCTCATGTGGCCCCCCATGGCCTTGCCATTGGCTAAGCGCTTGGTGCAGATCTTGCAGATTCTGTGCTTTTCCATGGTTTCAAAACTCACTACTTCCTATCTGATCTCTTGCTTTCAATCCCAAACTCCAAAGAGAGGAAGAAGATCGAAGAATCCTAGAAGGAGTAGGTGACAATTATTTTTCCTTACGCAAAAGGCCACAAAAACAGCAGGTCCAGAACGGATATGGCGAAAGTTAAGGATTTCTTCTTAGGATTTTGGCCCATTATATAACTTAGATCCCGAACCGTTCGATGGATTCTCCGCCTTATATGATTGTTGATCAAACGGCAAATCTATGCATGATGCAGTCTGATCTGTTATGGAAAAATATTGGTTATCGACGTAATCTCTCTCTCTCTCTCTCTCTCTCTCTCTCTCTATATATATATATGTATATGTATATATATTGGGTTCTTGTTTTAAAGATAATTTTATGTTTTTAGAGATATTTGAATAGTGAGTTGAGTTGAGATGAGATAAAAGTTAAAAATTTATTAAATATTGTTAGAATGTTATTTTTTAATATTATTAGTATTTTAAGATTTGAAAAAAATGAATTGTTTATTATATTTTTTATGATAATTTGAGAAAATTTTAATTATTAGATAAGATGAATTGAGATGAGTTGAATAGACTTTTGTGTCCAAACCGAGTTTAGATCACAGCTATACATATATGATATAAGCATATTTTCAGATCCAGGACGATTTTTATGTTTAGCTAATGAAAAAAAAATTGTTTTTAATTAAAGAAAGACTATTGATATTTATTAATAATTTTATAATTTTTACTTTATCATAAATACAAAAAATATTATTCAAATTTCAATTATAGCTAAGATCCCACCCTATGAAATACAGTTGTCATAAAAGTCGTAAACACGATTTTAATGTGTTTGGTTACTCTTATTAAAAGTAATATGTGATGAGATTTATAAAAGGAGTTTTGGTAGACAATATTTGATTGAATATTCACGCTGAATTAGAGGAAACTTTCTCCAACCTAGTTTACAGAAAACTCTTTCTATTTTATGTGGTTTATATGCAAATTGTTTGCTTTAATAGAAGACGCTTTTTTTAATAAGAAACTTGTCATGAATGCAATTATGTTGTATTTCAGCATTTCTTTTTCCTGTTGAAGCTTTTATCTTTTTGTATTGGATGATGCTGCATCCACCAAGAAAAGGATACCCATAAGTATTAAAGCAAATTTTTTTTAAAGTATTTTTGTGTGTATTTTTTTACAAAGAAATATTAAAAAATAAACACTAAATACTAAAAAAAAAAAAAAAAGTAATGAAGGTACAAGTCCTCAGAATACAAGTCTTTTGTAAAAATGTGGATCCTATTAAAAAAAATAAGTTTTTCACACTTTTTTCATGGTTGGGTTCACTTTTTTATAAATAACTTGTATGAAGCTTGAGTATTTAAAGTTTGTGTATATCATTTCTAAAAAATTCAACACAAATCCTTTTAAAAAAAATACTAATGTGTACACTATAGAGTATCATTTTCCTCTTATATTGGCCCCTGTAGCTTGAGTTACGAAACATGTGACTGTGAGTCTCACATGTAAAGATGCGTTGAATTAAAAAATATTGTGAATCTTACGTGTAAAGAGATTTTTTGTTGAGATGGATTTAGTGATTTAAGAGCTGAGTGTTTGGATGTTAAACTCAACTTAAAATAGGATTGAACTGAGTTAAGTCTAAGTTTTAAACGGGACCTAAACGAAAAAAAGAAAGAGCAGTGGGTGCAGCACGAGATGGGTCCCGATAATGGCAAAAAAGTTTTTTTTTTCATTATCTTTTTTATACCTTTAAACATTTTTAAAAAAAAAAAAGAAAATTCACGACATCATTAAAAAAATACTTTATTAATCACTAAGTTAAAAAAAAAAAAAAATTGTCGAGATCAACTATAGGTGAAAGTAAAATTTTTCTAAAAGAAAAGAAAGTCTCTAAGTAGGAAACTAGGATTGAAGAATGCAAAAGTCGCAAGTCAAAAATTACATTTTCGAAAATTTGTCTTTTATTTCCAAAGCTCATATTTTCGTATTTACTTAGCAATCATATATGCTATAAATTATTTTTCCTAATGATCGTATGTACAAAAGTTCGTGAAATCGATCGATCTTTTTATTTATTTATTTTATGGTTTCCCCAAACAGTTAAATATATGCTTTTCATACAAACAAGATCATTTCTTCTTCAATTTTCATTCACTCAACCCAAGTTTCTCTTATACTTGAGAAGAGGAAATTAAAGGGTAATATTCTCATTTGAGAAGAATAGAACCTGAACCTCAACAATTCCCATTGGTGTTAATCGATAATCTAGCCATCCACTTAATGGCACACCCAAGTCAGCTGAACCTTTTTTCCCATGTTGATATCATAACTGGGTAATCTGGGCGGGAATCCGGCCTAACGGTGCTCTTTGTAACATAGTATGTGTGATTCTATGGCATTACACATGCTTATAATACAACGCAACTTACCTCTGTACGAGGCCCAATCTACGTGAGATCTATTTTGTTTGAACGATGTTCTGAACAAAATTCTGTTCAAGATCAATCCCCTTGATTTTGCTTGGGGATGGAACCATTCTCTAATCTCTCTACACATCTTAATCACACCATTCTCCATCTAATCTCTCTCCACACATACAAGCTAATGACGTGATAAAGTTCATCAGATCAAACCTTAACACATGCAGTTTCAGTTGCACTCCGAACGTTGTGTAACTTCTTTGAAAGAGAATGTTTCGTTTATTTCTTGATGATTCACGGGGCATCAACATAGCCTCGTCTAAGATGCACACCAATACGAAGAGGAAAATGGGAACACAATAATCTCCTTGACTATAATTGGAAGGCAAAAGTCATGCAAAAAACAGGAAAACATGATAATGGATACTCGAGAGAGAAATAGAAAAAGGAAGGAAAATTAGGATCATATCAATGAACTTAAACAGTAAGACTTCACTTTTTGCCGCTTTTTTTTCCTTGTGCAAGTTTTGTTCTGGGTCTTCTTTTACGGGTAAGAGCAAACTCTCCAAATTTGTGACCAACCTTTTGTTCAGTGAGCTTGCAACGAACAAAAGCCTTTCCGTTGTAAATTCGTACGACGCAATTGACAAATTCTGGCCAAATAATAGATCTACGCGACCAGATTTTTCTGTTCACGAGAAGATCTCTGTTCTTCTTCGTTTTGAACAGGAATGCATCAATAAAACTCCCCCTCCACATAGATCGTCCCTGCTTGTTGTTAAGGGCCTTCCTCACGGCCTTCTCATCAGGTAGGAACCCATTATTCTTCATCTGCTCCAGAAACTCCCTGGCCTCGCCCAACTTCCGCTCCCCAGCCAATGCCTCAAACACGGCCATGTAGGTCCCGGCATTAGGCCTCATCCCATTACTCATCATTTCCATCACATACTTCTTGGCATCCCCTATATATTTAGCATCCGCAGCAAGTCCCTTGACAAGAACCGAGTAAGTATAGGCATTTGGGGCGATCCCTGAGGCAAGCATGCGCAAGTAGACTCTAAGAGCCTCCTTGGGCTGGCCGGCATTGGTATAAGCCTCGATGACGGCGGTATAGGCCACCACACTGGGTATGTGACCCTTTTCCTTGATCTGAGCGAAGAGTTCCGACGCCTCGTTGGTGAGTCCGTCATCAGACAAAGCGTCGAACATCTTATTGGCATTGTTGAGCAGACCGTCTTTGGTCCTCATGTGGTGGAAGATCTCTTGCAAATTGTTTGGATCCTTGGGCTCCTCTACGACGGCCATCTTATCGAAGGGTTCGATTTCTTTGGTGGCCCTGGCCTTGGCCTTGTCATTTTGGCCGTCTTCGTCCTCTTTCGTGGTGGTGTTGGAGCTGGCTTCGGTGGCAAATAATCTGTCGTGTCTGTGAATCGACGATAAAATCAACCCTCCGCTCGGAAAGCAATAGCAAGGAGGAGAGATTCTGGAGTTGCGTGCAGACGCCGTTACAAATGATTCTGATGGAAATGAAGGCGACGCGTAGAGGAAAGTTAAGAGGCGCTTGCCGAAGGTCAGCTGGAGAGAGGGAGTAGTGTTAGATGCCTGCAAAAATGCCCGTGATATCAATCTAGCACCCGCCATGGATGATCCTGATTGTGTTCCTCTTTGTGAGTCTTTCTAAGCGTTTTTTTAAAGCTTCTGGATCTACTAGATCTGTTCTCTCGAGTCCTCGACTCTCAAATTCCTTCGGGTTTTCTGAAAGTTTTATCGTGTGCGCATCTTTATACCTCCATGGCTCACTTTGTCATAAAAAAAGAAATATATTATATTGTACTTTGTTATTTTATCACTTAATTTTTATTATTTCAATAATTATTTTACTTCTTTCTTCTATCATATTTTTAAGATATTTTTCTTCTATCATATTTTATATATGAAAACAAATGCTGCAGAAATGCACCAATCGATACATTTTATCAATGCTGAGGAAATAATAATTTGAATATTGCATTTGAATTTTTTATTTTCTCAAAGGATTATATTTCGGCTGCCTCTTTTCTTTATCTATTTTTATTTCTCGTGTCCAAATATCTTATTTTAAATTTTAGAATTTGAACAAAATTTTTAAGAGATGCCAATCTAATATGTATTATATATACACACACATATATATTGGCATTCGATGAAAGGGAAATAACGGTTGTAATCAATAAATTATTACAATAAATTAAAACAAAAAATCAAAAATATAATAATAATACCCAACATGCTCTAAAATTAACTTGTATATTGAACTTTACATGCCCTTTTTAATTATCTGCAGCAAAATCATATCCCTTTCATTTGAATTTGCATATAAATTTATCCCACATTTCTTTTCTTTTTTCTATAAGCAAAAGCCATTCCAATTTCCACATCCCATTTTATTAAACGCTAAAACAGGCTTCCAGAAATGTCCTAGTTCAGTAAACGCTAGCACAACACCCCCTCCTATCTCCTATCTTAGGGTGTGACAGAGAGTAAGTAATGTTGGTAAAGTCTCACCAAACTTTTCTAGGGCCCATAAGCCCAAGAACCTCCTCCCACATCCCAACACTCCCAACGCTGGCCAGCCCAACTACACTTGGACTACAAGCTGCTACTCTCCAATAACCAGCTCTGATTTCATCCCTAAGTTGCTCTTTCTCCCACCCACAATACCCATCAAAGAACCTGAAGTCCCCAACCCCAACTACGTTTCTCTTCACCATTTCAGCTGCACAACCCACGCTCTCCTTTGTTCCATAATACAAGCCCTTTATCACTTCCTCAAAAACCCCACTCCTCTCCACCCCATCCTCATTTCCCCCTTTAGTATTGACCAAAAACAAACTCTCCTCAAGTGGCCCACCAAAGAACAATGGCCGATCAGAGAACGTCCCCTCAACATCCATCATAGTTGGCCTTGTTTCCTTGATGGACATAAGTGACGGTCGATTAAGAATGATCCCAGATGGTCCCAGGGGCCCCATTGACAAGACCAGAACCACCGTTCGTTCAAAGATGTGGACACCATCAAGCTTTTCAGTAGCAATGAGCAAGCAACCCTTTTCAGGCTCATGAATAGAGTGAACCCATTTGTCACCAATTGAGATGGGTGGAGGATGGTCATCCACCACGACATCTGGATCAACATTTGAGGAAGACTCTTGGAACCTTGATGCTCGCTCTCCGGCTACCAATTTCGCTCTGAAGGATCGCCAGTCAGTGTTGTTGATAAATGAATTGTTGGTGTCTTCCATATGACAACCTATATAGCATTACGATCCATAAGCAAGCTCAGATAAAACGTTGTATATGTGTATGTGTGTGTGTGTGGAAATATGATAGTTTTTGTACTGATAAAGAAATTGAGCCACTTACACGATACGAGAAACTGCAGGCCAACTTTTCTGCCTTTCAATTGCTTAGCATGTACTTTAGGGTGAACCCGGATCGTAGATTTGTTTGAGGGAACAAGTTGTATGGTTTTGGTAAAGGAAGTCGAGGTGAGGAAACGAGCTTCCATGGTTTTAGATTCCCTTCTTCACTTCTTTCTGTCAACTGTGGATTAAGTTGGTGCTGGATAAGAGAAGTAGCTGGAAATATATATGTGAGTCGAGGAGTGATATGCACCACAAAATGTTCCGCCATCCCATCCCATCCCATCCAAGTTGGATGTTTCCTTCTCAAACTCATAAGTATGGGCCAGCAGATATTACTTTACACATGGCGAAGTAGGAGAAGATGTATATCACTACTCATGGACCTTCCTTCGTGGCATTTGGATTGATCAAACCCTTTTTGATGACGTGCCACTCTGATAGCCAGTTACTATTCGTTGTTGTAGTTTCCCTTCGACTACTGAAGCAGCAACTTGCGAATGGTATAATTTTCAACATAACAGGCAGAAATTTCATGTCATTCCACATGGCAGCCTACCAGTGGCCAGTTTTTATTTTTGGATTAATGCCATCAATTAAAAAAAACACACGAAAAGATAAGGGCCTAGCATGGATTTTTGGAACGAGGCAATAGGAACCGTGTAAAGCCAATGCAAAAAGGAATTGAAAAGCAATGCAATTTCAGCCCATAATGCTCAGTAATATGATCATCGAACCAGGTTATCAGTTAATATCGTTAAAATCCCAGGTTAAACTAATGCTGGGTAATTTAACACTGTCAGTAACTGCAAGCGCCAAGTCAGTATACTCAATTATAAGTGCTACAAGATGGAACCATTTTTTAATGCGATTCATATTGGCCATCTCCCATATCCTGATCAGAAATCATTGCCATAATTAGAATAATGACAAAGCAGACCTGCACTGTGATGCACGGAGGAATCATGTACAGCCAATTCATGCTGCTAATGACGAAATGTATGTTTTAATCAACAAGAAATTAGAATTGGAAGTGGTTTTTAGTTTTTACAAGAAGAATCTTGAAATGTTCAGTAACAATTTTGATTATCTAGTAATTAAAAATGGATGGGATTTACAATTCGGAGAAGTGTACAACTATGAGCAGTAAACCATACCATCCATTTCGTTTCTCAGCATAATGTAGAGTCAATCCATGGCAAAATACATCCAGCAGATAGAAGACTCTGGAAATGTTCCCCAGAATCTCCACAAGGTTCAACAGAAGGGTGCTGTGGCTTAAAGTGAGAGTACGCTAGCAATATAAGCTACTGTTTAGTAGTGTATCAAAAGTTCAAAACCACCACATATGCACGGACAATTATTGGTATGATTCTGGGACGCATCCAACCTGTTTAAGGTCCTGAACCATTCTCTCAGTCATCTGATGTACTTTTTCAGATTTAGGGTCTGATCTATTAAAAGCAGTAAATTCACGGACCCCATCATCGACCTCTATAGAGTTAGAACCTGATGGTTTTTGGATTCCTGTGTTCCTCATTCGCAGCATGCATTGGAAACGCTATCTCAATCTCCAGCTGCAGTAATATATTTGCCAGCATAGAAAATTTTCCAGGATAATTGAATGAGGTGATCCATGACCCTCCTAGCAAGATCCACATCATTATGCATACATCACGCCCCTAAAAGGGTTCCCCAAATAATGGCATTTGGTTCCGCTGGCATGCGCACAAGCCTATAAACTTCCTCAAGCTAACCACGACCCAAAGGGCCAATCACGCAACCATAATGCTTAACTGCAGGAACGATCCCATAGTTTCTCTCCCTCGCGTGGAAGTACTGAACACCCTCCTCGTCCACAAAGCCCGCATGCGTACACGGACATAAGACACCCACGAAGGTAACTTTATCTGAAGCAAACCCTTCTTGTCATTCTAGAGAAAAGCTGAAGTCCTTTCTCACCATGTCTGTGCACAGCTAACCCTTGGAGCAGAATCGCAGATACTCCATCTCTCTTTTCCATCTCATCAAAGACTGTCTATGCATGTCGTAGAAGCTAATAGCTGTTAGACTTACCTCTCTTGACTCAGCATGCAAGACAGATTCTTTAGCTCTCGAGGATCATCCACAACAGAAGGAGGATGTTGGATTAAGCAATAAAGGGAAAAAAAAAAAAACAGCATACCAGCAGCAGAAAAACAGAGGAAGTATAAGTTATTTTCTAAGAAACCTCAATCCTATTGTTCGCGGATTGATTCTAAAGGTTCTACCATTTATCTTCCATTAATCATGCTTATAAAGACTTATATAGAGACTTACCAAATACATTAATACAAAAATACAACTTCCAAAATAGAACAATAAAAGGAAACTTAATAAAACATAACTAGGAACATGAAAAGTCCCTTTGGAAATAACATCACACTTTAATACTCCTCCTTGATGTGATTTCCAATTACACCAAGCTGTGATCTAAGAAACTGAAACTTGTCTCTTGAAAGTGCCTTTGTGAATATATCAACTAGCTGTTCCTCTGACTTGCAAAACTTCAAAACTATTTCCCCACTTGATTCTACTTCACGCAAGAAATGATATTTGATTGCTATGTGCTTAGTTCTACTATGTTGAATGGGATTCTTGGCAATTGCAATGGCTGATTTGTTATCACAAAAAATTTCAGTAGATCCCTCCTGTTTCTCCCCCATATCTTCAAGTATTCTTCTCAACCAGAGAGCTTGATTTGCATAACCTGCAGCTGCCACATATTCGGCTTCTGCAGTGGATTGTGCCACATTACTTTGCTTCCTCGAGCTCCATGAAAACATAGCTGAACCCAAACTGAAACAATAACCTGAAGTACTTCTCATGTCATCAGTTGAGCCTGCCCAATCACTATCAGTAAATCCAATTAGCTTTGTTCTTGCAGTTTTCTCATACGAAATGCCAAAATTGATTGTTCCTTGCAAATACCTCAAGATTCTCTTAGCAGTATCAAAATGAATCTAGGATTTTGCATAAACCTTGAAAGCAAGCTAGTCTTGCCACTAAACTTCTATATGTTGATGCATCCACCTTTTTCCCATCATCTTTTCTCAATTTTTCATTTGGAATTAATGGTGTTGCTACTAATTTACAGTCAACCATATTAAATTTTTTCAACAAATCTTCAGTATATTTCTTTTGAGAGCAGAAAATCCCATCATTTTCTTGACTTACTTCCATGCCAAGAAAATAATTCATCTTTCCCAAATCACTCATTTTAAAGTTGGCCATCATATCTTTTTAAAATTTTTTAAGCATTTCAGCATTGCTTCCTGTAAAAATCAAATCATCCACATAAAGTGATACAATAATCAAATCATTGCTTTTCTGAGACTTTGTATACAATGTATATTCACTTTTACTCCTCCTAAAACCTTACTCAATGAAGTATTGATAAATTCTTCCATACCAGGCCCTTGGAGCCTATTTTAATCCATACAAGGCTTTTTTCAGTTTATAAACTTTGCCTTCTTCTTTTTCAAACCTCTCAGGTTGATCCACATAGACTTCTTCTTCCAACACTCCATTTAGAAAGACTGACTTCACATCTAGTTGCAACACTTTCCAGCCCTTTTGAGCAGCAAGTGAAACCAAAGCTCTAATGGTATCCATCCGACCAACAAGAGCAAAAGTTTTATTGTAGTCTATTCCATATTTATGCACATATCCCTTAACAACTAGTCTTGCTTTGTGTTTCAATATGGAACCATCTAGATTTAATTTTGTCTTATAAATCCATTTTACTCTAATGACATTCTTATTTGCACGTTGATGAACCAACTTCCAAGTGTTATTCTTCTCAATCATCTTAATTTCTTCTTCCATAGCTTTTTGTCAAACTCTTTCTTTTGATGCAGCAGCAAAGCTCATAGGTTCAAGAGTGGCATAGTTGCATTACTCATACACTTCACTCAACAGCCTTGTTCTTCTTATGGGAGATTCAGGAGATGATTCTTCATCACTGTCATCAGAAGACAATTGAGAATCCGTATGGCTTCTATTTTCAGGTTGCTGAAAAATGCTTTCTTCAACTGTTTCTTTTTCTCTTGTCTCAGTTAAAGACTCGAACGGTACTTCAACATTCTTTTGAATTACTTTCTCAGCTTCCCAATCCCAAGAGGCATGTTCATTGAATTTAACATTTCTACTTATTACCAATTTTCTTGTTTCCAAGTTAAAAACTTGAAAATCCTTTGAAACTGTGTTGTAACCCACAAAGACTCCTCTTTCAACCTTCTCTTCCAGCTTAGTTCTTTTTTGAGAGGGTATATGGACATAGCACACACAACCAAACACCCTTAAGAAACTTGCAGCGGGTTTTATTCCACTCCAAGCTTCATAAGGAGTCTGTTTTTCCACAGCTTTTGTAGGTACCCTATTCAACAAAAATACAGCAGTATTTACTACTTCACCCCAAAATTCCTTGAGTAAATTTTTCTCATGTAACATGCTCCTAGTCATCTCCATAATTGTCCTATTTTTTTTTTCTCTCGACACTCCATTCTGTTGTGGAGAATAGGCCACTAATTTTAATTGATGCTCAATTCCTTCAGCCCCACAGAATTTATCAAATTCTTGGAATTGTATTCAGCGCTTCGATCACTTCTTAGACACTTAAATTTGTGACCAGACTGATTTTCAACTAAAAGTTTGAACTTCTTAAATGTTTCAAAAAATTCAGATTTTTCATGGAGAAAATAAACCCAAATCATCCGAGTAAGATCATTTATAAAAAGAATGAAGTACTTGTTGTGATTGTGAGTTGGAGTTCCCATTGGACCACATACATCAGTATGGACCAGCTGCAATTTTTCCTTGGCCCTCCAGCTACTCTTGGATGGAAATGGAAGCTTATACTGTTTTCCAATCATGCAACCTTCACATACTTCAGTTTCTTTCTCCAAGAGAGGTAAGTCTCTCATCATCCCCTTTTGATGCAATAATCTCAAGGAATTGAGATTGTCATGCCCAAAATTTTGGTGCCATAACATTGTCTCATTAACAGTAGCTGCCATAGCATTAGGAAAACTCTATTGAATAGGAAAATTCCTACTTCTTCCCATTTTTATTTTAGCCAACTCCACCTTATTATTTTCATCATAAATTCTGCACTATTTGTTTTCAAAACTTAAAAAGTAGCCATTTTCCATCATTTGGCTTACACTCAATAAGTTTTGATCAAGAGATGGAACTAACAGCACATCCTTGATGAGTTTGGTACCTTTTTTAGTTGAAATAGCTATTGTCCCCTTGCCTTTAGCTTCAACGAGCTCTCCATTGCCCATCTGCACTTTTGTTTTGATTGAAGTATCCAAGCTAGTGAAAATGCCTTCATCAGAAGCCATGTGATTGCTGCAGCCACTATCAATGAACCAGATCTTCTCTTCTTGAGTGAGGGCTTGGCAAGCAAAGAATAAATGTTCGTTTTCCTCCTTCTCTTTTGAGTAATTAGCTTGTTGATTTTTCTTGTATCTGTAATCTTTTTCCACATGCCCAAATTTTTTACAATTCCAGTATTGTGGTTTCCCGGTATAGTAATAATTTTTCTCCAAGTGGTTTGTTTTTTTGCAAATACCACGCGGTGGAAACTCTCCCATCTTTCCTTTTAACTTACTTTCCTTTCAAGCTTGATCCGAAATTTTGTAATCCTTTTGAGGCTTCCTTTTATAATCTTTTACTTTCTTGTTTTTCAGATTCACTTTGGATTGAAATGCATGCTCTAAAGTATCATCATTCCTTCTAGCCAACCTTTGTTCATGGGCTTGGAGAGATCCCATTAATTCAATAACTGAAAGTGTTTGTAGGTCTTTTGACTCTTCAATGGCTGCTACTACATGATCATACTTCTCGAGTAGACTAATCAAAATCTTTTGAGCTATCTTTTGATCAGTCACTTCTTCACCTAGAGCATGCATCTGATTTACTAGATCATCTAATCTGGAACCATACTCTTTTACTATTTTAGATTCCTTCATTTTCAAGTTTCCAAACTCCCTTCTAAAGCCTTGAAGTTTGATGATTTTTACCTTAGTGTTTCCTTGAAACTCTGACTGAAGAATATTCCATGCCACCTTTGAAGTTTCAGCCCTCATCAATCTTGGAAAGATTGATTCAGACACTGCATGTTGAAGATGAACAATGTTTTAGCATCCTTAGTGGTTTCTTGCTTGGATTGAGTTGAAGCTGAGGCTCCTTCTGCTGTAACTGTTACTCCCTTCTCAACTACATCCCACAAATCTTGAGAGATGAAGTAGGTTTTCATTTTAATGCTCTAATACTCGTATCCTTCACCACTGAATACATGAACTGGTATTGATGCTTGAAAAGCAGCCATCAACCCTCAGATGAACGTGGTTTGCTCTGATGCCAATTGTTGGATTAAGCAATAAAGAAAAAAAAAAAGCAGACCAGTAGCAGAAATTCAGAGGAAATATAAAGTATTTTTTAAGAAACCTCAATCCTACTGTTCACGGATTGATTCTAAATGTTCTACCATTCATCTTCCATTAATCATGCTTATAAAGACTTACATAGAGACTTACGAAATATATTAATGTAGAAATACAACTTTCAAAACAGAACAATAAAAGAAAACTTAATAAAGCATAAATAGGAACATGAAAAGTCCCTTTGGAAATAACATCACACTTTAATAGAGGATATACAGCACCACTCAAATTCAAATGTTATACACATCTAGCACGTTACTAGTTTAAATTGTAAAGATAGTTTGAATTGTAAATTTTGGATAATATTGATCCGACAGAAAAGTGTATTTATATTGCAATATATTGTTCTGTTTTGGCATTGAGCACAAAAACATTTTTCTAGTCTTGTCATATTTTACAATACCCCGTCACCTTAAACAACCTCCTTCCCGCCTTAAGACCAACTGATTCACGCTTCGAATAATACTCAATAGGGCACAAAGGTACTTGAACGAAACCCATATTTTTGAAATATGGGCATGAATCATTTGAACCATATGGCATATGGAAATGAGATCGGCAAGAAATGGGTACGTTAAATTCTCAGGACAAACCCCACTATTCTGCATTCCAAAGAAAAGTGGCAAAAGCCATCCAGGGGTCAGTTGTTTTGAACATGGGCTCTGATCAACATACTGTACAAAAGAGGGATTTGCACAAAATATTTTGGATATTTGCATTTGGGAATGTATTTGCTTTATCCAACAGCCTTTCTTCCAAAAAATCTTCGTCTTGAAAGATATTGTTTTTTATTTTTTATTTTTTTGAAGATGAGCAGATTAGGGATAGTTTGTTTTTACGGATGAGATGAGATGAGATAAGATTTAAAATTAAAATTAAAAATTAAAATTTGAATAAAATATTTTTGTTTTAAGAATTTAAAATGTTAAATGATTTATTTTATTTTGTATGAAAATTTAAAAAATTGTAATGATTAAATGATGAAGTAAATTTTGTAGAGTTCACCTAAAATGAGTTTAAATGTGTTTAAATGTTAAGATGAGTTTATATATATTTATGAAAAGTTGAAAAAGGTTATATATCTCACGTCTAAAGAGGTTTTGAGTTAAGGTAAGTTTAGTCATTGTTTGGATTAAAAATTCATCCCAGTTCATCTCAACTTATCTTATAATTATAATTTTTTTATATTTTTACATAAAATATAATAAATAATTTAATTTTTCTAAATTTTAAAATAATAATAATATTAAAAGATAATATTTTAATAATATTTTATTTTATTATTTATAAACTATCTTAATTCATCTTGAGATGAGTAGAACTTGGTTAACGATCTCATTTAAATGAAATGAGATGAGTAGTGTCGAGAGGATATGTGAAAATAAAGATATCACTAGATCATCGCTGACGTCTTCTAACCGGATATTCTAATTTCTGTCGAATAGCATCTAACTTTTTGACTTTCAGTTAGCAATATTATATATTGAATATTAAAAGCAGATATTACGGGAAATTTTTAGTAAAAACATTTATTGACGTGACACATTTTCCAGTTGCACTTTTTTAATGTATCCAATCAATCATCGTTATTTAACTCTCACGGTTCTTATCGAGAGTTAAATAACTTTATAGTTATTTATTTTTAAATAGAAAAATGATTGAGTTACAATTATTTTATAGTTTTTCTACCATTTTTAAATAAAATAATAATTTTTGAAATATTTATTTTAATTTTGATTTTAATTTGATGTGTTTGAATTAAAAAAATATTATTTTATTAATAAGTTGTAAGTAAAATGTAAATAGATTGTAACTCTATCATTGCTCTTACTTTTATATATGGTATTTGTATGATCCAAAGTGTTGATAACGATGACAAACATGAATGTAACCAACCCAGTTAACTCATGGAACCCAACAGAGACCGACTGACCATAGAAAATTCTTTCCCGAACAACCGTAAACCAAAAGCCCCACCCATCACTTTTGCTTACGCATTAATAGACAATTCTAATTAAATATAAGATTCATATAAAAAAAATTAATTTTTTTATAATAAACTGTATTTTTTTTTAAAATATGTGATAATTACATAACTTATTACTATATCTAACATTACTTAAATATTTAAGTCTATACTTAAATAAAGCTTCTAATAAATACATTTAAAATGGTAAGATTTATATATATAAGAGTATATTTAAATCATTGTATAACTTCATCTAACAAAATATTAAATATATAAAAAATAATATATTCAATGAACGAATTAAAAAATAGATCGAATTTATAAGAGTAGAATTCAAAATGTTAATGAACTCAAAGTCAAAACCTATGTATAGTTAAAAGAAAAATGAAAATGAGACTATGACGTCTCAGGTGCGTTTAGATGTTGAAGTGAATTGAGTTGAGTTGAGTTTAGATGATAAAATATTGTTAAAATATTATTTTTTAATATTATTATTATTTTAAAATTTAAAAAAATTGAATTATTTATTATATTTTGTATTGAAATTTGAAGAAATTGTAATAATAAGTGAGATGAGTTGAGTTTGGTTTGGTAACCAAACGAAATAAAAATGTTTTCCTTCGATTTGATCTTCCATGTATTTTATTTTATTTTTTAATTTTATTATTTAATAACTAATGAAGTAAGTATTAGTGTATTGATTTTTTTTTTTAATTTTTAAAAATGTTTAAAAAATATTTAGAACAAAAGAAATAAAAAATAAAGAGTATAATTTATACTAAGAAACACACAGTAGTACGGCATAGTATCACTGCCCTAAGAAAAAAAAAACATGAAGAGAGAACGAATGGAAAGAACACGTGAGGCAGGATGTTGTTTGGTGCGTCCCACGTCTCTAGTTTTAGAATTCAAAACGTTAGTGAACTCAAAACCCACGTATAGCTAAAAATAGGCAGAGAGAACGAATGGAGAAAACATGTGCGGCACGAGCGAGGTTGTTTGGTGCGTCCCACGTCTCTAGTTCCCCAACCAAATTGCATTTGCAGTCTACGACTTCAAGTCACGAAGCGAATGGCTGCCACAGCCACACTCGAAACCTACGAAATTCCAACACTCATGCCTACCCTCCTCCGGCACCAACCACCAACTCAAAGTAGCCCAAAGCCCAAAACTACCTTTTTATTTATTTATTCCTTCTGTTTTGTCAGCCAAACTTCCCACTAATTTCGGTTGTTTACGTCTTGGGTTGTAACGCTTCTCTGTTTTGCTGGTTTTTCCCTCTAAGCCCTCTCTTCCATTTTAATGGATACTAAGCTGTTAGGAGCTGGTTCTCATGCTTCCATTCTTGCAAGACCCATTTGCCCCTTGGTCCTCCAGACCAGGCAGAGTTTTTCTTTTAGGTTCCAAGGCTCGAGCTTGACGAAGAGAGGCATTCAATCAGTACAAGCCGCAGCAACTTCCGTTGGGTACCAAATTAACAACCTTTTTGTTTATTATTGAAACCCAGCTCGTGATTCTTTGGAATTCTTTATTTCTGGGACCGGAAAAAATATTTGTCTTTCGGTTTTTGCTTTTAATATCGTTTTTGTTACTTTTATTGAAATAGACATCTATTATTTTTATTTGCTGTTTCCTGGTTATCGAGAATTTATTGTTATGCCGTTCATGGAAATTGTTGTATATCTTGCCTTATGATCCGACTTGCGTCTTGTTTTTTCATGTTCACTGTATAATGTTTTCTACTTGCATGCATAAATAACATCTAATCATTATTGTGAATGATCAGATCTGCATCCGAATGAGATTCATAAATTTAAAAGAAGAAAAAATTATTCTCAACGGCTGATAAAGTACCAATTTAAGAAGATTCTCGATCTAAACTTACATTAGATGCTTCGTGCTTTTTTTTTTGGTGGATCGATGTTGCTCTAGTTGTTCGTAACCTTGTTTACGAGTAAGTAGATATGGATGTGATTCAGTCTCTTGTCTGCAACCGGCGCTCCTTGTTTTTTGGGCTACTTCTTGCACTTCCGTTTGGTATTGAATTCATTCATTCAAAGAAAAAGGTACAGGGAATGATCTAATGCAGTAAAATCCTAAAGCTCACTAATAATTTATTAATAAGACAGACGAACCCCCCCCCCCCCCCCCGGGGTGTCGGAATTATGGAAAAAAATAGGGGGTTTTCTATAGGGGGGTAAAGTTAATTTCCATAAAATTTCGCTTACAAAAAAAATCATGTTTTTTTTAATCTCTGAACTTTTTTAAGTCCTCCAACCATACATCCATTTCCACCCCTGAAGAAAATGCATGGAAAAAGTGGCTTCATCCTTTTTCCATTGATGGGGTTAAAACTTTTCCAGCATTACTTGCTTAATTTTACTTATAAATTAAAAAAAAAATTGCTTAATTTTTATCAATTCCTTGATTTGTTTGTGGAATTTAATGATAAACCAGATGGCAACTTGTCTTGCTTCAAATTATTTTTGATGCTTCACTTTGTTGCTACTGGCTTGTCTTCCAGCAATAGTTGTGCATACATACAAAATTATTGCTGGAACTCATCTATTATGCATATTATAGAAGGTGTTATTGGTCTCCGGGGGCAGGATTTGAGCACATTGCTTCTCTTTCTCGGTGGTTCAGATTCTAAATTAGGCTGTCTTTTAATTTAGGTCATTGGTGATCAAGAAAAGGGTGGACGAGAGCGAGAACTTGACACTGGAGGGTATAAGATGTTCCTTAATTCGACAAGAAGATAGCATTATATTTTGCCTTTTAGAGAGAGCTCAATATTGTTATAACATGGAGACGTATGATTCTAATGCTTTCTCCATGGATGGGTTCCATGGCTCTTTAGTAGAATACATGATCAAAAATACTGAAAAGCTTCATGCTCAGGTATGTTAAACTCCTGGAAAAGGAATGGTTGAAATGAATGGATGGTCATTGAAGGTATTCTGATTCATTTCTCATTGCACATTAGGTGGGTAGATACAAGAGCCCTGATGAACATCCCTTTTTCCCGGATGGGCTGCCAGAGCCATTGTTGCCACCTTTGCAATACCCACAGGTAATACAAGATGAGTATTCCCCAACCCTCCCTTCCCTTTTATTTTTTTATTATGCTTTTTTAAGAAACTGTGCAGGGAGAATTATCTTTTTTTAAAAAAAAAAAAAATCTGAACTCAGAAAATATAGTCTTTTTGTCTTTGGAAGTTTGTAACATGGAGAACTTAAAAATACATGTCCATAATTTTCTTGTGATCAGCTTAGTATGAAATATCCAAAAACTTAAATTACTTGGGAGAAGGGGAAAACAATGAAGAGAACCATGTAGATTTGCTTGCTTCATGAAAAGTCAAACAACCTTGTTTCGTTTAGCAAATAACATTAATGAAAAGACAAGTGGTCTTCCGTTTTATTAGAGATAATTGATTGAGGTTTGCCTGAAAGGATATCACCATTCTAACATCTCTCTCTCTCTGCAAGTAGATTTTTATCAATATAACTGCTGGCATTTCTTCATATTTTCTCTCTATTCTCCTCCATTTTGAACCTGTTTCTGACTTGCAAACAGGTACTACATCCTTTTGCCAACTCAATTAATATAAATAATAAAGTGTGGGACATGTATTTTAGAGATCTTATCCCAAGATTAGTGGAGGAAGGAGATGATGGCAACTGCGGATCAGCTGCTGCTTGTGACACACTGTGCTTGCAGGTATGCATTTTGATTAAAATCATCTATGTTTTAGCAAGTTTCAAAATGAATTTGGATGACTGTAATTATTATGAATTATACCGTGGTAAGCACGAATGAGGTATGACTTGTTCCTGTCTTTATCGTCGTCTGAGTTAATGATCTTATCCATCTCAAGTCTATTGCTATATTTGCCCCCTTGTATCTTGATGTCTCTGTGTGTGCGTGTGTGTGTGCATGCACCCTTGTATACTTTATTTGGTGTTAATTTCATCCATGGAAGAAATTGACTGCTTCACTACCACTGGTAAATCAAGCAGTGCAAGTCAAATTGCCTTAATTTCCCAAATTATGCTGGTTATTTTCATTCCTTACATCTTTGGAGATCAATATATTAATCTCTCATCTACCTACTTTTCTCATGTGCAGTAATGTACGTTTTAGGTAAATTTGCAAAGAATGCACAATTTTGATATGCTCCTTTTTCTCTAGATGCATTCATTGTGGGAAATTCAGAGTGATGGTCTCAACCAACTTATTCTTCAGTCCCCTTGAATTATTTTTTGCATGTGTTGCCTAATTATGTAGACTGTTCAATCTTCACAGATGTAGTTTTATGTGGATAGCATATCATTGTAGGTAAACCCCAAAACATGTTTGTCAACATCATTCATTGCATCGTTAATCATTATGATCAATACTCTCTCTTTCTCTCTCTGCATTGATGCATGGTTATTGTGATTGCAGGCTCTTTCAAAAAGAATCCATTATGGTAAATTTGTTGCAGAGGCCAAATTTCGAGCCTCTCCAGGTACCTATGAATCTGCCATTAGAGCACAGGTACATAATCTTTCTTGCTGTACTACACCTGTGCAATGCATTTCGTGGGGGTATTATTTAAATGGTTTCTAACTCCATCACTCTTTTTATTTTTCTTTTTCTTTTTTTCTTTTCTTTTTTTCCCGGGGTGGTGTATTGGATTTTGCAGGACAGACAAAGACTGATGGATATGCTGACATATCCAAAAGTGGAAGATTCAATCAAAAGGAGAGTAGAAATGAAGGCCAAAGCTTATGGCCGAGAGGTGACAGTGAATGTAGAGGAAGATGTAGATGAAGCTGAACCAGTATATAAAATAGTACCAAGCTTAGTGGCTGATTTATATGGTGACTGGATCATGCCATTAACAAAGGAAGTTCAAGTTGAGTATCTACTCAGAAGGTTGGATTGAATAGAGAGTTTGAATAAAAAGGAAAAAATTTGTGTGTGGATAAGGGGCTTCTGATGATTGTATTTGTAAGTATTGTAGGTAAAAGATACTCAGACACGCTTTGATTATGAACACTGATATAATTTTGTGAATTGGGTGCTTGCTTCTGCATGTATCCAATAATATACATGATGCATCCCTCGTTTGCTCTCTCTTGTTACTGGTCTTAAGCAAGATATAAATCCATGACTAATTGTAACCCTAACCTCTTCTTTAAGACATGTGACCATCTCCAAAATGTAGCCCACAATCGAGTAGCCTTGGCCACTTGGTTTTATCTTCCTTTTCCTATGGTGATTCTTGAAACCATCTTTTGCCCTTTTGAGACAATCACATGAGCTTCTAATGGCGTGCCCGGTAGTGCCGGCACAATGATAACAACTACTGTGGGTTAGGTTCCATGAGCTCCAGTTTTTTTCAAATTGAGATACAGACTCATTAGCCCACCATCTATCTACCTAAACAAGCCAAAATTATTTTGCTTATTTTGTTCACTTCATGTGTTGTTTGCTTGGTGACCATTATAATTTTAGTTATACTTAAACTATAATTAACAACTCATTGATAAAAGATGTGTTGTTTCCTACCCATCTCCAATTTTAATTGGTACCACAATGACATCGAAACTCATGTGCTCTCTAGTCTTGTTCAGTTCATTTAAAATCCACCACGTACTTCTTACATGAGATAACGGGTAACCCATATAGAGCATTTTTTTATATAAAAATAAGTTTTCTTTCTTTCTTTTTTCTTTCAAAAAAACCTAGTTCGTTCTTAACTAGGAATAAATTTATAAAAACAATTCCCCAAACATGGTTGATATCGGCCTCTTTCAACTTTCAACTCTCTGTCTTGATTTCTATTTAGAAGAAATAGAACAAGAAATTTGGAGTTTCTTGATTCTGAAGTAAATAGAATGATCATGTTAAAAAAAAAAAAACACAATTATCATGTAAAGATAATAATGGGAAGAAGGAAATATTTTTCTATCTTGATTATTGATTGTAAAACAAATTGAATGTTCACTTCATAAAAGTTAAGAGTTGTCTTTTATTTTTTTTTATTTTTCTGTTTATAGCACTTCTTTATTTTCTTTAAAAATAAAAGTATTACAGTTACAAAAAAATTTAATAAAAATAAATATATAAATTGATATAGTTTCATATAATAAGTTAAATATTTTACAATAAAAATAAATTTATAATATAATATACCATATTAAGATATGTTAATTTATAAATTTCCTCTTATGAAAATCTCCTAAAACATTTATCTTTTAAAAAATACTAAAAAAAAATTGGTCGTTTAAGGAAATTTAGAACTTGCAAAATGTATACAATTTAAATGAACAAAAAATTTAGAATGTAATCCATCAATCAGATGGAGGCTGTACTGTAGCGGATATAGAAGTAACGGTAATAAGCCAAACCCAGGGCCAATATAGAGAGAGAGAGAGAGTGTTCCAGAGAGACTTGGAGAGAGCCAGACAGAGAGACAGAGAAACAAAGAGAGCAATGGAGGGAGTGAAAAGAGGGACTGTGTATGGGCCACTGACCATGGCGGTGGTGATGATCTGCACGGTGGTGGTAATCGTACCGGGAGCCTCGGCTACTCGCTGGACTGTGGGAGCGAACATGGGTTGGACCACCAATGTCAACTACACTATTTGGGCTCAGGACAAGCACTTCTACAATGGCGACTGGCTCTGTAAGTTCTCTCTCTGTCTTTCCCTCTCTCTCTCTCTCTCTCTCTCTCTCTGTGAATGTGTATGTGCGTGCACGCGTTTTAGTTTAGATCTACTCTGTCCTAAGTACATCTTCCTTTGCTCTCTCTCTCACAGTATTTCATAGCTTACATTACGTCCTTCGCATCTTAGTGTGGTTTTGCATGATGTTGCAGGTAAATGAGACAGATCTAATTGGGTTGTGGAGTACTTGTTCATTTTCTCTGTCTTGCGCTACTAATATTGCTCCACCCCCCGCCCCCTTGCTCTCACTGTCAAAGTTTCTGCTTAATTGTTGTTTGTTTGTATGTGAAACTTAAAATTCAAGGCTCCTTGTCTCTGCTGGGGTTATACCGGAACTCAAATTCAATTGTTTTCTGTGTTTTGAGTTCTTTCACCGTCCTTGCTTGGATCTACGGACAAAGATAGTTCTTAATTGAGGATACTGTGTGGAGCAGCTCCTCATTTTCCTTACTTTCTTGAACTTGCTTGGTTTCTGTTGGTGTGAAATGTATAAAGTACCCATCTTTATTCTTACGAACTCTTCCTTGGGTACTTTTTTTTTATTAATTGTAAATCTCCTTCTTTTTGGATCTTGATATTACTTTCACTGTTGTTCTTTTTTATTGGTACTAGGATTCGGTTGTTGGCTTTCCTTGTTTGAATTTGTGAGTCTCAACAGTCTTGTAGCCATTATGCTTGCAGCTGAATTTAAGGCCACTCTATCCACTTGTAACATTTGGCACAAGCAAACCATTTCAATCACCGATTCTAATGCTCTAAAAGGATGGATTCGTGTACGAACACATGTTATTTCTCTTAAATATGTAATATTCACCTTGTCTTGCTCTGCTAGAATTTCTGTTATTTCGTTTATATAATGTTGCTGAACTATTAAATCATAGGATTGGTTACTTTGGATTCCATTAAGCCATATCGAAATTTGGCTATCCAACCATTTAAAGCTGTTGGGTAACTCTGTTGTTTTCTCCAGTTTTTGTGTATGACAGGAACCAGATGAATGTGCTAGAGGTGAACAAGACGGACTATGAGACATGCAATTCTGATCATCCTCTTCACAATTGGACTACCGGAGCTGGAAGGGATGTGATTCCACTAAATGTGACTCGACATTATTACATCATTAGTGGCAAGGGGTTCTGCTATGGAGGAATGAAGCTAGCCATACGTGTGGAAAACCTGCCACCTCCTCCCACAACTTCCCCTTTGAACGAGAAGAGCAGTTCCGATAGTTTAACTTCCAGAAGCAAGATTGTTTTGCCAATGGTTTTTGCTCTTGGAGCAGTATGGGATGCATTTCTCCGGTTGTCGTACTAAGCATGTTGATCTTCAAGAAAAGATTTAGCGTTTTCGTGAGGGTATCAAAATTGCTTTTTAGCCAGTTTGTGAAAGGAATTGAGTTGTCTCCCTCTTTGGTGTTTCTTTTGTGGGGTAATTTATTTTGTGCTGTTTTTCCTTTCATGGTAGTTGGCCTTCAAAATTTTCAATTGGGTGTTGTTACTGATTAGGTAGTGACTGAGTTGTCCGACATAATGACTGTAACACTATGAAATGGTTTTATTTTCTTTAAAAGAAGAAGAGCGAAATAGATTTATTTGTTGGGGGGAGGGGGATTCAGATTCGTAATCCGAGGAGCTTTTCTTTTCTTTTGTCTTGTAATTTGTGCATCTGCTTGCAAGTCTATGAATCAAATGGATATGTGGGGCCTTGAGCCACGTGGTTGTTTTACCTTGCCAATTTTTCCCCCTGGGAATGTACTGCTGCTAGTTAATTTTATGGCCCAAACATGGCCACTCATATTGATGTAAATATATCATATGCTCATCCAAGGGCTAGCGAGAGAGAGAGAGAGAGAGAGGGTCCAGACTCCAGGCCATCCTGGTCCTATGCTGCCACTTGAAATTGCACAAAAAGTAAAGTGTTTAACTTTACTCGATTAATGGCATCATGATTTCATAGCAAAAAGTGCGCCATTCATCATGTCTTTTAAGGCAGCAACATGCTTCTTGGTATAATAAGTTTTAAGACTCAAAAGTAAGTAGAATTTAAACAATTGATCTTAATTTAGGAAAACAAAAACACTCGAGCCCTGAAAACTGATTAATGGATTATAATATAAAAGGAACGAATAAAAAATATTTAATTGTTATAATTAATATCAATGGTCAGTTACACCAAATAATATGAATTCCGATTCCCCCTCTAATTGATTCCTAGAAGACAACTCACATCCTTATCCTCGTTCAGATCCACGAGATACAGCTAATTAATCATCCTCCGCCACCCCCACCTACGTTTAAATGCAAAAAAACCCAGATCGCATACCCATATTAGCAAATTCCTTTCCCTTTTGCTTCTCAGTGCAAGGGAAGCAAACTCTTATTTTAACCCCTCTGATCACATGATTAATGTGTCCAACTATCCCCTTTAAAGCATTGTACGCAATCTCGCATCAAATGGGTTATGACACACGTGTACAAGTGGGTTCTCACCGTTGCCAACTATGCAGATTTACGTTTGATTGGCCCTGTTTACCGTTTCGAGGTTAAACCCAGCACGTATCTCCGATATTGTTGATTCGCTCCTACTAGTACTCCCATATTTTTAAACAGACTCCTCGTGTGTTTGGATGTAGAGTGATCATCGAGAGAGAAACTGAGTGAGTGAAAGAGATGGAGGGTTTGGCAAGGAAAGGAGGAGCTTTCACTTTCAGGGTGATAATGGTGGTGTTGATGATAATGGGGTGGCAAACGTGCGCTCTGGCGAGTCTAATTCGGGTGGGAGGAGTACAAGGGTGGAATCAGAACGTAAACTACACTGGCTGGTCCAGTCATCAGCATGTCTACGTTGGCGATTGGCTCTGTAATCTTCCTCTCTCTCATAATTTGAGTTCAGTTTATGCTAGTCATGTTTTGGTCTTAATTCGCATGATTAATTTGGGGCTGCTGGCCGGTTTATTACTGTACGACGTTATTAAGTTATGTTTGGTTTCTCATGAAGATTTCATCTTTGACAAGCACTACTATAATGTTCTGGAGGTGAACAAAACAAGTTATGAGAACTGCAATGACCAAGGCTTCATAAACAACATTACGAGAGGCGGTCGAGACGTGTTTCAAGTGACAGAAGCAAGGCCATATTACTTCCTATCCAGCGGAGGCTATTGCTATCATGGAATGAGGGTTGCTGTTAACGTGGAAGATCAAGCCCCAGTACCGAGTCCAGCACTTGCTTCTGCTCAAAACGAAAATGCTTCCCCACCAATGATCCTGATCTCCATCACTACTCTTTCCATCGTTTTTATATTGGTCGGCCTCTTGCTCAATCCATGATGAATATCGCTCGATTAATAATTATATAATTATATATATAGTACTGTGTCGAGGAAAGGAATCACCACTAATAATAAATACATATAATATTGAAGGGTTAGCATAGAATTCATGGGTGATGATATATCATGTATGGTAATATGTAGCTGTTGCATTCCTTTTGAGGATATTAATGAAGCTTGTCGCCTGGAACATCATAATGTCATGAGAACATGATGAACTATGATGTTTTGCTTTTTCGTACTTGAGATTTTACAAAGGATGATCAGTTGTTGATTGCCAGTTGCTAAACATAGAAACACCGAATATTATGGCATTTCAAATTTGAATTGTACATTCTATATATATGCAAGGTTCTGTTTATAGTTTTAATTTGAAAAATATTTATACAATTTTATAATGTGTAAATATTGCGAACTGCTCCTTTTGAAAAAGAGTTGATAAATTTGAGATCTATGTAAAATAAATTATTTATTTTTAATAATAGACCCAATTTTTATTTAAAAAAAATGTAAGTCTTGTACATCGTAAAATTATATCTAATATTACTCTTTTAATAAACATAAGTTTATAGTGTTACTGATCGATGTCTAATTTCACTGCAAAGCTACTAATCATCAATTCTTTTAATTTTTATATAAACCAAAACAATAATGGAAAAGAAATCGTTTAGACATTCAAATTGTGGAGAAACGTCGAGTTAACACTCGAGCTGTACGTTGGTCTAAGCCTAGCCCCGACAGATTCAAATTAAATTTAGATGGAAGTAGTTTGGGAAATCCAGGTAGTGGTGGTGGGGGAGGTGTTTAAAGAGATAGTATGGGCAAGATGGTGTTTGCTTTCTCTAAATCTTTTGGTTATTGTTCTAATAATGAAGCTGAATTAAGGGCTGTATTGGAGGGTATAACATTATGCCAGCAGATGGAGTGTTTAGCAGTAGATATTGAATGTGATTCCTTGGTAATTGTGAATTGGGTTTTGTCTAAAAAGTGTACAGTTTGGTATCTTTGAGATTTTTGAAAAAAATTGTTGATTCCTTTATATGAGTTTGATTTCACTATTCATCATTATTTTAGAGAAGCAAATAATGTTGCAGATTCTTTGGCAAAAAGTGGTGCTAAGGGGGAGAATAAGATGTTTCGAATGGATGGGCAGCTTCCTAAAGACATAAGAGGTTGGTATAGATTGGATAAATTGGAAATGACTTATTTGCTGGAGAAATAAGTGTTTTATTTTCGGTTAGCAGTGCTGCTATTTTTGGGTCCTATTTTTGTATAGGTGTTGTTTTCATTTTTGTTGGTGTTGAGAATATGGATGGTTTTGGTTTTGTTTATTTGTTAATTCATTGGGGATTGGCTGTTACCATGGTATTCCTCTGCGATAAATGAGGGTTTTTAATAAAATTAAGAGGTGGTCACTTGTGGACATGTGACCTAGTCTATTTAAAAAAAAAAGGAAAAGAAATGCCTTATTCTTTTGTATTTTTTAATAATGCAAAAAGAAAAAGTGAATTTACAACTGAAGAATAAGATCATCTCTAATTTGTTCAGTAACAGTCGCTTGTGCGAGAGTAAATCGAGTGTTTCATCTCAATCGTCACAGATGGTACTAGGCCGCAAGCCCAGTAATTCGGCCGATTCAAGATTTTACGATCTCAAAAGAAAGAGCCAAGTTTGGCCCCTTATCAATTGCAGCAAACTCCTTAATAGTTAGTACCCCTATTACTTTCCGAATCGTCCGTGCTACCCTCGTCAATGTTCTTTTACCTCATTTCCATTACTCATCAGCGAGAGCATGAGATCAGTTGTGAGGGGAAAAAAAAAAAAGAAATGCTACTTGCACCTGGGAGGGGTACCTTTCGCGTACCCGTGGGGCCACTGTAGCATTTACTGAAACGGTGCATTCACACCATCGGCTGAAATCGATATCGATTTTTTCGTTTACTGAAACGGTGCATTCTCTTTCTTTCGTTCGTTAGCATTTATTAAAAAGAAAACTCTATTTCTTCTCACCCCCCCTCCCCCGCCCCGGCGCACCTCGAAGCTCTGTTTCACCTCACCCGCCAGTTTAGGGCTTGATGATCAAATAGACCAAAATTTTGGTGAATCTCGAGCTCGGTCCCATAACCCCCCTAATTTTGGAACCTAGACCAATCTAATTAAATGAGATTTTTCATCTGTGCACGTCAGTTTCGTTCATTGCTGATTCAAAATCATTAACAAACTTACCTGCTGCGTATGCTTTCTTCCTCTCCAAATCAACATGAAAAATATATGTGTGGCATCCTTTTACGTAGCTCAATGGCACTTTATGTATGTGCAAAACATCACAAATAAAACAAAATAAAAACAAGCTCTCTGCAGCCTTTACAGTCCATAAAAAAAAAAAAAAAAAACCCATCCATCTCACTTTAATGTTAACTTTCAGATTTTTGCTTACAATTTCAGTGGGAAAAAAACTGCAGTGGGAACAAACATGGCCGAAAGGGTGAAAAGAAAAGAAAATTACAACTTCAATGTAAAGAACTCCGGTGGGAACAAAACCCATCCATCTTGTTTATATAAACAGTAATCCAGGTTGGTGAATCTCGGTCAAGAATGGGAAAATACAGGTTGAGAATGGGAAAATACAATTTGCACCTTGGTCTACCATTTGTTCAAAGAATCAAAGATACAGAAAAATAAAAGGATAAACTGCATAAGAATCAAACCTTGGTCTACCCACGACGGAAAGACGGCACTCTCTTTAACACAGAAATCAACCACTGGCGCACGGGGTTTGATGGCACAATGAAGCAGTTTCGGGATGGGTTCGACGCCACGCGGGGTTGGGCTCGATCGGATGACGGCAAGTTCTCCCTTCATGGCAAGTTCTCCCTTGCCACTATTTTGGCGCTGAACTCAAGTTCTCTTCCTTTTCTTTCTTTTTTTTATGTTTTTATTTTTTTTTAAATATCAGCTAAGCCGATTCCGCAAAAGGTACCCCAGCCGGGCACCTGTTCCAGAATTGAAAAGAAAAAGAAAAAAAAATTGAACAAACATTTGGTGGGCCTCTATAAAAGAAGAAAAAGAAGGGAAAATAAAAAAAAACTGGGTATGAACTGGAGCAATGAGGTTGTCTACAACAACGGGTTCATATGATTTCAAGCATCATATTCGAGCCTCTCAAGCCACCCCTCCAAGGTTTCACTCTTTTTCCGCCCCATTTGCTCATTCAACTGTAAATTTTTTATCATCTTACAAAAGTGATGGTTGATAACACAGATTCTTATGGTTTATTCATCACCACTGCCCTCATAAGCAATGTTTACAACAATTTTCATGGCGAGCAATGTGCTTTTCATCGTACAGTCACCCACATTCCTCTGTTGTCAATCCCAGAGCGACATAGAACCGTGGTTGGGGCTGCTCAGTGCTCTCAACACCACAATTACACATACATTACTTCATATTTTGTGGATATCTTTGTTGCATGGTGGTTACTGGTTCGCAAGACATGTTCTTCTTCTTCTTCTTCTTCTTTTACATTGAAGGAAATTAATTTATTGGGGGTGGCTTCATATTTCTAAAGAATGAAGATCGAGAAGGATTAAGAAGATGGTTAGGATGAGCTTGCAATTGTCCACTTCTCATGTAGGATGCAAATTATGGAAAGCAACCAAGACAGCTAACCGGGTGCTTTTCCCTGCTCTAATGACCCACATTTTCCACAGTGACATAGGACTAGAAGACAATTATGTATGCTCCAACGATCAAATCTCTGGTCGCTAGGAGGAGTCATCAAGACCGGTTGTTTTGGATCTATTGGTTCAATTTCAAACCCATGGATCTTTACCCACCTCACACATCATCAACAAACTCATATCCTTTTACACCAGATTGAGAGATATTGCTCTTGGAATTCAATGCCACTCACCTATTATCAAAATGGGTTTCAGTTTAAATGTTTATATATTCAGTGCTCTAGTAGATATGTACGGTAAATGTGGTGAAATTTCAAGTGCTTGATAGATGTTTGATGAAATGCCTCATAAAAGTGTAGTCACTTGGAATTCCCTGATTTCTGGTTATTTGCATTTTGGGTGCCCTGAAATTGCTAGTAACATGTTTTTGGAGATGCTACAAGTGGGTATAGCTGCAACACCATTCAGTGTCTCGGCTGTTTTGGTAGGTTGTTCCCAATTGGAAGGTAGAGTGCTTGGAGCTTGGGTGCATTGTCTAAGCTTAAAAGTGGGGTTTATTGATAATGTTGCTGTGGGAACAGGTTTGATTGATGTGTATGCAAAGTGCTGGAGTGTGGATGATTCGAGGGAGGTTTTTGATAAGATGTTGGATCAAAATATTTTAACTTGGAGTTCCATGGTTATTGGCTATGCTCAGAATCAAGAACCTGATGAGGCAATGCTGTTAGTGAAATAAATGTTGTGTTTGGATCTTAAGCCAAGTTACATGACCTATAATAGTTTGCTAAGTTCATTTTCTAGGCCTAATTATTTGGATCATTGCAAGCAAATTCAGTGCCGAATAATTCGGGATGGTTTCGAGTCTAATGCATATATCGAGGTCTCCCTTATGGTTACATATTCAGAATGTGGTGGTAGCTTGGAAGACTTTCAGAAGATATGCTCAAGTGTCACAAGATGGGATCAAATCTCGTGGAATGCAGCCATTGTTGGGTTTTTCCAATTTAGGATATGTTGAGGAGTCCCTGAAATGCTTCTTTGAAATGAGGCAGGGTGTTATTGATATGGACTTCTTCACATTTATAAGCGTTCTAAAGGCAGTGGGAATTATTTCGGCTCTTGAAGAGGGGAAGCAGATCCATGCTCTTATTTTCAAAAGTGGGCATGCTGCAAATTTATATGTCCAAAACTGGCTTATTTCCATGTATGCAAGATGTGGCATCATTGATGATTCAAAGAGATTATTTTTCTCAGGTGACAAACATGACGTCATCTTCTAGAATTCTATGCTTTCTAGATGTACTCATCATGGATATGGTATAGAGTCTGTTTAATTGTTTGAACAGATGATAAGAACTAACATCAAACCAAATAGTACCACCTTCCTGATTGTACTCACTGCTTGCAGTCATGCTGGTTTGTGGGTCAAAGGACTTGGGTACTTTAATTTCATGATAAATGACAAATTGGTTGAACCTCCCAGACTGGAACATTATGCTACAATCGTTGATCATTTTGGTCGAGCTGGGAATCTTAAGGAGGCTGAAGCCATTATCAATAGTATACCAATAGACCCACGACCATCTGTCTACAAAGCTCTGCTAAGTGCTTGTCGTGTTCATGGAAACAAGGAAATTGCTCTATGTTCTGCAAAGAAGCTCCTGGAGTTATGCCCAAATGATCCTACAACTTATGTTCTTCTATCAAATGTGTTGGTTACGTGGGGTTATTGGGATGATGCTGCCAAAGTACGAAAACTCATGCATCAGTCCAGAGTAAGGAAATCTTCTGGTTATAGTTATAGTTGGATTCGAGTGAACAAATGTTGAATGGATTCATTATGAGAAAGAAAAAGGACGTTTAATCATCCCTTGGGCTTCTTGGGCGGTTGGTCTCTAATTCATTTTCCATGGAATTCATCTGAAAGGAAGAGGCAGAGAGTAATCTTCTGGTAATGTTATGGCACTACAAATTGAGTTGGACAAAAATGAGTATATAGCTGGAGGTTTCAAATTTGACTCTCCATTTGACTTTTGAGCGCATATATATATATATATACATATATAGCTGGATGCTTTCATATATGTCTGGCATGCTTGATTGCTTCAGTTTTTTGAGGATTAAGAATGTTCGCTCCAAATCAAATTGTGCTTGTGGGAATCCATTAACTAGTGATATTGTAGTGATATGTTACCATACTTGATACGGCTGGCTAGGTTCTAGTCCCTTTTTTTCTTTGTAATTTTTGTTTTTTGTGCTTTCATAAGTAAATTAGGATATTACTTCAACAACTGCTGGTGGAAGTTACCACAAATGTACATTGAAGCGGTTTCCAGTTGAACAACTTGGTTATATTTCATGCCAGGCGGAATGCACATGGGATGCCCACAACTCATTCCATTAGGAGTTCTGTTAGCAGGAGATGGTGAGACTAGTTTGCATCCACGATGTGGAAGGCTTCGAGGCTGGAGTTGCTGCTTAACTATTGTAAATATCATTGTGCATACCTCAATATCATTGTAAATATACTTTTTTTACCTTGAATATATATATAAATATATAGACACACACATACACATACTTTTTTTAAGTCGAATGGAGAATCGTTCTTTTACCCATATTTTCTATAAGGAAAAGAGAAAGCCTTGACGGACCCGATTATCATGTGTGGTTATGTAGCCTAATCTACTGAGAGATAGTTACCATTAAATTCTTTTATTTTTATCGCCAATTTTTTTATCAGAGACTTTGTAGTGGGCCCGTGATAGATGACTTGACCCATCATAGTTAATGATTCGAATGATGCTTGGGCCCAATAAGGTTTTTTTATTTTATCATCATTTCCTCTTTATAGACTTGTAGTTTTTTGCGGTCCAACTTAACATGACTTCAACTTGGAAGAAAATAAAGATGTGCAATATATATGAGAGAGAGAGAGAGAGAGAGAGAGAGAGAGAGAGAGAGATGGAAACACGTGTGAGATGGAAAAGGTTATGTGCAGTTGGTCCAGGTGCCGGTCGTGGTGGGCAACAAAGTCTAATCGAAATTCGAATAGCCCATGAATGATATATGTGCTCATTTCATCTGCCCGGCGTGTCCGCAATTTGGACGTAAGTTTTACAAAGTTTTTGAAGCAAAAGTTTCGAAGAGAAGAGGAAAGAAAGAAGAGAACGTTTGAGATCTCTTTAAATTAGAATCTGTAATTTGGGTTACCGTACAGGCTTCGGATGGTGTTAAGTCGGATTCGTATTTTATAAAGTTAATCTAAATTCAGCCTCGTAATTAAACTAATAAAATCCCTCGGTCTTAACTTAATAATCTCCTATTGAATCAAAATGAAAATGAGACTCCTCCATCTCCTTCACTCGTTCTTCCATTTACCTCACCTTATTTATTAATGTTTCTTTTGTGTAGTTTTATTTTGTTTTCTTTGAGATCGAAAAAAATAAATCTATAGTTTTATAGCAACTATCGAGAGACACACATGGTACAAACATATTCACAGGTCAAAAATCATTTGGAGGAAATTAATGGTTTTGTGAAAGTCACCGTGCGTGGTTCTCGTGCGCTGCCCACATCTGTGTGTGGTCCTCACGCGCCACCCATTCCGACAACTCTTATCGACACATGCCAGATCACCAATCTTGCAACCACTAGACCTTTCAAATCTAACATTTGTGGATGAAAAGTGACAAGTGTGTTACTTTCATGGGTCGTCACAAATTCTTAAGTCTACCGAAATTGGTCCAAACTGTAATTCGTCATTTTTTGAATCTATTTTACTGCTTTCTTTTTTAGATTCCTTGTTAATTAAACAAAAAAAAAAAAAAAACTCATCTCTCAGATGTTTGTTTGTAGAGGTTGACTCATCTCTTTCTATAAATGGTGAAGTTGAGTTTTGGTTAGATAGAGAGTATTGTCTCTTGGACTTTTTTTGTAGAAAATATCTACAATAATGAAGACTAAACCAACTACAAAAGGAAATAATGTACTAACGGAACTCCAAATGTATTATTTTAGTTTATGATGTTATGTTTGATATAGAGACATTTCAGAATATATCCGGTCAAACATATAATCTTTTTTATTTTTTATGAATGAATGATAATAGTTTTTTTTAAGAAAAAACACTAAAAATTCCTGAAAAGAAAAGAAGAAAATTAGAGTTTAAAAAAGGAAAAAGAAAAAAAAGAAAGAAAGAGAAAAGGGTCGTTTTCAGTTTCTGCCCCGTAGACTTTCCAATGGGATGATTCATGAAATACGAAGATGGCACGAAACAACAAACGCAAACAACTAACGTTACCCTCCACTCCCATTTCTCACCAGTCACCAACGCCCAACAAAGAACAACCGAACTAGTTGTAGTTATGGCGAGAGAGAGAGAGAGAGAGAGATAGAGGTTTAGAGAGGATTGAAGGGTGAGACAGACTCGGTATGACGGAGTGAAATTTGCAGAGAGAGGAATAGAGGGTTAGAGTGAGAACTTCATCTACATATATACATAGAAAGAGATAGAGATAGAGAGAGAGAGAGGGATTATGGCAGAGAAGGAAGATTCTGCAAGAGTTTCTTCGGCACCAGCACCATCACGTCCTACGATAACGCTCCCACCACGTCCATCCATGGAGACCTTCTTCACCGGTGGGTCCGGAGCCAGCCCCGGACCCATGACTCTGGTCTCCAGCTTCTTCTCCGATAACTACCCAGACTCTGGCTGCCGATCCTTCTCTCAGCTCCTTGCCGGAGCCATGGCCTCTCCGCTTGCGAGGCCTAGCTTCTATACAGACAACTCCACTGGTAATTCCACAAAGGAACCGGGTCCCGATTCGGTTTCTGGGTTTAAGCAAAGTAGGCCGATGAATTTGGTGGTTTCTCGGTCACCAATGTTCACAATTCCACCCGGGTTGAGCCCCTCTGGCTTGCTGAACTCCCCCGGGTTCTTCTCCCCGCTGGTAATTGAATCAATTCTCGTGAATTAATAGTGGTCCTGTTCTCATTTTCATTATATCTTTAATAATTTGGTCGTTTCTGAATCTGGGGGAGTACTTTTTAGAGTTTCGTAATGCTTGTTGCGTCGAGAGTAGAGTGTTGAAGGCTTAGAGCTGAGGATAAGATATGGGTGGTAGTTGATGTTGCCATTGAGGTTGCGTTCGTCAGTTTAAGAATTGGATTAGATGTAATGCATTTTATTGAGATCTATACTTAAAAGATTGTGAGCAATGGAATGAAGGCTTTGAGTTATAACTGAAACAGGTTTATTTAAGTTCGGTACTAAGTTCAAATATTGCTTACCTACAATGTGAAGCACAGAATTTGAATTTCGCAGGACAATTGAGAGATTATCTTATGTATTCATACCGTGTAAAATTCATGGTAGAATGCCTGTAACCAAATAAGCATATCTGTAATCGGGAGGCCCTTAGGTTATCTTTCCCTTTTCCTAATTTTTTGACGTTGTTGAAATAGGGAAAGCTATAAAGTGAGTTGTAGTGACTAATCTTGAATTTTTTGGATTGTTTAAAAACAGCCATTTCCTTTGCTCCCCCATTTCCTTCCAGATAATTTGTATCTTTTGTTGAGGAGAGAGAACTTTGCCAATTTAGTTTCATCTCATAAATCTTGCAGCTGAGGAAAATATTGATTACCTTAGCCATCCAAGTGAATTAAATAGGGGAAATGTGTCCCTCAAGGCAGCATGTGTTGGTGATGCTGTTCGGTGCCTTATTGTTACTGTTTCAATATCATTTATTTTTCTTGAAGGCAATGGCCTATTTTTGTACCAGTTATGATACTCTTGTTCCTCAAAAACCATGCAGAGCCCCTTTGGAATGTCTCATCAGCAGGCCTTGGCACAGGTTACAGCTCAAGCTGTACTAGCCCAATCCCAAATGCTATCTGAATATCAACCTTCTTCAGTAGCAGATCCAACTGAGTCACAGACACATAATCCATCCTTTACTCTAAGTGAAGCTTCACAAATGCAGATGGCACCATCAACATCAGACCCCAGAAGTTCAATGATGGAGCCATCAGAGGCCTCTCATTCTGATATGAAATACCAACCTGCTTCCATTGCCATTGATAAGCCTGCTGATGATGGCTACAACTGGCGTAAATATGGGCAGAAGCAGGTGAAGGGCAGTGAATATCCGCGAAGCTATTACAAATGTACACATCTGAATTGCCCTGTCAAAAAAAAGGTTGAGCGTTCTCCTGATGGCCAAGTAACTGAAATTATCTACAAAGGCCAGCATAATCATGAACTGCCTCAACCCAATAGGCGTGCAAAAGAAGGTTGCGATCTAAATGTAAATATTCCAGCCAAGCCAGATCTGGGTCCTCAAAGTCGGGCTGGAAATTGGAAAAAATCAAGTGAAACAGTACCGGCTTATTCAGTTCCTCAGGGGGATCAGGAATCTACTGGAGCAGGGCCCCCTAAGTTACCTGGATCAAGTGATAGTGAGGAAGAAGGCGACGTGGAAGCAAGAGGAGAGGGAGATCCTGATGAGCCAAACCCAAAGAGAAGGCATGCTCCCAGTCTCTCACTGTACCTAATCATCATTTTACCTTTTTTTCTTGGAGAAATAAATTCCTTGGTGTGCAGGATCACAGATACTGGTGCATCTGAGGTAACTCTCAGACACAAGACTGTCACAGAACCTAAAATTATTGTGCAAACAAGAAGTGAAGTTGATCTTTTAGATGATGGCTATAGGTGGCGCAAGTATGGGCAGAAGGTGGTGAAAGGAAATCCTCATCCAAGGTAGTAACTTTGTCTAAATTTCTCCTTATTTGTGTTTTGTTTTAATGATTGCATGGTGCAAGTAGATTCTATGATCTTTCGCTAATTATCTATCTAGAACTTGCATAATACGAGCAACAAGGTTGCAACAACTTTGGTCCTGGTTATATAAAGTATTCTTACATTTCAGTAGCTGTCTCTTAAAGTCAATAGTTTATATAATAAGGCTTACAGTCCTTCTATTTGCAAGCCCTTCTCCACACCACTGTCATGATATAATTTGATTTATAAGAAAATTTTAAAATTAAGTTTTCATAGAAATCAAATCTTTCCACGTCACAGTGTAGAGGATGTGTCCTCCACACCAGCTTGCAAATATAATTTTTCTAAGGCTTATTCTCATGGTATGCAGTTTACAAGGTCACCATTCTATAACTTGGGTGACAAAAATGTCAGTCAAGGCCGCCATATCTTCCTTTGATTTGTAAGAGTGTAAATATAGTACTTGTGGGGGTTAGATTTTCAATGTTTCATTGTTGGAGATTAAAGACAAATAAAGAAAATGTCTTCTACTTATCAAATAACAAAATAAAACAAAATAATGGCTCCTTATGTCTCTCCTTCTGCTTCACTTGATATGCATAAGATCTCGCAGACCTTTTTCTGTAGGTCTTAGAAGCTTTTTTCTCTTCTTGGACATTTTTTATGTTTCTTCTTTGTTTTTATCATTCTGCACATGATGCATGCTGCATCTAGCAGACTCTATATGTGGCGATACAGATCTGATTCACCGTTTATAAAACTGAATAAGTAAGAGATTTTGTCCCTCCAAAAGTTGGTGTTTGTATCACAAGACAGAATCATCTGTGAGGGATATGAGACATGATCTTTCTGTTTTGTATTCTAAGCGTGCACTATGATAATGGTAATATGAGTCAATATACAATCTAGATGGTTTTTCGTTGTTGCATCGGTTCCTCTCTCAGGTTTTTGGTGGTATCATATCTGAGATACATGTCAATGTTTGTCTGTGTTTGTATGTCATATAAAAGGTTTGTCTCCATTTTCCTGCTGAGATTATTAGATAAGCCAAAGTTAATTTCCCATATGGCAGTCTTGTCTTACCCCATGTATGGTGATCACATAATCCAATGGTGACTTTTTTATTTCTCAAGGAATAATCAATGGTAACTTCAATAAACATAATTTTTACCTCCTGTTTTTCCCAAGGAAAATAACTGCTTAGTTGTGTTGGCTTTACTGCTAACAATTTCGATTCTGGTATTGTCTCCCAAGATGCTTGTTCCAATGTTTTGGCACTAAAACCATGAATAATGTTCATTTTCTGGCCGGGAGAATCATTTCGATGCCTCACAATCTGTAACAGGAGCTATTACAAATGCACCAACCCGGGATGCAATGTCCGTAAGCATGTTGAGAGAGCTTCAACAGATCCCAAAGCTGTCATAACCACATACGAGGGAAAGCACAATCATGATATCCCAGCAGCTAGAAACAGCAGCCACAACACAGCCGATAGAATTGCACATCAGAAGGTGGTGGCTGAGAAACAGTCACTGCTTAAAGAGACAGGTTTTGGAAACAATGACAAAAGGCCAGTGCTTCTACAGCTAAAAGAAGAGCAAATACGTGTGTAAACTTCTAGTCTGCATCGATCAGGTCTGGTGGTTGATTCCGGCAGACTAACACGGCATAGTTGAAGCAATTTAGAGTAAAGAAATCACATGATAGCTAGGCTTATTGGCGTTCAGTTGAAATGGTTTCTGCCTCTGTAATTCGTTGGCGAGGCTTTGTTGTAGTTTTTGTTATACAGAAGTAAGAGGCTTTCTTTTGTACGTTTAAATTCAGAAATTGGTCTCCTCTGTGATTTTGTTGACACCTAGAAATAGGAGATTACTCTTTGAAGTTACATATGGATTTAGCAGCCAGTCTTGCTTAATTATCAGCTTCGCAACTCAATTTGTTATGTAATTTGGTCAAATATAATAAATGCCATACTTTTACGTGCATGTCAAACTTCTATTATTCACTGTGTCCAGTAATTTCCGGTGGGAGTTTAGGCTCCATAAATCCTCACGTGTGAGTTCCTATTTATAGCATCATTGTTTGGAAAAAAAAATAGGTAGACGTTTATTACTAATGAGGATTGGGATTCCAAGAATTCTTGAACAATTCCTTAAGATTTAAAATACGAAAAAGATAAATATATGAAATAAGGCTTAAAATATTTATTATTCTCCCTATTAATACCCAGTAAATATTATAAAATTATTTTTTTTCCTCATTTTAGGCTTTAAAATTTGCACGTTAGCTCTAAACTTTAATGAGGTGGATTTCATATTAAGAGATTTAACTTATGCTTATGGTTTTTTATATGTTTTTTTTTTATAATAATGTTTTATATACAATTCATTTTACAAACCGCCACATTAATGTGATAGTGTTATTTTAATATAAAAAAATTCAAGAAATTTCCATTTACCTTTTTTTTTTTTTAATATTTTTCATAAATATCTTTTTAAAATAAAAGCGTAAAAGAAGACAAAACAAGAGGTTGCAGTGCAGCTTTCGGGCAGTTAAATGGGACTCTGCAAAGTCGCAACCACCATGTTCGCGCTCTCTCACGCCTTCCTCCAATCAAAAGCAACAAACGGAAAGGAAATAACCGAACTTCCAAACAGCCTTTTCCTCCTTTTGCAAAACCAAGAAAAAATAGACCCACGCGTACATATATTACATACACAACAACGAAACGATGATGTGCCCAATTCGCACCTACGAATCGCTCTCTCAAGCACGCACACTTCCTTGTCTTTCGGACCGTTTGTCCTGGAAATCTATCTCAACCTCCAATCCCCCGCAGATCTCGCCGAGACCCAAACTAGAAACGATAAGACCAGAAATAACACCATCACCAAAAGAGAATCTCAGGACTCGCTGTCTTTCGGAGACGGGTTTAAGCGTGCAGCCGCGTTAATCTCTCTCAGAGGAAGGGAGGGAGCGGAACGCTTATAGATACGGAGGGACAAACGATGCAATCCCTTTCGTAAGCTTATGTGAGGGGGAATCTGGCGAATTCTCCTGCTCCATGCCCGCCTGCTGAATGGGTTGCTTTAGCTCCAAGCACGCGGCGCGGGATGCTTCGTCCTCTGTTTTCGATAACCCGGCTGACAACAACAATGGCTCCGCCATGATTCTCGAGCCATATTCGTTGAAGAAGAACCAATCCGGTAATCAATCTAGGAAGGACGGGAGGTCCGCCGATCGGAGCCACGAGCTCAACAAGTCCAAGAAGGAGAGCTCCCATTCCCATTCCAAGGGTCCCTTTAGCTCCAAGCTTGGCTTATCTCACAGGTACGTGCAGGCCGAACAAACCGCTGCCGGATGGCCCACCTGGCTCAGCGCTGTCGCTGGCGAAGCCATCGATGGTTGGCTCCCTCTCAGAGCAGATTCTTTTGAGAAATTGGAGAAGGTATGCATACTCATTTTGTTTTTGTTTAATGCCATAACTTCATATCTTTCTCTTCTAATTTTTCGATTCCTGAAGGAAACGGGTTATTTTGTTTTAGAGAAATGTGTTAGCGAAATTTCATAGAAATAAACTCATAATCTGATCGTTATCATGCTGTTCAAATTCATTTTACTGTTTGTTTGTCTCGTATTTTCATTTGAGAATTGAAAGTATGTCTACTATATATTTACATTCCCGTTTATGTATGTATCTTGAGGGTCACATTATTTCAAAGAAGTGAATGGGGGATAGCTGGCAATATTTGACAGAACTTGTGAACTTGACGTTAACACGACACGGAATAATGAATAATAAGATTAGAATTATGTGTAATCATCACTTGTCCACTTATCCCAAAAGTTTAACTTGATAGAAAGATGTAGATTTAATTATTTGTATTATATTCTTAACATTATCCCTCACGTATGATATAGACTTCCATTCAATAGAAAACTCAACACGTGAAATATTTAATTAAATGCAGTAGAGCTTAGAGTCAGAGTTCGAACTTAGAATCTCTGCTCTGATATCATGTGATATCACCACTTGTCCCAAAAATTTAACCCGATAAAAAGAGGTAAATTTCATTATTTATATTATATTCTTTACAAATTATGCATATTAGGGTTTGGGTCCCAAAGGCCAGACTCAATAGGTGTTTGTTTTAAAAAATAAGAACCAAATACACTACTAGAATTACCTAAAGTGAGCCTCGAACCAGAAACCTTTATACTGGCTAATGGGATATAAGTATCTCAGAAGTATGGACCTTTGCCTATCTGGGTGAAGGTGCAGATATCTTATTACTACATCTGGGCTTAAAAGTTTTCAAGGAGTTCTCTGTTCAAATGTAATTCAGAAAAAATAATGTTAGCCAAATGCCTTGTAATGCCTCTTGGTATGTATTAATGATCGTGATGTCGGATGTTTCATCCTTATATTTTCCTAATGCTGTTGTATTAGATGGCTACTTGTCCAAATGTTGGTAAATTTCCTGACTTCCATCTTCTTTATAATTTTTTTCCCTTTCCTCCCATGTATGTAGATTGGGCAAGGTACGTACAGCAGTGTGTTTCAAGCACGTGAAGTTGAAACTGGGAGGATGGTTGCGCTGAAGAAGGTACGAGTTGAAAATTTCCAGCCAGAGAGCATAAGGTTTATGGCTCGAGAAATAATGATCCTCCGCAGGCTGAACCATCCAAATATCATGAAGTTGGAGGGGCTTATTACTTCTCGGTTATCAAGTAGCATATACCTCGTATTTGAGTACATGGAACACGATCTTGCTGGACTGATAGCTAGCCCGACTATCCAATTTAGTGAAGAACAGGTTTGTTGATTGTCTAAACTGATAATAGATATGTGAAACAATATGAGCTTTGATCATCATCGAGATATTCTATCATTGGATGCTGTAAAATCCTAAAATTGTTGTGTTTCTGTTTCTTTTTATGTTTCTTTGGAAGTTAAAAAGTTTAGGTCGACTTCTCTGTAGGTCAAGTGTTATATGACACAGCTATTATGTGGAATTGAGCACTGCCACCTGCGAGGTATAATGCATCGAGACATTAAAGCATCCAATATTTTGGTAAACAACGAAGGGGTTCTGAAATTGGGGGATTTTGGACTTGCAAATGTCGTCAGCCCAAAGAACAGACAACCATTAACCAGTCGTGTGGTTACTCTATGGTATCGTCCTCCTGAGCTTTTGATGGGGTCAACGAATTACGGGGTAACGGTGGATCTCTGGAGTGTGGGCTGTGTATTTGCAGAACTTCTTATTGGAAAGCCTATCCTTAAAGGGAGAACTGAGGTGATAACACTAAGGAAGTGCATTTGTTGCCTTATCCACTTTGTTCTTACCTGTTTTCAACTATTTAATAGCTCGTGGTCGGGGACAACTGGGAGTTTGATATAAAGTATGAGATATGTAGTGTATTCAAATTTACTCTGTCTCAATTTTGGTCTCTTAAATATGTGAAATCACTACTTTTCTCAAAAGATTAAGTTGATATGAAAATGTAGATTTTTATTATTTATTTTATATCTTAACACTTCCCTCAAGTGTAGACCAGACTCTCCCTCAATGGGTGATCCAACATGTAGAATGTTTAATTAAATGGAGTAGAGTATAGAGTCAGGATTCGAACTTAGGACCTATATCATGTGAAATCACCACTTGTCTCAAAAGCTTAAACTGATAGAAAGATGTAGATTTTTATTATTTATTTTATACCTTAACAGAATATACCCATATCTAGAAGATTTTGCCAACACCTGAAACTTTTCCATTCTAATATCCTCATAAGCACTATAGTATTTAAAAATTCAAGATGCCTCATTACTTACTTGTCAAGTACAGAGTATCATTGATCTTGCAGTGGAATTTTTAAAAGAATTCTTGACTTTTTTTTTTTTTTTTAAATTTGAAAAGAGGACAGTAACCCAAATTAAAAAATTCTCAACTTAGACAAACCCTAAGACTTGATTTTTTTTAATTTACTAAAGGAATAGAGTGTGTGAATTGCAATATATGCACTAGTTGATTGGCTTATTTTAAATTATTTCTCATATAGCTGATATTTTGGTAAGTGTTCTTCTCCAATCTGCAGGTTGAACAATTACACAAAATTTTCAAGCTTTGTGGTTCTCCACCAGAAGAGTTTTGGAAAAAGTCTAAACTTCCTCATGCAGCAATGTTTAAACCCCTACATAATTATGAAAGTTCAATTGGGGAGAAGTGCCGAGATTTTCCAGTAACTGCTGTGAAACTCATTGAAACTTTACTTTCCTTGGAACCTCAAAAGCGTGGGACTGCGTCCTCTGCCCTTATGTCTGAGGTAGCTTTTTCTCAAAATGTATCCTTTGTAAGGTTCTTCTTAAGTAAAGATTGATTATTGCAGTCTTTCCATATTTTAGCACATTGCTGTTATGAGGTTTCCCGAGTTAGCTTTCGCAATTACTTGTGCATATTATGTTCCCTTAACATGCTTGTGGAACATGCTTATTACAGAAAAAAGATTATGTTTTTTAGCTTTGACTGTCTGATTCGATGTCTGCGCCATGCTTCCATTTTTCAGTATTTCAACACAGAGCCTTATGCATGTGATCCATCAAGCTTGCCAAAGTACTCGCCTAGCAAGGAAATTGATATTAAAAATCGTGAGGATGGGCGAAGGTGAATTTTTTCTTTTTATCTTATTTACGTAGGCTGCTCATGCAACATTAATGGGACCAAAAGACCCAGTCATTGAAAAATGAAATTCCTGTTTCCATTATCTAGTGAACTTAATATGATTGTGCTTATACACTCAAAGAGTCATCAGGTTTGAGTCTATGAGCCATTCCTTGGAAGCATATGTTTTATATTATCAAACGTGTTTGACCTAATACCCATTGCACTAGCAGGAAAAAGACTGGTGCTAAAGTGCGAGAGCCTGCAGCATCAAGAAAGCCTAGAAGACTCCGTAAAACTTTGCAAGAAACAAACGCTATCAGTAAATTAGCACAAAATGAGGTCAGTGTGTGTGTGGGTGTGCTTAGGAAGAAATAGGAAGTTTTTTTTTTAATACTAATTTGTTTATCCTTCTTTATGCAGGAAATGCAAGATTCTGCTCAACTTGATGATAGAAAAAATAAGAGCAACGCACATATTCCTAAAGGAAGAGATGGCTTTGCGCGTAGAGAGCCATTAAAACCATCATTTGATACAATGTCAGAGACTTCCCGACTGATGAATGGATCTCAAGGGGACACTACAGTTTCACGCCCAACAGAAGTATCAACATCAAGCGGCTTTACATGGGCAAAAAGGCGGAAAGAGAATGCTGCATCCACAATATCAGATGGATCAAAAAGCAAAATTAGTGCATTAGATCCATCGTTTGCAAAAGCATCTTACTTAACCAAAAAAGAGAACGATCTTCTATGCAGGGTTCTTATCAATTCCATTGAGGCTGCCAAGCATGAAATGCACAAGCAGCAGTACCAGTTTGACATGCCAGTTTCTTCCAAAGCATCTGATGCATTACATTCTCTTGATGTATCAATGACATCTAGTCAAAAAGAAGTAGCAGATGTTCTAACAAACAATACGGTAAGTGTACAATCATCACCATAGACTAAAACCTAAAACCAACTGCTGTAATCAGATTTAACTAACATCTGTTCTTTCCGTACTTGGTTTCGGAGTTGGAAACCTATCTGTAATTTGGTGTTGCTTACAAGAATTAAGACACCTTTCTTCAACTTTGTGGAGAACTCATTCATTCTATTCTAATTTTCTTCATGTGATGGGTTGAAGCTAATTACTCTTCTAACATTTATTAGGGTTACAAAAACAAAGGGAAGCACGTTGAATACTCAGGACCGCTGTTATCCCAACCACGTAAATATGATGAACTCCTGCAAAAGAATGAGAGTCATATTCGTCAATCAGTTCGGAGATCAAGATTCGAAAGAGGTACCAGAAAGTTAACTCTCGGTGTTACAGTATTCCATCAGTCAATCGAGCTAGCCTGCAATCTTTCTTATCTTCTGAACTTGAGCTATAATCATATAAACTTTGCTGGACATACCTGAATTAAAGCATGTCATGCTAAGGGTCCATGTAAATATTTGTTATTTCTATATATAGATATTTGTTATTTCTTCGATAGCACCTATGAGTACTAGATTTCAATTTGCTTTTACAGATTGATGATCAAGCGAGATTTCTACGGTTTAAAGAGGACGGTGCAATTAATTCATGTGCATGCGGACTAATGTACAAGCCAATGCTGAACTCAACAACTCACGAGTGAGCCCTCTCTCAGTGTCAGTGCCTCCAGCACCTCTTTCAAGCTCAAGTAGCTAGCTAGCTACGTACATGATCTTTCTGACATGGTGCTACTGCTACCTCCATGATGTCCATCCTGATCAAGAGCCATTGTCCTGTGACGGCTGATCAAATAGATAGTTGAGTCATTAAAGAGTGTTTCCATTCTTTAATATATATATACCAACACCTGCCTTAAAGATGTGGGAGAGCGTGTTTTGCTTCTACTTTAATTCAAATGTCCAATTTCAACAATTTCAGTTTTTTCATATAATTAATTAGTATGAGCATGAGTAGTACTGATACTTGCACGGACAGGATTTTTTGGGAGAAAAACACAACAAAATTTCAACAGTAAAATGTTTTTATGTCTGTTTGTGTTTTTCCCTGGAAATTCTATATATCTGTGTCCCAATCATTTAATTCCTTTCTAAAAATATAAAATACCAATGACTATTAAGGTCTCGTTAGTTTTTAAAGATGAAATGAAATGAGATTAAAGTTGAAAAGTTAAATAAAATATTATTAGAATATATTTTTTAATATTATATTTATTTTGAGATTTAAAAAAATTAAATTGTTTATTTTATTTTGCATAGAGATTTAGAAAAGTTGCAATGATGAGATAGGAAGTTTTCAAAGTTTTCAAAATTTTAAATTTTGATCTTAAAAACAAACAAGAAACAAGTAGTATATATTTTCGTTCTTTTATTGGTAACAACACGTAATTCTGTTGGAATTTATTAAAATTCCTAGACCAACTAAGCTCCAATTTTTTTTTTTCCTAGGAAAATCACCATTTCTATTATTTTAAACCTAAAAAAATGGTGGTCGGATTGCTGACAAGTAACAACATCTAAGATTTCATTGATTGTATTTGAATGATGAGTCAAATCTACCAATTAAATTCGATAGGGCAAGTCCTACACGTAAAGAGAGGTGTAGGTACAAAAAAAAATTTTGGAAGAAGAATTGAGACTTTCTTGTATTCTGAATATTGTATCAAATATTATCTAAAAATTAACACATATATTTGAAAAAAATAAAAACAAGAATTGATATTAACATTTGACAAACAAAATATAGGATTACTTTCATACTCCTGATTTAGCCCATTACATAGGATTTTTCATATTTCATTTTATTATCTTTAATGATATAATTTTAATAATTTTATGTATAAAAATTACTTAAATTAACGACCACTTAAGATATATTACGTCAATAATCGTGCCTGAAGCATTTTTTTTCTTCCAATCCGATCACTTTCCTTTTGTAAACTACGGTCTCGAGTTTATTGGGATTCCTAATTTACCCTCACAAATCTAATACAACCCCACTCTAGAACTCGAGGAGGGATGCGTAACATACTAATTCCAGAGAAGCGATTATCGTTATTATAACTATAAACTTTAAAGTTAAAATTCCATCATCGTCGGGTCCGTAACTCCGACGCGAGCGAGGCTGCGACTCTGCGAGAGAGAGAGAGAGAGAGACAACGAGCTGAAGGAATAACTGAGACGTAGCCAAGACAGGTCCTCTTCCTTGAGTCTACGCCTATACTTCAGTGCCTCCCTCGTCACGATATATTGTAATCTTCTTCTTTTTTTCCCTTTTTCTTCGATTTTTCAATTGGTCGTTTTAGCTTTTGGATTCTCAGATCTGTCTCAGCTAGTGTTTGAAGAGTTTGTATTGGATTGGTAGATTCTCTCTCCCTCGCTCCTTTTATTTTGTGCTGTTTAGTCTTTGAGGAATTGTGGGGGATTTTGCAATTCGAGCTATTTCGTGATGGGGGATTTTCATTCACTTTGTTGGGTTGTTGTTTGATGGGTCTCTCTAGTTTTAATTTCCCCTCTAGTTTTTTTTTTGTCTTGACGTAACCGAGGAATCTTCCGTGATTGTATACGTTGTAAGTGGCGATTAGTCTCTGAAATCCGGTCATATGATTTCTTGAAATTTGGATGGCTGGATGAATTGATTGAAAAGCCATGCTAAAATATACTCTTCCTGTATGCATGATCTTCCAAATGGGTTGGATTTCAAAGGAGGACTTTAGCATTAGGCAATTTAGGGTTTTTGGGTGTGTCGTTCATTCAGTGATCCATTGCCTGTTTAGGTATAGAATAAAAGATTTTAACAGATGTTCTGTGTTCTTCTAGGGAGTTTCTAGCATTTAGGACCATGCGGTTGAAAAATGTGGCAAATTTTGGATTGGGAAAATAAGATGTTTGAATTCTGTGTTCTTCTTCTTTTTTAGTTATTAGTTTTGTTTGGCAACTATGGGATCAGAAGATCCTTCGATTCTAAGCCCTTTTTTCTTCTTCCTTCGTCAGCTGTGACTGTGAGTCTAATCTGTTGTTGCGACAACTATGTTGGAATCATTAACGAAGCGCTGATACAGCAACTGACTATAAAACTTGCACTATAAAATCCTTTTTTTTCGTTGAGTCTGTTGGATTACCATAATAGACAACATAACACTGACGTGCGATGAAATTGGTCAATCATTTTTTATTTAATTATTGAGTCTGTTGGATTACTATCTTTTCACTATGGTCATTAAAACAAACTGATTTAAAGGAAAACATATTGGTAAAGTGCTTGTGACCAAGAGTGCTTTGAATGCTCGTAGAAATTTCCATATCTTTTGATTGATTAAGTTCTTCTGAATTCTGGATTTTGCTTTACTATGTTGACTGTAAATAAGCATTAGTCCTTGTTTTTGTTTCTATGCATAGTGGGACGTGTCTACCACTAGGGATCTTTCCTTGGGGATGTATTTGCCAGATTGCTACTTATGATGCCATTCTGTCTGATTTGCGCACGTAACTTCTCTCACATTGTCTTATTTTCCACCCATGCCTAATATTAAATAGGAAATGGATGGCTCAACTGGGGTAGGTGGCAATGGTCTGGATGTGTTTCTCCAAAATTATAAGCTTGGAAAAACCCTTGGAATTGGTTCCTTTGGCAAGGTGAAAATTGCTGAGCATATCTTAACTGGTCATAAAGTTGCTGTAAAGATCCTTAACCGTCGGAAGATTAAGAACATGGAAATGGAGGAAAAAGGTCTTTAATTTTCTTGGAGATGATCTGGTCTGTACCATATTTCTTCCTTTTTTTACTTTAAAATTTCATTCATTAATTTTTTCCCTTTAAATTGGTGCAGTGAGAAGAGAAATCAAAATATTGAGATTGTTTATGCATCCTCATATAATAAGACTCTATGAGGTTGTAGACACGCCAGCAGACATTTATGTTGTGATGGAGTACGTGAAGTCTGGAGAGCTCTTCGATTACATTGTGGAGAAGGGTAGGTTGCAGGAGGATGAAGCTCGTAATTTTTTTCAGCAGGTAGGATCAGCTAATATTTTTGAGATTTTGCATACTGTTCATTGCCTAGATAAGTTCAAGTGGGCTGAGGCCTGTTTGTTGGGGCAGATAATCTCTGGTGTGGAGTACTGCCATAGGAATATGGTGGTTCATAGAGACCTGAAGCCTGAGAATTTGCTTTTAGATTCCAAATGCAATGTGAAGATTGCTGATTTTGGTTTAAGCAACATAATGCGTGATGGTCATTTTCTGAAGACAAGTTGTGGAAGTCCAAACTACGCTGCCCCAGAGGTATGAATTTGTGGCAATTTTTGCTGAGGAAACTTGAGTAACTAATGCTCCTCCATTGCCATGATTTTGATCTAGAGGGTTTCTATGCCAATTTCTTATAGGTTATCTCTGGAAAATTGTATGCTGGGCCTGAAGTGGACGTATGGAGCTGTGGTGTTATATTGTATGCCCTTCTTTGTGGCACCCTTCCTTTTGATGATGAAAACATTCCCAACCTATTTAAAAAGATAAAGGTAGTGCTATACTTATGATGATTAGCACATATCAGATCAGCTCATCTGCAATAACTTTGTAAATTTAAATAGCAGATATTGATTCAGGAAATTGTTTGACCTCTTTATTGTTTCTTTGGAGTCCAGGCGGTCAGCAGTTTAGTTTCAGCCTTAATTTCAGTTTGGAATGCTTGGTGGAAGATAACTATGATTCACCATTAATACTTTTCAAAAATAAAATAAAATTCACCTTTAATGTATTCATTGTTGTGTTGGGAGACTAATAAAAAAAATTGTTTGGAGACTTGTCACTGGTTGAGTCATGAGTGATGAGTCCAGATTCTGTTTTGTATTTTCTTTCTAATGTTCATTGGTCGATTCTTTTCCTCCACTCTATATCATATCCAAATTGGAGTCATGCGAAAAAAGATCAACATTATTTTGACCTGACGTCATCTTTAGGGTGGGATATACACTCTTCCCAGTCATTTATCATCTGGTGCAAGAGACTTGATCCCAAGGATGCTTGTAGTTGACCCAATGAAGCGAATGACCATTCCCGAGATTCGCCAGCACCAATGGTTTCAGTCTCATCTTCCGCGTTATTTAGCTGTGCCCCCACCAGATACAATGCAACAAGCAAAAAATGTATGTTGATCCTTCCATCTCTTTATAACTCTCTTTTGTTGATTGCATGTGTCAATTGGAATTATAATAACTGCACTGTTTGCTTATAGAGTGTCCTCTTTTTGTGGAATTGGGTAATTTCTTGCTTTATTGATCCATTTATAGCTATAAAAATTATAGGAGAATTGGGCAACATACTTATTATTTATATCGTGTGGTATTTGTTTTATTGTTACTTGGTCATATTTATTGATGCATTGACACTTCTTTTGCAGATTGATGAGGAGATTCTACAGGAAGTTGTTAAAAGGGGATTTGACAGGAACCAGCTGGTTGAATCTCTTCGCAACAGAAAACAGAATAAGGTCGGACTTTTTTGGACTAAATATTCATTTTTTAAATTGTGTCTTATTTCTTGACACATATTTCAGGCTACTGTTGCTTACTATTTGTTATTGGACAACCGGTTCCGCCCTTCCAGTGGCTATCTTGGAGCTGAGTTCCAAGAGACTATGGTAAGTCTGTTTTTTGTTAAGTTATTCTATGCTGCTAAAGATTTTAATAGCGTCCTTTTTTCTACTTAAGAAAGTCATTTTGAGCCTCCTTTGGTCTTTTGGATAGTGTTCTCTGGATTTTTTGCATATATCCCCATTTGCAATTGACCTGACCTTTTAGATTGCCTAGTTTGAACTGCCTGTGGAATATGATACATCATTATCCTTTGTTAACTTCTGTTTGCATTGCATGGGTATGTGTTTATTGAATCTACTGTTCTGTTTTTAGAAGTTGTATCGTCTACTTAATTAGTAATCATATGTTTTCTTTGTTATACCTACTTCAATTAAATTGGGAGTTCTATAGATGTTAGTTGGTTTTTTTTTGCCAGGATCTTGGTTTCAATCGTATGCATCAAAATGAGGTCCCTGCTTCAGCTGTTGGGCACCGCCTTCCAGGATATATGGATTTTCAAGGGATGGGCGTGAGACCACAGTACCCTGTTGATAGGAAATGGGCTCTTGGACTTCAGGTTAGTTTTTAAACTATGTTTATGTTGGAATAGGACTCAAGTAGCGAAGTTACTCTGCTGTTATATATATATAAGTAGATTGCTTTGCATGTTGTATATGGTCAATGCTTCCATCTCGGTAATGCCTCTCTTGAAGTCTCGCTATTTGAGAGACAATGATGTGTTTCTGTGTTAACTGCATAGCATGTGGACAGTGATGGCAGGGTGGATGTTTTTTTCCCCTGAACATTGATACATTTGTGTACTTCCAACATTTTGGCAGTCCAAAGCTCATCCTCGTGAAATAATGATGGAAGTCCTCAAAGCTCTGCAAGAATTGCATGTATGTTGGAAGAAGATTGGACACTACAACATGAAGTGCCGTTGGATTCCTGGTCATCTTGAAGGCATGCTGAACAATCCTCTGCACAATAATCACTACTTTGGGGATGAACCGACCATTGTTGAGAATGAGGGTGTTACCAACTCGCCCAATGTTGTCAAGTTTGAAGTGCAGGTAATTTGTTGTGCTTGATTGTTCCTCTCTATGATTGTGCTTTCTCTGTGCTTGGATGTGTAAGAATGGGCTACCCCAGCTAGCAAGCATTCTTCTGGGGAGAATGGACCGGCTTTGTTTTGTTTTTGTTTTGTTTTTGTTTTGTGTTTTAACTTTGTCCTTGTATGCATGATCTAGACTGACACCAATGAATATAGAGCTATTTCCCCCGATGAAGTGCTAATATATGCTTTCTGCTATGTTCTTACCAGCTCTACAAAACTCGGGAGGAGAAGTATCTGCTTGATCTCCAAAGGGTCCATGGCCCACAGATTCTCTTCTTGGATCTTTGTGCTGCTTTCCTGGCACAGCTCCGAGTCCTTTAAAGCAAGAAGCCTAGGCTCACAACAAGACCTTTTCCTGTGAATCTCTTCTGATGCTTGTGAATATGAAGTCAATTATGTATATAACATATACAAGCTCAATTTGTTAGCTTTTTTCCCGGACTATTTCGGGTATTGTTTAGTTTGAGCCAATCTTCAACGCTGGAATTGGTGGCTTACAATCTTGGTTTTGGTGCAGTCTGCCCTGCCCTTGGATTATATCCTTGAGGATGCTTAACATGTGACTCTTGCCTTTGATTTTTATCTAATCTGAATCCGAGGTTACTTTTGTAATAGAAATCTAAACTCATCTTCTTGTTCTTGTTTCTTTGAACAACCAATGCCTTGGGAAGATCGTTAATTGTCTCTGTTTCATTTCATTTCATGTTTGCACAGTAATCGGTTTTTTTTTGTTTGGATGGATGCAAAAATCATTTTATTTTTTAACAAAGTTTTCAACTTTAATTCAAACATCTTCAAATAATAATAATAAATCTCTCAAAAAAATGTATTTTCTGTTTATTTGTGTAGGATATTATGAAAAGATAAAAAGCACATAAAACTTACAAAGAAAAATCATAAAAAAAAAAAATGTTATTTGAACCACTAAAATCTATCTACTCACTTCAACAAACTTCAAAGTTCAACATAAATATATCTCCAAAAAGTTTAATCCAAACAACTTTTCATATTTCCTATTTACTTGTACAAAATCTAAATAAATAAATAAAACATATGAAAATTTAAAAAAAATGTCAAAGTTGTCCCTACCCAAACATATTTACTCGTAGGCTTGTAGCCATTTTCTTTTTCTCACACAATGTGGATGGGTGGCATCTAGTAGAGGATAGGAGTTGAAATGACGATGATGATGATGGATGAGACAGAGAGAAAGAAAGAGCCTCACTCTGGAGAAAATGACTGTTTGAGTGAGGGTCCTTTCTACATACATTTCACTCTAGTTGTTGTTTATCATTTTTGTTACTGAAGTCAAAGTGAAATGCTCAAACAATATTTCAATCTTCAAAATCTCAATCCCCACCCTGAATCAAAGAATTAAAAGAGCTAAAGAAGATCACAAAATCAAAGCCAATCAAAAGAAGGAAGAAAGCAAATCTTAAAAATTTCTATAATGAAAACTATAGCTTACACTACAATATCAGTTATCAATATCGTCTCCATGATTCGGAGCAACTTTTTCATTATCTTCTTCAGCAGCCCTGAGATCTCAATGATCATGTTCTTCTTGTTCTGTGTTCATTGGTACATCAACATCTTCATAACCAACCCTCCCATGATCCAACAGTACCTGCTTCAGAAGTTCCTTCCTCAAATCTATTGGACAGGAGATTATGAAGTTTAAATGTCAGAAACCAGCTTTAGACTTCTTTTAAGTTGAAATATGTAAATGAAAATTTATAAGACTGAAATGGGAATTCATGAAATACAAGCTAATTCTTCATCCTAAAAATAGTGCGTAGAGCATATAAAGGACTTGCGAGAAAAACAAGGATCGTTCTGTTCGCTCATAAGACTGACAGGAAACAGAAATTGCATTTTACTTCATCGTATATGCTAATAAGGTCCGTTACATGTTTTTCTTTTCCTCGGACATACATCAGATAACAGCATTTCATAAAATAAATGTGAATATTTTCACTTGTTAATTAGAGCATCAAACGTTATGAACAGGAGCCTCTATCCATCAGTTAACAAAGCAGATAGGTGGAAGATCCAGGGAGCTCCAAAGTGACCATTCACCTTCGTTGCTCAAAGAAGAGGCCGAAGAAGTTCCCATTTCAACTGAACTTTGTGGGGTTTCCTCCTCCCTCTTCCCCATCATTTCCACATATCCTTCTTCTTCCTCTTCTTCTGCATTCTTCTCCATTTTGTTGTTGTTGCATGCCTTCTGTAGATTGCTTAGTTGGTCAGATATTCCTCTTCCATTCAAATTTCTTGATCTGTTTTTCAACTTTAAGCACTCAGATATCCCATTGAATGCATAGAGAGAAGCTGAGAACTTCCTTTCGTATTTCATCCTCTTCATGGCTGCTCTAAGCATTGATGGCTCATCAGTGTAGTTCTCTGGTTCCAGTACTGGTTCCTCAATCTCTTCGGCAATCTCAAATGGGGAATAGAAACAGTTTCCAATAGAATCATCCACAAATCGGAAATCCATGATTCCAACATCAGTGCCTGCTTCTTCTGCATCTTCCTCTCCTTCACCTCCAAAACTCCCGTCACCGCTAGAGGTCTGTGCTACATTTGGATTCCAATTGTAGTCGAAGTCTGTTTCTCTCCCTCTACAGTCTTGTTTTTCTGTAAAAGAGGATTCAAAACTCGTGTTCATATAATCAGGACTAGCAGCAGTTGCACTAGTACTGGTTACATTAATGTTGTTGAAGTTGGTGTAATCTTCAGGATCATTGAGGTAATCTGTGAATGAGGTATCTGAGAAATCTGTTGCTTCATCTCTGTACGCTTCTGCTTGTTTCTTTTCCTGCTGGCCGATGGGCAAGGAAGAAGTGGCCGATGAAGCAGTGCAAGTACTGCTATTCCTTGTTTTGAGTCTTTGGAGGAGGAGGTTAGTGATCTTCGAGGGAAGAGCTGGGGATGAAGATGATGATGAGGAACAAGGCCAGAAGTTTGTCCGAGTGTTGGCACCACGCAGCAAGCAAGCAGCCTCATCATAGGCCCTGGCTGCTTCCTCAGCTGTATCAAAAGTGCCTAACCACACTCTTATCTTCTGAATGGTGTCCTTGATCTCCGCCACCCATCGGCCGGACGGCCTTTGCCGGACGCCAACAAATCGCTTTCGGGCTCTCACGGCCCCACCTAGAGCCGCGCTTGCAGCAGCTTCCTTCACCATCTGATCCCAAACCATGGCTCCCTCACCAGAATTTTTATCTTCCACGGTCTCACCACTAGAGTTTCTCTTCCTAGCCATGTATACTTCAGTTGTTTTTTTTTTTGTTCTGTGTGAAGATCTCCTAATGTGTCTCTCTTGAATTTTTTTCTCTAAACTCGGAAAATTTGCCTCTTTTTCTCTCTATTCAAACTGATCTACTGCCGGGGAGTACTCGTGAAGGTTTGGTTTCTATGCTTCTGTTTGTGTTGGTATGATGCAATTTATATGAAGGGAGTAGAAGATCCGGTCAAACGAAAGTGGAGATCAGCTGAAAGGGTCTTGCCGCTTTTCGTTCTCGTTTATTTGTTTCTTTATAATTTTGGCTTTGATGTCGATCCATGTGGAGGCTTCTCTTTCAAAGTAAAGTGGAAAACGACCATCTAATTGCTGCAAATTAATTGAAATTTATTAAATATTGCTTTGACCGAGCCAATTGGGGTACCTTATAATTAGAGTTATTTTCCTTGATATCTATTATTTTAATTTTTAAGAGTTCAACATGATTTTTTTAAAAAAAATTTCAGAATGGAAACGTAAGCTAGCTGCCTGAATGGGTCGTTGCACTTGATCTCTTGTAATCTTGTTAATTTATTCGCTTATAATTTGATGATTTCGACAAATTATTGACCTATCCTTTATCATCAAGTAGAGACAAAAGCATAAAACTCGTCACCCAAAGTGAGAGAAACTACAATATTAGGAGCCAAACGTACTAACTTTGGAAAATATATCTTTCACTTGGAAGAATTAAGAAATACATGATTCATTGTAAAACAGTAATACCAAGAGCACCCTGAGTACTTTTTGTTGTTCATGTCCCGATCAAAGATGACATCCAGATAGACATAGGAATATATATAAGATCAGAAGGTGGAGGCAGATCTTAACAAAAATCTCGTTACAACAGACACAGATAAAAGAAAAACAAACGATATATTGATCCTGAAATCTTAAGGGCTAGTTTGGATAATAAGATGAGATGAAATGAAACCATCTCTGCATCCAAACAGGACTTAATTATTTTGCATTTGGTCATGTTGGCCTCTCATCATAATAAACCACATTAGCCTATTCTACTTTGTTGTCACAAGCTTTAAATAACCCTAGCTAGCTGCATGCATGCCTTTTCTTTGCATGTGTACTTTTCATGTATTAAAAGCATATATGCATGTAATTAATTAGTGTGATACCTTCAGGCCACCTGCAACATCATCCGGATATATAGTTATTCACATGAAGCATAACGTCTTCTTCTCCTTTTTTTTTTTTTTTTCGTGGATTACTTGAGATCATAGAGCTGGTAATTTTGTATGTAATATATATATATATATATATATATATGTATATATATATACCCATGATCCTTTGGATAATTTTTATTTTTTTTATGATAATCATGGGTTTCTGGGCCGACTTGCGCGCACCTCGATTAATTCAGACCCTGAAGTTAACGATGAGGTAAATCTTTAGTGATCTTAAAAGGATTCAAACTAATGACCATTGGAGAACAAATCTAAACGGGACAAGCTTAGCTACCCCTGAGGACTAACCATCCAATACCGATCATTTTTCTTTTGTCATGTTTGATCATTAAAGTAAAAAAAAACGATTTCTTCAAAGCCCCACTGCAACACACACACACACATATATATTATATAAAAGCCTGTCCCACTAAACCCGACAGTTAGTCATATTTCGATTATATATATATTAAGCATTGGAAAAAATTATATTTTCTTCTTTAATTAATTTGCATGTTGTTAATCTTGACGGGCTTTTCATCACGATCATCCATCATCATCAAACTGATCATGATCATCAGATTGTGACATTCCAGGACTCGCTCCATTTTTCTGTTTCCTAATTAATGTGAAATATTGTAATTGGTTATAAGCTATGCAACAAAGCTCATACAAAAGTTAAAAAACTCTTCTTTGGTTTACTCGCCCAATTTGAGATTCTTTTTTCAATCAATGGAACAAATAATTTCATTAATTCTATAATTTTATTAATTTATAATCATGTGATATTAAATATTTATTATTTTTCATTCATCTACCAATAATTTGATGCCATATCATAACACAATAACTAAAATTACGAAGAAATAGATATATTATAATGAATTGTGCATCCTGCATTTTACATTGAATAATGTATTAAATACATTTATTTTCAGTGAAATGGAGAGCTATTTATTAAATGAGCAGACCCACCCGCCCCAAAGTCAAGTGGGAGTTCCATTAATTGTTAATGAGGACAACTATGATGTCATGCACTTCTAATTAGACAACACTCTAGCTTATCCTGCCACGTGTAACCCATTGGTTCTTCCAAAATTTTTTAAAGTCACATTAGAGAAAGAAAACCGGCAGGGATTATTCACTCTCACGAAGAATATCCTACTGCGCCTAAGAGCATGACCAATTAAACATTTCCTGGGAAGATGTCAATCGTAGTTCCTGTTCCCCCACGTGGATGTCCAGCAACAAAATCAACGATTCTAGTACCTAATTCAAAGGGCGATATATATAATAACAACAACAATAATAATTTCAAAATAAATAATTGGTTACCAAGTGAATAATTCCATTTGCAAGGTCAGATTCTGCATGCCGCTGGCCTGTTGATTTCTGGACGAACTCATGCCCGTTTTCCTTGGAACATACTTTCTAAGTTAAGGTTCTGGTCAAAAAATGCTGTCCAAGAGATCAGTGAATAAGTCATATATACGAGAATTCTAATTAAAACCAATTTGTTCTTTGTTCTTTTTTTTTGGGGCAATCCAAAAATATATCGGGGAAGCACAGAGATTATTGATATTTATAGAGTGGCAAAGTAAATGGAGTGACATAGAGTTATAATTATAAGGATGTAAAAACCAATGCCAACATGCAATTTGGAAAGATATTCATGAGAAGAAAATCCTTTATGCAAAAATAACCTATGAGTGAAGTTGAATATAAAATTTTATGTGTGCTGCTGCAACTCTAAATCTAATCTTCTCAGAAACATTTAAAAAATAAAAAATAAAAGATAAATAAGAGGTCAAGTATTTTGGAATAGTCACCAAAACCTCCAATTCTAGCTAGTAACTCTAGGATAATTCATTGAATCTTATATAACCATACCATCTTTGAAGTGGAGATTAGATCTTATTCGGTCGTATTATCAACTTTTATGTTAAATGTTATATACTACACTCTCGTAATCTCACTTCTATCTTACTAATAATAATGCGACATTATTTATCAACTCTTGAACCTATCATTCTTAAAAAATATATATTTAATAGTTAATGGATGTTGGCACATAAACATAGTAAGATGAAATTAAGGGCGACGAGAGTGCTTATTATATATATATATATATATATATATATATATATATATATATATATATATAGTCACATATATGTACATGCATTGCACATTGATTTGATTATTGAGATTTGAGTGTTACTTGATGAAATGTCAAATGGACATTTTACAGTCTATAGAACAAGCTTTTATTATTATGAACTATTATAATCTATTTTTGTATCATAGGAATAATAATGAAAAGAAATAAGTTTGGTTTAGTATAATTATTTTTTTTCTAGAATTTTGAGATTATGTAAAGTGTAAATGAAATTCTCAAAGTACTGATTTTAAGTCATATGTAGCTGTAAAAGAAAAAAATTCAAGACGAAATTAAGAAAGCCAAAACGGTTTCTCCGGGCCGCGAAGACCCTCGTGGTCTAGACGCATTGATAACCCAAGCTCTTCGAGTCAAATGCCAAAAGCCCAATACCCATTTCGATGTGACAACACCAGCTCCTGTCTCTCGCGCATCCCATTTCTGCAAGGTCCCTGAACCAAATTCTCAACTTGGGCATCTCCAACGCCGAGTTTTATTTTTTTTTTCTTGTTTCGATCTGTTTGGAAAATCTGAATTGTTGCTTTTATACTATTCGGGCTCATTTGGATTTGAAGTGTTCCGGTACGAGAACTTTGACTGATGTTTAATTTGAATTTGCTCGTCTCATTGATGGGAGATTTTACTTTGAGACCTTAAGTTCTTGATTTCGAGTAGATCTGGTCAATGATGTTGGTGTTTGGTTTTTTCATCCTTATATCTGAAGTTTGCTTGGTCACGACTCAATAATTGTTCTTTCTCAACGTTTGGCCTAATCAACCGAGTTCATTGGTTTATTATGTTCACGTTTCGGCATTTTGAGTATTTGATTTTATTTCCTCATCCTCTGTATATAGTCCACGAATCCAGAAATTTCTGCATTCTAGAGCAAAGCTGTTCCTTTCTTGCTATGTCCATGTTTCAGTTTACTACATAACTGCAGGTTTTATCTACACCTTTTATTTGCAGTTATAGCTGCACCTTTTATTACATGTTCTGATATATATATTTGGTTTGTTAGCGATTAGTTTGTTAGCTACACCTTTTACACAAATTGATAGTTGAATTAGTTTGTGTTGAGCTCCAATGGTTATTAAGAATAGAATTATTTGGCCAGGTTTTGGAATCTTGTGTGTCTGGGTTCTGGACTCATGGTTCAATAGTAAATTGAACTGTATCTAGAAACTGGAACAAACATGGGGCATCTAAAGCCAGACTCGGGAACCATTTCATTTAATGGTGAAAGGAAGGATTCTCCTGCTAAGAATTTCAGAGGTGCTTTAGCTTGTATAGTTAATTCTGAAATAGGTGCTGTTTTGGCTGTGATGCGAAGAAATGTACGATGGGGAGTTCGCTATGTGGCAGATGATGATAAGCTAGAGCACTCTCTCATCCATTCATTGAAAGAACTACGAAAGAAGATATTTTCTTGGCAAAATAAGTGGCACAATGTCGATCCAGTTGTGTACCTCCAGCCGTTTTTGGATGTCATTCAATCTGATGAAACTGGTGCACCAATCACTGGAGTTGCATTGTCATCTGTTTACAAGATATTGAGCCTTGACATACTTAATCTTGATACTGTGAATGTGGGAGATGCTATGCATTTGATAGTTGATGCCGTGACAAGTTGCCGGTTTGAGGTCACTGATCCTGCCTCTGAAGAAGTGGTGCTGATGAAGATACTTCAGGTTCTTCTGGCTTGCATGAAGAGTACGGCATCAGTTAGGTTGAGTAATCAGCATGTGTGCAATATTGTAAATACATGCTTTCGAGTGGTTCATCAAGCTAGCTCCAAAGGTGAATTGTTGCAGCGGATAGCACGCCATACTGTGCATGAATTGGTTAGGTGTATTTTCTCTCACTTGCATGATATAGACAGTGCTGAACATGCATTGGCTAATGGAAACAGGTTGTGTGTTAATAAAGAGGTAATGATTCTTGGCACATCCTTTGATGCTATTTATTGTCCAGTTTAACAATATATGAAGTCTCTGGCACCATATTAATTGGTGATATAGTGCAATATAATTTTCTGAGTTTTGCCAAACGAAAAGAGGGGGTTTCTGTTTGCAGTCTTTTGGAGAATCATCAATCAAGTGTACTTCATGTGTATGAACATTTGGTGGTATGGAATTAGGAATGGTTTGTAGGTGAAGCCTTAAATGAGATACAGTCTTTAGTTTTGAATTGAGTGGTAGTGTATAGAGTATTCTTCCTCTTTATTTGTAAGATTTTGGGACCAGCTATTTATTTTCGGCATGAATTCATAAAGCTCATCTTTTTGTACAGGTAGGTTCACCAGAGAAGGATCATACATTGGAAAGTGAACAGCTACAAAATGGCGTTGGTGGAGTTGAATTTGGTGGTCAATCATCCACATATGCTTCAAAGGCTCCCATGAGTACGTCAGCTAGTGGGATGAGCGATGGGGGGACGAATGCTAGTAGTGGAGTGGAGCCTACTAAAAATGATGAGAAACTTTTGATGGAACCGTATGGGGTCCCTTGCATGGTGGAGATATTTCACTTTCTGTGCTCTCTGTTGAATGCCATTGAGCACATAGAATTCGGTCCTCAATCAAATCCTATAGCAGATGATGAAGATGTTCCCTTATTTGCATTAGGCTTGATTAATTCAGCTATTGAGTTGGGTGGCCCCTATGTAAGTAAACACCCCCAGTTACTGGCTACTGTTCAAGATGAACTGTTCCGTAATCTTGTGCAATATGGTTTGTCGATGAGTCCCCTGATTCTCTCAACAGTATGTAGCATTGTTCTTAACCTGTATCATCATTTGCGAACCGAGCTCAAAGTGCAGCTTGAAGCTTTCCTGTCATGTGTGCTTTTGAGGCTTGCCCAAAGCAAGCATGGCTCTTCATACCAACTGCAGGAGGTTGCTATGGAGGCTCTGGTTGATCTCTGCCGGCAGCAGACTTTTATGGCTGAGATGTATGCAAACTTTGATTGTGACATAACCTGCAGTAATATGTTTGAAGATCTTGCTAACCTGCTGTCAAAAAGCGCATTTCCTGTTAATGCACCTTTATCTGCTATGCATATTCTTGCCCTGGATGGTTTAATATCCATGGTTCAGGGTATGGCTGAGAGGCTAGGAAATGAACCTCTTACATCAGAGCCTTCACTAGATGATGAGGGATATAAGGAATTTTGGACAAAGACGTGTGAGAATTATAGTGACCCTAATTTTTGGGTGCCATTTGTCCGTAAGTTGAAATGCATCAAGAGAAAGTTGATGGTTGGAGCAGATCACTTCAATAGGGATCCTAAGAAAGGTCTAGAATTTCTTCAAGGAATGCATTTGTTGCCTGAGAAACTTGACCCTCAAAGTGTGGCATGCCTTTTCAGATACACCACTGGGTTAGATAAGAATCTTGTTGGGGATTTTCTTGGGAATCATGATGAATTTTGTGTTCAGGTGCTTCATGAATTTGCTAGGACTTTTGATTTCCAAGACATGAGTTTAGATACTGCATTGCGTCTTTTCATGGGAACTTTCAGATTGCCTGGAGAATCACAAAAAATACAGAGGGTACTTGAGGCATTTGCAGAAAGATATTATGAGCAGTCACCACATATATTAATCAACAAAGATGCTGCTCTCTTGTTGTCATATTCACTAATATTGCTTAACACAGATCAACACAATGCACAGGTAAAGAAAAAGATGACTGAAGAAGACTTTATCCGAAACAATAGGAGAATCAACGGAGGGATGGATCTTCCACGTGCATTCCTGTCGGAGCTTTACCGCTCTATTTGTGAGAACGAAATCCAGATGATCCCAGACCAAAATGCTGGGGTTCCGGTGATTGCATCGAGCCGATGGATTAATGTGATTTACAAATCCAGAAAGTCCTCCCCTTTCATTGTCTGTGATTCGACCGAGCTCCTCACCTATGATATGTTTACTATCCTTTCAGGACCCACAATTGCTGCTATGTCGGTGATTTTTGATCAGGTGGAGCAGGAAGATGTTTTACAAACATGTATTGATGGATTCTTGTCTGTAGCTAAAATAGCAGCATGCTATCACCGGGATGATGTGTTGGATGATTTGGTCGTATCTCTTTGTAAATTCACAACCCTCATGACTCCATTATCCATTGAGGAAGCTATTGTTTCTCTTGGAGATGACTCTAAGGCCAGGATGGCAACCACAACAGTTTTCACCATAGCAAATAGGTATGGTGATTATATTCACTCTGGATGGAAGAACATACTGGACTGTGTGTTAAGCTTGCACAAGCTTGGCCTTCTACCTGCTAGCCTGACTAGTGATGCAGAGTATGATCTGGAGCCCTCTTCTGATCCAGAGGGGGGGAAACCTGCTACTGCTTCATTGTCTGCGTCACACATGCCATCTGTGGCCACTCCTCATAAATCATCTGGTCTGATGGGCAGGTTCAGCCAGTTCTTATCTTTTGATATGGAGGAGCCGAGCTCACAACCAACAGAACAACAACTCGCACGTCAGCAGCGCACTCGTGAGACTATACAGAACTGCCACATTGATAGCATTTTTATGGAGAGTAAGTTTCTCCAAGCCAAGTCTTTATTACAGCTTGTGAAGGCCCTTATCTCGGCTGCAAGCCAACTCCGTAAGGTAACTGGATCCATTGAGGATGAAGACACTGTGGTAATCTGCCTGGAGTTGCTGATTGCAATTACCCTGAATAATCGAGACAGGATAATGCTTATCTGGAAAGGTGTTTATGAGCACATATCTGATATTGTTCAGTTGACTATTATGCCTTGCATGCTGGTTGAAAAGGCTGTATTTGGGCTCCTTAAGATATGCCAGCGACTGCTTCCTTACAAGGAAAACCTGACTGATGAACTCCTCAGGTCACTGCAATTGGTTTTAAAACTTGATGCTCGGGTTGCTGATGCTTATTGTGAACACATCGCACTAGAAGTTATGCGCCTTGTAAAAGCAAATGCGACTCATGTGAGATCCCATATGGGTTGGCACACAATTATTTCATTGCTATCTATCACAGCTCGGCATCCAGAAGCATCTGAAGTAGGGTTTGAGGCACTAGCATTTATTATGTCTGATGGGGCACACCTGTTACCATCTAATTATGTTCTTTGTGTGGATGCTGCAAGGCAATTTGCTGAGTCTTGGGTCGGGGAGGTTGATCTGTCTGTTTCTGCCTTAGATATGATGGCAGGTTCTGTTGTTTGTCTAGTTACATGGTCTTGCGAGACTAAGAATGCTGTGGATAAGGAGGCTGCAGTGAAAGTCAGTCAAGATATCGGGGAGATGTGGCTGAGGCTGGTCCAGGGTTTGAGGAAAGTGTGTTTGGACCACAGAGAAGAAGTGAGGAACCATGCTATTTTAATGTTACAGAGGTCTTTGGCAGGAGTGGATGGGATTCAACTTCCGGATACCTTGTGGTTGCAGTGTTTTGATCTGGTGATCTTCACCTTGCTTGATGATTTACTGGAAACTGTGCTGGGAAAATCTCCAAAGGACTACCGGAATATGGAGGGAACGCTTGTTCTGGCCACGAAACTCATGTCAAAAGTGTTCTTGCATTTACTGTTGGATCTTTGGCGCTTACCTTCTTTCTGCAAACTATGGCTGGGGATTCTTAATCGTATGGAGAGATATATGAACATAAAATTCAGGGGAAGACGTAGTGAGAAGATTCATGAATTGATTCCTGAGCTCCTCAAGAACACTCTAATTGTGATGAAGACGACAGGATTACTCACACCCAGTGACACTATTGGTGGGGATAGTTTTTGGCAACTGACATGGTTGCATGTGAAGAATATATCCCCTTCTTTGCAATCGGAATTGTTCCCTGCATTTGAATTGGAGCAGCAGCAATCAAAGCAAATAAAAGCAGCAGGAATTCCTGCCCCTGATGGAACTGTGCTTGTCCAGTCAAGTGAGACCGCAGCATGAAGAGAGTTTTAGATTATACTTCGTTTTGGTAAATTTTAGATGGCCTGAGAAATATATGTGCCTCATTGGTTTGCCCAAATTTAGGTATCCAGCTACAACAAGGAGGCAGCCATCTGCGGTTGGATGTTGATATTTAGAGTTGACAGCCTTCAGACTTCACAAGATCAAAAGCTTCTGGAGGAGATGCAGAAACTAAGGAAGCAAGCTTTGGAACCTGGTTTGATACCGGCTGGTTTGAACATCTTGTTTTGGCTAGATTGCCGTTAATTTTTTCACTCAGTGAGCGAGTGGAATGGCTCTATTAGAGAGAGCGTTAGCAGTGCTAATTTGTTATACCAGTGGGCTCTTAATATAGATATCTCACTTAAATTTTGTATTTGGTTGATTAATTTATGTACCAAAACCATCAAATTGCACCATTTTCCCTCTGTATACAGTGTCAGTATACTCTAATGATAATGCAATGGTCTAGTTCAGCTGGATTTCTTGAGCTGTACTGGGTTCAATGCGAAAATTGTTATGGATTAAATTATAAAAAAAAATTTAAATTTAAATGAATATTTGCGAATGCTGTGGACATCATTTGAAAATGAATAGTTCAGATAGAATCGAACTTTCGATTGATCCAGGTACTTGGGCTCTGATGGATGAAGACATGATCTCTCTGGATGTCATAGAATTTAATTTAGAAGAGGATCCCTACAAAAATCGTATTGATTCTTATCAAAGAAAGACAAAATTAACTGAGGCTGTTTAAACGGGCAAAGGTCAACTAAACGGTACTCCCGTAACAATTGGGAGCCAGATAATTCTTTTGCTTTTCTATAGTCTGGCAATATCTGCGGGTCTCCTTCAGCATTTCAAATGTCAGATATTTGGCTGTTGCTTTTACAGAATATTTCAATGTGGTGTAATATTATTCATATCTTTTCCATCTCACAATTAGTGGATCTGACATTAGGAGAATAATGAATAATGATTTTGGGCCTAGAACAGGTTTAGCCCATTAGGCCCAAAACCGAATGTCACCCTTTCCAGAATCCCACCAATAGTTCTATGGACAGTCATCTTGTGCAGTCGGTTGTGCAATCGTCAGTTGATATTTAAAAAAAAAAAAAAAAAAGGTGAGAAATACGAAAGAGATGACAAAAGGCAAAAAGGCGAAAAAAAAAGGCGAACGGCTCCATTTGCAACTGTGATATGTGGGTAGTCTTTTACAACTGCCACCCATTTCTTCTGCACAGAGGGTGCAGAGTTTTTCTAAATATATATATTTTTTATTTAGATCAGAAGCTCTTTGTTGCTGTTATTATCATTATTCTTTTTCCCTCAAATACATTAGTGTTCTTCGATTCTTGGGTTTGGGGTTTTGAAATTTCTTATTATTGTTCATCTATGGGAATTGAAAATATAGAGAAGCCAAAAGAGAGAAGATAGATCGGAGGACTGAATTAAATTTGGAAAGTTTCCGTTTTTGCCTCCAACTATAGTGTGGGACGGGATTTTGGGTCAATTTCTCCAAGTTCAATCCGGTTTATTCATCGCTAAGAGAGTGCAACAACAGGATTTTGTGAGATAGTGAGAGACAGAATAAGAAAAATGTGGTGGATGATGGGTAAGAACGAAGGTCATTACTGTATTTTTGAAACACAGAGATCTTTATAGGGAAGGAGAAACACAGAAGACCAAAGACCCTGTCGAAATTGGAGAGAATGAGGGAAATGGGGCAAACTTAATAAAATGTAATAAACGGCGTCATTTCCTTTTTCCACGTCTGCGGCGTTTGCATCCAGCGTTTTTTATCCCATTAGTAGTTGCATACAAAATCAATTACATTTGCCGCGTCATCCTTACACATTTGTCATCAATACATGCGAGCGTGCCCCATCGGGTGTTGTTATCAGTGATGACAATATGTGACACGATTCGCTAACCCAACACAACACGATAAAAATAGATTAAGATTTATCTTTAACGGATTCGGGTCAAAACAGGTTGATCTATTATGACACAATTGCTTAAAAGTTAATAACAGATCAACCAGTTTTGACATATTAAGAAAGTTAAAATTATAATTATACCCATTTAAACCTAAAAATAAAATTGTTTAGATTTTAATTTCGATATTTTTATTGTTTGTATTATAATTTTGGACTTGTAGTTATTTTTGTATTTTTTTTATAGATATTGTGATTTTAACATTTATATAAAATTGTGCTAAATTTAACTAGGTCAAATAGGTTAATTTCGGATTTGTTCAATCCATTTACATGAACGGATCAAAATAAGTTGACACGACACGACTTGCTATATTAATGAGTCGTGTTAAGATTTAAAATTTTGACACAATAAATTTCACAAATCAAATTAAAATTAACTGATATAATAAAATATATATATATATATATATATATATATATATATATATATATATATATATTATCTTAACACGAGAGACTCAACGCGACCCGTTAACAAACCCCTAGTTGTTATCATCGAACATCAAGCGCGTTATTACCCCCGCAGGCCGGCGTACCGTTTCTTTACTTTGAATAACAAAACGGAAACTATAGTTACTATAAAACCACCACCTTGTCGAAGATCCACAGCGGCGATTTCTTCGGAAACTTCTTCAACTCCTGGTGAAGCCCCCCGATCTCCTGTATTCTCAGGTCCAACCATTTAATCCGATCTTTATGTATCCAATTCTATGATCGCTTCTCGTGATTTTATTTGAATTAGGGTTTCTCAAGTTGTTTTTTGATAAAAAATTTCGACTTTTTTGTGGCTGAAGCCCGAATTTTGTTCAATGAGTTTGATCTTTGTTTGATGATGAATGCTGTTGGATACGTGGTGGTTGGTGATTGAACAGCAGGACTACAAGATGAGCGACGTGTTTGAAGGATACGAACGCCAATACTGCGAGCTCTCCGCGAACCTATCGAGAAATTGTACGGCAGCTGGTGCTGTCGATGGAGGTATTGGTTAAAATCTTTCGCTATTAATTTCATTATGTAATTTTTATATGTTTGTATTTTCGTCTTGGGATTATGGGTACGCTGTTTCTAAGTAATTTTTTTTAACCAAAAATATATACTTTCTAATTTGTTGAAGAAAAAAGAGATAAGAGGGAAAATTGCAAAGTAGGAAATTGATTAGTAAAAAAAGGTTATTTTTTACGTTCTGTTGATCTGCACGATAGGGTGATCAAATTTTGGATAAGTCGATGTCCCAAAAAAGAAACTTGTTGGCTTCTTTATAAAATCGATATTTACGAGTCTGATTTATTTGGATTTTCTTTTTTATGATTTTTGGTGGGTAAGTAAACTTGGATTGGTTTGTTTGGTATGAATCATTGGCAATTCGGCATAATGCTAAGGCTTCCCACCACTTTACACTAGAAAAATGCAAACTGGTGAACCATCAGATAAGGGTGAATTAGTTTTAATAGCTTCTGGTCCTTTGGTCGTCTAAAATATTAGGGGATTGCATAAGTTCACTCTTCCCTTGATTATCCTTTTAGAAATGTGATGGACACAGATTTTCCCAAGGCCCCCAAAAACAACCTAGTATTTTTATATTTATTTAATGTCTTATTGTTCCGCAGAGCAAAAGAAACAGAAAGTTACTGAGATAAAGTCTGGAATTGATGAAGCGGAATCTTTGGTACCTTCTTGACTCATTCTTTCTGGGGAAATTTAATGCACTGTCCTGTATTCCCAGCATTGAATTTTATGTTGCTTGTAATTGATTCAGATCCGAAAAATGGATCTTGAGGCAAGAAGTTTGCAACCTAATGTTAAGGCTGTCCTACTTGCTAAGTTGAGGGAATATAAATCAGATCTGAACAATCTGAAAAGTGAAGTCAAAAGAATTGTATCTGGTAACTTAAATGCGACTGCCCGAGATGAGTTGTTGGAATCAGGCATGGCAGATGCACTCACGGTATGTCTAGGAGTGCATAGTTTCCTTCTTTTTCTTGTTCTTTTGAAGTGAGAAGGTGATCAGTAGTTTTTTATTATAGACTTGGTAACTCACTGGAAAGAGATTTCAGCTTCCATCTCATTTTGGCACCCTTTTATCATATTAATGAAGTTTGCTTTGTCATCTGAATGGTGACAGCCTAAGTTCTTGGATCCAAAGGATACAGGCAGTCCAAGTTTATCTGTCCCTAAAAGGCTAAAACTCATTACTTTGATAAGTAAGAAGATTTTATATTTTGTTTTTGATAAGTAAGAAGATTTTATTAATAAGCACAATGGCACAACCCAACTACGCAGGTATTGGTTCCCCCAATATGGTAAACTGAAACTATAGTGTCTCATTATGTGGTCTGATAAGTGGTGAATATTTTCACATTCTTTTTCCTTCTTCCTTAGACTTGTGGTTCATTTGACACATGATTGATGCATATACAATAGGCATCTGCTGATCAGAGAACAAGATTAATGATGTCTACGGAGAGATTAGGCAAATCGGGGGACAGAATTAAGGATAGCAGAAGAACCATGCTGGAAACAGAGGAGCTTGGTGTCTCAATTCTTCAGGATTTGCATTCTCAGAGACAGTCTCTCTTGCATACTCATAACACGGTAATTGTCATCTAAGGCTTTCAATTCAATTTATTCTCTCTAAAATGAGTAGGTTGCTTTTTGGCTCCGCATTTTCTTCAATGGTACTTTACTTTTCTGACTTTTCCACCTCAGTAATATTTGAACCGGGAATTTGATTGTGCTTCCTCTGATGTTCTTCGCTTCCAAATATTCACATGCCACTACTGTGCATCATTTACATTTCTTTTTGGTGTTATCATTTTTTCCCCTCAATAGTAATTTCTAGTTTTGAGCTTTTATTATCTCCGACCATAATATTAACTTTCTATTTTAAGATAGGTATGACTATTTCTCTACCTACCAATTGATGAAAATACATGCCACTGTTTCCATCTGATGATTCTCTTACCGTGCAGCTGCATGGAGTGGATGATAACATAGGAAAGAGCAAGAGGATTATGACTGCCATGTCTAGGAGGATGAGCAGGAATAAGTTGATCATTGGCTCCATTGTTGCAGTTCTTGTCATTGCTATCATCTTGATCTTGTATTTTAAACTTGCTAAATGAGGACATTTTCTCTTGTTGGGTTTCTGGGTGTCCAAGGGACACCATTTTCGCCTTCTACCGTTCTTGGTTCTTGTGAGCTTGCAATTGAGTGCTAAGTAAAGATACTTTGCTGTGCAGTAACAGCAACATGTTGATTTGCTTTTGTTCATTGTTGGTTGTATAATGTGTTCTCTATTTTTTGTCGGATGGAATGCCGGTTCCTCTATTATGATGAGTAAAAATGGAATGGATTATGATTAATCATAACTTAACTAATATGCCCTTAGTTCCTTGAAGAAAGTTAATATTATATCTGAGATGTTTTTGCATCTTTAGAATGTGTCCAATATCTTGCTAGTATTGTTTGTTCATAGTTGATTGTGTTCCATCAAATTCACGAGAGTGATGATTGATATTGATATACAGCCCTTTTCTAGCTCTTTCTATAGTTCTGCTTTTAAATGGAAGATATTTATATAAAAATTAAAATTTAAGATGAGAAACTCAGATGGATTATGTATTTTTTATGAAGTGGCGTTCACACTACGTAGATTATTAAATTATACTACTACATAAAATTCAGCTCAGTTTGCCCAGGTTCAAAAAAATTCACTAACCTAAGATTCATTGATTTCATGAAGATTTGATTTGTGAAATTTAAATTTTTAAAAATTTATTTTTAAATTATGTCACATAAAATATAGTTGTCAAGAATGGTATCACTTTATCCTTAATTTTATAATAAAAATATCTGAAGTACCTAAAAAGATAAATTATGTTTTTAATTCATATATAAATATTCATTATTGATATATGCATATATGAATTGTATAAGTATATTTAAAAAACTTAAAACTATTTAATGAAGTTTGCAGATAAAGTTATAAGATATTACGTAAATGATTTATTTTATTAAACTTAATTTACTCATAAGTAAACTCAGACTTTTTTTTTTTTTTTTTTATCTCATCAAGTAAATAGATTCATATTAAAAACTAAAACTGTTCCATACATCAGAAAAGAGAAACAAAAAAAAACAGTTAAACCAGAACCAACACAAAAGACTAAACTAAAACTTGATAGCGAATAAACTTCAAAACTTGATTGAATAAATAAATGAGATATTTATAAATATTAAATATAACTCAATTAATTTTAACGAATAAAGCCCTAGGCTGAAAAGTGTAGACCCTCTCTCTCTCTAAACCAGACCCTCTCTCTCTAAATAGCCTCTCGTCCGAATCCAGTTGGGGGAAGGGGGAGCCTCGGCTCCTCCTTCCTCGCCGTTTCCTTCCTCCCCTCGCCGGCCCTTCGTCTCCGGCGTTTATATTCTGTTTCGTCGTAGTGTTTTTTCTTCGTTTTTCTGTTTTCTCAGGTTGCATAAGGGAGGATCGCCGTTTCCGGTCATTTTAGCCGCCATCTCATCACACGCGCCACACCGGAAGGACGTCCAGGCGCCGATCTTCAACACCTCCAAATCCGGCGTCCAACGGAGAGGCGCGTAGCCCGCACGCGCGGGACGAAACTTCCAGATCTCGTCGGCGCGTGGCCACCACGCGCCACCAGGGAGCCCTCTGCCGCCACCACGCTCAGCTTCTCTGGGTTCTCTGACTCCGGGGTTTCCAAGATCGACCGTCGGCTTTCCTCCCCGAGAAACAGTGCCCTGCACGAACCAATGCCGAACTTTCGTGCACTGTTCATCCGTGTTTTTTGTTGTTTATTTTTCTGTTTGGTTGTTTTCAGCACTTTGTAGTTAATTTTTCTGTTCTATTGTTATTTTGTTGACCCGAGTGTTGTGTTGGACCTTTGGATTGGACGTACTCTGTGGCAAGAGCTGTTCGAGAGTGTTGGATGATGCTACGCTGGTGGCCGTACGGCCGGGCTTTGTGGTCCGTGCGTGAGCTGGGTGCCCGTCCAGGCCGATTCGAGATGCCGATGCTTGCGGTAGGCGTAACATCCGGGTTCGCACTAGTGTTTGGGGTCGATTTTTTGGTGTTGTTTGGTTTGTATTTAGGTGTAGGTTTTGGTTTTTAGTTAGTAATAATTTAGAAATGGGCTTTGGATTTGATGTCCATAACAGTGCTCCATCTCATTCCTCTAGGGAGGTTGGGGGGCCGTTTAGTTCTGTTTTTACAGAACGCTTTCTCTGTTTATGAGAGAGTTTTTTAGAAGTTAAGACAATGTCCGTCACTGGTTTGTGGTGGGGATGCCCCTGAGTTGATACGTAGTTGACTTATAATCTGATTTTTCTATGTATTAAGTCACAGTTGTAACTTCGATTCATTAATGAAATGAGTATGATTTCTTAAAAAAAAAAAAAAAAAACCCTAGGCTAAAATTCAAGTTATTTACACCCCTTATGTGAACATAAACGGGCAATTGAAACGGGCCCACTTATAAGTCTTTTGGAGGAGCCTGTCGGCTGTCACACTCACTCGCACCAAATAGTTAGCCACGTGTCCACACGATCAAATTGGTAGCGAGCTTTTCAAACGGCGCCTTTTTCTTTGTCGCCATCACCATAATTGCGACCTCTTCATTCCTTCTTCTTCATTTATTTCACTTAAAAAACAAGATCAAAACACCATACTTCCGGAAACCGATGGCGCATTACTCTCGTGGCCGCGAAGACGAGGTCGACGACTTCGACGAATACGATCCTACTCCGTACGGAGGCGGCTATGACATCGTGCTCACATACGGTCGTCCTCTCCCGCCATCCAATGAGACCTGCTACCATCGCTCCTCGTCCTCGCCGTCCGATGACTTCGACTACGGCCGGCCCCAGTATTCCTCGTACGCAGAGCCTTCTGCCTATCGCGATGAGGCCCTCGAGACTGAGTACAGCAGCTACGCCCGTCCCAAGCCCCGGCCCGCACTCTCTCCACCTGGAGGGGGACAGCTTGGAGGAGGTGGTTATGGGTTCCCTTCACCTGAGGTGAACAAGCCCGGACATGGTGCACCCGATTACGGGTCGGAGAGACCAGAATCGCAATACGGATCAGGGTATGACCGAAAGAGCGAGTACGGGCAACCCGAATCGGAGTACGGGCGGAAGAGCGAGTATGCACAGGCCGAATCGGGATACGGATCAGGGCACGGCCGCAAGAACGAGCACGAGCAGCATCCTGGATCTGGATACGGCCGGCAGAGTGGGTACAATCAGCAACCCGAATCGGAGTACCGGCGGAAGAGCGAGTATGATCAGGTCGAATCTGGATACGGATCTGGCCAGAAGAACAAGTACGAGCAACATCCCGGATCGGAATACGGTTCCGGTTACGGGCGGAAGAGTGAGCATGAGAAGCCACATTCACCGGAATACGGATCCGGGTATGGCCGGAAGACCGATTATGAGACTCACGAGTCAGAGTACGGATCAGGTTATGGGAGGAAGCCAGAGTATGAGGCGCCCCCGTCTGGCCAGAAGAACAAGTACGAGCAACATCCCGGATCGGAATACGGTTCCAGTTACGGGCGGAAGAGTGAGTATGAGAAGCCACATTCACCGGAATACGGATCCGGGTATGGCCGGAAGACCGATTATGAGACTCACGAGTCAGAGTACGGATCAGGTTATGGGAGGAAGCCAGAGTATGAGGCGCCCCCGTCTGAGTACGGATCAGGTTATGGGCGGAAACAGGTTCATGAGGAGGAACAGGGTGGTGGTGGGTATGGAGCGAGGAGTGAGAGGCCGAGGGATGATCCGCCTCGGAGGCCGAGTTATGGGCGGTCCGGGGAGGAGAGCTATGAGAGGCCTAATTATGAGAAGCGTGATGATGATGATGATGATAGTGGCGAGAGGCGCAAGCATGGATACGGTGAAGAGAGCTATGGCGGCAAGAAATACGTGAGCATTTCTGTTCTTCAATTAACGTTTCTTTAGATTCTGGTTTACATTTTTTTATAATGTCTGAGATTTTCAGATATGCATGGTAATAATTATGGAGTTGTAGCTGCAACTCAATTTAATTCTTACAACTTCTTTACAACAGCCTTTGGTTATAAAACTACAGTTGACATCTCATTCTTACTTGAGCTCAGCTAACTCTGCGTAGGCCGAGAACGATTAAGTTTAGATGGTCAGATCATGTGCAATTGAGATAAACGATGTGTTCATCATCCTCGTGTGGTGATTCTAACATCGAGTTCAGATTTTTATCATGTATGGTGTATGGAAAAGTTGGGGTAGATTTCTAGGGGTGCTTCGCATATTATAGCTAGTTCCTTATGCGCACAAATGAGTATGGGACGGGACTTTCTGCTTCCTTGAGACTTTAAGTTGCTACGGCCTTTTAGATGAGTTGAGATTTAAATTAAAATTTAAATAAAATATTGTTAAAATATATTTTTTAATATTATTTTTATTTTAAGATTTGAAAATGTTAAATTATTTATTTTATTTTATATGAAAATTTGATAAAATTGTAATAATTAGATGAGATGAATTGAGAAGTGTTGTGAAAACAAACGATGCAAACTTGTTCATACTCAAAACACCAACAGCCATGGAACCAATTTTTTAAATAACAGTAATTTCCAGTTTTTGGGGTGATAACTTGAAGTATCGAACATGGAGCAGTCCTAAGACTGTACGTATACCTACTTTATTTTAACCTTTGAAATGCGGGGAAATAACTTCAGCCATCTTACCCAGACAACAATAAATGGATCATTGTCCTTAAGAATATACTCGTGAAATATTTTCAATGGAACCAATGAAAACCTTATGAAACTCAACTAGTTGATAGTGTTATTTACAATTTTACATGCGTTGGTACATATAAATCATGGGCGCACGTGTTTGTCATCAGCTACAAATATAACTGCTCCAATTTTGTTTATTCCATTAATTTGTAAAGCAATTTGGTTTTTGACAGGGAGATGATGGCTCTGATGAAGATGATGAGAAGAAGAAGCACCACCGTTATAAGCATCAACATCACCACCACCGCAAGAGCGATGATGATGAGTGATCGGAATGCATGCAGGTTGGTTTGTGAATGGGATTCATGCCATAATTAGCTACTAAATAATGGGTTGAGGCATGAGTAATCTTGAATCTTTTAAAGTCGTATTGTACTGATGGAGAGTATTCCATACTCTAGATCTTGACATATTTAGCTCGATAAACTCCATTTTGTTTCAGTGTGCGTGATTCTAAATAAAGTCCCAGATAATATTTGGGCTGGTGTGTTTGTTCATCTTTATTTTGTTCAGATTGTTCATGCCATTGGAATCATACACATGTTTTTAGGTCTAAGTTTGACAGATTTGATCGGTAGAAAACATCCCATTTTAGAAAGTGGAACAAGAGAAATAGGCAGATGGAGGAAAAGGTAAAGATTTTCCAATCACAAATTACATTCTAACGATACTGTACATTCGAACTATAATGTTCAATGCGAAGTGGAGGAGCCTCTCTCTCTCTCTCTCTCTCATCCCTTTTTAAAAATCAAAGATTCAAAAGTGACATTTTAGGGGTTTTGTTGTTCCTATCCAAATTGGATTTTAAGTCAGCAGTTATGTTGATTGTTCTGGAACTTCTTTTTTTCCTCTAAAATTTCCTCTCCACCCACCATCCGCTCAACTGCCCAAGAAAATGTCTAATGAGAAAGATGCTTTGGTGTTCGAGTATCAAAGTGACCATATGTTGAGATAAAGAGGAAATTAAGGGCCGAGTTGGGGCTTTTTGTTCAGTGCCCAATTTGAATTGGAAAGTACTGTCATTATGTCATTGTTGGAAAATATAATATTTATTATTGCCTGTTAGCATTTTTTAACCAAAATATTATAATTGAAAATCAACCAAGGTACAGAAGAAGGGGACGTGGGGTCCCAACAATTATTCGAAAATAGTCAGTATAATGCGAGACAACGAAAAAAAAAAGGAAAAAAGAAAAAAAAGTAAGGGGTAGAAGTAGAACCACCAGTTTCTTGTTTTACATGACAAAAGCACCGGAGGTTTTCATCTTGTTCTGCAGCCAGTCAATACTGGCAAGCCAACATGAAATTGGTGGTTCCTATACTTCACAGCTTTTCAATTCCCAGCATCAGTGATCATGTGTGGGTCTGTGGGATGTGCAAGTATGCGCTGGGTGGCATGGGAAATGCAACTATTTAAGGGGATAACGCATACAATTAACACAAACCCAAAGATCATAACAAGTCATATTTTGTTCATTTTTAAACTAGTTTTCTTTCTACAAAACTATGAATGGCATCAACTTCGATAAAGAATAGAGGGACTACTTGCCGAGAATTGTTTAAAAACTACTTTGTAAGAAGTACGAATAGTCCAACCAATGAATTGGTGATAATATATAGCCCATGAGACATTAATAATAAAGAAAAGAACAGAAATTGGTTGTTAAATTAGATCTAGAGGAACTTCTTTATCTCAAAGAATGTCTTCAGATACCATAGCTGCAAGCCGGCTACTGACAAGCAAACCACAAGCGAGAGGAAACTAAAAGTAGCCATCTTAGAGTTGGTTGCTCTATTAAGTAGTTGCATTTCTTCCTCCCTAGATCACCAAAAAAAATCAGAATACATGATCAGATATAAACTGGAAGGGAATGGTGCCCCTCAGCATAAACAAACCAGAGCACAGAAATTTGTTTGGATACAAACTCTTTAGGTAAATGGTTGTTCAAATCCAAGGTCTTGGTATAAATGGTTTTACAAACTTGAAAATCATTTCCTATTAGAACTTAGATCTACAAGCAAGAAAAAGGTTGGAGTAACGTGTTTGTATCTAGAGAGTACAACCGATTCTTGGACACTAGCAAAGTAGGCAGGATTTTGAGATTTGTAGTTCCAGACACATACATGCGTGGAACATGAATTTGCAGAAACAATGGCGTTAAGTACAAACTTTTCCAATAAGCATCCCTTCCCCAGAAGCAAATACATCAATCGAGCAAGGTGTTAAAGTTAAGTCAATTGAATGCACGATGTCATTGAAGTTTTCATTCACAAAAATCAATTAGTATCCGTACCTCTCGTGAAGATAAAACATCTCATCGTGAATGGATACGACAGTTGCATGCAATTTCTTCAACTCAAGTTCCATCACCTAGCACAATATGAGATAATGCATCAGCAGACCATGTGAAGCATGCATTTTTGCTAATTGCTTGGACTCTTCATATAACAACAAGAATGATCACCAAACTGAAGAATCAAAACATTAAGATAACAACAGGAATAGGAGCTACTAACATCCATCATAATATAAGATTAATCCCGCAAAATAACTACCGTAACTGGTTTGGAAAATCTCAAGTAATAATGGGCTTTGGATACTGAGCCAGAAAAGAATTCATCCGATTGGAACGAATGAGATGATTTAATTGACTATTTCATGCATATTCCTAATCTGATGCTAAACTGTGACAATATTTCATGATCGTTGAAATCTGATGAGATTCTTCAACAACCATTCGCACCAGAAGCATGAAAAAAAAAAAAAAAAAGATCACGATATGCGAGAACAAAGCTGTAGATCAGAGGAATGCCTTCTTAAGTAAACTCCCTGAACAGCAGTACTACTTTTCAGAGTTATGGATTGTACATGATACAAGAAATGATAGACTAAGGTCATGCTTGGTAGGTGGAATAGGAATACCCACTCCTAAAGGTATAGGAACGGGCATGCGTCTTCTTTTGTTTGGCAATAACACATGACATACTGATTACAAGGTTGACAGGAAAAGTTGTTATCTCAAACAGTCGTGAAATACTGATTAAGACAGTAATGCAGGTTATTCCTAATTATGTCATGAGTTATTTTAAACTACCAAAACAATTGTGTATAGAGTTGGAGAGTTCAGTGGTGGGGACAAACAGGAGATGAACGGAGAATTCATTGGGAAGTTGGAAGAGGTTATCTAGGTCCAAACACATGGGCGGAATGGTGTTCAAAAGTTTGGAAGATTTTAATTTAACCTTACTAGCAAAGCTTGGGTGGAGAATTTTATTCAATTGTGAGTCTCTTTGTTCCAAATTAGTTTTTCAAGCAAAATATTTTTCAAATACTGATATCTTACAATCTTCTTTGGGATCAAAGCCTTCATATATTTGGAAAGAAGAACTCTGTTTCAACCGGCTGGAGGAACCTTCGCATAACCGGTGCAATAAAAAAATTTATTCTCCCTCTCCTTCTCTTCATTTTGTTCCCTCTTTCTCTCTCTTTATCAATTTTTTCCTACCCTCTTCTTCCTCTCATTCTCCCTCTCAATTTCACTCTTCCCCCCCCCCCCCCCCCCCCTCTTTCTGCTTTCTCAAGATCTGTGGCAAGGAGATTCAATGGTAAGCTTGCCGGCAAGCTATGGAAGGCAGAAGAATGGAAGGCTTTCTTCATTCTTGCTTTCTCCGTTCGTTGGTTATATATGCCCCTCACTAGCTACCGCCAATTGCTTCCAAACTTCGCATCTCACAAGCTTTTTTCAGTATTGTATCGTTTTCCATGAATTGGCCTCTTGAGGTGCTCTCAATGGCATTGAGAAAGCGTCTTGGTAGAAGTAAGGAAGGGATTATATTTTGTACTTCTGTTATATCAAACGAACGAGATTTGTGCTTTTGAAATGAAATATTTGCTTGTTTACGGTGATGTTAGAAATAATTTCTCTGTTTTGGGATTCTCTTGATTTTGTTTTGAATGTTTGGAAAATGGGTTTCAGGAAAGTGAATGCATATGGGTTGGCAAGCTAACCAGTGAGGGGCAAAGTCTGAAGAGAACGAGATTTGTTTTTGAAATGAAATATTTGCTTGTTTATAGTGATGTTAGAAATAATTTCTGTATTTTGGGATTCTTTTGGTTTTGTTTTGAATGTTTGGAAAATGGGTTTCAGGAAAGTGAAATGCATATGGGTTGGCAAGCTGACCAGTGAGGGGCAAAGCCTGAAGAATGGCAAGCTCCTCTCCTTTCACTGGTTTTGATTTTTACCCCGCGGTTTTCCACCATCGGTTGTACGTAGCAGGACTGATTTGGACAAGTATATATTCGACAACAAATAATCTTCCCAACCTCCTACTATTCACCACACTCCACACTCCACTTTTTTTTTTTAATTTTTTTTTATCAAATATTTTTTTTATGAATAGTGAATAAAAAATTTGAAATATTTAAAAAAAAATAAATTCAAAAAAAATATTAAAAAAAATATTAAAAAATATTTAAAAGTATGGAGTGTGGAGTGTGGGTGAATAGTAGGAGGTTGTGTAGCATTTCTCAATATTTTATTCAACTTTCAACTTTTATCTCAACTCATTATCCAGACAGTACCTTAGAGGGTTACAATTTACAATGGTGTGCAATATGAGCTTTTCAAAGAAGGTGATTTTCCAAGAAGGTTATTCTCATGTATTGTAGATTGTCTAAATAGAGAGAATATATATGCTTTGTTTTCATGAAGGCTCTATTCTGCCAGAGATAAAATTCTTGCTCTACTCTAGTCTTTTGATTTCTATAAATTAGTATCCCCAAGTTGGTAGAGAAAATGTAGCAGTAGCTGGTCGTTTACTTGCTATATATTCATGCTAAATGTATCAATGACGCTTCAGTATGGTGGTATTCTCCACCTGATTTTATTATTCAAGTAAGTACTCTTGTATAAGATGCTGCCACGTATAATTGATTTTAACTTTCATAACTGTCATAAAAAAAAACAATAGTTAGCTTTTTTTTTAATCTCATAATGTTTTTATCAGCTAGCATGAAAGTATCAAGGTTGTAATTAATTTGGCGTTGCGCCCCTACAAAAGAGGGAGGAAAAATGAACGACCTGAAATGACAGCATGCATTCACACTGCTATTTCCAATGCTGCTGCTGCTTCTTCTTCTTCTTCAGGGTGGCGATCCAATTAATGTTGACATGGTTTTTCTTGCTAGATTGACGTACGTACTAAAGTTTCAAGGAAAAGCTCGAGAAAGGAACATGCATGCCCAAGCCTGAAAATATGACCAGATCACTTGACGTTCGTCATCAAGATTATAAAACTAGTCTCGTATCAGAGAGCTGCAATGTGGCCAATTGGTACGGTACTTGATTATATTTGAAGTCAAAAGTACTCAATATTTGAAATGAAAAATTCACAGAAGGTTCCAGTACTACTGGATAGGAATATTTTAGAAATATCAAGTTGTTGTCCGTACTGATAATCGTGTCGACCACATATACATAATATTGATACGAACGACTAATGCAATGGAGAAGCCAATAATGTAGATTGCTTCAAAGTTGAAACATATCAAAATTCCACTCAGTTGGAAACATGCATGCATACAAACAAAATGAACGATCGCTGTCGCTGATTTCTTTTAAATTTCATATTTTTTGTAGTGGTTAGCTACTAACAATAGAGATGAATGGCCAGTACTTATTTTATTACGAAAGCAGTGACAGATGAACAACCCTAGTTACGTACATACCTAATTTAATTCAGCACAATGAATAAGCGGGACAATTAATTTGACTTTCTCTGTTTTAATCTTTTTCTTTTCTTCTCCACAGCTTGTTCCGTGACAATCATCTCTCTCTCTCTCTCTCTCTCTCGGTTAATTAATTGATGCAAGTGGATAATACTCCGGTCATGCTCAAAAGTAAAATACAATCATCTGCTACAATATTAATAGAAGAAGCATGCACGTCGATGCATATATATGTGTGTATACTATAATCTGCAAAAGCTGATTTTTTTTTTTTTGGAAAGAAGATGAAGTTCGGAAAAGAATTCGCTGCACAGATGGTGCAGGAATGGCGTGACGCGTACATGAACTACAACAGTCTGAAAGCAGTGTTGAAAGATATCGTGCGGATCAGACAAAGAAGCGTAGCAACGCCAGTGGCAGCATCGACCTCAAAAATTTCTTTGAAAAGAAAGGTTTCCCTCTACAGAGCTTTTAGCGGGCTAACAAGCCGGCACAGAAGCTCTCCGAGAAAGAATGAGGATGAAGTAATTCTTGTTCAGGCAGTGGAGCAGCAGGAGGGCGCAGATGGGCACTTCCAAACCATGTTCCTCATGTCTTCCGACACCGGCGGAGAGTACGAGCTTGTTTTCTTCAGGAGGCTTGATGATGAGTTCAATAAGGTCGTAAACTTCTACAAAATGAAGGTGCAGGAAGTTATGGACGAGGCAAATGAATTGACTAAGCAGATGGATGCTTTGATTGCTGTTCGAATAAATGTGGATAAACCGATGGTAGAATTTCATGGAACTGATTTGGAAAATCTTGCAAGCAATGAGAGAAAACCTGGACGGCAGCATATGGATGTAATTCAAGAAATTGAGATGAGCGCTGAAGGAAATTTGGAAGAGCAAAACCAAAACGAGATTGTCGAGAATTCTGGAGACAATTATAGGAAGGGCAAGGGGCAAAAGGTTTCCATCCAAGGATCGAGGCCAACATCATTAGAAATATTGGATCGTGTACATATCAATAATGTCACCCCCGAAACTCCAGTATCTACTTTGAAAGGCATTCTCATGAGTAGGAATTCCGCCACGTTCTTCGGCAAGAAAGAGCTTAGGAAAGCAGAAGAACTGATGACACAGGCTTTTACTGAATTCTATCGAAAGCTGCTAATTCTGAAGAGCTACTGGTAACACGGTGTTCTTCAATAATCATATGATTAAAAACAAAGTCATTTTCTTATCTACGATCTTTGTGGATGGAGTTTACCTGAACCTAGTTTTAATGAATGAAACAGCTTTTTGAATCTATTGGCATTTTCAAAGATCATGAAGAAGTATGACAAGGTCAAAAAGTTTCTGTTTCTATTTTCATCAATCAGATACTACAAGGTTTTTATTCTGATAGACTGGCTGGCTTCACTACCACAGATCACTTCAAGAAATGCATCAAAGACTTATATGGCGATGGTGGACAAATCTTATCTCGGTAGCTCGGATGAGGTTAGTTATTATAGATCAGGAAGTTCAGCTTATGCTACTCTGAGCGGATTCTAAATGAACAGTTTCCTTCTTTTCCATCTCGTGCCCCCGCAGATTACTAGGCTCATGGAAAGGGTAGAGGCTACCTTCATTAAGCACTTTGCAAATGGAAATCATAGAAAAGGAATGAAGATTTTAAGGCCAAAAGCCAGAAGGGAGAGACATCGGATTACGTTTTCCTTGGGTGAGATGTGCTAGCAGAAGCAAATATTCTGCACACTTTTCAGAGTTAAAAAGAAGATGCTTGTTTGATGTTTTTATTTTATTTTTTGATTGATTATAAATCAAGTGTCTCCTTTTATCGGAGTCGTTAATTACTTAATAACTCATCTGCTCCCTTCTACTTTTCAGTATGTGAGGCAAAGTTCCTAAGCTGTTCAATGGCCTCGGAGAATTGTTTTCCAAACTAATTTTCAAATGAAATACTAAAGACTAGCCATCATCTATGCTCATCATACATCAATCTACTTAAATGTTCTAAATAAATCTTCAGGCTTCTTCTCTGGCTGTTCACTTGCACTTGTAGTAGCCACCGTTGTGCTTATACATGCAAGAGATCTCCTGAAAAGCGAGGGGCGTACTCGGTATATGGAAAACATGTTTCCTCTTTACAGGTAACAGTTCCAGGTGTTGGGACAAACCATTTAATACTTATCTCCTATAAACTTAGTGCATGCTTGCTCATATTATAAACTGTAATAATGTTTGTGCCCGTGCTTCAGCTTGTTCGGATTCATTATCCTGCATATGCTTATGTACTCTGCAAACATATACTTTTGGAGGCGTTACAGAGTCAATTATTCATTTATTTTCGGCTTCAAGCAAGGAACAGAATTGGGCTACAGACAAGTCTTTCTTCTCAGTTCAGTTCTTGCTGTACTTGCATTGGTTGGTGTCATTTCAAATTTAGATATGGAGATGGACGAAAGAACAAGAAGCTACGGAGCCGTAACTGAACTAGTCCCTTTGGGATTACTTACTGTAAACTTTACTGCACAATCTCTTCAGAAAAGCATTTCACATAAAAAAATTCCCCAGATGGGTATGAACCATTGATCTTTTTAAGTAATGCAGGTTGTGGTTCTCATAATATTCTGTCCCTTCAACATCATTTACCGTTCAAGTCGCTTCATCCTAATCCAATCAGCGTTTCATTGTCTTTGTGCTCCTCTGTACAAGGTCTGGTGGGAATAAGAATTTGTAACAGCGATACCAATCATTTACACCGACATGTAAACACGAGTTTAATTAATGTTCTCATCTTTTCTCCACCGTAGGTTACCCTCCAAGACTTTTTCTTGGCAGACCAGCTAACTAGCCAGGTTAGACATTATGCTTACGTTAGCATATTAATTATTGATACTCGTCAATTGTTATGCTTTTGCGTAACTTTCTACAATTAGGAAAGCCAAAAGTCTTTACAACTTTAAATGAGAATTAATGAGATATATTATTTTTCATGTAAGAACTTCAACTTAATTATATTATAGATTTAGCCTAAAATTATGATGAGGGTGTGGATGACATGATTTCAAAGGAACAGATTGAACTTCACTCTTCCAAAATATATAATATTACTGCGTAATCCTAGCAAAAAGAAGAATCTCGGAACTGTCTCTATTGCAAGCATCGATTAACACACTTGGGTCTTTGATATAATTTCAGGTGCAGGCTTTCAGATGTTTTGAATTCTACGTTTGTTATTATGGTTGGGGTGACTTCAAAATAAGATCAAACAAGTGCCATGGAAGTGATGTTTTTAAAAGTTTTTATTTCATTGTAGCAATAGTTCCATACTGGATGCGTTTCCTGCAGGTATTTAGTGTCCGTTCATGATATGTTGAATATACATGTTTAACGCATGCGGCAACTGTTTTTGCTCACAACAAGTCTAATGTTTTAGAGCCTTCGACGCTTGGTAGAGGAGAAAGATGCAATGCATGGGTATAATGGACTGAAATACTTCTCAATAATTGTAGCAGTTGCCATGAGGACAACTTATGATTTACAAAAGGGGATGACTTGGAAGATAATGGCTGCAGTGAGTTCAGGTGTTGCAACCATCATTGCTACATATTGGGACATTGTCATGGATTGGGGTCTTTTGAGAAGGCATTCCAAAAACCCATGGCTGAGAGATAAACTCCTTATATCGAACAGAAGTGTTTACTTTGTCGCAATGGTAAGAATATATATATAATGTTCATCGTCATTGCATTTTCACAGCTGCTCTGGGAGGAAGAGTACTCATAGTACTTCAGTCTTCTTTGTTTACTGAAATTGAACCATGGCTAATTAACGTCAGTTAATTGCAGGCATTGAATGTTGTACTGAGACTTGCTTGGATGCAGTCAGTATTAGGGTTTAGGGAAGCACCTTTCCTGCATAGACAAGCGTTAATTGCAATAGTTGCCTGCTTGGAGATCATTCGACGTGGAATTTGGAATTTCTTCAGGTATGCTATATATAATAGTAGATTAGCAGTACATATACAATGTATATGTGCTTCTATATGTATATGTGTTTCCACGTGTCATATGTGCTGATATTCATACACTTGTGTAACTCAGAAGCCATTGATTCTGGGTGAAAAGCAGTACTACTTAAGACATAGAGAACTCATAATATATAATATTGCAGTAGTGGTAGGTGAGCTTAGTTGTGAATATATGAAGCCAACCACCATGAATCAATTCGTGATCAAATATAATTAATTTAGGCCTCAAGAGTCAAAACTCCCCTCATACGCTAATGATGATTTTCAACTGATCAGATTGGAGAATGAACACTTAAACAATGTTGGGAAGTATCGAGCATTCAAGTCAGTGCCCCTACCTTTTCACTATGACAAGTGACAACGATGAAGACAGGGACATATAGGCATGTACAACTCGGAAGATCAGAGTAAAAAAATGACGGTTGAATGATGGCTATCACCATTCATATGCAGTTATTTATTTGATCTTGGTGTTGCTTATTGTTTTTAATTTTATCTGTATTATCTATAGTTTGAGTGAAATTGAAATGTGTACATTGAGAGAGAGAGAGAGAGAGAGAGAGAGAGAGAGTAGTAAGGTTGGGTTTAGATAGAGAGAAGTGTTGTGAATAGTTGTGAGTAGAGATTATAGTAGATTTGTGGGTCCCATTGAGAGTAGTTTGAGTTGTTTGGATGTATAAAATATGTTTAGTTGTTAACTTTTGGATAGGTAGTTGAAAAATGTGTGGATCAATCAATGATTGATTTTTTTTAAATAATGATTTTATTTATATATAATAGTGATAAATATTATAATGATTTTTTTTATAATAATGATAAATATTATAGTGATTTTATTTTTTATTTATATATAATAGTGATAAATATTATAGTGATTATATTTTTTTATATTTTATATATAATAGTGATAAATATTATAATAATTTTTTTATATATATAATAGTGATGTTGTGGTTCAGTGTGGGGGATTCTCTCCATGGCTGTGCGAGGACAACTAGACTCTGATGTGAACCCAAAGAAGTGGGTTTGACGACAATGTGCAGAGCTTAGTACTATACAATTCTCAAGACTCAAAATAACAAGCATGCTGCTTTAGATAAGCACATCGAACCATTCCATCAGACCCTATTGATGCAAAGACCACGAACCTAGTAATTATGATGGACAATGGCTAGTGACCACCACCGTTCTCTTTCACCAAGAGTCAATTGAAATTGCTTGGGTAGAGAGAGAGAACAAAAAAAGAAGAGCCAATTGAAACTATTTGAAAAGGAATTCGAGTGGAAGTTGAAAATGCCTGCTTTACCACCACCATGTTTGTGCTCCCAAACTACCCTGGCCGTGCTCTTTGAAATAGCTTTGGGATCAAACGTCCAAAGCACAGAACCTAAGACAGAGAGAGGAGATTTGTGTGGGACCTGTTCTGCTTTCCTGCGCAGGCCAGGGCGTTTTAAGTTCATGATGGACCCCACAAGAACAGTGGGGAAACGATAAACAGACTGTAAATTTTAGAGCCTTGGAGAACCCGCACCAATTACACCATGTCCAACATCGTAGAGAATGATATCAAAGTTTACCATCAACATTACTTTTGTGCTTGAACTGTGGGGTGCCTCTAGCAGTTCCCAAGCAGCTGTTACGTTACCCTGGCAGTAGTAACCGTTTTTCCAACCAAACAGTTGGAAGACAAATTCATCAACCAGCAGATTTTTTTTTTTTTCATATAAGAACCAGCAGAAATCCATGCACAGAAATCAAATCTGCCAATTAAAATATTCAATTTAATGCCACGCAAGTTTACTCGGCACATTGGAATCACAATTTATTAAGTTTGTGGAACTGATTCTACCCAGAGCCATGGAGACCAGTTTTTCAGTTCCAGCTTGTATCAAGAACTAGAAGCTAAAAGAAGCGCACTACAGCAACCACAGAGACGATCTCTGTCACACGGAATGTGAATCCTCATGATCACCATCTTCCCCCGTATGCAAGGAGGCTGAAGAGTTTGAAGCAGAGTTTTCAGCAGTTACAGCACCATTACTGTCATCCTCCCGGTTTCTATAAAGGGATGAGAATGACATTGGATTGCTGGTGGAGCTTGCTTTTTGAAGGGCTCGTATTGCTTTCATTGCTGCAATAGTGCTACGGTATAGATCCACAGTTTCCTCTGCAAGAGTTGATGGTGTCTTGGGTGAGATATTTGCTACATTAGATGGTGGTGGGCTTGATAGTTCTTTCGTACAAGGATTAGATTCAATAACTTCTGCTACCAATGGGAAAAGGAGTTCAAGATTCTCATCACACTCATGGACTAATCTTGTGAGAGGTTCTGTTGTAAAAAAAGGTTGATCAAGGGCAAGTTGGGTAAATGGTAGGCACAACAGTCCCCCAGTTCGCTTGTCATACTTCTTCAAGATCTTAACTAGCCCTGATGAAGAAAAAGAATATAAATGGTGATAAGCTCCACTTCACAAATTCAAATTGGACACTTGGGAAACCAAACAAAAAAATGGTTATGACGTCTTTGTTGTATATTTAGAATTTACAAGGCTCTAATATTTTTTCAGTAGCATCCATGAATAATGACAAAGTTCATATCAACCCCAGTTATATTTAGAAGAGAAACTAAATTAGCGAATGTTATACCTGCAAAATTTAAGGAGCTATAATTTTTTAGAAGCACCATTTCCCCATGAATGGAGACGAAGTCCTTCCGAATCTCCATCATCTCTTCACTAAATTCACTCTCTGATGTGAAAACTCCACCTTTGCTGCTCTTCTCCTTAACTTGCTCTATTCTTTCCTTCAGCTCCTATTAAAAAATTGCAAATAATCTACCTATAAAGAATAAAAATGCAAATATGCATCGATGAGGAGGAAGGCTAAATATTTGGTTGGTGCCTCGCCATTCTAAACATGAAATAGCAATATGAATAAACCCAGAGGATTCTCCAATGACTAGCCATTGACTCCCATAAAATAGACTTCAAAAATAAAACAAGCATCACATGACTTCAAGAATATTTTATTCAACAGGAAGAAAGAAGGGGAAAACATCAACTTCACAACTCATTAAAAGAACTGTATTTACTCAACTTATATCTAACAAACTACGTTGTAGACTAAAATCTTTAGTACTGCCTGATACTACGACTCATGATATTAACAATTTATCTCAACATGAGAAATTCAACTTATAGAACAGAGAACTTGCAAAAATTCGAAGTAAAAAGGTAGAACCATTGCCATATTGCCATCACAGCCATCATAGCCTGGTCTGCACCTCAAACATTGATGAACAAAAGAATCAATTATACGTCACACTCTATATGTGCAGTGATAACGAGGAGTCATGCATGCCATTTGGAGTTGGGTAAAATATGTGCATGAGAGAAGCCACAGCCAAGAGTCTTCCAAACTCAGAAATATAATATATGGACTCATGCTGAAGATCTTATCGAGCCCCAATTATTCAAGCCAAAACAAATGCAACTACTAGATTTTATGGTTCCCAAGGAAGACGGTTGTGGAACTGTATGTGTTAACGCCCAAGAACAACACATCCGGAAGGGGAGAAAGATCCATTCTCAGACGCGCTGAGGTAGACCGGGCCTCGATCGGTGAGGTGTGGAGCCCCCGGCAGTGATCCGGTGCAGCTGTACGGTGTCCGTGCGTACGACTATGGCAGCAAACAGTATTTAAATGCAAAGAAAATAAAGAGAGATGAACACACAAATTTTTACATGGTTCGGCACTAGGCCTATGTCTACGGGGTTTTGGGGAGGGGAGATTCCATTATAATGTGCTTGTTTATAGTCTCTCATAGCCTCTCATTTCTCACTGTACAATAGGAGCTGGAGATCTACTTGCTAGAGAAGATGTTCTCTCTGGATCCATCTGTCCAGAGGTTAAAGAAGAAGTCGAAGAAGAAGCCTGGCCAAAAAAAAGTCCCTGAACTTGTATGTGTCCATCCTTTTTATCTAACCTACTTCACATGTGCGCCTCGGTAGTGGTGAAGGATGTCTACTTTGGGTATTCTGACTGTCTCTCCCTTTCCTACTTTCCCCTAACACCTCCCTGCCTCCTAACACCCTCACCTCCTTGTCATTTCTATTTTCCCTCTCTTCTTTTGCCTTCTAGTGATGACCCCTTGATAGGCTGGGCCTTGAGAACTATTTTGGGTCTGGTATAATTTACCCCCTCATAGTATGGTTAGTGCCTTTCATTAGATCTGGAATAAATGAAATGTTCAGATATCAATAATACCACCAAAGCATCACTAAAAAACAAAATGTCCTTCATAGCTTCTTGTTGGAACTTTATTCTCGAAAATCTTCATGACATGTATGGGCCTCCCATTACCACACCGAATAGGATTTTCCCATATGGGCCTACATGCAACCCCAAAATTCATATTTGATACCCATCTCCTATGAAATCAATGATACGCAAATTTGATGAACCACATGAACTAAGGCAATTTGGCAGATAGGCTGCAATCTGATGGTGAAAATTAAATTACACAAAAGGCTTCCAAACTAAAGACCACTGCTACTAAAATATGCCTTACTTTACAACTCGTCCTATGTAAATTAACTTTGATTTGGTATGCTTTCAATAAATCAAACAACAGTCAGCGCCCTAATTAATTCATTCAAATCGTTCTAATCCTACATGTAATAACCTCTCTAACTTCCCCCTCTTACAACTAACCAAGATGACAAAGAATGGCACCTTCTAATACTTTTACTTCCATTTACATTCAGTACAATCAATTTCTGTCCAGCTTATTCTAAAACCTTTTGGACCGTTTTTTTTCCAAACAGTACATAATTGAAGTTTTCGCTTTCCAACGCAAAACGTTGTTAATAAAGATATGGTACAAAGACTTGCAAAACAAATTATACAATCGGAATCACCCTTTAAACTACAAGGCATATCCATGCACATAGATACAAGACATATTTATCAAAAAAAAAAGATACAAGACATATCCATTCACATAGACCATAGCAACATATATTGGGACGCGCGCATGAGACTGATTACGAAAGAGAAAAGTCAAAACCAAGAACCTGAAAGCGTATGATGAAGTCTTCCTCTTTATCAACGTAGAAATCGTTGAACTTGTCGAGCTCTTCATTGAGAATAAGAATGAACCATTCCTGGAGGTCCGCCAAGGTGGGTTTTTTATCGAGACCATCATTACTGCTAGTATTATTAAGATGGTTCGGATGAAGATCGGAATCTGGGGTGGCGGGATTGGGAAAGTGGTGCTTGAGGAGCTTCTTGAGAGGCTTGTAGCAGAGGAACTTGTCCCTCCACGCCGGGATGGTCTCCTCCAGGTGGGTCTTGAACTCCTTCCCGAATTTCATTTCAGATATGCTATTCTCTGGGATTGATTTTTTACGGAGCAGAAAGATATTATATTGCGTTTAAACGATACGCCCACTAGCGTGCGGAACTCATGGTACTGCTTTTGCATTGTGCACATCGGAAATAATCAGAAAGACAAAAAGGGCGATTACTGAGGACTTTTGGAATATTTGGAAGAGGGTGGGTAACGAGAAGCATATTGTATTTGTTGATTTTGCTCTTATCTGCTGGCTCTACTGCTTCTGTTTGGAATCTTTTGTTTCCTTTTTGTCAGGTGAACCAAACAATAAGATAACCCAAGTTAGGATTGAGGGATCATCTATCCGTTTGAGTTCGGATAAAAACTTAAAATTCTTCGATTGAAAAAATATATATTTATAAGGGGAGTAGAATTTTTCTATTTCTAATCTCTACCACATTTATTAAACATTTTTAAACGGAATGAAAATTGTGGCAATAAATATTTAAACTTTTTTTTTTATGTCTCTTATTTAAAGTCAATAAATTTAAAAAAATATATATAAAAGAATCTTTTGCACCCTAACTAAGCAAATTATTTGTATGATTAATTATTGAATAATTAACTCTAATATAAAATCAGGAGTTCAAGGAGAGTCTCGTATTTTTTATAATTGGAATGAGTCACCACGAATGGCGAGGGGTGCTTTGGCAATAGACAGAGCCCGTATCCCTTATTTATGTTGTAAATGAGGTCATATTCAATTTTGTAATAAGGCTTGGTGCACATGTGCAATAGTTGAAGTTTGCAACCACGTTTTCCTCCTTTCACAAGTGAGATTTTAATAGATATCTTTCATTAAAAAAAAAACTCTGATATGCCAAAAAGGGTAAGGCAATCTAGGCCCTTGAGTCAAAGGATATCGAGCTTAGAGGCACCTGCCGCTCAAAACTTTGTTCAATAAAGCCATCAACATATGGTGTAAGAAGAAATGATGAGTTGATGAAATCAACCCAAATCAGTCTTTTAATAGAAAATCTATCTGCAACCACTTTATTCCTTCCATCTTGCATTCAGAGACCTCACACCGACTCTATTTCTTCATTTAACACTCATTTCACAATTCCATCCATTGAGATAAAACGATTTCCGATTTCTATTCGTATGCATGCCTAAACATGGTCGGAGAGCAATCCCAAAATTGCAATAAAAAAGAAAGAAAAATAAAAGAGAGCATCTTACATTAGGCCCGATTCAGTTACAAGATTCCGTTAAGATTAACTCAATTCAGTCTAACTTTAAACCGAGTTTAACATTCAAATATCTAATTTTCAAATTACTAAACTCATTTCAACTCAAAACTTCTTTACATGTAAAACCCACAATATTTTTCAATTCAACATATCTTTATATGTGAGACCCATTAACTTTTTTAATTTTTCATAAATAATACTAAACTCATTTTAACATTCAAATATATTTAAATTCATTTTAAATAGACTTCACATAACTCAATTCACCTACTCAACTACCATTCATAAAAAAACTCAATTTAACTAAACATCAATACGCAACCTAATAATTCAATACCCTTAAGCATGGTTGAAAACTTGAATGTTCGTAAGGGCTTTCAACTAAGATTGAAAACATTATCGTTCTTCTGATTGATTGGACTATATTAGGAAGATGGTTGCACCTGTTTGTCGGAGTAATTACTCGCTCAATATCATTTAGGTGTTAAGAGATTGATTCTATTTCGAAACGTTTTCTTCCTCGAATATAACTTGTCTTTTCGATCACGCAAGCCCGGTACAGTAACAATGAAGGGAGGGGGGCACAGACGAAATTTAGATCATTTTAACGGGCAGAACGGAACAATTGATGATCAAAATCTTATTGAAGCGCCCAAAAAAGTAGAACCTGGAAAAATAATAGAAAAGAAAAAGGCCCGGTTAAAATAAAAGGACACAACAGGTTTATGCTCCACAAGATAGGGGATCTTGACTGCAGATGTTCAGCCTAAATGGCTTCCAGGGCCTGAAGTATATCAGCCTTCAAATCTTCAAAGTGTTCGACTCCGAAGCTAAATCGAACCAGGTTATCCTTAATCCCATACTTGAGCCTTTCTGACTGAGGTAAATCCCTGTTTCAAAAAACGATTGGAAAACAAGTCAGCGTGAACATCTTTATCACATCACTTTGTTATACATCGGCATATCAAACATCAAGTGTTGAATTCTCATTTGGAGGCGCAATCGCATAGTTAGGCACTTAATATAGTATTTTCATACTAGATTTCCATAAAGGCCAATTCACTTGGTTAGGTTGCGAAGATACTTATTCACAAGTGCACACAGCAGAACCATTGCAATCAAAATGACGAAAACTGTAAATCTAGGGAACAATATGAAGCAGAACTTGAGGGAATACCAGTAAGACATAATTGCTGGCTGATCCACAATGCTTTCACAGCCACCAAAGGATGGGGCAATGTATGGGATTCTTAGTGAATCAACAAATTTTATGGTGGTTTGTAGGTCTCCATCAACCTGCATTACGGGCAAAAAACTTTTACGCTAAAATGTGACATACCATAAAAGGACGTACACAAATTAGAAAATATATCCCCAGTGGTCAGCATGTTAAAGCAGTGAGAAATAATCACCTCAAAACTGACCACACCACCAAAACCAGTCATCTGACGCTTGGCAAGGTCATATTCAGGATGACTTTGCAAGCCCGGATAATACACACGCTTCACCTGCCAAAAATAAGATGTGATGATATCAGTGATTATATCAAATAGAAAGGCAAGCAAGAAAAAATGGCAGTGCAACAATAGTGCCAAGGTGTTTCTACATGCTACACAAGCTAGCTGCAGTGGAATGGTTGTGAATTTAATTTGCATTATTCTACACTTGTATATATCAATGGAATTGACACCTTAGGATGTGCCTCTAAAATTTCGGCCATCCCCAATGCTGTTGAATTCTGCTGCTGTACACGAAGATGCAGTGTCTTCATACCTCGGATGATAAGGTACGCAGCATTCTGTGCAGGAAAAGTAATACAATTCATCATGATGGAGCTGAAGTTTCACTAGATTTGCAATAGATAACCACGTTTCCTTATAAAAAATTTGCAGTGCATAACAATAAAAGTCAATATCTTGTGAAAGACTACAAAAGGGACTTACTGGGTTGAGAGCACCACCCAAAATATGATGCAAATTACGGACTTCTGAGACCAACTTCATGGAACCACTAATGCAACCAGCAAGGACCTGTAATAAGAAAAATTCTTGTGATTAACTTCATATTTATAGACATCCCACTTCTTTATATTGTTTTAACTAAATAAGCTGCCAGTATACTTTAAAAAAAAACTAAGTTGCCAGAATAAGCCAACTTACATCATTGTGGCCCCCAAGGTACTTGGTAGCAGAATGCAGAACAAGATCAGCCCCAAGGGCAAGGGCCTTCTGGTTGAGAGGTGTTGCAAAGGTGCCATCTATGCAGACCAATGCCCCTTTCTGGTGGCAAAGTTCCGAAACATGCTTGATGTCAACACATCTGAGGAATGGATTGGTAGGAGACTCTGTGAAGAAAAGAGAAACCTGCACAGAAGTGTAATTCCACCCAACTTAGGATTGCCCATAAACAAAGTAAGTAGTCAATAGAGCACTTAACGACAAGTTAAGCACTATGTTCATTACTGACATTGTTCTCATTCAGCGCAGATTCCAAGGCTCCTACATCTGCTGGGTCAATAACAGTAGCCTGCATAAGTGATAATCATAATCAAGAACAAACCCACTGAATAAAACTACAAAAGTAGCACCAAAATACCCCATTTCTCTCAATATATCAAACTCTTTGGGACACACCAGCTCTTCCAAGCCAAGAAGGGCACAGGTACTTGTCATTGAAAAAATGTCAAAAGACCTGGATAGACACATTACCAACAGCATGCAGATGATCAACCAAAAGAAGCAGAACCTATACCTTGATTCCCATCCTCGGAAGAATAGTCTCGATGAATATCCTAGTCTTCCTATAGCAATCAGTTGTCGTCACAAGATGCCCACCAGCTGGAACCAATGCCAACAACAAGACTGTGCTAGCACACATTCCAGATGCCATTATCAGGGTTGATTCAGCCCCCTCAAGTGCACTGAATACAGGGACAAATACAAACACAACCTCACTACATGTTCAATCAATTAGGTGTAGATCATAAAGAAAACTAGTGCCCGGCAACAAATGCATGCCTTATCTTTTCCTCTGCAACCACTGTTGTTGGATTTCCATAACGCCCATACTCAAAACTTGCCCGGCGTTTCTCCTATCCCATTAGAACATGCATACATCAATAAAATTCCATAAATAAAAATAAAAAGTTCGTTCTATTTTAATTCGTTTTCCCATCAAGAACCTTTTTAGTTAACTATCCTTTTTTACAAGTTTATATATCAACTACAAATATATGTACGTATATCTATGTTGCTAATTATGAATGTTAAATATGAATTTAAAAAAGCGTTTGCATACCTTGAAATCAATGAGCTGAGCAGTATTGTCAAAGAAGTAGGCAGAAGTATTAACCACCGGTGTGGTAATTGCGTCAGTCAAAATACCGCGTCCAAATCTCTCGCCTAACAACCCACGAAAATGCTTTTCAGAACATAAAATAAAAGCACCAAACCCGAAACCGTAATAATAATATAAAAAGTGGAGAACACAAGAAAGTATCGTCACCAGCATGAATAGCGAGGCTCCCATCGTAGCTAAAAACGGAGGGCTTGGATTTGGGCAAACCCTCAACGCCAACGCTACGATCCACTTCCTTCTCCACCAACGTCACGTCATCCTCGGCTGCAGGATTGACCAGCGACGGGATCGGCGCGGCGGAGGCCGGAGTGGCCGATGCTGCGGCCGCAGCCGCAGCCGCAGAAGGTGAAGCGGGATTGTTGGACCACGAGGCCGCGACGATCTGGGCGACGCCGATGTTGCTGCAGTTCCGGCGGGCCTTGGTGCTAAGCTGGCGTACGAAGTTTGGAGGGAAGCGGAAGATCAGGGAGGAGAGGCCGCCGTGGAACGATACCGTTCCGTGCGCCGAGTAGAGCCTGCCGTGTCTCGGCTTCTTATCCCCTCGTCCGATATTCGGCGCGCCGGAGAAGTCGGGTTCCGAGCGACACTCGAAGGAGGGAAAAACCCTAGGACACGTGGACACGGCCATTACGATACGAAAACGGCACGTTATTGCCTCGGACTCTCCGGAGACCTTTGGACGTTGCGTTCTCTCTCTTTCAGAGAAATGCGAAAGGTCATTTTATACGTGGTCGTTTGTCGTGTTCTTATTTTTAACCAAAGTTAGGTTTCCAGCCACGCAAACCTGAGTTAGTGGTTAGAATGAGCCGACGGATGTGTACGGAAATTTTATTTTTTTATTTTTAACAAAAACAATTTTACAATTTATCTATGAATATTAAATTGCGTTGGTTTGTAATTAAAATTTATAATCACCAGATATATAGTATTAGAAAATAAAAATTCTACTCAGAATGGACCTAAAGTTAGTGGTGCTGAAGGTGAGGTGAAGATTCCGAATCGAACATCCACTTTGGTATTGATTTTCAACGTTTGCTGGTGGAGGTGGCTTCGTGGTACAGCGTCTGCCATGTTTGGTTCAAAATAATACAGTGTTGATGAGGATGTCCCGACTCCCGGCTAGCATCGAGTTTTGACAATGGTCTGCTATTTGTTTTAAAAGTCAAAGTTTTATCTAAAGTTAACATCATTAAATAGTTAAAATAATAATATAATATTATATATATTAATAATATTTTTTTATATTTTTTAATATTATATATTAAAATTATTATTTTTAAACTTTTTTTTTCTCAACTTAATTATTCAATAATAATCATTTAAAATATTTTTAGAGTAAAATATTATTTTGAAGATAAATAGTAGCCGGTCAAATTAAAAAAAAGTAATAGATTTACTGTAATTTAAAAATGGAGTCTTAAAATTTTAATTATTATAATATAGATTACTTTTAAACTACTTAACCAAAATTTAATTAATCACTGACATTTAGTTAAGCCAATCCGAGTGCTCTAAGTATGCTGTGGGATCAGGATTCCATCATTCCCAAATTCACAACAGACAAACACAGAAGGAAAAAAAGGTTTATCTAGCCGAACATTCCATAAATTAGCACGCTAAGAATATGTATGTGAACAGGAAAATGGCGGCGGCATTTGACCAAAATTTGAAGCCGCCATTATGTTAACCGCGTTAGTCATTAGAGGTGCGTTTGTTTGTTGGATCTAAAAATATGACTTACGAACATTACCTTCGAATTTTAAAGAGAGAGACATCGAATCAAAAGGAAATATAATCCTTAAGAAACATGAATCCATCCTCAGTGTTCTCAATTCCCTAATTGCTATAGTTTAATTGGAAATACTCTAAATATAAAAAAATTATATAAAAATAATTTCATAAACGTTTAATTTGATTTATTAAATTATATATTATTTTTATTATAAAATAATTCTATCAGTTATAGTTAAATATAGCGTATAGACTATAGCCCAAGATTATTGAAAACAAGTTAAAAGCCGACGATGTAAGAGTGCCCATGATTTCTTTCGCTACTTTTTATTGGGTTTGGGAGGCAGAATCCAGGTTGGAAGGCCCCAAGTAATTTTGGATCAAAGGATGAGACCAGAAAGACGTGCTTTGAGCAAAAATGAGGCCCAATTAAACTGAATAATGGGCTGCAGTTGCAACCCCAATAACGACTAAGTCCCAGATCTGTAGTTTTTGGTGATGGGCTAAAGTAAGTGGTGGCCGGTTCAACAACCCTTAAGGCCCACGGTAGGGAGAGTGGAAATGTGGGTCTAGGAATGCCGGGTAGAAATGTGGGTCCATGGGCTAAAAGAAATTTGATGCAGGATGACCGAAAGAAAAGATCTTTGATACTGAAGGAGCAAGTTGTAGTAAATAGAGGTATTTATAGAATTAATATAAAGAAATAATATTTACAATAAAAGAGATTGTGTAAATATCGTGCATTCATTTAAAAAATAAATAAATATAAAATTTATATAAAAAAATTAAATTTTTAATACTTTTCTCACTCTTTTTTAAAAAGAGTACGCGACACTTTCATAACTTATGATTATATCTAATATTATTCATCTTTCTAACACTCTCTTCAGGTTAAATCAAAATTTGTTCAAACAGTAAGATTTCAATGGATTTGGATTCTTTAAACTTCTAGACCGACATTTTAAGATCTAGAACAATTAGAGAAAGATAGGACTCATAAATAAGAGCGTCATAACATTTCTTTAAGTATTTAATACTATTAAAGCAAATTCACTAATACTATTATAGATTCTACTGATATTTCGTTTCACTTTTACTTTAAGTTGTTTTTGTTTTTAATGATATTAGGTAATACTTGCCGGCAATTCAAGTACTTTCGAAGATGTTACAAAAAATTTCAAGTACTTTCTAAGCTCTTTTGCACTGGTGTTGTGAAAAATTCCGTAGAAATTATTGGGTTGAACACGCCAAATATTGTGTGGTGGACCCATAACCATTTATAAAATATAAATATAAATACACATCAATTTTTACAACACATTACAAAACTATGTTTTAAAATAAAGGGTAGTTTAGTAAAATACTTTATAAAAGTAACAAAAATATAGAACTCGATTCTAGATGGCCGAAAGTGAAGAAAAGAAAACTCCTACGTACGTCTTCCTTCAAATACACCATAAATAATGTGGGTATGGTCATGTAAACTTGTTTTTGCCTTAATTTCCTTGTGTTCCCTTTTTAAAGCTCTTTCTTTATAATTTAGTGAGGGCGTTTTCAAGGCTAAATTGGACATTTACCCATAAAAGTGGCTGAGTTTCATGTCGACCGAGAAGACAATAAATTAAGATTATATCATTTTCGATCCTTTTGTTTTAAAAAACTTGACATTTGTACATATATATATATGGACATTAATATCTGTGAACATATATAGTACTATAATTTTGTAAACATATCATACTAATTCAGGACATTGATCAAAATGCTAATTGCCGACGACAATCTTTGCATGCCATATAAATATATATATATATATATATATATATATATATATATATATACATACATACATACATAACATCATTTCTAGTGTATTATTGCTTCCTCTTTCACATATCACAAGCCCTTCACACCGGTCGGGCTGGTTTTTCCACATAAACAGCCCTCCATCAATCTTAAGCCACGTAGGAAAAAACACAGGATCAATTTGTATTAGATTAAACCCGTTTCTCATTCGCACCTCTGCCCTTCTCTTTTTCGCTGCTCTCTATGCATTGTGCTCTCAATTCGACACCGACATCGACGTCGACTCAACCATCTCGTTTGACGCTGACGCCAACTCAACCATCTCGTCCGATGCCGACTCAACCATCTCAGTCCGACACCGACAAAAAGCGTAGCTTGAAAAGTTACCCCCGAATCGCACCCCCTGGTTGAAGCTCAACCTGAAGAAAATCAATCGGGTTGATTGATTTTGAATGGATTATGGTTTGATTGTGGATTTTGGTTTGATTGGGTTTTGATGGAGAGGAGATAGAGATGATCAACGAAGATGGTTGAGCTGGCGTCGGAGGGGGCTGAACCCTTCAAAATGGTCGAGTTCCGTCGTGGCTTGGTGGCAAGGTCCGTCGAACAGGAATCAGGTCCATCGACTCTGTGTTTTTTGCACTTTCATTAAAATGAGTGCTTTGGTGGAAGAGGAACGAGAGCACGAGAGGGAGGGTTGTAATGAGTTGTTGATCAGGTATAGATAAAAGCATAGTATGTAAAATAGAAAACTAATGTGGAGGGTTGTTTATTGAATAAAACAGTCGAACCGGTTTGAAGGATTCTCTTCACATATACAAGTATTTGCTAGCTGCATGCATCCTGTGTCACTATATATTCCTAAATTTTGTTCAAACTGAGTAATTAAGTAGATGTTTTGGTTAGTTATTTGGCTCGTTTAGATAGTAAAATGAGATGAAATAGTTTTAGATAAGTTGAATAAAATATTATTAAGATATTATTTTTTAATATTATTATTATTTAGAGATTTGAAAAAGTTAAATTATTTATTATATTTTATATAAAAATTCAAAATAATTTTCACACAAAAATTTATGTATCTAAATGAGCACTAAATTTTCAGAGCCATGTGGCCGTACGTAGCTCATAATGCGCACTTTTGTGCAAAGCATATATATATAAATATATATTTATATATATATTCCCCATTCGTCAACATGTCATCAATCCGATTGATCATAGCCAATATGAGGATCACCTTGATTAATATGTGCATAAAAGTAGAAAAAGATACATACCATTATTAGATTTCATTAAAATTGTTCGACTTTTCCTCTATATTAAGTGGATTTTATTGTTGGCAGATATGAAAATCTTCATCATTTATTACACCTAATTTAAAAGAAAAATATATTGAAGTTGATGGAACATGCAGATCATTATAATTAGCTAGGGACCTTATAAGAACGTATATTAAGCATTTAATATTATACGAAAATATTATTTGGGCGAGTACAAATATTATAGGGTATATTTTATGTGTTATTTCTCTCCCGTTTTAGACTTCACAATTTCGATAAAAACTTAAAGAAAATCTTAATTATCATTTGCAACAGTTCAAGGCATGCAGTACTCGCAGAGAACTCATTATGTATGCTATATTATTGCAAACTATATAAATATATATAATATATATTCTTTCGAGTTCGAGGTTGGTATATATAAAGCACAAACAAAAATTGCAAGAGGAACTCATTTAATAAGCACAGTTGGCCTGAGTCGAGGCAAATTTAAGACCCATGTGAGGTGCATTATACACCGAAATAAATGCTCTACTACAATAAATACAAATATATAGATGCAGAAAAAAGAAAAGTATGTAGGGTATCTATCTATCTTTGACATCTAAATTGTGGCCTGAATTTCGCCATTGCTCCTCCACAGGCCACAGCTTTCAACATGTACAGCCTGGATTCATGATCCTCTCATTAAATGGCAAATATATCTTTTTTTTTATTCTTTTTTTTTTTTAAATATATATGAGATCGAATCATCGATGACAATATCATGACAGATCGTTGCGTACTTCATATGTTTTTAATTTCCCCTCTCCAGTCAGTTGGATTGATGATCAGTTTCCATGCATTAAATTAAAGAACGACACGGCAGTCTAATAAGCTCTTTCTATGGCCGACGGATAAAACCATAAAATGTCAGTATATATGGTCAATATCTTCTTAAATGGTAAAAATAAATATACAAATAAATAACTACGTACAGAACAAAATATACTCATCACATGGTTATTTTTTCAAATGAACGATCCATGTTGGCCGATGAATTTTGTTTACAAGTAATTCTACTTATTATTTTAATTCTTATCATCTTCTCATCATATCATAATATGACATTAAATGATTAGAAATTATTTATTATATTTTACTTATGAATTTATTATCTAATTATGTCACATCATGATATAGTGAGAAAATAAATTATGAATAGAATTTTTTTATTTTTTATATTTTACATTTCCTCGAAGGAAATAATTTCTCTCGCAAACCATTAATTCTCGTGCATGCAAACACCAAAGAAAACATTTTCATCATCTTCCTCTGGAGGACCTAGCATTCAAAGTTTCCTTTTTACATGGTACATAAATTTACTAAAAAGAAGCACCGGCAAGTTAGGGCTAGCTGGTGCATGCATGGGGGACTAAATTAAGATGGAACAAGTGATCATCTAGGAATTAAGAACGACTCTTCTCACACAAAATATATACATATATAGTACTTCACAGCTCACGGCCGCGTAACGTTGAAAAGAAATTAGTGAGAATCCAAGAATTAATGCGACGCCTTAATTATTAATTATCCATACATGCAGTACGTGATTAAGCAGTCTTTTCATGCTTCAATATCCATACATCCATGACTTATATATGCGTACGAATCGGCTACCGGCGTACGTTGTTGTGCGTTGTGCTTTGTTGAGTACGTGTATAAATGACCCATTATGGTTAAATAAACCAAAAATTTCAGCTTTAAATCTTCGGTCATTGATCATGGTAGTTGCCAAATTTTGCATTGTGTTGAAATGTCATATATATTACCAAATACGTACCCTAATGGCTAAATTAATTGTTGTGTCCTCGGCATGCAGCCCACTTTCACATGATGACACGTACACACACACAGTGCATATATATATATATATATATATATATATATATATATATAAAGGCTACCATTGTTTGCAAAGAAGATAATTAATTCATTGATCTTTTTGAGTATTTTACTACTAATATTTGATGTAGAGGATGATGATCGATGGTTCTACTTCTACACTCACGATCGATATATTATCTAATTTATCCGGTCGTCATCAGTCAAGCCCAGGCCAGGCTAGCTATATAGCTATCGATTGAAGGGCCGAAAGCGTTCTGTTAATTATTAATATATGATTAATGTATTGTACGATACTATAATTAATATAAAAATTTAGAAAAATATTATTCTGAGAACTCCAATCCATGCCCACAGTATTATTATAATTTGATTTATAAAATTCAAAATTTATATTTTAGGTTATATTATATGACGCAGATGATGTTTAGTGTAAAAATTTTAAAATAGAATTATTTTAAATTTTAAATTTGAAGGAGTTAGGAACTATTTATTGGATACAATTAATCTATCATTTGCAAAGAAAAGAAAAGGGTTCTCAATTATTTTTTTCAGTGCTAGCTGCACCAAGCGATGTGGTAATCTTCTAAATACTATGAGGTAACTACTAAATTATTACTTTTCACCTACTTTTACGTAAGCACAGCCAAATATATGGAACCAAATAATTAAACGTACGAGAAAAAGTTATATTTTGATCGACCAAGTTATTTTTTCTAAATTTAGCCCCATGTGACTTTAATAACCAGAGGATGATATATATTACAAAACAATGAAAGTTTAATTAATTAAAATTAGGAGATAAATTGTAAATTTGATGATCATATGATCATCATCATATTGCAAAATAATCACGGCATGAAAAATAAAGTGTAATTTCCTGGCCCCTTTCTATTTTCTAGTTTGTATCCGGTGGACTTTGATGATGTAATTGGCTGCGTCGGTACTTTTTTCAATATAAATTAATTTATCACGTTAAGTTCTACCATATTAATAGAGTGTACAAAAAATATATAAAAATGAAAGTATGTATCAGAATTGATATTTAATATAGACAACAACAGAGGTTAGATTCCTTCTTATTCAGACCAGTATGGCATGTCCATGGCACCAAGAGACAAGAAATAAGATACTGTCCATGGTTTGTCTTTGAAATATATAGCTACGTACAATATGAATATATATTTTGAGCCTGGACACGTTGAGGACGTCTGAGTCATTCATTTGCATGGCCTCCATGATTTGTCGAAACAAGAGAAGGAGTCAGCAGGCCAAAGGATCAACCCAAAAAGGGGGGACCATAAATATTGCCGATTTGTTGTCAAGACAGCTTACGAGTACTGCAGCATGCCTCGATCGGTTGCAGAAGCAAAAATAATGGCACTCTTTCTTCGATCGATCGTACTGGACCATAGCCTAACATAATTTCATTATTCTAGATATCATCTAGACCAACCTAGACCCTACATTTAAGTCTCGATCGATCGAGATCATCATGCCTATGGTAAAATATTGGAAGATCGACGATCGATGCACGCAATCCCTTTATGATCTGTACGTACTTACCACTGCATGCATTTACTATGTGATCATAATGTACTCATGATATTAATTGATCATGGAAATGCATGCCACACAATTGACATTTAGGGCAAAAAAAGAACATTTGTGTCAATACCACTGCATGCAATAGACAAAACCCTTGTTGCAAAACACAACATTTGTGTCTGTGTGTCTATACATGCATATGTTTAGTGACCAATTAGACCCTATATATATACACACGTACGTACCCAAGTAATGCCATGCTATATTTAATGAAAGTAGTAGAGATTTCGAAAAAGAAACTGAAAAAGAATGATTTTTACAACTTTGTAATGATGATTTGTCTTATCTCCGAATTTGCTTGATAATTCAGAAGAGTCCTTCTAATTAGATGCGGCACGTTGCCCCGTTATCAGCCGTCATGACAATATTGTATCGTGGTCTGCCCAAAATGGTGCCATATATGCCAATATTGCTTCACATAACCATACAAGACGAGTGGAGACATGAGACCAGTACCTAATACTTATGCACCACCCAACACGTTGTTTTTCTTTTTGTTAATTTTGAATCACAACACTCCAAGTACTTCCTAAGCTAGCTAAAAGGTCGCTATGGCCGTCAATCTATCTCCAAAATTTTGCAAACAGTCTTGGCTTTTTTCGAGGGGCACAGTACTGTAGCGCCATGTGGCCGGTACGTACTGATCTTCGGTTCAAGTAAAAGTAGAACTGACTCCCTCTGAATTATGAGCGTCCTAAGTTGCATCTCAATGATTCTAGGAGAAAAAATTACAGATCCAAATTGATCCCTTGACAAAACTGGTTGCAGATAAATCAGATGATCAAGACATCAAGGTAAGTAACATCGGATCGGAGCTCTAAGTTGATATCAAGATATTTTTTTTTCCCGAGTATAAGTTTCAAGTGAGTTATAATAACCACCTAAGATTGAAAACAATAAAATATTTGCCCTCTTTTTTATTTTTTTAATCTTATTCTCAAATTGAGAAAAAATAACTTCTACATGATATAAGATTATACAAAATAAATTTATAAATTGATGTAATTTTATAGGATCCGTTAGATATACTTTATAATAAAAATAACTTTACAATTTGATGTATTACATCAAACTACATTAATTTGTAGATTTATTTTTGTATAATCTTTTTATCTTTAAAGTATTTCCCTTGAAAAAAATTGTCAGATAAAATTTGGAATTAAATAATTTGTGCTTTCCACTTATATATGTCTTCTTCTAATTTTCTAATGCCAGAACACGAGGTGAAAACCTCTCTTATCGGAGATTTTTTTTTTTATAAGATTATATATCAAGATCCAACAAATCTTTTTGTTTTGGCCAGAGACTCCATTTAGAATCAGAAGTCACTTTAATAGACAGGACCAGATCCTCGATCGACCCTTGAGAGCTCAGATCTGTATTAATGAAAAGGTAAAGACAAAAAAAGGCACAAACAAGAAATAGATTTTCATCATCTGGTTGAACACTCGAAAGATTTGAAATGGCTATAACTATGAATGAGCATTTGACATGAGAGACAGATTGCCAAAACTGTATTAACGTTGCTGTCACGTACAGTTTTCAAACATGTGAAGCATTTGGTTACTTTATTTCAGATATAAAATTTGTACGTGGAAGCAACCAAACTAGTACTGCTTTGGCAATGCCATCATTTCTCTCTGAAACTCGCTTTTAAACAATATTACTTCTTGAGTTGGCTTGAGGAATAGCACTGTGTTGTAGAAGATCACTTCTTCACTTTCTGATGATGATGACCCGCCCGGAATTCTTGACAAACTTAGAACATTGGGGAATCAGAGGGAGAAGAATTGACCAAATTAAGAATGCTATTCCAGTAGTTCTTGTTATCTTCACAGTATTCGCTGCCGCTTCCATTGTGATCAGAATCATCCCCTCCATCTGATAAACTCTGATCATCGGAGTTGTTAAGCAAAAGATTAGTGAACCCCTCATCTCCCATAACATTTCCGAAATGAATATGTCCAGTACCACTTGTCCTCAGAGATTCTGGAGTCCATGTTCCTTCCATAGAGATCGACAAGTCATGGAGGCTAGATGTAAAAGACAATGAATTCTCTAACCCCTCTTTGTATTCTGGCACATCGGTGGAGTTTTCAAAGGGTTTCCAATTATCTTCTTCAGCTTCTTCTTTGACAGCTCCGGTCTCGGAAGAACCTGAAGTAGAGCCGACAAACTCGATCATAGGCATTGAATTGTCCCCAACTCCAGCAGTCAAAACTGGAGGCGCATTCTCAGAAAATGTAAGTGTTGACGATGGAGACTCAAGGTCACTGCCAATTGCTGCGACTGCAGGAACACCACCATTGCCTTCTGTTGATTTAGACCAGGCTCCATTCCAGCCTTTTAGTATATGATCCAGAGACCTTGGAGGCATAGGTACTCCTGAGTTACCGAGCTGATGTTGTAACGCATGTGAACGTAGCTTTGATTCTCTAACCAGTCTAGCTTCGGCTTCGAGCCGAGCACTCTCCCACTGAGCCATGTGGCTGAGGTTGGCTGCACTCTTGGATTGACCGTCGCCAGAGAGTAATGCATCATTCTTGGGCTTGTGGGTGACAGGGTCTATCCCCATTTTAGCTAACCTTTTCTTAAGATGCGTATTCCAGTAGTTCTTGATCTCATTATCTGTTCTCTTTGACAAGTGAGTAGCTATGGCCGACCACCTGAGGACACGACAACAAAGGAATAATTAAAACGTACGAACAGACCCCAAAAACTATAATAAAACCCTAGAGATTATCAACTACAAGCAGCAATTATAAATATTGCAGCCTGTATCCAAAGACAATAATTCATGATCAGCATATAATATACAAGAAATAATCCTCAGTTTCTATGACATGTTTGAGAAAAAATGAAATCACAGATCCTTTAAAAAAAATATACAGATTTATTTATTTATTTATTTATCTTTTTGTGCCATGAACATAATTTGCATTTAAAGATAACCCACTTAATAAAATTGCGTGCGTCCGGGGAAAAAAAAAAGATTGAAATTGTAGACATTAAACAGTTCGAATATAGGTAAAAATTAGTGAAAGAGATCTAATCTGTGTAGGTGAGAGTGTAGAGTACTGACTGGTGCAGAAAGTGATCTGAGGGACGAACCATTACATTAAAGCATGTATACAGTATATATATGTATGACATAATTCAATTATTAGTGAACTTTGTTAAAAGGAAGGAAGACGATTACAATGAACATCAAATGATCTTTTTATCTCTGAAGGCGTATATAAAAGAAGGAAAAGCGCAGGAGCATGCTTAGACAAATCCGATCAACGGCCATGAATGTCCGTGCCTGGAAGTTTCAAGATTAGGACTAACAGGCTTAATTAAAGTTCCAAATTAAGACACATTAGCCACAAGGAGATCGAAGAAGCCACTTTGTTTTTTGTGGGAAAAAGGAATTAACAAAAATAAAAATTGGACAAAATAATACTCAACAGCAAAGTGCTATATTTTACAAGAATCTTGAATACCTGTTCCCCAGGAGGGCATGGAGTTGGATGATAGTCTGTTCTTCTTGCAAACTGAACTTTCCTCTCTTAATATCAGGTCTAAGATAATTAGTCCATCTCAGTCTGCAGCTCTTCCCACACCTCTGAAGGCCTGGAAAAATGTAACACAGAAGTCAAAGATCAAGAAGTAGTAATTAAAACCGATATCTCTTAACAAATAATATTTCCTACAAATTAGCTAGCTAGGATCAGTGCAGTTCATCACCAGCTTTTGCCGGCAAGGCACGCCAGCTTCCATGGCCATGTTCTTCGATATAAGCTAAGAGCTTTTGATCTTCCTCCGGCGTCCATGGCCCTTTCTTCAAGCCCACCTTGTCACAGCACGGTGACCGACCCATATTTGGAAGTTGAATCAGCAAAGTAATTAAGGAGGAACTGGTTCTTGCTCTTCCTTATAGTAAACAAATGCAACAAGTAGTACTGGACAAGCTTGTCTTTGTAAACTGAGTGGGCAGATCTGCCAGATCATGAGAAGAAAAGGTCAGCGACAGAATTGAAATGAATCCGACCCATAATATATAAAACCCGCCTGCCGAAAGTACCCTTATGGCCAGCTTTATTAACTTTAATTCAACCAAATTTGGTGGCATATATATTCGGAGTTGTAGTACATATTAATTTACGATCATGGGAATAATTAAAAGGAATGGCTGAAATGTCTTTTCACTTGATAAAGTTACATTTTTTTTTTCTGGTTCTACAGACATTGAAAATTAGGTACAAGCTTTCAAATTAATTAACTTCTTGTCATGATTTTTCAACTGAGGAGTCTCCAAGGATTTATGGGTATGGCTTTAAGGTGCGGTTTTAATTTACTAACTTGCATAATGGGAACATGCATGCATTTCTTCTCTAACCTTTATAACCAGTACTTTAATTTCATGATAGCATTAATTCATTTCTTTTTTGGATCTGTACATTGCACTGATCTGCATTCAAGTTAGTTCAATTTTCTAACTTTTTCGGCCGTGGTGGTGAAGATATTAATGGCTCAATTAACGTCGAGTCGGACTCAGGACTTTTATAAGAAAATTGAGATTTTACGTTAATTTTTTTATTTAAGCTAAAATATTGTAAATGAAAATTATGCATGCATGCATGCTTTCGGTAGGCATTTCAAATAATTTTTCTTCCTTAAGTTTTAAATCTTTTATGTCAAATTCGCAATGCCATATATATGTAGACCAGGCCCCCACTCTCCATGATCATGTGGCTCCGCCATGCATTGCTTTTGTTAAAATTAAGGTTACTGAGTGAAATATATACGTAGCTAGCTAGCTAGCCCAACTGGCCTATCATCCCAATCCGAGTGAAAGATTGAGGACTGGTTTGAAATATAGATCGAATTTATATTTATTCAGTTTAATTTAATTTTAAGTTAAATCTAATATTTAAATATTTAAATTTTAAATCTTAAATTACTAAATTTATTTTAATTTAAAATTTCTTTATATGTATGACGTATAATCTTTTTTCAATTTAATATTTCTATCTTCAATTTTTTTCAACTTCTTGTAATAAAAATATCTTAATCTTTAAATTTTTTTAAATATATTACATAAATTTTTTTTACTATTTTAATTATTTACTATTTATAAAGAAATCAAGTCAGCGCGGAGAAGCCAAGCAGAAAATTTTCATGAAATGGGTGGATTTCAAAGTCCAACCACCAGTCGTGCCTTCACATGCAACATGTAGAAAACAAAGCAAAAAACAAAGAGATTTTACAAGTGGACTATATACGTGTGCTCACGCGAGGATGAATCACGACCCCACTGCAGTAACATCGCGTTTTCAATCATACAACCAATGATGTCTGCAAACGAAAAGACCTGTTGCGCCCTCGCAACCTTTACTATTAGCTGAGGTCATTCCTGTACGCTTTGTGAGGATCGAGCCCGAGGCCTTTCATGGTCACAATTATTATTTTTCTCGTGCTTTCTTATAGTGGTGGGCCCGGCCACCGCATGGCGGGACGGGTAACCTCGTTCTGCCCATGCGGGGGCGGATCCCCTGTCCAGCATCTAAGCCCTCTAGCGGGGGCAGGTGGCGGGAAGGGTCCAATTCCGCTCCACCCCGCTTACATTTATATATATATATAAATAAATATATATTATATATATAAATATATATTATATTTCATTATATTTGTTTATAAAATATGTACTAATAAATTTAAAAATTAATACACAATAATTTACACAAAATATGTATTAAAAAATTACATTATTTTTAAATTATAATCATATTTATAAAATTTAAATTTATAATTTGAGTCTAAAAATACATTTTTAATTATTTTTGAATTTAGAGATAATTTTTAAACTAAGTAAAATATAATATTTTTTTTTTAAGTAGATGGAAGCAAAATGGATTGGAAATCCGTCCCGCACTCTTCCCCACATCCGGAGGTGAGGGAAGGAGATGAAAACCTTACCCTCGCCCCATCCGAGGCGGGCTGCGAGGAAGGAGTGGTCCCGTCCCGACGGGAAGCACCCCTACTTTCTTAATCAGGATCGGCCCCAATCCAAAAATATCAAGAAACTGAGGTTGTGATTAAAGTTTTATTAATTAATTGATCTAAAGTTTAGGGTGAAAGTCTCGATAACCATAATGGCCGTGTACGTACGTTTAGAAGACCCCAAAATTATGGACAATCAAATACGGCTTTAGCAGCGTAAATAATAATATAATACGACAATCAAATAGGCACAACCTTAATCTCGAATAATAATGGAACATAATTCAATCCTCTATTATCTCGATTCAGCTGCTTCGAATTATATATTCAATATCTCCCTCATTTTAAATACCCTTATATATATGTGTGTGTATATATATATGTATAGATAACTTACCTTGCCAGAAAAGGCTGCTTCCATTAATCAAGAAGTGTCTTACAATTGTAACTCTATTAAAGGGTATTTACATATATAACATGGTCGAAGCACGAGCAATTTATTGATGTGGGGCTGTTGGCTTGTGGATGGAGGCCGAGGTCATGTCCTAATTAAATGATTTAGTGCATGAAAAATAAAAAGACAAAAAGAGACTAGGTCCCATGCATACATTGCATGCAGAAGAAGCTAGCATTAGATAAATGCTCAGATGGATGATCACTTAATATATATGTACGTACTTTTTTGGTGCCAGTAGTGTGTGCATGCAAGGTAAAGGTTCTCATGATGATGGATCTGATCATGATCAGTATCAGTTACATATTGGCTGGGAGGCACAGTAGCAGTAGTACTGTAACTGGGGACACCACCTTAAATTCTTTGTTATCATCATTATTGCCAGCTTTATATATATAGCTTCGTATAATATATAGTATATGGTCCAACATAGTTTCAATAGCTCTATTAATGTGAGACAGAGAGAGAGAGAGAGAGAGAGAGAGAGAGAGAGAGAGAGAGATTCTTAATATTTGAGTATCAAAAGTCTCTGCATTAAATTGACCATGTTCCTGGCCCTTATGATCAGTTTATCAGTTTATCTTGAACATGGCGCGCGCAGAAGTCTCATTTACGTATGTATGTAAGTCATCCACGGATATATATTGTAGTAGCAATTATTAATCTGGTCTCAGTTATAAAAACCTGATATATATATATATCCTGACACCACGATCGATCGAGGATGAGATTGAGCTATATATATTAATACATCACGAGAATGCTTCTGCATTATTTATACATGTTCATGATTTCGACATTATTTTAGGCGGCTTCATGTCTCAGAAGCAGGTAATTGTTTTCGAACGAAGATTATATATAAATTGAGTTATTAATTCCTTAAGAGTTGAGTAATTATTTGAGTACTTTAAGAGCATTTACCTCCCATTTTCCATAAAATTTCTTAAATTTTATCTAAAATACAATACCATTCTCTAAATTTTATCTCAAATTTTAACTATTTTAAAAAAACTTCCTACATCTCATTCTCTATCTTTTCTCTATCTTATTAAAATAACTTTTTCTTATTCATATTTTATTATTTTTTTCTCTCACTTCTATTTCCATTCTTAACTATTACATTTTTTGTCTTTTTTCCTCTTCTTTTCAAAAATCACATTTTTTATCTTTTTTCTAATGATAATTTTTTTTGTCTTCTTTACAACGGTAACATTTTTTATCTTATCTCTAACAATAACAGTTTTTAGTCCTATTGTAACGGTAACTTCTTATATATATATATATTTATAAATAGGCATTTTGGTTACAATTACATTCTCGCATTCTCTTGAACCCAACCCCTATTTCATCTTACAAATCTCCAATTTTTGACTTCATCTCCTACTCACTTTATCAAATGGCTCGCTAGTTCTTCCGTAAGTTGTTACTTAACTTATCATCTGAATATGAGTTGGAGATTGTTCTTAATGATGATGACGGATCAACATCCCAGCGTGGTCGCAATCGACAGTGTCGTAAGTATATTCGGCGCGATCATATTCAAGAGCATGAACATAAGCTATTTCGTGACTATTTTGCAAAACCACCAGTATATACCTCAAATCTTTTTCAAAGGAGATTCCGTATGAGTCGTCTGCTATTTTTTCGTATTCTTAATGAGGTTGAGGCTTACGAGATTTACTTCATCCTAAAAAGACTCATTTCCTAATATAAAATTATAAACAATTAACCATTAGAATTGAAACAGCAAATGAGACTTGACACAACACATAACACAACATTGAGACATAGCACAATGACATTGCAACCCAAAGCATTGACACATCACATAGCATTGAAACACAACACAATATTGACACGGAAAATAACAATGGGTTTGCACAGACCAACCCAAAGCATTGACACAGCACATAGCATTGAAACACAACACAACATTGAAACAAAAAATAGCAATGGGTCTGCACAAACCAACCAAAAGTATTCCCAAAGCATTAACACATCATATAGCATTCAAACACAATACAACATTGAAACAGAAAATAGCATTGCGATCTGCACAGACCAACTCAAAGCATTGACACGTCACATAACATTGAAACACAATACAACATTGACACATAAAATAGCAATGGGTCTGCACAGACCAATCCAAACCATTGACACAACACAACATTGATACAGAAAATAGCAATGGGTCTGCACAGACCAACCCAAACCATTGACACAACACAACATTGATACAGAAAATAGAAATGGGTCTGTACAGACCAACCCAAAGCATTAACACAGCTTAGATACGTTGAAACACAACACAACATTGAGACAGAACATAGCAATGGGTCTGCACAAACCAACCCAAAGCATTGACACAACATATAACAGTGAAACACAACACAACATTGAGACAGAACATAGCAATGGGTCTGGACATACCAACCCAAAGTAATGACACAACACATAACATTCAACCAACAAATAAGTATTGAGAGAGCCCAAGGGCATTGAAACACAACAGTAAATTTGCAACAGTAGCAATGCGGCTGCACAGACTAATCCTAAACAATGGAATGGAGAGGGATTTTAGCAAAATTCTTAAATTTTTTTCTTAAAATTTAGAGATTTTAGGGATATAGGAAACGGGCTATGAGTGCTCTAAGATATATGAAATATAGGAGACATGGCGTCATGCATAATCTTAAATAATGGAGAAAAATTGTGAAAAGAAAATTATGTACGTAATTTGAACGTACATAATTTGAGGTGCTAGCTGATTAAACTGATAGTTTTTACAATAAATCTTCCCAACTTCCCAACACTCCACACTCCATCTTTTTAAAAAAAAAAATTTTAATTTTTTTTATTAAATAATTTTTATATGAATAGTAAATAAAAAATTTGAAATATTTAAAAAAAAAATTCAAATTTTTTTTTAAAAATATTAAAAAATGTGGAGTGTGGAGTGTGGAGTGTGGATGAATAGTAGGAGGTTGTGTAGCAAAACCCTAGTTTTTAATACTTTTTATAATGAATGATGATTTAAAGGAAAGTTTATTTTTTCTTTTATCGAAACTTTAAAAAAAGTGTATGGTGTAGCTAGCGATTCCAGATTCTACCCAATATATATAAATATATATCCCCTTGAATTTAAAAGCGTCTATAGACTAATGAACAATAATAAACAGTAATGAATAGTAATTTTGTTTGACACTTTTTTTCCTTCTACTTATATTCCTCTATACATCCTTAGATCGAAATCGATCACCAAATCACCACACAATAACAGATCACAAAATCAATCACACAAACAGATCACAACACAACAACATATCACAAAATCACCACATAAACAGATCACAAAATCACCACACAACAGAGCAAGGGAGCTGCGTCGTGGCTGCTAGAAGTGGCATACGGCGACGTCGTTGCGGTCCTACGGCACTGGATTTGGGATCTTGTGAAGAGAAATGGCATGAGAAGAGCTGGGGCTTTGGCTGGAGGAAGGGGAGGGGTCGTTAGCGAAGGAGGAGGATGTTGGTGGTGGTGTGGTGGCGTGGGGGTGGCTAAAGGCGGCGCTATGGGGAGAAACCTGTGTGTGTAGAGGGGCTACGGAGGAGTGGGTGGTGGGTTACGTGGAAGTGATCCACGGCGTGAGGGGAACTTAGTGGTGGTGCTTGGTGAAGCTAGGGTTGAGTTGTGACAGCGCAAGGGTGGAGAACCCGTGCGTCGAGACCCATTTTGGGTTGCTCTCGTGGGGCTGAGGGAGGAGCTGCCAAGGGGTTTCGACGGTGGGGTTTGTTTGCCGGCGTGAGGGGAAGCCGGTGAGGTGGTCGGTGACGCCGCACGGCGGCGCTGGGTTGCTTGAGGGAGGAGATCGGGTGAGAGAAAGGGAAGACGTGCAGCTGGGAATGAGAGAGAGGAAGAAAGCGAAAGTGAGGGGGAAAATGATAAGTTTGATCCAACGGTAAAAGTTTAAACATTGATTTAAACTGATTTAAAATAGATAATTAAAATATAAATACTATATCATACACTTAAAATTAACTTTAATTTATAAAATATTAATATTTCATCATTAAATAAATGATGAAATTTTGCTAAATATTTTTAAGAAAGTAAAACCATATAAATAATTAGAGTTGTTAATATAATTTAAATCTCATAATATTCTTAATTAACTAAAAAAAGGGAGAGTAAGAATAAGGGTGGATTTGCTACATACAAGCTCACTACATCTTCTACATAGTTGGAGATAACATGACATGCATGCATTGATCTCTACCGTCAAATATAATTAATTTGTAAAGCTAAAACTTCAATACAGCTTTAACATTATTTTCAACAATTTTATTTTTTTGATACATTATTTTCAATTAGGCAAATGTGGCAAACGTGCTTTGTACGTTATACAACTGCTGGTGTGTGTATATATTTATATATATATATATATATATATATATATATATAATGCTTAAATTCTTTTTCTGGGCTATCAACTGCAGACCTATTCAGATGGTTTTGGGCTCCTCAACATTGGATTTTTCCTAGACGGCTTGGGCTACAATATTTTCTGGGCCGGCCAGCTCATTATATAGTCGTTGGATGGATGTCTCGGGTCCACATCCTTACAAAGAAATTAGAACCAAACATCTATATACGGGGTCCAGAACATGCATCATTAAAGACAAACATTTATACAAGCACCATTTGATAATATCAAAAGGGCGACGAAGGAAACCCGTTGCAGACACTTAAAGACAACGGAAAAGTGGCCTTTTCCAACGTATAAATCCCCCGCAACAACCCTGCCCTGTTGTAGTGAATCTTTTGCATATAAAAAAGAAAAATCCTGTTAGTGACGGAAACAAATCGTCAAAACGTGCTACGAGCCCTAAACATGACATACGAAAGAAATTAAGGTGCTTAGTTCTTTTAGATCACTTTGTACTGCTCTAAGGCTCTGACAGTACATCCATCCCAGCTCAGCTAATTTGTAGTTATCAGGCCGTTGAATTAATTAATATCATTATGAAATCCGATAATATTATAAAAATAGTAGTGCTAACCTAGCTCAAGTACTTTGGGAGGTATAAGATTTGTTACATCAATTATGTAATCGGTTAATATTCGATATATTTTTTTAAAAAAAAATTATTTTCCCTACACATACATATATATATATATATATATATATATATATATATATATATTACATAATCAAGATGAATTCCCTTGGCCTTGTTAGTGTTTCTAGAACAAACCTTATCGTCTGTACATCATGACAACTTGCACAGATAGAGTCGACCAAAACTAGAAAAGCCACCTGCAGTAAGCAAGACAGGATAAACATGCATGCACTGTGAGGTTCCATAAAAGAAAATTAGCAATTGGCCGGGTAACTAGATCGCGTCATGCGTGATGTGGTGTTTTGACAAAGTTGTCGCCCGGACATTTTTCTTCTTTATTCAGCTTCTGATCGTGGTTTACGGGAGAGAGAGAGAGATAGAGAGTGTGTACTGTGTGTGTTCCCATACTTGTGAAGAGCGCGTGCTTGTATTTACCGAGGACACCGATTTCAGGCAGTAGTCTTTGGTAGATATACTACTAATTACACGACCCGCTTTTACAGCCTAGCTTGGAATTAAGTTCAATGATATTCTTCTTTGCTTTAACATGCAGTTAGTAAAGCAGTCGGCCAATATCTACTCTATTATTAAGTGGTTATTTAATTTTAAATAGTAATTTTTGTTATTTATTTATTAATTTTTGTTATTTTTTCATTAAGTCTGTTAAGTTATGTTTTACAAAAAAGCTTTTAAAACTTTTGACCATTTGACGTGTAGCTCCTTTGTAGAATTTAATGAAGGATCATGTTTTATCAAAAGGTCATTAAGACTCTTTACTATTTAACATAAAGCTCTCTTATAAAATTTAATGAAGGATCATATTTCACCAAAAGACCCTTATATAATATTAAATTAATAATATTTTTTTATTATATTGAGTAATTTGATAATCCAATATAGATGCAGACTAATGCTCATACTTTGTTAAAGTTTAGATTTTTTTTTAATTTTGATTTTTTATCTTTCTTTAACTTTGTATTTTCTTTTTTCAGATAAATAAACTATTAATTTTTTATTATTTAAATCATTAAATCAGGTGCATCTCGAAACTAACGCATCCGGAGTCGTTCTCTAGTGTATAAATATAAATATATATAGAAGTATGTAATAGATCATGATGTCAAAGCTGGAGGATGTGGGGCTTTCTTCATGACCTGTTAACGGTTTACACTTCATAGACTCGTACGTCCCGTAAACCAGGACCGCTGAAACTTTCAGAATCCATACACGTGTTTGATCATATATATATAATCAAGTCCTAGCTATGGAACTTGGCTCGACCCTCTCCCAGTTGTAAAGGACAGTAACTAGCTCTTGGTCTTATAGAGACAACATATATCGGGCAGAGAACTTTCCTTTTTAGTGATGCTGTACGTATGCATTCGGCTTTTTGGACGGCCTTATCTTGGTTGTTTTAAATGTATGATGAAATGACGCGTGTTCGTATTTGAAGCTTTGAATATTATATATAGGTGCTTATGCACGACCAAAACGTTGTTGATGGCACAGATACATGAGTCCCATACATTCTAATTGCCATCACGTTGTGATCCCATGCATGTATCATCGTACATAAAACGTCCAGCAAGTTTGAAAACCCTTATAATAATTTGCCCATCAGACGGGCCGCCACCTCACCTCCTACGTACGTACAACGTTAGAAGATTCAATATCATTGATCAGGTAGAAAAAGAGATCAAGCCGGTTCAGTGCATGACCATACTAAAAAGGGAAAAGAGAGTAGATCAGCACAAGCAATAATTTAAGTAGTAGCCATATAGATCAGAATTGAAGGACGTACGTAGTACTCCAAATTCATTCTATCTAGCTGTAAAGACGAATTGAAAGATACAGTAAACGCCGTCTGCAACATCAATTTATCTTGTACATAACTAATAGACTAATGAACTCGATCATAAGAACACGTAATCAAGGATAAGCTTCTTCCATACGTAACTAATCCAAACTCATGGATTGTTTATATATAGTAACTTCTGCGAGCTTATGTACAGTATATATATGTCGCATACTTATGTTAAATCCCATGAATGTACGTTGGTCCCAAACTCATCCTCACTCTAATTGAATATTTTATTAGGGTCTACTGTTAAAAAATATATATATATATTTTTATGTGAATCTTAAATTTAATCACTTTTTTTAAAAAAAATTGAGCGAGATTTACACATCTTAAGATTACAAATATAACTTCTCCTCCATAAATGACTTATTTTAATCTTCAAATATAAAGGTACAGTAAATATATATATACATATATTGTTAGGCATGATTTGACCACGATGCTTTGAAAATTATGCCTAATTAATATATAGATCATTATAGATCGAGTAGATACGCTATTTCATTAATCACTTCATAAAACTAATTATTTTCTAATTGCGTATAATGATCTCCAAAACTTCTACAACACTGGAGGTTGGTATGAGATATTTATCAACTTGGAGACTCATTGAAAAAAAAGGCATCAAAAGAATATACTCTTCAAAGCAAACTTGGTAATTAGAATATAATTAGGTATAGAGCTCAACAATAATACTGTAAATTGTGATCATCAAGGATGTGATCTGTATTTATATTAATGTAGAATTGGATCTGATCTGGTAGGAGACTACTGTACGTAAATTGCCAAAATGGTATTGTGAGTCCCACAAGGTGGGCCCCAAGGGGATTACATTTGCAAACAAACCGGGAAAAAAAAAAAAAAAAAAAAAACAACATAAGATCCTGTCCACACGAATTAAGCTGAACTACTTTTCCCGAGTTGGGTTTGGAACTTTGGCCCTTGGGCTCTCATGATGTCGCGTACGCATAAATTACCACATCTACTTTTTTTTCCTTTTAATTATTTTTAACAAGGGATACTAATATTGCCCATTTAGCTAGATCCCTAAAGAAATATTCGAATAAAATTTGTTTTATTGTAAATCATCCGGCCTAATTTTAATATTCAAATAATATTTTTATTTAGTAGATAAAAATTTCTCCCTAATTCATCCAATAATATCCTAGCTTCAAAATATTTTATTTTCATGGATTTTGATTGGATATATAGATAGAAAAATAGAAATAAAAAATAAATTTGACTGAGATGAAAGGACAGTACTACCCTCCTTATAAAATGTTTGACTGGTGGGCATAGTCTCCCATTCATTCCTTGCAAGTCCAATATTTTCTAGCTAGCTAGGTTATAGATCTCAGTTATGTATCCATATATATCAAAGAAAAAAACAAGAAGAAACTATCTATACTAATGCCTACACACGCAATTGTAGATATTAATATATGAGTTGATCTATTACGTATAATCACTTTTATATATTTTTTACTTATTCTACTGATGTGATGGGTCAAAACAATTATTTTATATTAACAAAAAAGTGATGCAATTAATCACATTAATAAAATACATAAAAGAATACAAAAAATGATTGCACCTACCATTTTTGTTAATATATATACCTCGTTCAATTAATATGCGTGTGTGAAAAGGGTTCGCACATGAGATCTTTTCTGATTTCGCATGATATGACCTTCATGCGACGATGATCTGTTCTTTAATGCCACGTCAAATTAATTCACATTTTATTTCACAAGAAATTTTAATTGTGCACGTACGTTTAACACATGAATGATTGTGGCATGCATAGTCGTATTGATATATGGTCGATCATGACCTTCAAATTGATTAGTTATTTACAAGCTAGGCAAGCATATGGAGATCATGTCCAAATATACATCAACTTCGGTCTATATATATATATATATCGAATAGCTAGCTAGCTATGCTTAATAAAATATACACAATTGTGGGGATTGGTAGAAACTCCATCCCTCCTATTTGGGAAAGACGTTGGGTACGTATAACAAACCTTGAATAAGTCACCCATTAACCCATTCATTTCTTGACACATTGACAAAGTTTATTTAATTAATCATCAAGACTCTCATTAGGAGGACTATTATCCTTTATAATGTGATGGATTTCTGTACGAATCATTTTGTGTTTACACTACTTTACATTACTTCAAGTACTATATACTTCGTGTCATCATGTGTACAACGTGAATGACTTTTTGGAAGATTTGTACCCGGCCCCTAAAATGTCTTACAAGCTAGCTAGGTGTGCATAGTTTTCCAATCTTAGACCTAGTCCATTGAATGCTACAGTTAATGCACGTACTCGATCGACGTTGTTACACAGATTAGTAACAAAATTGTTGGACCATACTATATATAATTTATAAGATATATATGACCAGTTGAATAAGTATAACATGAGACGTTAGGGCATGGAAAAGTACTCAACTCGGCTTCTAATTAATTTAGAGTCAATAAGATTTATAGGTTTTGTTTAATTTATTTGAGAAGTTCAACTGCTCAAAGTCGCGCCTAAATGATCAAGTACTGATCAACAATTTCATACATGACGTGCATCAAATTAAATGATCGCGTCTCAATATGATCATTATATCGATGCTCACCGGTAATGTATCGGATCTCCCAATATTCAATCGATACGAACTCATCATATATAGAGGCTGTTGTATGCTCAAACTCAAAGACCAAAACCATGCATGCATGCATAGTGTCATCATGGTAAAAAGATATATATCTTATCAACATGCAGTAGATCTTGATCACTTTCTGCAGCTCATATATAAATTTTATGAACTCTTGTATCAACGGCCTGCAGGAACTCTCTAATTTTAGTTAAATCAGCTCTACAGGATTTACAGCAGCATCATCGAAAACAGGAATTCCCATATTCTTAGATCACTCGTTTATGGCCAAGGATAAGAGTCTGCAGACGTAACTTATCAACTGGCGGAACATTAGCGCGCGGACAAAGATTCACTGGTTTATAGAAGGATCGATGTTGGATTATTTTTTTTTCCTTCTCTTTTTTTGTCCTTTTCGCGCTAAGTGACAAAGAATAACCACGAAGTATTAGTTTGTAAGATGATAAAAATTTCCTCTTTCGAGAAAGAAGGAAGATTTCGTGCAAGGCATGCATGCAAGAAAAACGAGATTTCATCGTGTGGAGGAAAATGAGGATGCACTACGTACGTATAATATACGTTGCTCAACAATAAAATACCCAGCTGCATGCGTACGTCACCATGAATTGCAGATTTTAGGGTAGGACAAAAAGGTGGTTTTCTTCAGGTTGAGACAGCTGGGTACGTTTATATAGTTTCATTTTGCACGATTTATCTATATATCCAGCGTTTATGTAGTCGACAAAAATTGGGGTAAATTAAAACATGAGAGGGGAGAAAAAACTTTCACAGATAATGGCTGTGATCACATGCATGGGGCATGCATATATAATAGACTGAAGACTTTCGGGTCTCTTGCATTGCAATACAATATATATAGATAGAAACATCAAAGCATGGACAGGCTTGTAATCATTAGGCCGTCTGAAATTGAATACCGAAGATCATGATATATATGGTACTGATCAAGGAAAGACATGATGTATATCGTGTAAAGCTCTACTTTATTGACTTTCTCGACCTGATCTTCAGGTGCCAAACTATAGTTGATTGGGAGAAAAAGAATCTAATGCATGTAGTCATATCATGATCATTATACTTGTCTGTGCACTGCAATATATACGTCTTCCCATAGCCAAATAAATCTCTACTTTACTTACCATCCTTTTAAATAATAATAATAATAATAATATTTCATATATATTAGTGTTTAATTAATACTGTATAGGGTCTAATATTGCAACTGATGGTTGCTCAATCAATCAATTAAGTATACGTTGTTGAAATAATAAAAATATTATTTTATAAGTTATTACGGTTTAAAAGTCAAAATTCTTTCCTGAGTACTTCTGTAACAGCTGAGAAGGCCTACTCGGCGTGCAGCTAGCCATTGTCATTAATTAATTTATTCCTTAATCACCGATGAACTGTTCTGGGTTGGCGGCCAAATTTATGAGCCATGAAGAGAGATAATATTCTCACTAACCTAAAAGAAGAAAAGGAATTATCAAAAAGGAACAAGTTTCTCTCTAATTAATGTGAACCTATATTGAAAAGTACTAGAAATAAATATACATATATTTTTTTTTCTCAGCTAGAAATAAATATATATATTTATATGCTAGCTGAAATTAAAGAATTTTAGCAAATAAATTGCTGGGATTACTGTTATCCACATTATTGGTCACTGAAATTTAGGTTTTTTTATTAATTAAAAATGATTATCAACTAAAAAAGGGAAAAAAAATACACAAAAGAGAAAAGTAAAGCATTTCAATCTAGTATAATATTAATGACTCCAATTCATGAACTGTGTACAAGCAAATTTCAGAATCATAATTAAAGCTATCAGTTTAATGCCGATCGCGAGCTTTAAAAACAGAATTAGGAAACTAGCTCAGGGAGTTTTTAAATTCTTCTTGCAATACATGACATTCTTTACCACCTATAACTTGGATGCAGATCAGAATCTATACACAGTAGAACACACCACAAATTTGTGACAGCCATTAGTTTCCTGCAAAATATATATATATATATAAATATATATATATATTATTTTTATTTCTGATTCTTCCATCTTCAAACTTGGTAACTCCATAAACCTGGTCCTGCAGAACTTGATGGGTTCTCTTGATCTCCAAAAGACCTTTGCATGACCATTTCCTGGTCGGTTACCCCAGAAGATATATCCGTACTAAAGTCTGTTTCGGGTGAGAAGAACTCTGCTTTTGTATTCCGCTTCATCATCGGAGCATGATTTTCAAGTAACATCCTCACTATGGACTGGTCGTACATCAAGATTGACTCTGAAAACTGGAAATTCCCCGTGTTAGAATGGAAAGACGAGTCCGGAGCATAGGAAATATTATAAGAAGGATTTGGGGAAGAAGATGAAGCAGCAGCTAAGCCAGGAGTACTGTTGAAGCCATCCACCATGTCTTCCTTGGTCTCGTGCTCCTCCATTGGATCGGAGAAGCAGGTCACGTGAGTCGTCTCACCAGCATCTGTTCTTGTTCTGCTGTTGTACGGATATGAATCCATCAATGGAGGCAACAGTGAAGGACGCGGTCCCTTTGCGTAGGAGCCTAGGCTCACCAACCCTGAAATGTGGGTTTTCTTCCCAGCTGAGAGTTTCTTAAAAACTCTGCATATAACCCACTCGTTCTGGAAGAGAAAACAAAGACAAAACCATCAAGAACGCAACATAAAAGAGAATCAGAAGAAATAGAGAAGAACAGAGGAAGATAGAACAAGAAAATTTTACCTTGGCTGTTTTGGGGAGGTTGTAAACAGAATATTTCCCCTCTAATCTGTATTCATGCATGACCCAATCGGTTCTTTCCCCTTTAGGAGCCCTCCCCTTGTAGAAAACAAGAGTTTTCTTCATTCCAATGAGTGCTTTCCTCTTGTATATCTCCTTGTCTTTGCCTGTCGCTTTCCAATAGCCAGAATCTGTAGCCCTGTTCGTCCTTAAACCAGTTGGGTACTTTCTGTCTCTAACGCAGAAGAAATACCATTCCTTCTCCCCCATTTTAGCCCTCCCTTCATTTGAAAGAACAAAGCAACAAGTCAGAAGAAATCTTCAGCATATAGCAGGCTAACATATATGTGCAAACGAAAGTTCAAGTAGAAACAGAGGAAAACGGTGAAATACGGTTTGGGAAACTCACATGGCAACTCCCAAGGCTCACACTTGTTCAAATCAACTTCGCCAATTGCTCTGGCTGAGAAGTTCGCGTTAAGAACCTTTTCGGATAGGTAGTGAGTTATAAGCTCTTCATCAGTTGGGTGAAATCGAAAACCTGCAGGCAATTCAATTTGCTCGTCTTCTTCTCTTAGGCTGGAAACGTTGTCCATTCAACCAAATCCTAAAAGGAAAAACCCTTAGTTTTCAGCAATCAAACCTTGAAAACCTCCCAACAGAACCGAATCTCCCAACGCTAGGCTAAGTATAAACCTATAGTCTCTGTATTAGTTCCTAGTAAATATGTATAATTCAGAGTACAACAGAAGAAATCGAGCTAACAACGAGCTAACAAGAATTCGAAGAAAGATATGAGTTTAGACAAGAGAAGGTGTACTCCAGAGGTTCTACATAGAACATAGACGGAAATTCAGAGATGAATAGAACGCAGAACAGGTTGTGAACTGAAATGTTCTGCTGTAACTTGGAGATTCAAAAGATGTTGTTAAGAAAGAAATTTGTGACCTGAGGTTATGAAACTCCTTAAATACTGGTTTCTTAAGAGAGAAGCGTAATTTGCAAGGAAACTTGGTGAATAGTCTCAAATTGCCTGTCTTTGAACTTGTCCGTAATAAATTATTTCGTTGAATTTGACCGGGACCAACTTATTACTCACCTCTGTATCCTGCATGTAAAATCAGCAACTGCTTTTGGAATCGATCTAATCAAAGTAATTATCTCTAGCTGTAATTATGATTACTGGGTAATCACAATAAGAGGGACTTCAACATATGAAACGAGTATTAATAAAACGTAATAATTGAAAAATAATTAAATTGATTAATTGAAAAATTAGCAATAAAAATACTAGAGAGAGTTGATGGAAAGACGAGAGAATTTTGTATTCCGCAATAAAAGCAAGTTTTTGGGCGAGGTGAAACCCCAGGCATATTTTACTCGTTTGTTTTGGTGCCAAAAAGCAGCGCCCCGTTTGAATTGAGAGGTTAGATAAGATAGTTTTATACGAGTTAAATAAAATATTATTTTTAATATTATTATTATTTTATAATAAAAAAATTAAATTATTTATTATATTTTATATATAAATTTAAAAAGATTATATTGATTAAATGGGATGAGATAAGTTGAGATCACTTCTCAATTCAAACCGAAACCGCGTTTTTGTTACCCTACTGATCCATGCGAAAAAACTAATAATAATATCCGCATCATATGCATAAAAAATCATGCATCAGCTGTTCCCCCCACAAAGAACTGTATTTTTTATATTGCGAGTGATTTGTTTTTCTTTGTTTTTTTATTTTTTTGGGGATTGGACTGGCCAAAAGACGTAGGAAAATCCAAACGCACACTTGGCTTGTAAATATCTGTACGCTTTTCGTAGGATGTAAAAGCCCTTGAGGCTATGCCTGCCCCGCATGGAAAGAGATACGATTACGCGTTTGGCTATCTTGGCATGCAGCGCCGAGGCATCCACGAGTTGAAAAAATCTGTTCATTATTTTTTTCTTATCATTTTTTTTTATCATGATGTGATATTAGATAATAAATTTATAAATAAAATATAATAAATAATTTCTAATCATCTAATATCATATTATAAGATGACGAATAACATTATTCCTAAAAGTTAGGCTCGAGGTTCTTGTAGGCATACACTAGCAGTGTAGCTCTATGCTAAATGAATCAAGCATAATGACGTTTTATTTCTCCTTGGTGTTCTGCATACTATTTACAATCTTGGAATTTGCAATTTCTGTGTATTTTCTATGAAAAAAAGTAAGGATCATATTAAAGAATTAATTTTATCGCGTGAATTCTAAATTTATTTATTTTTATAAAAAAGAATGCATGAAAATTACATATTTCAAAACTACCCCTATCATTTCTATATTATTGAATCTAATCCTCACAAGAGAGATCTTGGATTGGACAGATGGGCATGCATCAACTTTAATTTCAAGGATGAGCATAGGTCAATGTGTTTAGCATAAATAATAAAACTAATTAGGTTAGCTTCCTATCACATTTTTTGTGTGGGAAAAAAGATGCATTCTTTTAATTTTTATTGTAATCAAAGCTGCAGTTGTCAGTCATGATGAACTAATGCACTATTCATTAATACTTGGAAGAAACTTATGAGAGCAACTTGAGCATAACGATAAAAAAGATGTTGGGTACATAGTCTAGATTCTAGAGCTGGCTAACAATAATGCCCTCCACAAAATTAGGAATAAACTATGGCTGCTGACATATCAACGCAACACTATGGACCAGTTTGGATATAGAGGTGAGATAAAATCATTTCACATCATCTCATCTTATATAATTTCAACTAATAATCTCAAATTATTTACAAATCATTTCAAATAATTCAATTTTATCTCACTATCTAAATGAGCTCTATACCTAACCTAAAAATATTATGATGATGGAAGGCATTTTCATTGCACAAAAAAAATAAAATAAAATGAACAACTGAGTTAGAAAATTTTAGCTATCGAGTAGTGATCATGAGTTCAAAGGAATAGATCTTTAGGAAGTTTTCAATCATTCCTTAAAAAATAAATAAACATATTAGAGTGATCAAGTTCATCGGGGAGAAGGTTTTATCCATGGGAATTATAAAGGAAGTCAGCTTATACAATAATAATTATATATTATTGATATGGTCATCTTTAGGTAGTGATGATAATTAAGTCCATAATGCTAATTAAAGGCAAATCCTTTCCCTTTAAGAAAATAAGATACAAAATTATGGATATGCGTGGCAGTTTTAGCTTTTTTTCATGAATTTGAACCTTGTCCGGAACCCAAATGATCCGACGCCTGAGGATCACTCACACGGTGAAGGATCGATGCCACTCCCGTCGGCGAAGCCAAGAATAATTGATCGACTTGGGGATTTCAGATTGGTAAGGTCGTGTTGACCCTTTTATCCTGAGCTTGGCGTTGTGGGCCTTGCGTCCTTTGCTCCGACATGAGGCCACGACTGGAGATTGGACATGTGGCGGAAAATGGTTTGTGGAAAACTTTACGAAGCAGAAGTAGGGATGGGGTTGGATTTGAGTTGTCAGCCATGCGACTTCAAATGAGTTGAGATCAAAGGTGGGGGCAAATTAACGAAGTGATTATCATACATATATATATGGTCATGATCTGGCGAGAATAAATAAACAAGTCCTTGGTCAGTACTAGGATGAATGTGCCAAATTAATAATGTCCCGACTGCAAGCTGCACGCTAGAGCGATTAAAAGAAAGACAAAAGGGTTGGAAATAAAACCAATAAATATATATATACCGTGTGTCATGCTGCACATGAAGTCAATGGAAATACGTGTACAGAGAGAAATGTCTGAACTGGATAATGTTTATAATTGATTGCAGCTTATTTCAAATTATTAGATCTTTGAACATGATCATGTTCGTCTAAGAAAGAATTATACCAATTAGAATAGAACCCGTAAAAAAGAGGTAGGAGTTGCACCCAACTAATTGCATCATGATAACATCAGAGGACCAATCTGCAGGTACAGGTGTTACATCCTGGTTGGTTTATACCTAATTTATACTTTATATATATATAGATATTAGTGTAAGATATATAACCAAGGGTCCCGATTTTTCTTTTAAATCCAACAGTGGTTCACTGATTCTAATATTGAATGTTTATTGAGTTCTAATTTAATGTGAATCGCATGGTCGTACTGTTGAATTCGACTTGCCGACGCCGAGAGCTCCCAGATTTAGATTATTTTGCATTCAGATCATTGAATAGAATATTTTAAGACATTCCCATATGATGGCAGTTGTAATATATTCTTCTAGACAAACGATTTGTACAAATTTCTTCAAATTCTTTTATAAAAGAAAAATAATATTTGTAATTATATAAGTGCCGCATACTCATTTTAAAAAAATTAAAAAAATATGAAATTCATATATAAAAAATTAATTTTTTAATAATTGAGTACGACTCTACTTTTTTTCAAAAGTAATGCACGATATACTGTATTTAATATTACTCATTATTTTATTGATAAACAACCAAGATAGATCTAAGTGATGGTATTTCCAACTTATGTGAACATGATGATGCATTTACTCTTATTAATAGGAAAATGTTATATCTTTCATTCTCATTTAATTTCTATAACATTATGTTGACCATGTGATACGTTCCATAACTTAGAACAATTTTGATTTTGATTTTTTTTACGAAAAAACTCAACAAATAATAGCAATGATACGTGATCGATATAATAAAATGATAATAGTATATAATATAATTCATGTCGTCGTTATTATTATTATTATTATTATTCTCATATTTTTTCAATAAAAAAATTTTGTAAGGTGGACTTCAGACGTCCGCGGTGGGACTGGGGAGGGGTTTCTATCCTCCACTTTGTACCTCAGACTATCCAATAAAATTATATTTTTTAAAAATAAAAAAAGGAGAGAGAAAGAAAGAGGCAATTAATTGCCCATTAAATTGCTAAGTGGCATGGGCCTGATGGGGCCGTGGATCTGAAACCTTCATCTGAGTTGGGCCTTAACTACTTCGACAATGATTAGGACAAAGCAGCAACGAACTTGTACAGCAAGCCGAGCCCAAGCCATGTTTTAAACTCTTTTAAGGAGAATTACAATCAGAACGAAAAACATGGCGTGTTGCTGAAATGAGAAGAATATATAGCTTGGAACATTTCAACAGAACTGCGTGTAATGATCCGAAAGAGAACGAACGACAGGAGTGCCAACCGTCCCCAACGGTCAACCATATGGCAAAAATGCACCAGCCTGCGGGCTCTGAAAGAAGCCCATGCTTTTGTACTCGTCAACGGCTTCAACTCCAATCCCTCCGCTCTCAGAGAGATCATTTTCGCTGGTGCAGTTTCTATTTCAGGTACCATAGAATACGCGCACCAGTTGTTCGCTCATATTACGGAACCAGACAACTTCATGTGGAACACCATGATTAGAGGCTCTGCTCAGAGCCCAGAACCTTTAAACGCGATTTCGATTTACAAAAGGATGGAGGATTGGCATATAAAGCCCGATAACTTCACTTTCCCATTTGTACTCAAAGCCTGCACTAGGCTCTCTTGGGTCAAGATGGGATTTGCGTTTCATGGGAAGGTGGTGAAGTATGGGTTCCAGTCAAATACGTTTATTAGAAATACTCTTATATATTTTCATGCAAATTGTGGGGAGTTGAGTGTTGCGAGAGCACTATTTGACGAATCGGCAAAAAGGGATGTTGTACCTTGGTCAGCCTTGACAGCTGGGTATGCGAGGCGTGGGGAGTTGGGTATTGCGAGGCAGCTCTTTGATGAAATGCCGGTTAGAGATTTGGTCTCTTGGAATGTCATGATAACGGGGTATGTGAAGCAAGGGGAGATGGAGAGCGCTAGGAAACTCTTTAACAAGGTTCCAAAGAGAGATGTGGTGACTTGGAATGCGATGATTGCAGGGTATGTGCTTTGCGGATTGCATGAACAGGCACTGGAGATGTTTGAGGAGATGGGAAGCGTGGGAGAGCGGCCAGATGAGGTGACCATGTTGAGTCTATTGTCCGCTTGTGCTGATTTGGGAAATTTAGATGCTGGGCAAAAGATACACTGCAACCTTTTGGAAATTTGTTCTGGAGATTTCAGCATTTTACTTGGGAATGCACTTATAGATATGTACGCCAAGTGCGGGAGTATTGAGAGAGCACTCTATGTGTTCAGAGGGATGAGAGACAGAGATGTATCTACTTGGAATTCAGTGATAGGAGGCTTGGCTTTCCATGGCCACGCCAAGGAATCAATTGATCTGTTTATCAAGATGAGGAGGTTGAAAGTCAGGCCAAATGAGATCACTTTCGTTGGTGTCTTGGTTGCTTGCAGTCATGCAGGAAAAGTTGAAGAGGGACGAGGATACTTCAATCTTATGAAGAATGAGTATAAAATCGAGCCAAACATTAGGCATTGTGGGTGCATGGTGGACTTGCTTGGGCGAGCAGGGCAACTAAAGGAAGCATTTGAGTTCATAGACTCGATGGGGATTGAGCCCAATGCCATTGTTTGGAGGACTCTGCTTGGGGCATGCAGAATACATGGAAATGTTGAATTGGCAAGGCGTGCAAATGAGCGGCTACTTGAAATGAGAAGGGACCAGAGTGGGGATTATGTACTTCTATCTAACATATATGCCTCAAGGGGCGAGTGGGATGGGGTTGAGAAGATGAGAAAGTTGATGGATGACAGTGGGGTGAGGAAAGAGCCTGGCTTTAGCCTGATTGAAGCAAATGACAGAGCTCTCATGCAGTTTTTATTTGATTCAAAACCTCAGCCGAAGTCGAGAATTTCAAATAGGTGATATGCTGGTCGCAAAATATTAAAAGCATCTAGCATGGCACTTTTTTTTGTTCAACTTGTTGGAGACAAACAAGAAGGTTTTGGATTGGATTGGATGCTGAGAGAATTGCAAGCTAGTTACTATATACTCCTCTAAAATCACAATTAGTGCTCGATTTTACATCTCCACCAATGATTCTCAGATAGAAGTTAACGTAATTATTAAAAAAAAAAAAATTGACATATTAAATGAGTGGAGCCAGGATGATACCATCCAGGTTGGTTTTTCTAAGGAAATTATTAAGGTTACGTTTGAATGTTGAACTGAGTTGAGTTGAATTGAGTTGAGATGATAAAATATTATTAGAATATTATTTTTTAATATTATTATTATTTTGAGATTTGAAAAAGTTGAATTGTTTATTATATTTTGTGTTGAAATTTTAAAAAGTTATAATGATGAGTGGAAATAGATTAGAATCTAAACGTACCAATCGTTCCCATCAATCCTTAATTAACCAAACTAGAGTTAAAGGCAAGTCACTCCCCTGAAAAAATAGCCAGGGAGCCAAGAAAGAGCAGCATTAGAGTATTCTCATCTGATTTTCTAAATTTTTTCCTAAATTTTAGTTAAAAATGACTCTCTATAATTTTAACTCCCTATAATTTTATCCTAAATTTTACTCATCTTCAAAAAACTTTCTACATCTCATTCCATATCCTTTCCCTTTTCTATTAAAATAAATTTCTCTATTTTTTCTTTATCACTTTTTTCTCGCACTTATATTTATAAATTTAACTACTCAATATTTTTTCTTTATTACTTCTACTAGTAGTCGCCTAACCAAAGTTTGGCCAAAATTTTGACTAAAAAATTCATTTTTATAAATTTGGCCAAAATCTATTTGTATGCATATTTTCTTAGGCATTGATTGTGTAATGATTTATACCCGAGTCCCTCTATGTACAAGACTCTTATGTATCCAAGTTCAAAGAAAAATTACAAGACTTTCTTATAGTGATTTATTCAAGATAATAAATCATTTTTATATATACAGAACTTGATAACAGAACTGATATTGAAAATATACATTGACAGAACCAACCTGAACCAACAAGATTCAAGAGAATATCAAATTGTGAGATAGGACAAGAAATAGCAAGAACAGAGATATTAGCAAGAATAATAATCAAAGAACAAAAATAAAGGAAGTAAAGAATCAACATAACCGATTTACGTGGTTCGACCCTAGTGGTCTACTTCCACGGCAGGAATGGCCTAAGAGCTTTATTGATAAAGAATATCCATCACAGAGAAGCCTCAGAACCCCTTCTATTTACACAGCCCTCAATAGAAATCACACAGATTTCTCCTTGCAAGTGAAATCCCTTATGCAAACCCTAAGTTCCCTTTCTCTGTTCTCTCTATCTCTCGAAGCCCCTCTCAAAAGCCAAATGAAAAAACACAAAATGAATTAGGGTTACACAACTCGAATAGCCAAGTATTTATAGGATGAAACAGATGCCACCACGTGTTATGATCCTGCAGTTCAGACTTATTCCTTCATGCAGCTTACAGGTCACGCGCAGATCATGTGTTCAACCAGCCCAGTTAATAAGCTTCACGGCTTCATAAACAACCACTTGTTTAACATTCACAAGTCACATAAGCAGGGGTTAAGATAAATATAATCAACCTATGAATGAATTAATAAATATATTGACATAACATTTACAGCTTGAACTTCTGGATTGAGTAGAAAGATGCTATTTTTGTTGAGACTCGTTATCTAATGACATGGAAGCATATTCAACCAAAGTTCATAACAAAGATGTAAATGGAATATCTGTCAAACTTGATTGTGCAGTCGAAAGCAAGGAAGGAGAGAATTACGAGAGGCCTGTCAGTTTCTTCCTTCTCTGTGCGACTCAGTGTCATCTCTACGCTTGGGAGGAAAAAAGAATCAAGAAAGAGAAAAAAACAAAAGACAAAAGAGAGGCGACGATGGCGTGGCTTACCGGAAGCATTTGACAGCAACGATGGGAGACGTTGATAGTGGCAGAAGCTCCTATTGGAGCCGTCTTGGCTACAGCTATTGGACTGAGTTTTGGATTTTCCTGGAGTTGTGTTGTGGAGCTTCGTGGTTCTTGGGTTTCTATTTTCCTGGAGTATTGGTGGCTCGTGCATGATCAATATAGGAGGGAAGTGCAATTTTTAATGCACAAAATAAAATTTGGCCAGCAATTTGAGTTGGCCAGATTTGGCTAGTAAAAATAAGTTTGGTTAAAAATATTGTACATATATTGAGTCTGTTGTAATTATATTTTATGCAACTTAGCTAAATTTTGGCCAAAATTTAGAAGTTGATCCCACTACGAGTACTAGTAGTGGACTCAACAAAATTATATTTTTGTCAAAATTTAATTAGATTAAATAAAAACTCACTGTAATGGACTTAACAAAACTACAGTATTTTTTACTTTGATCATTTTCACTGACCAAATCTATTGAGTCCAAGTTGCTAACCAAATATTATTTTGGCATAAATTCCCTCCTCACGTGCTATTCGTTTCGCTCGAGCTCACAACTCTAGAAAATTCATTTTCATCTCAAAAGCACGAAGCGCCCAAATCTCAAACTCAACCACAGAAGGTGGTTAGTCTCCATCAATCATCATTTCAATGACGTAGTATCATCTTGCTAGAGTGCTTCAAGTTATAGTTCTGCAATGTTATGATTAATTGATACCAATTTTTTCTTTTAAAATTCAATATGAACGTTAGAAAATTAATGTGTACTTTTTTAATAACGAATAAATATTTGAATTACAATTATAATTAAAATAAATAAAAATTTTAAAATTAATATTTTAATAGAATAATGATAGATTTAGAGAGTCTGTTATTTGCTATTATTAAAAAGTAACTAGCTAAATTTATAAAAATAAATTCTCTAACCAAAATTTGGTCAAACTTTGTTAGTAGTGGCCTAACATTATTTGGCCAAATTTTAACTAGAAAAATCATTTTTTTTTTAAATTTAGCTAACTTCTTGTCAATAATACCAAATAACAAACTTTCTAAATATATTATTATTCTATTAAAATATTACTTTTTTATTTTCATTTATTTCAATTTTAATTATAATTGAGATATTTTAATCCTTTTCATAGGGGAGAGGGGTAGACACAGGCTTTGAGGGTTTGGCTTTGTTCTACGTCTCACTATACCCACCTGAATTCTCTCCAACCCTTGCTCCGGCTCTCTCTCTCTCTCTCTCTCTCTATTATCCATTGAAGCTTGGAGCATCTTCATTGTAATTCTTTACGAGGCAGATAATTTCTTCCACCACTACAACACAAAAGATATTTTGGGACGATGTTATTTTGGAACGAAATGAAAATCATCTCAAAAAGTGAGATTTACGGACGAATTTTATTTTTCATCCCAAAAAGAGGTTTACCGTTCAAACGCATTATAAAGCGTTCGAACGGTATATTTAGGGACGAAATATGGCGTCCCTAAAAATGAAACCGTTCGAACAATGACGATTCATCATTCGAACGGCTAATTTGATCATTCGAACGTAAATTTTGGGGCGATAAGTTAAATTATTATACCGGAAAATTGATATACCGTTCGAACGTAACTTTTGACTGTTTGAATGGTGAGCATATGTTTTTTTTTAAGATAATTATATTTATATTAACTAGTAATTATAATAAATTTATTGATTAAATAATAGGAATAATATAAATCAATAATTAGTTCAGGAAATATAAAATAAGACTATTTCATAAATAAATACTGAATTTACAAAATATTAAATATTGTCCATTCTAAAAACAAAAGAAAAAATAAATAAAAGATAGAAAATACTAAGACCCCAACTCTTTGCACAGTTCCTCAACTGCAGCTAAACGTTCCTCTATCTGTATCAGTCGAGTACTAATGGTGACCTGAGTCGCAGATATGGCATTAACTTTCGTACGTAACTCAGAGATGCTACCAATAATCTCAGTACGAAAATTAGACATAGCAGAACGAACCTCAATATGCACTGCATCGATCAGCTCTGATGTCTATCCGCTGATCGCTGCACGCACGATCTCAACCATGTCCTCACGTGTAGCGCTATGTACTGATGCCTCAGCCTGTGCTCCATGATCTCCTGGTTATGCATCTCTCTGAGGATCAACCGGGTCTGGATGTTGTGCACGAAGACGCAGTCTCGAGTTTCATGTGCTGCGTGAGAGGGTGGTGCTGTTGATCGGTCCCATCAGCTACCGTTTACGCTCGGTAACATCAGGCACAACACCGGCAAATAATAGATATCGGGTGATCAGGATCTCGAATGGCAGTATATCCGTGGAAATGTACCGGGATTCTAATCGAATCCTATCGAATATATACCCTACCAGGTCAATAGGAATGCCACGAGCGATCCGTATCATAAATTTCGTTCGATCAAGGCCAACCTTTGTCTTGTGTTGCCAAGGGTCGATGTTGTTGGCGATTATCAAATTCAGGATCTTGAAGAACGAAGATAGATCTGCCTGCTTGATGCTCTTCGCCCCGTCATACAAGGGAGCATCTGGACCAACAACCAAATCCCTCACCTCATGATTAGCAAGGGTATCGACCTCATCTGTATAATAAACTGGTGCCTCCTCCTTAGCTGTCTCTACCTCAACTGAAACATTAGACTCTCTAGGCACCATGTTCGGATATGCATCTGGCAGTCTAGGAATACCAAGATGCTCAGAGAGTCGGTCCCGTGAAAATACAACCGGAACTCCTCGGACAGAAATGCTATATGCCCCTCTATCATCTGGGCTGACACCACCGACCTTTCTATAGAACTCAGAAATAATGTCAATATAGGCAACAGTCTCCAATGATTCCTCTGGACCATCTAAGATAGGTCCCCAACCACGATCGCTGAAGATTGATGGCAGGGAATAACCCTCCCAGACAAGACTCTAGAAGTCATAAAGCTTCACCTGTCGCTCTAGTGAAACAGTTCTCTCCCTAGTAGGACTGATACTAGTCTCTGTCTGACTACGTCGCTTACGTCCCGCCCTAGAAGAAGACATTATAAGGAATCTAAAATTTACAATTAATTAAGAGCTTATCAATACAACATTAATAATAAAAATATTTAACAAAATGTGATAGAATTCTATATTAATTTAATTATAATATAAGATATATTCTCGTTAAGATTTAATGGAACTACAATGGTGAATAAAAATAACGATTCACTAATATTATTAAGTTTATTTATACCGTTCGAACGCATAAATTAGTGTTGGAACAGTATGCTTATACCGTTCGAACGTATAAAAAATTTAAACGAGTTAACCATTCGAACGACATAACAACGTTCGAATGGGTTAAATGTAATTAACCTGTTTGGCTAGTACCGTTCGAATGACCTAACAATGTTCGAACGGGTTAAATGTAATTAAGCTGTTTGACTAGTACCGTTTGAACGCTTGGTAGGGCGTTCGAACGGTACAAGCGATTCCAACTCAGTAACGTCGTTGAGTCGACTCAGCCATTGTAAACCATGGAATCCTTCGATTCCATGGATTTCTCAACAAACAAAACAAAAAGAAACTTAAATAAACATTCCTACTATAGATTTAAGCAAATCTACAGTGAGTATTGATGGATAAATTGATTTATCCAAATTTAAATAAATAATCCATCAAAAACCTAAATTTAAACGGTAAAATAATTAGAAAATGAGCATACCAGTGATGAGAGTTGGAGGCTTCGACTGAGTACTGTTCACGGCGGCAACGGCATCATTAAAAGGAGGGGATGGAGGTTTTGGGAGTGATTTTTGGAGTTGATAGCCGTTCGATCGGTGTCCATGGAAATGACCGTCGGGGAGAAGTTATATATGCAGTACCGTTCAAACGTCCATGTTAATGCGTTTGAACGGTTTTCGTCATATATAATATACTCTATATGTGAGGTCCCTAAAATTTGTAATTATTTTATTTGTTATTATTGGCTAAGTAATTCAATTTATTTTATTTATCATTAGTTGTGAATTTATTTTAAGTGGTGTATTGTATTTTTTTGTTTTTATTTTAGTAAAATTTTGGGTTGGGCTTTTAATTATAGTGTTCTATTTGGGTTGAGTGTGTGTGATTCCTGGTGGGCCGAAGGGGGGCGCCCAGCCCGTGTGTGAGTGTGTGTGTTGAGTGAAATTGGGCCCAAACGAAATGGCCTGCAGTATCAGCCCACGCGTTGACTCGGCCCGCTCGAAATGTAGCAACAGCTACTCCTAAGTGAAACAGTGCGTTCGATTGAAGGATTAGGGTTTCATCGTTTTATCCCCAACGCCGTGCAGCTTCTTCTCCTTCTTCTTAGTTCTTCTTCACTTTTCTTCTTCTACAAATCGCTTCTTCCAGCAGCTGCTTCGGACGCCGAGTTCTCCACCAATCGGCCATAGCCGCATGGTTATGCTTGAATCATCATCAAGCCATCATCTCCTTTCCAGCTTCCACCTCCTCCTACTCCTTTGTCCTTCGTGTCGTTCAGTAATGGAGTCCGAATTCACGTTGGCAATCGGTTGTGCCTCTCGGTGCCACCATTTTCTTCTTCTTTCTCGTGTCGACCGGAGGAGTAATTTACAGCTATCGTGTCAAGCTGCTGCACTTCACAGCCACCTCCTGCACTGCATGCCGATAATCATCTGCAAGATCCAAACTGCCTCACTTAATCTATAAATAGGACTGGATTAATTCAATTTTAGGTGAGGGGATTACTGTAATCATCTCGAAATTTAGGATTTTAGTTTTCATTTTGTGAATTTGTGTTGAAATCCGAGAGATGGAGGATTGAGTTTCTGTGAGTGTTTTTGTACATTGAAGCCATGAGTTTCATTTGAGTTCTTGAGAAATTGTTATATTTGCTGTGAGTGCAATTTTTCCCTTGCGATCTTCCAGAATTTTTTCTGTCTTCGATTGTAAGTAAATTTCTAAAGTGTAATTTAATTGATTTAAATCGCATTAAATTAATTGTATTATTTGTTGATAATTAAATTGTGTTTTTATTAGGAAATTTAAAATTGTATTTTTATTTGGAATTAAATTGTAATTTGTTGGAGATTCTAATTGTATTATATTTGGAATTTAATTGGATTGGCTGAAATATTGGGTTTTAAAAATTATGGATGTTGAATCTGAGCTTTGGATCGGATTGGAGGATGGGATCACACTTGTAGTGTTTGTGAAATTATGAAACTGTAAAACTGTAATTTTAGTGTTATTAAATAAATGAGCAAATTACTATGTCATCCAATAATTGTTGTCATTCATATTTATTGTCTTAAATTTAATTGAGCTGTGAAGTCACGTTGTCTGTTTGGAAAGTTAGATTTTATGGTATTAATTGTGTGGGTGCGTGTGTATCACGACCCCAAGCCGAGATGGAGCATTATCTCGGTGGAGCTCCTCTGGTCACTCGGGAGCGTAACAGACTGACGTGACGTCCTTTGAGTCGTCACAGGACGACGACAGGAATGAATGAGACGGTAATACTCTCGTACCGATTCCATGGCCTTTTGCTGGCAGGGTTAGAGGATGCTTGGCCATGTACGCGCTGAGCTCGAAACTGGGCATCGCTTGTTACGAAGTCTCATGCATGGACGTTACACATGATGTGATGATGAGAGCCAGGGTATGCATATGGTCCATAGAGGAGACCGTAGTGCATGCATTTTAATTAATGAATATATATATATATATATATATATATATATATATGGGCCAAAACGTAATTTTTGGCGTGAGTGGTTTAAATGTGTATTTTTGGAAAGTTGATCTTTGACTGTACGTGATTGTATTGGTTATATTAATGCATTTTAAATCTCTTGGATTTATTGGTTAAATACTTGCTGAGATGTCATAATCTCATGTGGTGTTTTACCCTACGGTTCCATCTTATGGTGCCATAGATTTTGACGCAGAGACTGGATATGAGCCTGAAGGAACGGCTCCACCGGAGACATGATTTATCATTATGTTGTTCGGTGTTATGAGATTTGTTTTCCCTTATGTTATTGTTTTCTTTAAATTTTATGTTGGATGACTGTATATATTTGTAAAGGATCTTTTATCTTAGTAGTACTAAATAAAGAATGACCCCTTTTATTCCGCTACGATTATTATTTTGTACACTTATTGCATATTTTACACACTCTGAGCACTGGTCGTTGGGGTGCGTGATCCGTGTGATCAACATTCCGGTGTCACGAACTCCACTAAAATAACTCGTGGAGGTCGAGGGTGCCACACTATATATTTAAGTATCAAATTAAATTATTAATGTATATATGGTTAGTGTAATTGTAAAATATGAAAGAAAAAATTTAAAAAAAAATTATTAAAAAAATAATATTATATTATTATTTTAATGAATCTAATAACTAATCCAATGTGGAGTTATGGATATGGAAATTTTAGATTAATGAAAAATATGTACTTTTCATCAAATTTTGAAGATGAATTTGATGAATCCAATACTAAGAGCACTAGCATTGGATTCATCAAATCTATCTTCAAAATTTGATAAAAAGTACATGTTTTTCATAAATGTAAAACCTTCACATCTATAATCCCACATTGGATTAGCCATTAGATTCATCAAAATAATAATATAATATTAATTTTTTTTTTCATATCTTGCAATTATACTAACCATATGTTAAGTAATAATTTAATTTGATACTTAAATTTGTGTGTCTCAATTAATTTTTTTTCTCAACCTAATTATCCAACAAACACTTGCTGCCAACCCTTCTTCTACCAAACAATCATATATACAATTTATGAAACCAACAAACACATTTTGCCAACATTTCTTCTATCCAACAAACACATCTACAATAAATTTCAACCGACAAACATATTATACCAATATTTCTTCTACCCAACAGTGTCATCTACAATTCTTAAAACTAACAAACATTCATTCACAAACCCTTTTTTCGTACCCAAATTTCACATCTACAATTCTAAAAACTAACAAACACATAATATCCACTTAGGGCAATACCAAACTTTCATATCTACAATTCTCAAAACCAACAATTAGATGTAGCCAATCATTCTTCCTTTGCCAAGATTTTTAGTTGTAGCTAATAGTCTTGGGTGGTATCTCTATAAATAGACACATCCTCTCACTACTTCCCACTCATCAAAAACCAATCTTCCTTCTTCTATTCCAACAAATTTTGTTCTTTCAATTCCCTATGGATCCCTTTTGGAGTATTGATCATATGGAAAATGAAGATTATTATGATCACGAGGAGTATATGATACAAGCAATGACCCTACCTAGACAACAATGTGCAGGTGAAGGAGCATCTGCTTCACGTCGTCGTAATTCTCAGCCTCATATGTTCATCCAACGTGATCCATTGGAATGTCATGACCGCCTTTGGAATGATTACTTTGCTGAGGCGCCAATATATCCACCAAATGTTTTTAGAAGGAGGTTCCGAATGCATCGTAATCTTTTTTTACGCATACATTCTGCAGTTGAAGCTCATGATGATAATTTTATCCAAAAAAGAGACGCCAGTGGGAGACTTGGATTGTCTTCCCTTCAAAAGATGACTGCAGCAATTAGGATGCTCGCATATGGGATAACGGCAGATCTTATGGATGGGTATGTAAGAATTGGAAAAAGCACTGCACGCTTCAGTATGAAGAAACTTGTAAAGGCGATTGTGTCAATTTTTGGAGGTGAGTACTTGAGGTCTCCAACCTCAAGTGATATAGCGAGGTTACTAGAAGTCGGACAAAGGTGTGGGTTTCCAGGAATGTTGGGTAGCATTGGTTGCATGCATTGGAAATGGAAGAACTGTCCTAGTGCTTGGAAATGTATGTACTATGGTCACGTAAATGAACCAACTATTATTTTGGAGGCTGTTGCGTCTTACGATCTTTGGATATGACATGCTTTTTTTGGTTTACCTGGGTCTCATAATGACATCAACGTACTTGATTGATCTTCTGTTTTTGCTGCGTTGGCCGAAGGTCGCGTTCCTCTGTGCAACTACACAATCAAAGGTCACGAATACACAATGAGATATTATCTTACTGATGGTATATATCCTTCTTGGGCAACACTAGTGAAAACAATTCCTGCTCCATATGGAAAAAAGAAAAAACATTTTGCTGCTTGTCAAGAGTCTGCAAGGAAAGATGTGGAACGTGCCTTCGGAGTACTCCGAGCTAGATTTGCAATTGTGCGTGGACCTGCTAGGTATTTCCAGCCCCAAGTTCTAAAAGATATTATGTACGTATGCATAATCTTGCACAATATGATCGTTGAAGATGAGCGTCATCTATATCTCGAGGCAGATCAGTTTATTTACGAACTCAATGACGATACTCCTCATGAGCCACTTTCACGCGATAATATACCTGAATTCATGGAATTCATTGCTCAACATCATCGTATTAGAGATAAAGGCACTCATTCTCAACTCCAAGCCGACCTTATCAAGCATTTATGGAATATGCATGGTGGCACATAGAGTGGACTGTGGAATCCGATGTTAACTTTTGGGTCCCTTTTTATTATTTAATGTAGAATCCAATGTGGTTAATTGGTCCCTTTTTATTATTTAATATGGAATCCAATTTTTCACATTAAATATTAAGGAAGTTCTATTATTTAATGGGCCCCTTTTTATATTAGTTAAGGAGGTACGCTGTCAAAATACTGAATATTGTGCATTTGACAGTTTTTAAATATTGACTTGATGTTGAGTGTGAGATTGAAATATTGATGAAAATTAAAATCGTGCATATACGGTTCAGAAATTGTAAAATAAAAATTAATTCAATAGTAGAAGCTGCCAATTTACACATTCATTCACAACAAAAATCAACCATCAACTCCAGGAGGTGCCATCACGTAATCAACTCCCCTTCCATCACTTGTTGCCATCACTTTAACATTAGAATGAAGAATAAACTCAAATAGAATAAGGCATCACATAAATTATAAATAACTGAATTCCAGAACATGGCATAATCATGACCAAAAGCAAGATTGAAAGGAAAACTATTGAAGTCAAACTTTCACTCTCAGTTTGAGCTTAACTGAGCTTGTTTAAACATCAAAACGATACAAACCATTTCATCAGTGTTGAAAAAGATGATTAAATATGATATTAGCACTAATTTAACTATTCCTGGCAAGATGAAATGAGAACCATTGGATCAAATATTAAGCTTGTAATAAAAAGATGAAGGGCCCAGATTAAGGCCTAGTGGCCTAATCATATCATAATACATATAGGTGCCAACTTAGAAATTATACACCTGAAATTTGGAAATAGAATTGGCAATACTGGGAAGCCAAAGCACAAGGTGGCTGCCATATTTTGGTTGGCAAATCGTGCAATAAATTTAGTTGGCAAGTTTAGGCTAGAAAATTTTTATTTTTCTGACATGCCCATATGTCTAAAACATATTTGATATGTTACCCATATTTGATATGTCTAAACATATTTGATATTTTTCTGACATCCTTTCACTTTATCAGTTTCTTCATTCTATATTTGACTTGTTGCCCGTGAGCAAATTCACCTTTTATCTAGGTTTTACAACAAACCTAGATCAGTAACTATAGCATCTCAACAACCACCCAACACGTTGTAGTCAGTCAAACTGAGCATTAACTCAAATTACCTAAAAGAAAGGTTTTCATCTACCATATTGAACTCAAAGCTTTACGAACTCAGATGCATTCACTATAATAAACTCAAATGCATTCACTATACAACTAAGAATCATTCATACTTTAACATCCACTGCCTCACAATCACTTCAATCGGCAACAACCATTGTACAATTTAAAAGGCTGCCAACCCAGAATTATTCACTACCATCACAGAAAATATTCAACACTCACTTGCTGCCATCACACAAGTATCTCAAACATGTCAAACTGAATATTAACTCAAATAAATTCATTCACTTTAACATTAACTTCTGCCATCACAGAAGCATCTCAAACATGTCATACTTAACATTAACTCAAATAAATTCATTCAATTTAACTTAACCACAAGCTGCCATTCACTTGCTTCCATCACACAAGCCATTCAAATATTTGAGATGCTTGTTTCAGATTACACCAACTTAATTCCCCTTCCAAAATGAGCATCACAATTCAATATCCCATCAATCTGAAAACCCAGAGATTGAGGTGAAGTTCCCCTCCCAAAACTTAGTCACAAAATACAATCAACCAACAAAAAAGTTAATTTAGTCACAAAATACAATCAACCATTTATAAAAAAGGGATTCAAATTTCATAGTGGCTGCCCAGCCACATGTTTATCCAAAACATGTGGCTGGGCAGCCACTAAAAGCTGGAAATCTGAAAGTAATATTCAACAGTTACTCAACTCCATGAGGTGTGGATGGAGATTTGTCGAATGTACCTTCGGAATCATCCAAAGACTCCTCAAATATTTTTCTCTGAATATTCAGGAAGTAGGATTGTTGCATGGTAGTCATGCCAGAGAGATCCTTGCTCATGATCTCAGCCTCAAACTTTCTCTTCTCAAGTTCCAGTTGTGCACCTCTATCAACAGCTTGCTTTGCCACCCATACTCTCCTCTCTGCCATGAATTTCTGTCTATCATCAGTCATTTGTACTAAATTCATGTTAAACTCAACATCACATGATTCCTGAGCCTTCCGCTTCCTCAAGTTATCTTTCTCCGCTTTTTTTCCTCGAGACCTCTCAACGTTCTCCTCCACGACGTCCTCGGCAACTTCAGGTGACTGCTCATTGGTTGGATGCTTATCTTGTGATTTTCTCCTTGTATTCAAATTACTCATGTGCTACTGCCACTTGGGTTGGTGTCTCAATTGACACCAACAATGCTCCAGTGTGAAGTTTCCCTTCTCTATCTCCTTGTACATTAATTTTACTTTTTCAATCTGAAAATTAGAATGAATATTGTCAAAAAAAAGAATCATAGATAAAATAAAACATTAGTAAATGAAAATGGTACATACCTTGTCTTGTTCGGTCGCAGCACTTGGGTGTAATGATTCTACTTGCGCTAGAAATGCACAAAACTTGTTTGTGCATTTCTGAATCATGGACCAACGATTGATCAATGATCCTACTGAATGATTTGTAGTATTTGGTTTTTTATATTCATGATAAAACTTAGAAATTTGGTCCCACATTTTAGTGGATTTCTGATCAGTACCCCGTATGGCATCAATGCTAATGTTGAGCCATCCGGAGACAAGTAAGTTATCCTCCTCATCAGTGAAAGATGCCCCTCTTTGAACTTTTTTTGCCGGAGGCCTCTTTTCACCGTGAAGGGGAGTAGTTTGGACCATAATATTAGAAAGATGCTCATATGTTGGAGTGACATTAATACCTTCTCCGCCACTTTGTAAGAGAGTGGTAAAGAAGGGATCCTCCTCAAATGGAGTGTCCATCCTTTAAGAATTGTAACCTTGGGCTGTCAAACGAGGCAGCACAAGCAAAGAGATACAAGGCAGCACATCACAATAGATACCAGGCAGCATATTTCAAATAGATACAAGGCAGAATATTTTAAACATTTAATCAAATCATGCTGCATGTTGCTTTCCCAAAAAGTTACACAACAAGTTCATTACTAAAAGTTACACAGCAAGTTCATTACACAGTTACATTCGCAAGTTCATTAAAACAGCTACACATATGAAAGTTTGTACCAATATACTAGTTTCATTGGAGCATATTGTTGTTTAATGTGGACTTCCATCTCATGGCATAATATGGAAGTGGCTTGCTGAAAGCTATAGTTTATTATGCCCTTATTCAATAATAATCATGATGGACACTTCTTTCTTCTCTCTCAAGTCTCAAGTCTACTAAATTCATATTAAAGAATCATATAATATGAACCCCAAAGGTATTACTTTACTATAGGAATCAAGCCATTAATTTAATTTCAAAATGCTAAAGATGCTTCCAAATGCATTATATTAATTTGTAGACAAATAGTTTAGTATGGAAGAATAACACCACTGCTTGCTTCCTAGAATGAAAGAAATTAACAAAGATAAATTAACATGCATTACTTCTGGAAATAAGAGCAGATTCCAAGTATAATCTAACAGCAAAAAATTACTGAATATGTAATCCAGTGGCACGACAGAAAAGCATAAATCGTGCATATTATTTTTCTCATCATATAAATCACTATTTCCACTCTCTATATTCTGTATTTGTATACACAAAATGTTAAACTATCCTAGAAAAAGCTGTTAATGTATACAAGCCGAGGATCGTACCACTTGTTTGACAATCTCCAATACTGAGTGCGCCTGAAAATCAGCCAAAAAAAAAACATGAAACTTGATCAGTAACCATGTATGTGTTCATCGAGAGCAAAAGCCCCCATCGGGGCTGACCAATTTCTCTGTTTATTGAAACTAGGGTTGCAGATTGTCATTTGAGGGAAAGAAGTGAAGCACGAACCTGAAAGGAGAGAAACCAGTGTTGATTGCTCTGTTTCTGCGTGAAGGATCGAAGCTTAGATTTTCGAATCGGGCACTATAGCTCTGCGATTTGTTGAAAGGAGAGAAAGCACTACACAGTGCGCCTATGGAGGTGATGGCGATTTGCTAAAACCCCAGTGACGAAGATGAGCTGCTCTCCTTTCACGGCAAAGGGAACTTTCTTGCTCGTCCAAAAATAGGAGAGGAAACGGAGGGAAGAAACGAACCGGAAGAGAGGAGAGGAAGAAAGAAATTGGGAAGGGAGAAAGAAATGAATGGGAAGAAAGAAATCAGGAAGGGAGAGGAGAGGAAGGAGAAAGAGGGATTTCGGGATTTTGAAGGATTTGGGGATGAAGAAGAAAGCAGAGAAGAGGAAGAGAGAGAAAGAAAAACTAAATTGCATGCGAAAATAACAGCGGAATCTATTAATTTTTATAATAAAATAATGAGATAGATGTGGAACAGTCGATCTTCAAATTTGAAGATAAATTCGATTACATTGTAGCTCATAACTTGTCAAACATACTGAAAGTGAATCCAATGCCGGCGTTTTTAAGTGAAATTTATCAAATTATAGAGATTGGACTCATCAAAGTGCTCTAATGCTCTTACCTTTCTTGTTTGCTAAGCTCTACTAATTTTTTGTGCTCCTCGAGTATTGCTAAATTAATTCAACAAAATAACAATTATATTACAAGTGTAGTATCTCACAATTAAAAAAATTGATAAAAGAAGGATTGGTAAAAATTATCAAATATTATTAAAATATATAAAGTATATTTACAAAATATATATAAAAAAAAGAGTCAAATATTATTAAAATATATAATATTATATTATTATTTTAATTTTAAAATAACTAATCCAATATAGAGTTATTAATAAAAATTGATACTATAATTAAAAATCAAAATTCTAATCAAATTTTAGACATCCAGTCATTGGCAATGCTCTAAGAGCATTAGCATTGGTTTTATCAAATTTATCTTCAAAATTTGATGAAAAGTACATGTTTTCCATAAATTCAAAACTTACTTATCCATAACTCCACATTGGATTAGCCATTAGAATCATCAAAATAATAATATAGTATTATTTTTTTAATAATAATATATTTTTTTTTTCATATTTTACAATTACACTAATCATATGTATTTTAATAATTTAATTTGACACTTAAATATTTTTTTTTCATATTTTGCAATTGCACAAATTATAAAAAATGTAAGAAATATATTTTATAATAAAATAATAAGTATAGATAATGAATAGTATATTTTTAAATATGAAGATGGAAGTAAAGTTACTGTAGCTCAAAACTTGAGCTTTGAAGATATAGCTAATTCAATACTGACATTTTAACCTCAAAATCATCAAATTTTGATAAAAATTCTCTTTTGATGAGACCGATGCTTGTGCTCTAATTGCACAAGAGAGATCGAGATGAAGAAATAAGTCAAAGCTGAAGCGCTTTTCTCAATGGTGCTGTGGGTGCAGCCTTCATCTCTGTCTGCTTATTTGCAGACTCTCATCCATCCGTCCCACTCAGTATACGTGTCACGGTCGTCCTTCTTCTTCTCGTGTCTGGTCTGCCTGTCAGAGAAGGTTTAATTAATAATATCTTTGTAATCTATGTGCTATCGATGTCCCTTTCTACCCCATGATGTGGATTGCTGACTTGCCTAATGCAATTAGAGAGAGAGAATATTGATCTGGCACTGTCACGTGACTACCTTTATTTTTATGAAACATCAAGAAATGTCTCCGATGAGCTGAATATTGTTTTAAGAAATCCCATAATCCTCTTAAAACTACTCCTTTGTTTAACGCAAGTGGAAGCCAAGGCTGCTTTCACTCAAAGATCGAAGCAAAGCCAGATTTAAAAGACGGTGGAGACACGATCTGCTGGAACAGAAAGGTCCACTTATGTTGTTTTATAGAAAAAGGAATTAGCTGGGAAGATAAAGATTTAAGTAAGTGTTTAGAGTCAAGATTTGTTCAACTTAATCACTGGTAAATCTGGATCCAAGTCACCCTTGTTTTTACATGGACCCTAGTTCTCGTACTCGCCCTCATATCAGAATCCTCAAAGTCAAGAACAGTTTAGCAGAAAGGATCGATGTCTACAAGACTGATTTCAAAGAAATTAGATCAAAATCTAGTCCCATTCCCAAATAGAAGAAAAAATCTGTCTCAAAAGTAACCTGATAAAAAGATAGATTTGTAAACTAAAACAATAATCTTGATATTTATATCTATATAAAGCTGGTTGTTATGTCAAACAGTGTGAACAGCTTGAAACCGAGATGCAGTGGAGGCAGCCACCTGAAGTACCACATCCAGAAAAACTTATGTTTTCATCTGCAAAATCTGCAATGCTGGACAAACAATATTGTAAATGACCTCCTGATATATGTAGAAGCAGCAAAACTCTCAAATGAAAAATCTGCAATGGGAAGTTTGATCGTTCACTTAACTTACAGATGGAAAGCCGCATCCAGCAGCAAAATAAGCAGCAATATTGGTGACGATCCCCATCAGCAGTCATTCTTGATATTATCATCATAAATCCAGCATGACAAAAGGAGGCAGTTACATAGCCAGGGATGACTTGCCGGATAGCTCGACCATGATCAGCGTGTATGCATGGTAAATACATATATACTATGATGGATATGTACGTTTTGCCGGCAAGTCATCCTTGGCTGCATTACATAACCTCATTTCAACATGCAAGACTCTAGATGAAAATGAAATATTTTTAATGTTGTGCTATAACAAAATAGGTCCACATCACAGAGGAAGCTCCCCCCATCAACTCGCAAAAACAAATATTTTTTTTTTCCCAACTGGGAAGCAGACAGACATTCTGACCAACTCAACCAATCCAAGAGAGCCCAAACTACCATGTGAACTCAAAAGTGGAGAGAGCAAGGAATTTCCCCAGACGAGAAAGGCAACCTTTCCCTAGTGGGATAATGAAAACAGGCTCCCTCCCTTTACTTTCACGAAAAGGAAAGAAACAAGCATTCATGTCCCGAAGATAGTCTGTATAAACTAGCAGAGAGGAAGAGGCCGATTGGACTGACTACCTCTTGGCAGTGCGTGGACGAGTGAGGTTTTGAAGCAAACAGATCAGAACCTCTCAAGTTCATAAAGAAATATCTACTCATTCTATTGACATGCATGGCATTCAAAACAAGTATTAAATGATGCTGACTAGTTTTTTTGGCAGAAAGGATAGCTATACCCCGCTGCACCGTCCTTCTTTCTTTCTCTCGAGGGTCCACTGTGTTGGATGTGACAGTCCATGGTTGCAGAAACCAAGAGAGATATTAAACCTAAAGATCTATCCCCATCACCTGCTTCTCACTTTTCGGATAAAAAATTTCTCACTTTTCGGATAAAAAATGAATTATGTAGGTCTATCCCCCCATCACCTGCTTCTCACTTTTCGGTCTATCTAATTATTCACATCATTCACAATTCTGCTAGATACAACGGGCCACGCGGAACCGAGATGCAAACGGTTAGAGGATTGAGCACTCCCAATGCTTCATTTATTCTATCTTTTAAAATATATTATTAAAATATATTATTTATTTTATATATTAATTTTTATAATAAATCATACATCTACTTATCTATTTTTTTTATATCATTTAAATATTCTTTTTTTAATATAATTTTCTTCATTTCAAATGAATCTCATAATACCAAATAATTATCAAATGAAAAAGAAAATAATTAAAAATATTTTAGAGGATAAATAGTATTCTCTACATGTAGAAAATTACTATTGCAAAATATAAAATAAAAGAGAGAATACAAAATCTATTAGAAGCTACTTTTGATCAATTTCTTTTATATTATACAAAAAAATATATTTTATAAAAGCCATTGGGAGTGCTCTAATTAGTAGTGGTTTATGTATTTTTATATATAAAATTATCTCTTTTAAAGAATGATTTTATATTTAAAGAATGCTTTTCACATTAATTTATGTATATTTGAATTAAATAATTAAATATTATTTTTTTATTTTTTATTTATTTTCTAAAATTATTTTTTATATATTTTATAATTAGTATCCATTTTGTATTATCAACTTAATACAAATTTTATGTATTAAAATCATTTTAATATAAATTTTATAAAGTTAATTTTAATGTATATGAGAAAGAAAAAAATAGTAAAATAATATTTGAAGAATGAACAGTGCTTCTTCATATTTGAAGAATGACTGTTTATAGTTATGTAAAAATATAAAGATGAAGAAGCCAATGCAGACTTTTTTAAAGATAGATTCTTCAAAGTTGAAGATGAAGATGAAGATAGAGAAGTTATTGTCAGTGCTTTTAATCGTGGGTTGAATAAAATTTAGTCAAAATTTAGTTAAAAAATTTATTTTTATAAATTTAACTAGTTACTTTACAATAATACCAAATAACAGACTCAATAAATCTATTACTATTCTATTAAAATATTGATTTTGATATTTTCTTTTATTTTAATTCTAATTGTAATTTGAATATTTATTTATTATACAATAATTTTTTAACGTTCATATTATTCAAACGGATAAAATTTTTTCACCCTTTTTTTTTTTTTTTTTATAACGGTCATATTTTTTCAATTGATATATTTTTTTAATAATTATATATTTTCAAGTATAGTATAGATGCAAATTAAGTAAACAGCTACGCAAAGAATTAAATATGTTTAAGAAATAGAAACTAGGAAACGCAGCATATAAGATTATAGGAATCAAAAAGTAAGAGGAAGTGAGAATTTTTATGCCAAAATAATATTTGGCTAGCAATTGGGGCTCAACAAATTTAGCTAATAGAATTGATGAAAGCTAAAATTACTGTAACTTTATTGAGTCCACTACAATCCTTTTTATTTTTCTGAGTCAAATATTGACCAAATTTTAACTTTATTGAGCTCACTACTAGTGCTCTAACACATAGCATCAAAAGCAATCCAGTCTCTATCTTTGCAATCTCATCTTCTCAAAAGCAATCTCATCGTTTCCGTCTCCGTCTCCATCTCAAAAGCAAAAGATTATGTAGAGCAAAAGATTATGAATTTAGATGGGATATCTAAGATTTACTTTCTCGCAAAGTGAATTTCCCATAATCTTACACCAAATAGTCATTTCGTTCATCATCTTCTTCATATGTTGGGGCAAGTATGTTTTACAATTGGCTGATGAGTTTACATGCATTTTATCTTGCTTTCCAAAGCATATGGCTCAGCACCAGCCAGCAGTCATGGAAAGAGTCCCAAGTAGTTGAGAGTAAAAGAATATCTGTCGGTTCGAGTCTAGCTGAACTGCAATCGAAGGAAAAAGCGAGTTTTAAGTGAACGAATAAGGTCAACATGCAAGCCAAACAAAAGGTGATGCCGATCAAAGCTCCATTAACCTCCAAAGCCACATCGATATTTAGGAACCTGAACTTGTGCCTGGACTATGTCTTCTTAATTCACATGTATATGACATCGAGGTTTACATCACCTCAATTTTTTTTTTTTTTTTTATATCAACCATGCCTCTACACACGCCGCCACTGCCGACGATGTTTTCTGGTTTTTTGAACTTGGTCGGAACGTAAGAGGCTTTTTTTCTTTTTCTTTTTTATTACATCCTTAACAAGACAAAAAGCGATATATTTGATTTGCTTGAACAGCTACTTTAAACCATTGATATTTACATAGATCGCCGTGACGTACAATAACCAATAAGAATGAACTATATAATTTTATTAGGTTGTTTATTTATTTATTGCTATAGACACCCATGTTTCAGGATTTCTATGCATCCAATAAGAGAGATAGATTCATGCTACGCTCATAATTTTGACAGAAGTCTCCGTACCAACTTCTTTTAGACCGTTAGTTATTTGATATTTTAATACTGTTTTGGGTACCAATTTGCTGATCACCAGTAGGTTAGCTCCATCATAAAATACAACAAATTTTACCTATAGAACAGACCTTTGGGATATTTTTCATTATCATTGTTCCTTTCAACTCTTGACGCTGGTCTCTATTGCAAGAAACAGTTCGAAGGTTACACGCTAGTCAATCAGTCGAACCTATATATATACACATATGTATATATATATGTCAAGGCTTCAAGTTAGCCAACGACTATATGAGCACTAACTCTCAGTTCGGACCATCGAAAAACGAAGAAAAGCTACTTTCATCAACTCCTTTTGGTGAAATACCAGACGAAAGCACCATATTTTCCGATTAAGTTTCGTTCTTAAGCAAATTTTAGCAAGTTGCACCAGTGCTCTTTACACTACCGCAACTTGTATATTCCAAAGCCAACTTATTTTGACAAAGATCAGAGATCGGATTAAATTTTAGGCACTTCAGTTGTTAGAATGGATTTTCTCGAATCCTCGCAAAACACACATCCACCGTCTGGTTCTGCTAAGCTCAACCAAGCCCAATTGGCAGGGTTTGGAGAGTTTTCAAGCCCTCCAAATAATGTATAATTTTTAATACATTATTTTTTCTCAAGATAATAAGCTGTAGCTTCACACTCATTTCATGCAAATATTGTATAGCCTGTCATATTCAAGAGCTTTGAATAGGTACAAATCATAGAATCAATTATTTTTCTTTTAAAACTCCATCGTTGGGTACGGACAGTTACCATTTTATTAGTTTGCATCAAATCTTCATTCTGAAGTATCAATCATAGCAAATAGAAAGCACCAAGGATTCATAGAATGTTTGAAAACAACGGCAGATATAGCATACCCACTCACTGGTTTTCATGCATTTGAAACCTCAGTATAGCTTTTGTTTTTGGGGGGTGGGATCGGTTAACATTGGCCTTTGTCCTTTGTAAACAACATATACATGCACATAAACACAAACACCCAAAAATGAAATAGAAATATTACTTATAATTCATTACAAACAAAGGTACTACAACTGACAGAAATAAAGGCAATATGAATTATACACATACCAGATAGGAACCTGCCAAATGAATTGCAAATGAGACTGACATTGTCTTCCAATGAGCTAGAAATTGGCGTCACAATGGAGCCCACAGTGTGAAAACTGACCTACCCCAAAAATCGTCAAGTATTGACTACCACCAAGGAATCTACAAATTAGCCTCCAAAAGTATGCATAGTTCCAAGCATCCATCAATGGCATACAAGATAACCGATATACAAACACCCAATCTTACCAAAACATGCAGGAACAATTGCCAGACACCCAGGCCTTTAAAAAAGTAGGCGACTTTATAACCTAATTTGGTGATTAACTCCGTCGCTATCACTAAATATCTAATTTAAAAATGAACCTGCTAGCAAGACAGTAGAACTGCCAAACAGAATTTAATGAAGCATGCATTTCAGAAATACAGCCGTGCATTATTTAAGTTGAAAGATAAACACTATTGGATGCACACCTGATTGGCTATCCAGAAAACAGTCAGTCTCCATAACCACCAACTCGCATACATAGCTAATCATGTTGAAACGGATTCAGTAAATATCCTGTTGTACTATCACTATGTAGGCTTCACAATGCAGTTTTCAAGTGGTTCCACTGGCTCACAAAGTCAGAGAATCATGAAAATGAAGACCACAAAAACACAGCTTACTCACTTTAATCAGATTCCTTAAAGCTAAGGTTTCACAGATACAAATGGATATCACAATTACAACATTATAAAACCAATTTGAACAGCGCCTTGAATCTTGATATTTGCTTTTAGGTGGGCATAATAGCAAATATCAAATATCAATCCAGAAATCGAAAAAAAAAAGAGCTGCTTCATAACGGCATTATTGGTTTAGTTTTTCTTTTTGTGTGGGATCCCCGATATCGTGCAAATGCAACTTGTCTTTCACCCGGTTACACTCCAGACCAAAGTAATGTCTCAATCACATGGATCGGGTAAATCATCGGCTTTTTACCAATGAGACGTGGTCCCTAGAGATTGTTTGCACCCATAAATTTGAATCTTAAACAAGGAAAGAGTATACCACCAAGGCCAAGGCCCTTACCACATTGGTCCCTAGAGATTGTTTGCACCCATAAGTTTGAATCTTAAACATGGAAAGAGTATACCATCAAGACCAAGGTCCTACTAAGATGGGAAATTCCCCGATAGGCATTTTAGGTTTCACTTTTTTTATAAGTAATTTCAGAAGATCGACTTAATTCCAGTAAATTAAAAAGCACAAAGATCAGGTTGCATAGCTGAGAACTGTCAGGTAAATAAATCCAACACTAATACAACTACTAGAGGCTGGAAGCAACAAGGTTTTCAGTTGAATGAAATGTGAACCGGAAAAAAATGCAGTAAAAAGGCAATCCGGATATATAGGTTCTTGGGTGCGTGCACAAGACATTGAGCTTGGGAAATTTGGTAACATGGAAAAGGCAAATCTAATGTGTAGAAGATCTCCACTCTAAATAGAAGCGTCAAGGTAGGCCAGAAGAATGTCAAATCCTGGTTCATCTGGTCTTCCAGTTTAGGCAGTAGGCTTCATCAAAAGAGGCAGTAGGCTGGCTTCAGGCTTCATACATTTCAGCTGTTTTAATGGGAAGGGAAAGGCAACAAAGGGAAAACAAGTGCATCAGAATTCTATATACAGGGACTTTTTTTCTTTTTTGATTAGAATTCTATATATGGGAGATTGGGAGGTTATGATATCAAAGTGTCATATACTAATACGAGACTGGGCTACTAAAGGAAATCTATCCAGTTATATTAATAAACAAGACAAAATTGAAGGAAAACCAGACTCTACCTTCAAGTACCAATCAGAAAACACTAGTAACCATAGTTTCTCCGACGAGAAGGAGGGGTCTGGCCTGACAACCTGGTAACAAATGTAATATCAGACTCTAGTAGCTTAAAAAGGCATCACGTGAATACAGTGACCATACAAAATCAACACTAGAAATTTCCAGAATACATGCATTGGAAAATGAGCCAAAAACAGAGATCCATTCTGCATTCTAAGTCATGTAGTCAGAAAATTTAAGGATTCTCATATCCATAGAGGTCAAAGAAACGAAGGGGGTTTAAGCTGTGAACCTGGAGCATTCTTTCTACTGCGTTTTGGAACAGATCCAATTAGCCAATAATCACACAAAGAATTTGTGACTGGAAAAAACACGAACAGAAGGTGCAGTCCAAGTAAATAGAACAATAGTGAAGAAAGAAAAACTCTTACCCAGAGCTACCAGTACGCCCTGAAGAATAACCACCATAAGCTCCATAAGCACCGCCTCCAATCTACAAATCACATGAAGATGTATTATTCCAAAACAAACAAGAGATAGAAGCAAGTGCAACTGATCAACATATTTCAAAGCATTGAATCGATCATGCACTGATACATTAGTGTATGGTATTAGGACAAACATGACAGCAGAAAGAAGACCTCAGGTCTGAGAGAGATATATGTATAAAGACATGGAAAAGTAACCAGAAAAGGAATTTGAGTAATGAGCAGAATAAATGTAAAAACAAAGGTAATACAATTATTACTTTAATTGTTTTGAAAGGTTGGTAAACAACTCTATAACAAGATAAAAAAATACCTGCGAACCACCATAACTTCCATAACTGTCAGCTGCTGCCAAATCGCTCGAGCCACCATAACCACCAGAATAAGAATGCCCACGACCGTGTCTTTTACCATCTCTACTTTCATAAGTTAAACCATCAGAACCTTCTGCTGAGACAGGCATATAAGGCAAAACTGGAAGAAATGCAGACACTGCACCCTCTCTATCAAAAAGATTTGCTCTCAATCGTGTCACTACTTGTATAAGTGCATCCTTGGCAATATCAAGGTCTCCAGAAATCTGATTATCAACATTAATTACCATCCACATTAACCACAAAATCAGTGAAATAATATTTAAAAAAAATATACAATTCCAAAATACCATGGTGCTGCTTACCTGCACCATCTCATCATCTTCAGATGCAACTTTGGGAAGGTTCTCTTTTGAGAGTATGCGAATATTAGCTTTGGTCAGTCTCCTCATCTCAGTTACAATAGCTCCTCCTTTACCAATAAGACAGCCAATTCGTGAAGTAGGGACAAGTAGACGGGTCGTGAACGAGATAACTCCTGAATCTCTTTCAACTTTCTCACTGCACCTTGGTTGCAAACGCACAGCTGCGTCTATGGTGGGAGAATATGAGTCTTCGAAGAACTGAAATAGCAGTCTATAAATCATTAGAGCTCCATAATGTGATTTAAGTGCCCACAGAACATATCCACAAATATAGAAAAATGTACCTCCTTTGCAGAAATTGTTATTAAGCAGTCATCTCCTTCAGCGGTTGAACTATCTACTTTAATGGATGCCCCAGACTCCTGTCTGATTTGATTGATTATGACACCACCCTTGCCAATCACACCTCCAATGTTGCCAGTGGGACAAACAAGACGAAGAGAAAATTCTTTTGAAGATGCCTCATCCCTGGGAGCTGAGTATAAGGAGCGTGACCAGTCTCCAGTATCACCCTTGTAGCTTCCTCCGTAAGGGCCCATCAGCGGAGCTATGCCCACAATCGGGGCACCAGAAGTTGGTCCCATAAGTGAACCACCAGATGCATATATATTGGGAGCAGTAGAAGTAAGCAAGTGCTGAGATCGTGATGGATTATCATGAAGGCGAGATGCGATTTGATGCAGAGCCTTTTTCACAACCAGGGATTCCCCAGATACCTACAGCGCACAAGAAAAAAAATAAATAAGTGAAAACATTACGAGGGATTCCCCAGATTGCTATAGCCAGCACACACAAAACAAATAAACAAGTGAAAAAGTTACAAGGTTCACCCTCCCAACACAAATAATTACCCATATTCAACTACGAAAATCTACAAAATAAACAATAAAAAAAACTCATCAGATGAATTCAAACCTCAGGCATACATATCCTAGAAGGACAAAGGAATTGAGCCAAGTTAATATACTAAATATTAAACAACCCCCCAATTGGCTCCACCCCCAAACTCAGATAACATGCATGTTGTGTTAAAAACCAAAGCTGATTACAACCAGTAAAAAAATACCATTACAGATCCTTCTAGCAAAAATCATACTATGCTTCATCATACAGCAAGCTAGTGCTTCCCATAAATGTAAAAATTACATTTCCTTCAGCTATTAAAATTCTTTTTACAATTCTTGCAACAGGAGAATCTAAAATAGGTCCCAAAATACACAGTAACAAAAGCAAGATAAGGATGGTGTGAACTGCAATTCATCCAGAATACCTGTACGAGCTCGTCAGAGTTCAAAGCACAAGGAGGCAAATGTTCATCCTTGAGAATGCGAATTTGTGCTCCAGTGTCGCTACGAATATTCTGAACAATCTGTCCACCTTTTCCAATAATACAACCAATCTGATCGGATGGAACAAGAAGCCGAGCAGTAACTTGTTGACCTCCATCAGACTCCTCGTCACCGTGGGAATCTTCGGCAACAACTCTGTCATGCACCTTGAAAAGAGCCTCCTGTGCTGGACAAACATACTCACTACCATCTTCAAAGGCATTAGTCTCATCACTGGAGCTGTAGATAGTAACAACACGTTCGTCACATCCCGGCACTGTCTCACCGATCTTAATCTTCGACTTAGTGTCTGTCCTCAACTGCTTGACAATGTCCCCTCCCCTACCAATAACACTTCCAATCTTCTTTACAGGGCACAAATACCGGTAAACAGTATCTTCTGAATCTATGACAAATTGGTCTCTATCATCACCAGGATTTCTCCTTTTACTTCCTCCATTATCAGAATAGTCGGACTGATAATGGGTTCGCTTGCCATGAGTATTCCTCTGACCGGCCATTGGTAGAACAGATTGATATTCTGAAAGCAAATCAATGCACGAACTGATAAGAAATGATGCTGGAAAAAAAAAAAGAGCGAAAGAGAAGAAGCTAAAATGCTATATGGATTGGCCAAATTCAGTTCTAACAACTCAAAAGTGCGGAGATAATCCATACATTGCAAACCCATATTCAAACACCAGTGTACGTCTTAAAGTAGAATTCAAAGATAAGTTTCCTGGTCCAGTATATGAAGGCGAGATAAAGTTCCAAATAAATCTACTAACTCCCTAAAAATATCAGTTACGCGATCACAATATCCTACCCATCACATTCCTTATACTCTTGAGGAAACATTAGGCCTCGTTTGTTTTCGGAGATGAGATGAAAACTTTAGAGATGAGATGAATTGTTTATTTTATTTTGTATTGAAATTTGAAAGAGTTGTAATGATTAGATGAGAGAAGATGAGATGAATTTGAAAAAGTTGAATTGTTAATTTTATTTTGTATTGAAATTGGGAAAAGTATAATGATGAAATTGAGATGAGATGAGATGTTTTCCGAAAACATACCATGACCCAAAGTTTCAATCACATCCAGAAAGAAAAACCAACTCCATTTGAATTAATGGGGTCGCTAACTCCTTGCTACCACTTCAGGACCCACCAAACCCACAATGCGACCTTTTTACAGTCAATGTGAAATTCGATAACTCAACATACGCACATATAGTTCATCCCACACCGAGTTTCTACGTAGGTCGAATAATACAATCATTTATTCAAAATCATAAACCAAAAAAATTTTAAACAGGGATTCCAAAAAAAAACCTTTTTTTATTTTTTGGGAACCACCCCATGGCAGAGCCCTTAGGACTCACTCATGGAACCTAAACGCCTGGGGAGACTACCAAAGCAACCCACCGACATGGCCGACCACTTAAATCGCAGTTTGATCCCAGGAGAAATCGAACCTGACATGGATGCACAGAAGTTCGCCCTTACCACTTGGGCTACCCACGGTGTTGGGTTTCCAACGAAAGACCTCGAGAAAAAATATTAATCAAGCGCTCCTATAAGAGAATTGGACCGGTGGAAAAACACGATTCATAAGGCCTTAGAGGAGAAATAATTCATTGGATAGTATCCTAGAAAATATTTGTCCTCAAGAGACGTAAAATATAATTTAAAGTGTAAATAACTAAACACTCAACGTCGAGTTTATTGTCAACTACGATTGTTAGCATTAAAAAGACCGTGGATACAGAGAAATTACAATTTAAACGTAGATCCGAGCAATAAAAAATCCTTTAAACCCTAATTCCACACCAAAATTTTGAAAAATAAATACACAAGGAATAGCATGGAATATGAAGAGCAACGTAAGAGTGGGAAAATTGAGGCAGAAAGACGTATAAACTGGGGATATACCTTGATCGAGAGGGTAAAGATTTGTGTTTGCGCAAAGAGAAGAGATCTGGGTACGAGTTCTAGGGTTTAAAGTTTAGACCGGACCTGCTCTTATTTAGATATTTTTCGAGGGTATATTTATGCTTTCCTCCCCGTATGTTTCTCACAATTACAAGTATCTCCCGTAAGGTAAGGGTTTAATTATTTTATTATAAAATTAATGTACAGAACATTTATTATTTTTAATAAATTGGCCGAAAAATTTAGAAAAATATAATAACAATAAAATTTGTCATGGATCCGACTACTCTTTATGGTTATCCAGATGCAGCAGGATGGCACATGAGAAATTTAGAATGGTTGTAAATCAGCTGTCATAAAATTATAGAATCACCCTGATAATATTGATACAAAGATGATTCTCTGCAGCCACTCCACGTTAGGATAGTGGACATTATCATTCAATCATTGGTGATGTTAAACAAATTATAGAAAAATAAAGATACTTATTTAACATTTTATTATCACTATTGTATGAAAAATAAAATAAAATGATGATAGTTAATAAATAATAAAGAATTATTAGAAAAATCCAACTCAATTTTATACCGCATAATTATTTTTATTTTTTATTCTTTTATTTTTATTCTTTTAATAAATATTTAATGTATGGCTGTTGAAAATAATAAGTCTAATTATTGAGAGAAGTATTTCGTTTGGGAAAAGAAAACAAAGAAGCGAAGGCGAAAGTGGTAAATTGAGGATGCGCTCTCTTTCTGACCTCCGTCGTCTATAAAATCCCCAGATTTACACGGACCAGAGCAGCAGAGCTACCCCTACACATATTTTCGGGAGAGAATCCTCCCACTTTCTTGATATCCAGACACCATCAAAAACCATTTTCCCCAAAACCCTAGATGTCAACATCGGGGCAGCCTCAGTTCCGCTACACCCAGACCCCCTCGAAGGTCCTCCACCTCCGCAATCTCCCCTGGGAGTGCGCCGAGGAGGAGCTCATCGAGCTCTGCAAGCCCTTTGGCAAGATAGTCAACACCAAGTGCAACGTCGGCGCCAATCGCAACCAGGCCTTCGTCGAATTCGTAAGCCCCTACCTTTGCTGAAAGAGTCAGTATAGCTTTTTACTGGAATTCAATGGTATCATGTATCTTTTAAAAGAATTACGTTGTTTATATGTGCGTACCTATCTGTTTAGGATGGTAGATATGTAGGAAGATATGATAAATTTTGTTCGTACAATAGGCGTTTTGGTGAATAACGATGTGGATCTTGGTGACATGCGTTTGGTTGATTTGGTGTCTGGCTGAACTGGGGTTTCTGGTTTATGGATGCTTTGAGCGGTACTCTTTTACGAAGAATGTCATGTGACTGAGAGAGAATTTTGTTGGTTTAGTTAATTATATGGGGCGTTTCTGATGCGGTTTTCTAATTTTACAATGATTGTCAACGATTTTGTTTTGAATCCATCCATTTGGCATGGTAGAAGATAGTCAACCGGAAAATTTTGGAAAAAATTACAGCAGGGTTTACTTGTTAGTTCCCCTCCATAACATGTAGAAATGCCCAAGAATTGCAAATGGGTTATTTTCAATGTGGGAACTCGGGTTTATGAAGATGCATTTTTTTCTCTGCTAAGTACGCAATTTATTTGATAAGTAAATATTTATTAATATCAATAAATAGGCGCAACCTATATATATATGTCTATATATAAATATACACGTCTTTAGGCTGTGGGCATGATTTATAATAGAAATATCAACTCTTGCAGGCAGATTTAAATCAGGCTATATCAATGGTTTCATATTATGCATCATCTTCAGAGCCTGCACAAGTTCGTGGCAAAACTGTGTATATTCAATATTCAAATAGGCATGAAATTGTGAACAACAAAAGTCCAGGAGATGTTCCTGGAAATGTCTTGCTTGTTACCATTGAGGGAGTAGAAGCTGGCGATGTTAGCATTGATGTGATTCACTTGGTTAGTGCCTTACTCAATCATTTACATTGTTTGTCTTTTCAAACATTACAAAGTACAAACACTTATATTAAGTAGCATTTTAATTTTCTTTAATAAAAAATAAAAGAAAAAAGAGGCATGAGCTGCCTAAGTAATCTTTAATTTTCTTGGGATTTTGCAACACAAGGCAGAAAAGCCTCTACACAAATAGTGTAAACCTTCTGACATCAATTAGGAGTTGTAAAGGATAAATCAAACAAAAGAATGATTTAAAAAGAAATTGTTTTACCAGTTTAAAAGGTAATTTTCTTTTATAAGTATCAGTTTAAAAGGAACTTCGTTTTGTTTACAACTTTTGACCTAAATTTTGGGAGTTTGGGCTACATAAATGACGAATTACAATGAGAAACTTGGTAAAATATTGTGTGAATATCGAAAGAATAACGATTCTAAATGAAGGAAAATTATTTCTCTGGTACTTCAGATGTTTTGTCAGTATAACTTAAAAGTAAAATGGGGCATCAGTTCTCCAAGGTTATAAAGCATCAATGACTTCAGATGTCAAACACATTGAGAGATTTGAGTAACTATTGGTTATATGCAACAAAGTCATTTTGATTGAGCACACAAATGGGCATAGTCTTGAAGCAGCCACTGATGCTGTATGTTAAAGCATAAACTTGTTATTATTTTGTGTCGGTTATATTATGTATGAACCAAAGGTCTAATGCGGTGTGCCTTAGTGGTGTGAAAGGCGCACTTATGTCTTCTCCTTGCCTTGTGTGGCAAATTCCATGTTATTAGGTTACATTTCTAGTCCAATTGCACTAAGGTGGCACGCATGGTGAGCCTGGCAATGAATATAAGAACCAGCTTTACGTAATGGTTGAAATGGCAGACTTGGATGTATTGGTAATTCCTCAGTTTCATACTAACTTAATGGGATATCATTTTATAATTTGAGCACATGTTTGAGAATGCTTTTCAGGCACATCCCCTAGACTTTTTCCTGTTTGACTGGTATATCAAATTTTATAATTTGAGTGCGCATGTTTGAAAAGAACAAGCACATCTCCAAGATTTTCTTTTTCCTTATGACTGGTAGTGTCTTATCTGTTTTTGGTTGAAATTTTATTAATAACTTGGGTTTTGTACATTCCTGTAGTGTAGAATTCGGGAATATTGGTTGCACGATACAGTATTGGTGTTTCTCTATTATTTTATTCTTATATTTTTTAGAGTTAGCATCCTGATGGAATTATGTGGCATTTTTTTTTATTGAAATCGGTTGAATCACTGATGGTGATGTCTCTTATTTAAATTCTTTTGTTGGAGGCAGTTTGGAATTATTATCATGTACGTCATACTCCTTTCTAAGGTCTCGCATATATGTACAGGTGTCATTCTGCACTTATTTCTGATCTGTTTGGAATTTTTGTTTTTGTCTGATAGTATCTACATCTGGGCTGCTTTCTGATAGTTTTTTTTCCTATTTCTTAATAAGAGTGATATGATGGAGTCATGACTATTTGGAGTTTTTTGGCAGGTCTTTTCTGCTTTTGGCTTTGTGCATAAAATTGCTACCTTTGAAAAGGCTGCAGGTTTCCAGGTGTGGTGCCAGCTGCAGTCTAACTCTTTCTAAATTTCATTTGTATTGCGATATCCTCTTACTTTTATGGCATCTGGTAGGCATTAATCCAGTTCAGCGATGCTGAGACTGCATCTGCAGCCAGGAATGCCTTAAACGAAAGAAGCATACCCAGGTATGCCCTGTTGTCATCCCCTCGGCACCTTTGGGCTTTGGTAAACTTGGTAGCTTTCTAATCATGTTTTGATGGTTTACATACAGGTATTTGCTTCCAGAGCATGTTAATTCATGTCACTTGCGTATTTCATATTCGGCACACACTGATCTGAACATTAAGTTCCAGTCTCACAGAAGCAGGTAATAATGGAATCCAGAGATTCTGTAATCTGTTTCCTTAGAAAAGAGCTTTAGTGTTGAAAATGTTGCTTACTCAAATCTTTTGTATTTGTTCTTGTATGTTATTGATTTTGGCTTTTGAATTATGCTAATCTTTTTCTGCACTTTTTGTCATCTAGGGGTTAGTGAAGCCTGGTAGGCAGAACACAGATGTGTTGTCATGGCCGCTTAGTAATTTCCTCAATCTTTGATAATAGTTTATGCATTTGTTGATGTCATTCTAGTCAGAGTTTATTATTTATTGTCGCAGAGCATTGGTGCAACCATTGCTTCTTTATGGAGTCAATTGTGATCATCTTGGGTAGTCAATCCTAAGCAATTCTAATTGCAACATGATGGCATGTTAGATAATTGAAGGAGAGTTGTAATTTTGGCTTGTTAGATACCATCATTTGTTGTCCTTCACTCTTACCAGTCTCACTGGCAATCGTAAAGCATTTTCCCATATATTCTTTCAAGAGTGCTTTGAGAGTTGACTGAAATTAACTGTAGTATTTTAATACTCTTTTGCAGTTGAATTTTCAGAACATGATATGCTCTTTTTTAGTTAATTATATTTCACTTCAAATTTACTTATAAAAAAAACTTACAAAAAATTTGATGAAAAATAAAACAGATTACTCTCTGTTTCAGCAAAATTTTAACTTGGGTTTTTGCTGTGTTGCCTTTATTCTTTTATTGCCAATTTGATAAAAATAATTGTAATGGAGTGTCAGTCTTTGTTTTTAGTAACATGGATGTGTTTCTATTTAGTAGCACTTTCTGAAAGCTGTGATTAATTTGGTTTGCATAATCTTGCAGGGACTATACGAATCCATACTTACCCGTTAATCCTACTGCAATTGATGGAATTGCTCAGGTACCTTCTTGTTCTTATGATATTGATTCATTTGGCAGTGGTGCATGACACAAACTACCTGTCATTTCCAGCCTGCTTTAGGGCCTGATGGAAAAAGGAAAGAACCTGAGAGTAATGTTCTTCTTGCCACAATAGAGAATATGCAGTATGCTGTCACTGTGGATGTTCTTCACACGGTGAGGGTTGTACATTTACCAATTTGAAGTGATAATAAACTGGGTGGCACATACTCATGCAGTTGTGCTGGTTTACCTGTCACAGGTTTTCTCTGCATTCGGTACTGTCCAGAAAATTGCTATATTTGAGAAGAATGGTCAAACCCAGGCACTTATCCAATATCCTGGTATGTATCTTCCTTTGTGGTATTTAGTTTCACACATTCTTTTTGCTTTAATTTTTTGTTTGATAAGTTGCTTTAATTTCATGCATCCTTATATCTTGTTGTCTTCTCTGTCTTGCATGTTAGAATACTTGCACATGTTTTTTCCTTGTTCCTTTCGCTTTGAGCAAGACCGAACAAAGACAGAAAAATTCCTTCAGTCTTTTGACCATGAGGTTGAAAATCTCAACTTGTCATCTTTGATCTTCCCCCCGCGCAGCCCCGGTTCTTAGCCAAGCATTGAATTTGAACCTTTAAGTGAACCCATTGGCTGGTACCCCATCCAACACAACCCATGTCATACCCTGGACTAAGCACAAGAGGTGGTGAATGGAATCCCACATTCTTTAGGAAGGAAGAGTTCATGCCCTTTATAGTGATTTTTAAGGGGCTCCAATTGTAACTTTGTCTAGCTCTTTTGACTTGTCGGCCTAAATGTGGTTTGGGCTTTCCTTGAATCGTTCTACTCCATTTTGTGTCACTTTGACTGTTATCAGTAGCGTGCCATCAAGTTTAGGGAGCCCATTATCATCATGGAATGTGATCTATAAGGCAAGGTGCACTATTTAGTAATTATGATTGGATAACGTCATTGAAAAACTGATGCAATCTTGCGATACAAGGACATTCTTATAATCCACCATACCTCTCAGCGAAGGCCAAGCTTTGGTTCCTGCTCTAGTGTTGATATCTCATTGCACCTTAAGTTATTCAAAAAGAGATGTGGGACTGCTAAATTTTAATATATGAGCTTTTGAAATATAAATCTGTTATCACTCTGTTCAAATGCAGTGAGTAGATTCAAGTCCGTCAATTCACCAGCAGACTTTTACTTATTTTCTTCAAGTGTCCTGTTTACTTGTTGAAGAATAGGGGATCGAAATGAACAAGGATCCACCAACAGGATTGGGTTAAAACAGTTTAGCTGGGTGTATTGTTAAAGGTCTATTGTTGTCTTACTTCTACCACATTATCTTAGGGGATGTTTGGGGAATGAAATGAAATGAGAAATCTGTGAATAATAGTGAAATGGTTTAAGTTATGATGTTTTATTGGTTTTAGGAAAGGAGAGAGAAAAACTTGAATAAAAATATTATAAAGTTAAAATATTGGAGAATATAATTTTTTAATATTATATTTGTTTTGAGATTTGAAAAAGTTGACTTGTTTTTTGTATTTTGTTGAGAAGTTTGAAAAAATTGTAATGATTAGATGAAAAAGTTGAATATTTGAAATTGAAAAGTATTTGTGTTTAAGTGATGTTTGAGAATGAGATGAGATGAGATGAAACTTCTTCCAAACAACCCCTGATCCTCGTGTTGTTCAGGCATTTGGGACCTTATTGATTCTTTGATGCTGGCATTTTCATTTAGTGCACTGTTTGTTTGTGTTTTGCTTCTCTCTCTCTCTCTCTCTCTCTCTCTGCATTGTGTGTATTTTTGAGTTTAAGGTTATTTTTAAAAAATTTGGGTGGCGTATTTTTTTTAAAATTGAATTTGACTTCTCAAGTCTCTCAGATGATTTTTGATTTGTTCTCTTCAGATATTAGCACCGCAGCAGTTGCCAGGGAGGCTTTAGAGGGACATTGCATATATGATGGTGGCTATTGTAAGCTTCATCTATCATACTCTCGTCATACTGATCTCAATGTAAAGGTATAAATATGTAATTTTGAGTTAATATTGATGAGAAAAAAAAATAAAATGGAAATAATGAAAGACATCCTTAGAAGAAAAAGTCGGTCCTTTCTTGATCGAATATGGTCCTTGACTGTATGCTTCCTGACGCTAAACTGCCCTTGTTTATTGTTAATTATATTATATTACACTTTTAAGAATATTTTCTGATAATCAGGCTTTCTGTTTTACGTTTGTTATAGGCTTACAGTGATAAAAGTAGAGATTATACAATCCCAGATGCGAGTTTGCTTGCAGCACAACCAGTGTCTGGTCTCCCTGGTGCTCCAGCAGCTTGGCAAAATCCTCAGGCTGGTCCAATCTATCCTGGAAATGATTTTACTGCTGGAGGTGCTGCGCCACCTCACTATCCTGGTGGACAGATGGCTCCATGGGATCCCACCATGCAGGCTGGCAGAACTTCATATGGCTCGGTTGCTAGCACTTATCCTGGTCAACCTTTTGCAGCCTCGGTTCCTGCATATGCCACTGCAGTGGTGCCAGCAGGTTCCTCACCACACACACCGACCAGCCAAATTCCTACTCCTGTCACTTCAATGGGATTTTCTCCGACGGTTCCAACGAATGTGCGACCTGGTGATGCTTCACCTCCTGGTCAGCATACATACTATGGTCAATAGGTTGCATCTTTTCTTCTATATTAGCAATTTTAGTCTCTGTTGTGCCCTTCTCTCTCAACATCTCGTAAACACATTCTGCATATTCGTTTGCTAATTCCGGAACTCAATTGTGTTTATTCTGCCCTGAAAGAAACTTGCAACTGTTTAAATTTGTTCAATGTGGCATGCTTCCAGATATCCCGATCTCTCGATTTTGGGTGCAGTGGAAAGTGACCTTTTGTGTTACCCCCTTTTATATTTTCTAGTTATAATGAATTTTCCGGGTATTACCTTAAACCTGCATATGGACGAATCAGTATTGTGTCAGCTCTAGACAATATATTGATACGAGAAATGATATTTGTAGTTGTGAATTTTTAAGTATCACGTAATCTCTTTGAAAAAGTAAGCAAAATATGAGATTTATATAAAAAAAAAATTAATTTTTTAATGATAAATTTTATTCTTTTAAAATGATTGTACGGTAACTGTATATTACTGTACATAACATTATTCATTATTTAGAAAGCACTAAACAGAAAATCAAGGACCTACTATTAAAAAAAAAAAAAAAAATCTATTCATAAGTTTATATATTACACATCACAATTTTTTTTTTATTTGTCTCTCTTATTAAATGTGTATTATATAAATAATAAATAAAAAAATATAAATGTTTTAAGAAGAATAAAATTAAAAAAATTAAAAAAAAGTCAAAAAAAAAAAAACAATTTGATATATAGTGTGTGGACTTATAAATAGTAATGTAAAAAAAAAAAAAAGTAATGATATCCACGACATTTTACAATATATTTCTTAATATGTATTATAAAATAAGAATATTTTAATGAAATGATGTTCATTGATGTTGACCGGTGACCAGACAACACGTAAATAGGACATGGTCACTTCATTAACTAATGATCCTAGCTATTAACGTAAGCATCGATTAGATGGTTATTCAAAGGCTGCTTCACTTCCCATCGTTGATCACAATCTCCAGGTAAATCATTGACTATTAGTATAAGTGCATTGGCATTTTAAAATTGGGCTAAAAATTAAAATTTCAGCTAAAATTAAAATTATTAAAAAAATTAATTTATATTAGTCAAAATAATAATATAATATTATATATTTTAATAATAACTAAATCATTGAGATAAGTATAAGAGTATTGGCATTCTAAAATTTGACTAAAAATTTAGGTTCTAGCTAAAGTCAAAGTTATTGAAGAAATTAATCTACAATGCACTAACAATCTCAAAGTCAAAATAATAATATAATATTATATATTTTAATAATATTTTTTTATTATTTCCTAATATTTATTGTATTTTATAGTGTAAAAGAGAAACATAATTCCTTACAAATTCACAATATAGCATATACACACAACAAATGCATAATTCTTAATTTTTATTTTTGATTATTTAAAAATAAAAAAATATGAGTTGATGGATAAACAGTACCTCTCTAAATTTAAAAAAGATTTTAGAATTATTGTAACTAAACTTAAACTAGATGTTTTTTATGATAAGTCTAATGCAGGTAATTTTGATAAAAATTATCTATATTTTAAACTTTACTGACATTTAAAGGGCCACGGATACGAGTTTTTGTGTCTATAACTAATCATGAAAATTGGCTTTATAATGTTCTCAAGGCTGTATGCAAATTGATTTTGGTGGGTTAGCCATTATCACTCTAGCCAGTACTATAGGTTTTTTGTCGACAAAAATTGGGGATAATAAAGACGATCTAATGAAGTACTGTTTCATCACTCCAAAGCATGCATGTGACATACTGGTCTCAGCCAGACGATATTGCCGAAAATGACTTCTATTTTTCTGGTCACACATTGGCTGGCATCTATCAATAGCTATTACATAAGCGGCAATCGAAGTGCTACAGTGACTCAACAGTAAATTTTTGTTCTGTTTTTTGTTTCCATGCATGTCATTCTATCTTTTTTGCCCTTGCATTTCTAGGTGGGTTTGTTTGCACGCTTGGGTGGCTTTTCATTTGGCCTTTTGTCCGTCCATTGTGTTTGGTCTTCTCTCTCTCTTTCTCTAGATTTTTGTCTTCTCCTTTTCTGCTTTTCTCTGCGTATGACTCTCTGTGTGGGTTTGTTTGGGACGTTTGGGTTGCTTTTCATTTTGTTCTTCCGTTCTCTGTGTCGTATGGTTCTCTGTGTGGGTTTGTTTGGGACGTTTGGCTTGCTCTCTGTGTGGGTTTGTTTGGAACGTTTGGCTTGCTTTTCATTTTGCCTTTCCGTTCTCTGCGTATGTCTCTTGGTATTTATTCTGTTTCTTTACAGTGTGGGTTTGTTTGGGACATTTGGATTTCTTTTCATTTTGCCCTTTCGATGGTGCTTGTCAAAGAGTAAGGGTTTTTCTGAAAGTTGAGGTTTTTTGTTTTGTGGATTTTTGGTAGGTCTTTTCGAAAGTTGTAGTTTTTTGTGGGTTCAAAATTGTGATTTTTTATGGGTTGAAAGTTGCGATTTTGTTTCGGTGGGGATGTTGTTGTGGATTCAAAGTTGAGGTTTTTTTTATTGGTTTTGGAAGGGTTTGAAGGATTTCGGGTTTTTTTGGTGTCTTGTGTGCTTTTTTGGGGTTTTTGGTAGTGCATTTTGGTCGATTTGAAGGAGTTGCAGAATTTGGAAGGGTTCGAACATGTTGCTGTTTGGCTTTTATGGGAACTTTCTTTGGGTTGAAGGTTGTGGTTTTGTTTCGGTTAGGATGTTGTCCTTTTCATTTTTTTCACTTTGAACCTGTGGTCAATGATGCAATTCGTTTGATTTGTTTTAGTTTCAATAAAGTTTACATTTTTTTTTTTTAGTTTGATTCCATTGTGGGTTCAAAGTTGCGATTTTTTGTGGGTTGAAAGCTACGATTTTGTTTCGGTGGGGATGTTGTTGTGGGTTCAAAGTTGAGGATTTTTTATTGGTTTTGGAAGGGTTTGAAGGGTTTCGAATTTTTTTTGGTGTCTTGTGTGTTTTTTTGGAGTTTTTGGTGGTACATTTTGGTCGGTTTGAAGGAGTTGCAGAGTTTAGAAGGGTTCGAACATGTTGTTGTTTGGCTCTTTCGAGGACTTTCTATGGGTTGAAGGTTGTGGTTTTGTTTTCGTGGGGATGTTGTCCTTTTCATTTTTTTCGCCTTGATCCCGTGGTCAATGATGCACTTTGTTTGATTTGTTTTAGTTTTAGTAAAGTTTACATTTTTTGTTAATTTTGTTTGATTCCGTCGTCGAGGATGCACTTTCTTTTCCTGAAAAGCAGTATATAGAATGCCATTTGGGTTGCCTTTCTGTGTTCTTCCTGTATTTTATCCATGATATTATTATGGTGGTGGTTGAGTGTTGTTTGCGGATTTGATTTTTGGTGTAAGTTTTGATTCTTTGGTCGATGATGTACCTTTTTTTTTTGCAGGAATTTTTATGAAAGTTATGGGTTTTGTTATTATTGTTATTTGTAGATTTTACTTTGGGGGGAAACTCTGATCAAATATATGATTTTTTTGCTTCTCTATTTCATTTATGTAATCAGAAATCTGTTATTTTTCCTAGAGTTTAGGTAACTGTTTTAATTGTGATTTTTTATAGTTATATGTATACATATATGCTTATTTTATTAGTTTTATTAGTATTTCTATCTCTATTCTATTTCTACTTTTCTATTATTTTCGCGGGAATTTACGAACTACAGTGTTTCTACAGTAACTTTCTCACTCCTCCGTTTTCTCCCTTTCGTGCATTTTGCTATGTATTTTTTTGACATTCATTTCCTATATGTTTCTATCTGTGTAGTGGGGATTTTATTTTAAATGGTTATGCCAGTCTTTGGTCATGAGTGCATTAATGGTGCTCTAAGTCCGTCGGTGACTGTTGATGCATTTGAGAATTTTTTTTTGGAGATTTTTTCTTAATAATCAAGAAGATATTTTTTATGCGGCTTTCAAGATTTTTTTGTTTTGTTTTGTTTTTTATATTTGATTTGACAGCTTCTTAGTTTCTTGGTTCCTTTTGTTTTGTTGGTTCTACTATTCCTTTTTCGTTTGGTTGGTGCATTCTCGTTTCATTTTTGGGTGACCAAAGTCTTTCACATGTCATGTAACAATGGAATTGGGCATGACCAAAATGAAAGCTTTCGTTGTTATCACTGCAAACATTAAAGTGTTGCTCAACCATGATATATATTCTTCAAATTTCACTACTTAATAATTCATTCCAAAATATTTTTGTATGTGATTTTTACCAATTCTAAAAAAAAACAATACTCATCATTTGTAGTTGTCGGGCATATGTTGAGCTTGATGATGAGACAGAAAAATTAGTTGTAGTTATGTTTGGCAAACTTGCAGATGAGGCATTGGGTTGTACAACAATTGATTTTATAATTTATCTTGTTGTTTAACTTTTTCTAACATTTATCTGAGCAAATTCTTTATAACAATAAAAAAAACCCGACTAGACAAACGTGCATCACACGTTGCGCCTCCACTATATATATATATATATATGAATAATGTTATTTTGTCCATTTAATTTGTCTCTTTATTTTGATATCTCATGTATTTTAATTTTATTTTTAATTTTTTTCTTTACTTAATAGTTAAGAAAGTGGCTATTAGTGTATTGATATATTTTTTATATTTTTTTAAAAAATTTTAAAATGTTAAAAAAATAGGAATACAAAAATTTTAAAAAAATAAAAATGTAATTTTGGCCAAGTTGTAGCGCGGGGCCGCAGAGTATATGCATGGGAGGACAAATGTGGAAAATTTTGTGTGGCTTGTATGTATAGGTTATCTGGGTACCTTCTCCTGCGTTTCATCACTCCAAGATAAAACATTCCATGCGTCAGGAAAATCACATTTTCGTATGCCATAATTTTATGTTTGGAATTCCTGGAAATGGGGTAAATCTTTTACCATGCATTATGTACTACTGGTTTCCTCATAGCCAACGTGTCCTTCAACAATAAGTTTATGTAAGAGCCTTATTAATCCAGTGCGTAACATCTTTTGAGTCTTAAGATCCATTTCCAAATGGAATTTCGATCACTTTGCTCCTTAGTCATCTTTGTAATGCATAAGTGGCCAGCAAAAATATATCTCAAACATAAAATTAAAGCTGCAATATTATTTAAGTTTATGGGAATTAAACTCATGCATTGCCGTAATGATCTAATGATCTCCTTTGGTTCTGTAAAGGACATGTCTCATTTCCTGTCTGCAACCGTTAACCTGCACAAGAATCGAAATGTGGTCGGCGTTGTACGCCTGAGAAAACTCCGATACTTAAGTCAGTAAGAGTTTTTAGATGATTTCAGCAAATAAGAAAAAATAATCTCCCCTCACTATTAGTGTTACCTGGTATATATAGGATTTGATATAACGTTTATCTGGTGCCGAATTTATCGGTTTAAACTGGTCACGTATTTGCATGAGATCCCAACTGAACAGATCGTGTATCTGTATGGCTATCCTCATCTTCTCATACCACGATGCACGTGAGTATATGATTTTATTGGGCCCTGGACTCTCTGGCTTTTTTGGCCTTGCATACCGAGCTCTTTGTTCATAATGGGCCTCATACGAGATCAGGCCCTCCAGTTACCCCGCTAATTCTCTTCGCCTTATGGCGTAGGAAATTAATAATTATGGGTTCTCTACTGCGGGCTCACGAGGGATATTTGGCGTTTAGGATATTATGTGGTTGCCTTTATGGGCCCGACCCGTTTATATATCGTTGGGTTCCTGCTGACCCTTCACATTCTTCCTCTAGTAACGTTTCATTTTTCCGTCTTTACTGCGGTTATCTTTTCGATTTCTGTTGACGTGGCGAAAAGAGAAGGAGCTTTCGTGTGGCGGTTTACTTTTTTACTTCTAGTATCAGATCATAATGCTCCTAACTGTTGACGTTCCACTTCCTTTCTCTTTAAATATCCCTTCCTTCTTTCTTTATTCCTTCTTCGCCCATTCACTTCTTTGTGTCTATGTTTCTTTTCATGTTCTTGTTACTGCCCATCTTGCCTTCTTCGTTTTCTTGCATTTCCTTCCTTTTAACCTTAATGGCTGACCAAGGTGATACTTCTAACCCACATTTCTTCATCCTGAAGGGCACCGTCTTCGAGGGCTGCCCGTGGCATTATATTATTTGGGAGAAGCACCTTCCTGCTCTTCGGGAAGAGCTCGGCATCCCTGACGGGGCAGTGATTGAGGTTCTCCCATTCGGGTGCTGCGATAGAGAGGGTTTCGCAGGTAAAACCGCTCTGACCATTGCCATGTTTAACCCTGGATTAAAGCTCCCCTTTTGCCGTTCTCTTCGCGATATCCTGGATTTGCTTAAGTTGGCACCCGCCCAACTCCATCCTCAAGCTTTGATGACTTATCTTTGTGCCTGCATTATTTTTCGCATGGTTTTAGAGCCTCTTGAGGACTTTTACCCTGACCTGACCACGCGGGAGTTTCTGTTTTGTATTACTTGCGGCCGGGTAAAGACATACTGTTAGCTTCCATAAGAAGGACATGGAGCCATCTCTGGCTCATTTTGAGACTCGTCATTCCAATGCTAAGACTTGGAATACTAAATTTTTCTTTATTTTTGGTATGAACTGAGACTTTCCCACCGATGAGGCCCGTATTCAAGATTTTCCTGTCAGGGGGATTTGGCGCCCCATTCCCGACGAGAAAACTGTTTGGTTAACCATGCTGCCTCTATCGCATTTGGAGCTATCCCGAATAGAGATTGTTCGTACCTGGGTCGAGGCCCAATTTGATGATGTGAAGACTAACTTCCTGCTGACACCTAAGAATATTGACCGTTTTCTGATGTCCCCTAGTCGTGCCCATGTTCAGGGACGCCAATTCATGGTTTCAAGCTTAATTCCTGCCCCTATGCCAAAACCTTCTGAGAAGACAAAGAAGAAAGGTGGCGAGGAGAGAAGGGAGGTCAGGAGCAAGAAGAAAAATGATGAAGGGAGCCAAAAGGGAAGGGCTCGTACTGAGGGTTCCCCTCACTCGTCACCGTTTTGAAAGAAAAGCATGGCGGCTTCAGAGGGCATTAGAGCTTAGGCGCCTATACCCTCGGAAACTATGGCGCCATCAGGGGGCGCCTAGGGGTGCACGCCTCTTCAGCAGCAGGATGAAACTATTCCTTCAGGGGGCGACCAAGCTCAACAGTCCACCCCGCTAGTTACTGCCGCCCTTCCGCCACCCCGCAACTCTTCTGCGAAGCCGTGGTCCTTCAATCTGTTAGATGTTGAAAGTTTGGCTAGTATGACCCTTTTTTATATAGCCGCCACTTTCCAAATCGAGCCTTCCCCGCAGGCTCATCCACTGAGAGCCTCCCCAACTTTTGAATTTTCTGTTGTGGAAGGTCGTGTCTGGGGGGCGAGTTAGACGCCGAAGTGGCAGCCGCTTTAAGTATGGATGGCGTCACGGGTTTGGTAGTTCGTGAAGATTCAAGCGCACACGAGGCAGAACAGGTTAGTGCCGTTGAGCTCATGCCTCCCCTCCATGAGACTACCCGTGTTGAGATGGGAGGCGCATAGACTCCTTCAGAGACTCCGCCCGCCACCATCTTTAGGGAAAGTACCCCTGCACCGGCTGGGAGTGGTGAGGGACCTTCTATCCCTTCGCACTGCTTTCTATCTCTTGGGGAGGGGATAAGTTCTTTTCTTAAGGAGGAAGTGGGCAACCTTTTACAGGGAGAGGTTCACCCGATCGAGGGCGTCCCAACTCGCACCAAGTCTCCACCTCCGTTATTTGCCTTGAGAGTCCGCCGAAAAGGGGGGCAGACTCAAACTTGATGCTTGCTTTGGCTCCCATGCCCGGACCCTAGGGTGATGCTAGTGGTGACGCCTCCTCCTCTTCTGCCAATGTTCAAACTGAGGTTGTCATTCAGATGGCCGACCACTTGAAGGATTGGTTTTCCAAGGTACAACGTGGCGGCTTCTCTACTTATTTTCTCCCTCTCTTTTCCTTGCACTGTCGTGTAATTTTTTACTCAGTTGGTCTTAGTTTCCTCTGCAGAGTATCAATGACTTGGCGGCGTGGATCATGGCAGATCGTGAAGTCCTTGCACAGCGGAAGATGTGTGAAGCCACTGAGGGATGGCAGGCAGAGCGGGTTGCCCTGGTCGAGAGGGTGAAAGAGCTTGAGGTAAAGCTAGAGCAATTGGAGGGTTACTCGCACTCGTTTCAGGAGACTTAGAAATTCGTGAGGTGGAGGTTCTCCAACTTCGCGAATCTATCGGCCTTGCTCCAGTGGCAAAAGACAAAAATGACCATGCCTTGCGACTCCTTCAATCTGAGAGAGATTTGGCGAGGTCTCAGCTTTCTGAAGCTCGGCAAAGTTTCGACGCTGAGGTATCTTCCCTCAAGTCTGAGCTCATTTCCTGCAGTGAGGATCGGGACTCAGCTCACCAGGAGTTGGCCTTCTCGCAGAAGCGCATCTAGGAGCTAACTCGAGAACTGGCAGCTGCCACGGAGAAAGCTTGCCTTGCCGCCCTTGATCTTTCAGAGGCTCAGAGGAACCTACAGGAGCTTAAAGAATGCCATTCTAAATATAAGGTGGATCGCCAAGATCTGGAAGAGGATCTTAGGAAAGCGTCACTCCTGGCGGTAACCAAGGATGAGCAACTGGTTAAGAAAAGAGGTAAGCTTGTTGTTGCTCAGGCCGAACTTGCTCGCCTTCGAGACCAGTTGGCTTGTGCTCTTGACATAAAGAATCGCGCCTTTGACTATGATTATGGTGCTGGCATCTTAAGGTTCAGATCTCGTCTCCTGATTAATCCTGCCATGGACCTTATATATTTGGATTGAGAATTGTTTCTTCCGAAGGAAAACAAGCTCAATCGGGCTGACACTTTTGAGCGAAGAGAGATGCTTGATGCTTTTGCTGGAGTTCCCCCGTTGCCGCCGCCTGATGATGCTTCATAATATTCGGCCCCTTTTTTCTTTTTGGTTTTCCTACTGATGTACCTTCCTTTTTATTTTTTTTCTATTGGCAATAAACTTTTTTGTTTTGTCTTGAAGCGTGTAATGATCTGCACTTGTTGGGTTGCTTATTCTTTAGCTTCTGGCTTGTTCGGATATCGTATACGTTTGGGTGGCATGGTTTGAGGACTTCCACCCCCTTTTCTTTCTTGGCACCACAAGCTGCTAAGACTTGTTTTTTGTGTTTAGGGTCGGCGTGGTCTGATGACCTCCGCGCCCTTTTTTGCATGGAACCACAAGTTATTAAGGCTTGTTTTTTATGTTTAGAGTTGGCGTGGTCTGATGACCTCCGCGCCTTTTTTTTTTCTTGGCACCACAAACTGCTAAGGATTGTTTTTTATGTTTAGGGTCAGCATGGTCTGATGACCTCCGCGCCTTTTTTTTTTTTGCTTGGCACCACAAGCTGCTAAGGATTGTTTTTTGTGTTTAGGGTTGGCGTGGTCTGATCACCTTCGCGCCCTTTTTTGCATGGCACCACAAGCTACTAAGGCTTGTTTTTGGTGTTTAGGGTCAGCATGGTTTGATGATCTCAGCACCTTTTTTTTTTTGCTTGGCACCACAAGCTACTAAGGCTTGTTTTTGGTGTTTAGGGTCGGCGTGGTCTGATGACCTCCGCGCCATTTTTTCTTTGTAAAAAGTAACGCCACAAATTATGAGAAATAACAAGTCAGCATAAATACAACTGCGTTCACGAACATGAAACATAATAATCTGAATGCAGACAAAATAAGTCTTTAACAGAGATAAAAAAATACTATAAATGGACATAGTGTATCTACTGATAAAACTTCTTCAAGTGTTCTGCGTTCCATGGATGGAGTATCTCCCTACCTTGACTGTCCTTCAGTCGGTACGACCCCGGCCTGTTGTTGGCTACTACCAGATAGGGTCCTTCCTATTGGAGCCCCATTTTCCCTCGCTCGGGGCGGTTACTCCCTTTTTCCTCAGAACCAAGTCTCCTACTTTGAAAGACCTGGGCCTTACCCTCTTGTTGAAATACTGCCTGGCTTTGGCCTTTTCCTGCAATACCCTAGTCTCCGTCATTTCCCTTTCTTCCTCAACCAAGTCGAGGTAGTCTTCTATTTTCTTACCATTTTGGGCGCTGAGAAATGACTTGTTCTGTAAGTCTGGAGCCCCACTTCGACTGGAGCTATTGCTTCGCATCCATATGCCAATGTGAATGGGGTTTCCCATGTCGGGGTCTTTGCTGATGTACTGTACGCCCAGAGTACCTCGGGCAACTCCTCCGCCCATTCTCCATTTTTCTCCGCGACCCTTTTCTTCAAGATTGAGAGTAACGCTTTGTTTGTTGCTTTCGCTTGACCGTTTGCTTGGGGGTGGCCTGTCGATGAGTACTTTACTTTAAGCTTCAGCTCTGCGCACCATTCTCTGAAATGATCGAAGTCAAATTGGCACCCATTGTCCATTACAATGCTTTAGGGGATCCCGAACCTGCAGACAACGTTTTTCCATAGGAATTTTGCTACGGTCTTGGTTGTTATAGAGGTTAAGGGTTCTGTAACATCCCAAATTTTAGTATATTTTTAATGAATGATTTATTTAATTTATTTAGTGATTAATTATCTTGTTTTAAAATTATGGGAGTTTTTAAATATTATTTTATAATATTTTAAGTTGTGAAAATTAATTTTTATGGTGTTTTCTTAATGTTATTTACTGTTTTGCATTTAAAGTGATCTTTAATTTAAATTGGTTTGTTTTTGGGTTTTAAAATAATTATTATTTTATTTAAATCTTTCTCTGCATTTAGATTATTTTATTTATCTAGTAGTTTTAAAATCCTCTTCATTGGATCTTTTCGAAACCCAAGATGAAAAGACTGGATCTCACTTTTTCCCTCCTCTTTTTCTCTTCTCTTTCCTTTTCTCTTCTTTTTCCCCTTTCTTTCCCACGGATCCCCTCCCCCAGCCCGATACCTCTCTCTCTCTCCTCACCCATGCCGTTCGGCCCTTTACCCTCCAGCGCCGCCGTCGGCCGCCCGTGGCCGACACCGCCGGCACCATCGGCTTCCCCATGCGCCGGCGAGTCAGCCCACCCAATATCAGGCCGGCTAACACCGCCGTGAGCCGTGCGAAGCCGTGAGCTTCACTTCGCCGTTCCGCCGCCGTCCGGCCACCTCCGGCCACCAGCTCTTAACCACTTCACCACCAGCCTCTTGCCGTCCTAACCGACCCAACCCCGGCCCCGATCCGTCGCCGGAGTCCCCCCAACGAACACCAAACCCGAACCGAGTTTTCCGGCCTTAAACCGCCCATTCGGCCGCCACCCACGACCAACCTTCGATACCATTATCTTCACCACATTTCATAGGCCCTACCCTATCAATTTCAAGTCTCCGTTTGACCCCGTTGAATTTTGGGTTTACAGTGTTTTCGACCACAGTGTTTTTACACTGCTGCGTTGCCTTCCAATCGCCTTTTGCACCTCTGCGAACCTCCTAAAATATTTTAAAGCGCTGTAAGTATTTCCTAAACAATCTTTTGAGATTTAAATATATTTTTGCACTAATTATTTGTACTGTGTTCTGGTTGGTTCCGGACTGAATCCGAAGAGTTCGGGAGTGGATGGTTAAGTACGGAATATTTGTGGTGTTGACTATTGTGATTGGGTTGTTGGATATTGGTTATATTGTGGTGTTGATTATTATGATTGGATTGTTGGATAGCGGTTATATTGTGATCTGGAATTGGTTATTGAGGTTTATTGTTGTGGTTTGGTACATTACATATGCACGCATGATCATGTTTGTAAATTGAAAACTGGGTTTTCGTGTATTGCATTCATGTTCATGTGACTATTTTGAAAACTGAGTTTTCATGTGAATTGGATTTATGGGTGCGTGTGTATCACGACCCCAAGCCGAGATGGAGCATTATCTCGGTGGAGCTCCTCTAGTCACTCGGGAGCGGAATATACTGAGTGACGTCCCCTGGGTTGTCGCCGGGCGACAACGGGATCGGACGTTGGACGTGCCGACTCCGTGGCCCTTCTGCTGGCGGGGGCTAGAGGATGACCTGGCCACGAACGCACCGAGTTCGGAACTGGACATCGCTCGTAAAGTAGCCAGGACGTGCGGATGGTCCATAGGGGAGGCCATGGTGCATATGGATTAATGGATAATGGAAAAATGACTGTTTTCTAGAAAAATAGCATGAGTAGGATTTTGTGTCATTTTCTGGGAAAATGATGGATATTGATTTTTGGGCCATTTTCTGGAAAAATGGTGGAAATGTTTTATTAGAAAGATTTTTGGGCCAAATGTGATTTTTGGCGTGGGTTGCATTTATTGCATATTCCATCATGTGCATGCATGATTAGATGCTTAAATGTATTTTTATTTCAGGATTGGTTAGGTTATAACTTACCTGTGGTACCATTTAATGGTACTGCAGACTATGATGTTGTTGATGCAGATGCCGAACCTAAGGATTTGGCTCCGCCGGAGGAGTGATCTGGGATCACTCGTGCTGTGTATTTTCAGACTTGTATTATTATTTGTGGGACTTTGGCTTTTGTTTTTAAGAGATTTGTATTTGGATATTTGTATTAAAAAAAAATTCTTGTACTAGTTGGCTTAATTGCTATCCGCTATGTATTTTAATTGTGCACTATTTATTTTGTTGCACACACTTAACACTTGTCGTTAGGATGCGTGACCAGGTTGTCATCATCCTGACGTCACGATTCTCGAGACTTTTTGTACGTGGGAGTCGGGGCGTCACAGGTTCTGCCTCCACCCACTTTGTAAAGTAATTCACGGCTACAATCATGAACTTTACCCCGCCTCTTCCTGGCGGGAAGGGTCCAACCAAGTCTACCCCCCACTGGGCGAAGGGCCAAGGTGCGGTCATGGATGTCAACCCTTCTGGAGGGACATGCTGTACGAGCGCATACGCCTGACACTTGACACACTTTCTTCTGAACTCTTAAGCATCCCTTAATGTGTTAGGCCAGTAGTACCCTGCTCTTTCCACCTTCATTGCTAAAGTTTTTCCACCCGAATGGTTTCTACATATCCCTTCATATATTTCTGCCAAGACATATTGAGCTTCTTGCATGGAAATACATCGCAACAGTGGGGTGGAGAAGCTCCTTTTATAGAGGACTCCGTCAATGAGCAGGAACCTTGCCACTCTTCTCCTCACTATTTTCGCCTCCTCCTTCTCCTCTAGTAGCTTTCCCTCATCCAAATACTCAACCACTTCGTTCACCCATTTAGGGATTCTGGCACTCAGAATGTCTACTTTCGCCCCAATAGCTGAGATTTCGACAATTCTTCACTCTACTTCCCATGGGAGTGGTGCTTCTTCCATACCCGACGTTGTCTGAGCAACCTATCCGCCACCTCGTTGTTTGCCCTCGGGATTTAGGTTATGCTGAAATATGAGAGGTGATCGCAAGCTTCCCAAACACGCTCTAGATATTTCTTCAATTTTTCCCTTTTCGTTGCGTACAGTCCTAGAACTTGGTTCACAATTATCTGTGAATCCGATTTTGCTCTACCTCGGTCGCCCCCATTCTGGCAGCTATGGAGAGTCTTGCCACGAGTGCTTCATAGTCCGCTTCGTTGTTTGTTACTTTAAAAACCAACATTGCCATATAGTACTGCTTGTTGCCATTGGGATCTATCAAATATATATCCAGTCCTTCGCTCGCCTTACATGACGAGCCATCAACGAAAAGTTGTCAGGGTTTTCCCATTGGGGGCGCCGTGTCTTCCTGAGGGAAACCTGAGAATTCGGCTACGAAATCTGCCAGAACTTGTCCTTTAACCGCCCTCCTTGGTTAGTATTCTAAGTCAAATTCGCTTAATTCTATCGACCACCCAATCAACCTTCCAGAGCTGTCCGGCTTCTTCAGAGTCTTTGCTAAAAGGACCTCTATGAGTACTCTTACTGTGTGGGCTTGGAAATACGAGCGAAGTTTTCTGGCCGCCATTACTAGAGCAAAAGCTAGCATCTCAATTTTCGGGTATCTTACTTCAGTTCCTCTAAGAGCTCAACTGGCGTAGTACACAGGATACTGAACTGTCCCCTCCTCTTTTATTAGGACTGTAAAAAGGGCATTTGGGGAAAGCGCCAAGTAAGCGTAGAGCACATCCCCATTTTGTGGTTGTTTTAGGAGTTGCGGGCTTGCCAGTTATTGTTTTAGCTTCTCGAATGCTTCATCGCATTCTTGGTTCCACGGGTGCACCTTGCGTAGTACCTGAAAAAAAGGGAGACATTTTTCTGTTGAGCGTGCAATAAATCTTCCTAAGATGGCTACTCTACCAGCCAACTGTTGGGTTTTGTTCAGGTTTTTGGCGGCTTCATATTGAGTATGGCGGCTATCTTCTCTGGAGAGGCCTCAATTCCTCTTTCAGATACAATGTAACCCCAAAACTTTCCCGACTCTACTCCGGAAGCACACTTTGCAGGGTTCAACCTCATTTTATAATGGCGTAAGATTCCGAACACCACCCTCAGGTCGTTAAGGTGCTAGGCGAACTCCTTACTTTTGATTAAAAGGTCGTCCACATAAACCTCCATGGATTTTCCAATCTGTTCTTTGAACATCCGATTTACTAACCTTTGATATGTTGCTCCAGCATTCTTCAGCCCAAATGGCATGACCTGGTAGCAGTACAACCCTCGGTCAGTAATAAATGAAGTTTTTTCCTCGTCTGCTGGGTGTATCTGTATTTGGTTGTATCCTGAGTAAGCATCCATGAAACTCAATACACGGTGCCCTGCTGTTGCATCCACGATTACGTCGATACGTGGTAAGGGGAAACTGTCATTTGGGCAAGCTTTATTTAGATCGGTGAAATCTATACACATTCTCTACTTCATTCGCCTTCTTCACCATTACTACATTGGACTACCATTCTGGGTAGTGAGCTTCTTTGATGAAACCGACGGTAAGCAACTTCTCTACCTCTTCCTTAATGGCAGCATACTTCTCTGCACTAAACGACCTTCTTTTCTGACGTACTGCTTTGTGGGCGGGATCCATGTCCAAGCGGTGTTCAATGACCTCGTTGTCTATGCCTGGCATTTCCTCATGACTCCATGCGAAGATATCCACATTCTCGATCAATAATTGTTTCAGTGCTTTCCTGTCCGCCGGTGCCACATGGGTCTCGATACTGCAGTGGATCCAGGGCGGTTTGGGTTTAATGTTACAAGCTCCAATGGCTCGTTAACCTCAGCATGCTGCTGATCCTTCTTGCCCTTGACTTCCACATCCTCCAGTAAGGTTACCACCGGTGAGGGAGGAAAAAGGGGTGTTGGCACATCGCCTTGCTCAGTTGTAATACAAACTTCACCGTGGCACTTCTTTAATTCTTGTACATAGCATTCCCGTGCTAAAACTTGTTCGCCTTGCGACTCTCTTGTCCCCTTATCAGTCAAAAACTTCATCTTGAGGTGGTATGTGGAAGTGATCGCCTTGAATTGGTTAAGCGTCGACCTTCCCAGTATAGCATTGTAGGAAGAGGGAGCTTTTACTATTAATAAGTCGGTCATGTAGTTAATGTTCGCGCCCCTGATCCGGCAGTCACCGGGAGGGTGATGGATCATATGGGTTGAATTGTATCCCCAGAGAAACCCTTCAGCGGTGTCAGAGAAGGCCTCAGTCTACTGGCTTCGATACCCATTTTCACGAATGCTTCCCAGAATAGTATATCTGTTGAGCTCCCATTATCGATTAGTACCCGTCTGGTTGTGTAGTTGGCTATTACAAGCTTGATTACTAAGGCATCGTCATGTGGGTATAACACTCCTTCACAGTCCGCCTCCCTGAAAGAGATCACCTTTCTGTCGACGCCCAGCTTTTGTTGTTTGGGAGCCTTGTCCGCCATATAAATCTCCTCATACCTGGCCTTTCGTGCATGCGCCTTCCTACTGGAAGTGGACATACAGCCTTCTGCAAACCCTCCTACTATGGTCCGAATTTCTCCTATGGGCGACATGCCCCTCTCGCCTCTTATGGGCGCCCTGTTCCCATTATCCTGGCGACTACGCGACCGGTATTGTTGCTCAGGACTTCTACTCCTTTTGGCTTCTTACCTAGCTTCCTGGCGTCTTCTTGGCTTTGAACGTTCTGCAACCATCCATTCTAACTCCCCTGTTCCTGCTAACTCCGCCACTCTTTTCTTCGTGGTTGTGCAATCCTTCGTCCGGTGAGACTCCGTTTGGTGGTATTTGCAGTAACGACCACCGCTTGTTTTAGGCAGATGCCTGTCCTCTTTCTCCTTTTCATATTCACGAACATTTAAATTATTATGTATAAGCCTAGGATTGTAATCTAGCCTCTTCTCCTGTCTTTTTTCTTGACGACTGCTACTAGTTTTCTCGTCAATTTGCCCGCCTCTTCATTCTGATTTACCACCTGCCTTCCATGGGTTCACCAAAGCTTGTAGAGAATCTTCAGCATTGACAAAATCATCTATTTTGTCCATGAATTCCCTGAGAGTGGACGGGATTTTCCTAACTCGCTCTGCCATAAAGGAGCTCCGGGGCCATATCCTGCCTAGGAGGGCGGCAATGGTGATCTTTTCATCCTAATCGTCAATTGTCAGACGCTCCTTGTTGAAACGGGTCAGGTAGGTCTTCAAGTTTTCATCTTCTTCCTGCTTAATTGTTAGCAGGTAGGCGGCCGGGCGCCGGCGCCTTCTGCTGGGCATATACTGTATCAAGAACTGCTTAACCAGTTCTTCGAAACTATCTATCGATCGCGGTTTGAGGGCCCCGACTACCCTTTAGCCGTCCCTTTCAGGATCAAAGGGAAAGCCTGACATGCTATCTCCCCTGGAAAACCGTGGAGCGTAATATGGGTTTTGAAGTTCTCCAGATGGTTCACTGGATCCTTGGATCCATCATACATATCTATCTGGGGCACGGCCATAATTCGCTCGCTATAGGGGAGGTCTGTTTAATTGAGTAAGCATTCCACTGAAAAAGATCCCTCTATCTTTTTTGCCATTTCGTCATATTTTTCTGCCAGTTCCTTTAGCTCGTCATGCATCTTTTCTTTTTCTGTTCGCCCTAGATTCAACTCCATATTAGACTGCTCTTCCCCTTCACCTTGCCCGCTATGGGCAGGTACAGCAGTATTACTGGACTCGGCATTCCTCCTCCTCAGGTCCTCGTTTTCCTTCTTCAGGGCTTCCATTGCTTCAAGTGCTTCCTTCAACTTTTCCTCGGCTGCTGCCAGCCGTGCTTCCATAGATGTTTCCATTGCTCGGCTTGCTAAAGATCGGGTTACAGTTGGCATGTGAGAATCATGCAAGACGACTATACATCCCACAGACAGCGCCAATGTAAAGGATGTGTCTCATTTCCTGTCTGCAACCGCTAACCTGCACAAGAATCGAAGTGTGGTAGGCGTTGTACGCCTGAGAAAACTCCAATACTTAAGTCAGTAAGAGTTTTTAGATGATTTCAACAAATAAGAAAAAGTAATCTCCCCTCGCTATTGAGGGTTACCTGGTATATATAAGATTTGATATAACGTTTATCTGGTGTCGAATTTATCGGTGTGAACTAGTCACGTATCTGCATGAGATCCCAACTGAATAGATCGTATATCTACATGGCTATTCTCATCTTCTCGTACCACGATACACGTGATTATATGATTTTATTAGGTCCTAAACTCTCTGACTTTTTTGACCTTGCATACCGGGCTCTCTATTTATAGTGGGCCTCATACGAGATCAGGTCCTCCAGGTTGGTTGTTCCACCGACCTCTTAATATCATGTAGAAGGTTTCAATGGCAATAGAGCCATAATAAGCTTTTAATTAGAATTGTACAGGAAGACTCACGCTAAATCTGGTAAGCTATATATATATATATATCAAAACAGGGAAAATATTGTAATTAGTTTCAGCAACTTTTGCCTCGATAGCTAGCTGCCTTAGGGCATTATTTTATGTCTCGAGACATGATTTCCCGCCTTGTCTTGCTCCTGCAACCATTAGTGAGTGTATATATGGTGGATAGAGAAAATTTTGAACTTAGAAAAATTCGTCGTGCCCCCCTTTTTGTACAAAGATATTGTTCAAATCAGCTTGAAAACAAGCGGTCTTAACACTCAAAACTTCTTTAATCTGCGTTAAAACGAGACTAGCTTCAGCAGTTCACCGTAACAAAAGGTTCAATTAAAACCTCTTATTTCACCCAGTCGTTAAGATGCATGGTCCCAACAGCTCAAAGTTGAGTCAGGTTGTCAGTCATGTGTGACGTTGACTGACCTCTATTTATTCCCCCACAAAACTTCCCTCTTCACAGCTTCCTCAAACAAGTGGACTCAAGCAAGGTTCAATTCTCGTAGAGCTAGTTAGCTAATTTGTGAGGGAAAATGGTTCCTTTTGCTTTCTTTCTGGTGCTGTTTATCTCAATCGTCTCATCTGTCCATGGGTACTACGGTGGTTGGACAAATGCTCATGCCACTTTCTATGGTGGAGGTGATGCTTCTGGGACGATGGGTATGTTACTAAATCGACTTCATGAATCTAGTACTTAATTTTATAATATTTTTACATTTCATGATCATTTTAATTGGCTACCTCGTAGGTGGCGCATGTGGGTATGGAAACCTATACAGCCAGGGTTATGGGATTAACACAGCAGCACTGAGCACTGCATTGTTCAACAATGGCCTAAGCTGCGGGGCATGCTTTGAGATTAGATGTGCAAATGATCCAAAATGGTGCCTCCCAGGCTCCATTGTGGTCACCGCCACTAATTTCTGCCCACCAGGAGGATGGTGTGACCCTCCCCAGCAACACTTTGATCTCTCTCAGCCTATCTTCCAGCACATTGCACAATACAGAGCTGGGATTGTTCCCGTGATTTATAGAAGGTAAAGTCCTAGTGAGCACTTTACGTACTCACAAGTGTTTTCTCTCTCTCGGTTAATCCTTATACGTACCCATGGGTTTTGCAGGGTAAGTTGCAGGAGAAGAGGAGGGATTAGGTTCACTATTAATGGCCATTCCTACTTCAACTTAGTCCTAGTAACCAATGTTGGTGGTGCTGGGGACGTGCATGCTGTGGCCATCAGGGGCTCAAGAACTGGGTGGAAGGCAATGTCAAGGAATTGGGGCCAAAATTGGCAGAGCAATTCATATCTCAACGGACAAAGCCTCTCTTTTGTTGTCACAACCAGCAATGGACACAGTGTGGTTTCATACAATGTTGCCCCACCCAGCTGGTCCTTCGGTCAGACATATACTGGAAGGCAGTTTCGCAGCTTCCGCTACTAATTAATTAAACATATATCCCTCTCTCTCTATTAAGTATTCTTACACCATGCATGTCTACTAAAGTACGGAAAGGCTATGGTTCAAAAACTTAAGCCGATTAGATCCTAAAAAGAAAGGTGAGTCTATATATATATATATATATCTGTTGGGCCATTAATATTGGTTCAAAAAGAAAAGGGTCTGCGTAAAAAAACAAGGGCCCTTTTCTATTGAATATGATTGTGAGTTTTTGCATTTCATGTCTCGCTTTGTTCTGAAGCATGAAGACCTTATATAGTTAATTCGCTGGTGGAGACGAGGGAGATCAAAGTCGGAGAGAGACCGTTAATGGCTGTCTGGTAGTGCAATTACACTACCTAATTACCCTATCGCATTTAGTATATATGAAAAGTAGTTCTTAGCTTTGATCGTTACTGCATGGCAGGTTGGCACTCATGTAGTTTTATTAATTACCTACGCATGACTAGTAGTACTACTGCATCGAATTAAGTGCTTCTTCAATAATGCTTTAACAAGGAGGCATATGCATCGATCGATGATCTATCTATGCATGCTTAATTGCATGCCTCTCTATGGTCGACGTTGTAATAAGCTGCATATGCCTGTGCTCTCTTGACTATTCCACATGATTCCTCCTACCTAAAAGTTCACAGATCGATCGATCGAGCCTCATCAAGTATCACTGATCTTCTCAACTAATTGCCTTTCTCGCAATGAGACGCGCGCGCGGTTAATTACAATAATCTATGAAAGACAAGCTAGAAAGTACGTTCGTATGTATACTTTAATATTTTTTGTCTAGAGCTAGCTGTCTCCATTCATAGGAGGTACGTACATGAAAATGCTTTTACTGAAGCAAAATGCATGCAGATCTTAATTGGTATGTAATCTTAATGCATATATAGATTAATTAATGATGGAAAACAAACAGACATATGGGAATCTTTTTCAAAATCCTGGGAGTTAGGAGGATCGTGAGCTATATAGTTTAATTGTAGCATTATGGATGATGTATTTACAGTACTGAGATTAACTATAAGTCGTCAGTAGTGTTGCATGTATTTCGATCTGAGTGAAGCACCGACACAATTAAGCTGCATTGTACCACGAGGCAGTGAAATGGACCACGTGAAATGCTCTGGTCCCAAATGTTTTCTGTATGTTTTCATGTTACACGAGTTTTGTTAAACTCGTGTCAAACATCATCGTCCACAAGACGAGATCGATCGCATAATTTATTTATTTCTTTTACTTTTATTTGTCTGTTTTCCCTGTAATTTCGGAGTCGGCTTGAACATTTGGGTCACATACGTACGTACCTTCGAATGTAGCGTCAATTAGTGGGAAGTGATAAGGTGCAGTCTTATCATGTAGGGTTCCATGCACAACGTTCGTACTTTATCAGGGAAAAAAAAGAGATCGATCTGGCTTCAACTGAGCAAAGAACGCTTTAATACCTAAAAGCTCAGGATATATATATAAATATATATATTATATATAATATATAATATATATGCTACCGTAGATGAATATAGACAACCAATACAGAGTTGCCGACACCATTAATGTTTTTTCTTATAATATATTTCCTATAAATATATTTCATCATCAACTTGTCACGATTCCATCTCTGATCAAATCTTGTGTTATTCGCTCAAAGATATAATAATTCATGTCATTTTGTACGTACAAAAGGAGTAATGTTTTCGCAATGCCCACAAAGTCATTGTGATCTGCAAGCTTTTTCATATTTTCTAAAGAGCTTATCGAGCATGCAATCATTACCCAACCTGCAAAGCTCCTGCAATGGAAAGGGATGCAAAACGTTAAAATTATATATACTGATCATTTTCAGTTGCTTTGGACCTTCTCTTTATATAAAAAATATTTGAATTATGGGATCTGGGTTTTGATAATTTCAATAAGAGTTTATATACCGTAATATTATTATTAATAATGTCAAATATTGAGTGTTGGGAGGGACCCATCTTCTTTAATTGCATAGCATGTTCTCTGACATGAAGGCATCTGGGGAAGCTGTTGCAGATACTAAAACTGTGGAAAGCAGTTGGCATCGGATGCGGGCAGTGGTTGCAGTGTCACAATCGCCTTTAATACACAATCAAACGCGGTTTCGGAGGGGGCAGTACAGCTCTCACATGTTTCTACAGATAAACTACAAAGATAAATGAGCTGTACAAAGATAAATACAAATAATAAATAAATCCTGCGCCAAATAGTATGAGCTAGTTCAAAAACAGGTCTGGATTACCTTGCTTTAGCCGCTAGTCATTTATTTTGTGCAGTTTTACTGTTCTGGTAACCTGTATACAGTAATCTTTCCCAATAAGATCTAGAGCATAATCGTATTTAAAAATAAAATAAAATAACTAGTGTGAGCCAGGTTAGGTAAATCAAATGACTGGAATTTTTTTTTAAATGACTGAGAAAAAATATAAAATGGTTTATGGTTCCTCATTTTAAATGACTAAGTTTGGATTTTTCATCTTCTTCAAAATTTTCATCTCATCTCATCTCATCATTACAACCTTTTCAAATTCATATATAAAATATAATAAAAAATTCAACTTTTTCAAATTCCAATACAACTTTTTCAAATTCTAATTTAACTTTTTCAAATCTTAAAACTAAAAAATAATATTTTAAACTTTAAAATAAAACACAAAATTCTCATCTCACTTTCCAAACATAATCTAAATATTGAATTTTAGATATTGATTGCAATATTGTGTTGAATTGACAGCATATCTGGTTGGCCCGTGCTTCCAAATTTGTAATCATGGACATGGGCTGGCCTTGGGTAGGGTGGCCGCTGCTGCATATGCAATAGGCTGATGGTAGCCATGCTTCTTCTTGGGCTTAGGGTAAGGGCAGAAGCCCAAACTTTATAATCACGGATGGCAAACGATTATTATTATGAAATAATATTGGTATCAGCCACTATTTTAACTCACACAACACACACTATTGTAAATTTGATTAAAATACTCTCATAATAAATACTACTTTCTTTTCTTTTCCTTTCACATTTCAAACTCTTTTGAATCTTGAGGAGAGAGACAGAGAGACGGTGAGGATGAGAGAGAGTCGAGGAGAGAGAGACGCGATGAGAGAGAGAGAGACCGACGAGAGAGAGAGATCTGAGTTTGATGAGAGAGAGACCGATGAGAGAGAGAGACCGAGAGGAGAGAGAGAGATCGAGAGGATGAGAGAGAGCTCGCGTCGAGGAGAGAGAGAGACCGAGAGGACGAGAGCTCGCGTCAAGGAGAGAGAGAGCTTCGAGGAGAGAGAGAGACCAAGAGGAAGAGAGAGAGCTCGTGTCGAGGAGAGAGAGAGCTCGCGTCGAGGAGAGAGAGAGCTTCAAGGAGAGAGAGAGACCGAGAGGAGGAGAGAGAGCTCGAGGAGAGAGAGAGCGTTGAGGAGAGAAAGAGACCGAGAGGATGAGAGAGAGACGGTGAGGGAGAGAGAGAGCTAATGAGAGAGAGAGACCGAGAGGATGAGAGAGAAAGAGAGAGAGATGAGAGAGAGGGTGCTGTTGAGAAAGACGAGAGGGATGAGTGATAAAAATAAAAATAAAAATAAACTGACACGTAAGGTGTGATACGCATCAGCCGTGAACAGTGGCTGATGCGTATCATTGCTCTATTATTATTATTATTATTATTACTATGTTTTAAATGTATATATGAATTTGGTGGATGATCATTTAGATTTTAGCTCTTAGAATTCTAGCTCATTTATATATAAACTCTTAGAATTTATAAATTCATTAATGTATCTTATTAATCCATGTTGTGTATTGAGAATCATTTGTACAACACAATAAATTAGAAGTGAATGATATTAAATTTATGAAGAATTAAGTTTATAGTGCAATATTTCTATTCTACCTCTATTTAATTTCACAACATATTATTATTATTTAGAAATTTTTTAAATACAAGTCTATGTGCGAAACATTAGCACATGGCTGATATGTAAAAATCAATTATTCAACTAGCGAATTACACAACGACCGAAAGAAAAATAGTGGAATTACACAAGATAAGCTGCAAGTAAAAGAAAAACAAATATTCAGATATTCTCCATGAATTTTATAAATTCGTTGAAATCTATTCTTCCATCACCGTTTTCATCTAATGCCTTGATCATTTTGTTGCAGTTGGCCAAATCCTCTCCTTCCTTCAAACCCAAAATACAGAGAACTCTCTGCAGCTCCCTTCCATCAATAAACCCATCCCTGTTCTCGTCAAAAACATTAAAAGCTTCCTTCACCTCCTCCAAACTTGGTTCCTTCTCATCAAACAGCCCTGAAAGCTCATTGGAACTGAGCCTCTCCTGAAGTTTATCGCCTTCTGGGCTGCAAAAAATTCCCAATCTTTGCATGACCATTGCCGCATCTCCTCTGCTCAAGCTGCTATCATCTTTCTTTTCGCTTGAGCAAGTCTGCTGCTGACTCAAATCAAAATCTGAATTCTTCTTCCCATCCCAAACCTTTGATTTGCCGACATCGAGTACTTGGGAATCTTTGCATTGGAGAGAAGACCAAAATCTTGTCAAAAGACTTTGGGTGCTACATATCCAGCTGGGAATTAAATCAAACAAAAGGACACTGACAAAACAAGACAATGAGAAATCGGAGGTGCTTTTAGTTGATGATGACGCCTTGTCCATTGGAATGTAGCCGTAGTTAAGTTCGATGAAAGGCATGGTCACAGACAACTCCTAACAAGAAACAAATAACGAAATCTCACGTCCTTATTTAGTCTTGGGAACGAAGTTTTATTCAACAAAGTAGAGGAGGCGAAGACGAGAGAACCGTTTGCATGCAGCTGATGTTAAAAATGAAGAGTATGGGTTGCTTTATATGCATCAACATCTTGAAAATATAGAAATGGTCAGCAATGGGAATCGGGGAGGAAGATGCTTGTGTATTGCAGCAGGTCTTGCCTGAGAAGATGAAAGATTGAAAGAATAGATGGTCATTTTGTAAGACGTATGAATTGAGAGGAAGATTCGTCATTGCCAAGCGGGGTTGAGTCGTTGACTGCACTGAAGGGGGGACGAAAAAGTCGTGAAGTTTCTTTCATTTCTTTACTCTCTCTTTTGGATAATGTCATGAAAGTTTCTAAGAAGAAATGGCGTGGCCTCGTTTGATACCCACTATTTCCTACGTTTTCCACGGCGCAGTTTCTATAAGGCCATGCATTTTTCACGCCCTAGTTTTTCTAATTATATTCTATTGGCGATCTTTTGAAGAAAAGAATGCCATCCTGTTTGGTACCCAAAAGAGAGGACCGTCGAGAGTCAAAAAGTTTTTAACTTTGTGAAATTGTTGCAGTAATTTCCTCCAATTAATGCTTGGAAAGGTTCAACGAGAGAAATGAGAAAGAATATGTACCGTTTGCTTGTTCCCCGCACGGCACTAGCATGGACGTGAGAGAAGGGAAATCAGGTTGAAGATAATTAAGGGTCATACTGAGTCAAGCCCGTCTTCCCCTGCGCCCCTTTCCATAAGCATCTTCCCGTGTGGTGTGCAAAACAAACCGTAATTATCCTCAATTTGGACCTGTTGATCCAGATGCAAATATCTAAAAAGAGGCACACTTTCTTCGAAAAGCTTTATTTTATTCTCAATTTCTAGGATAAAGAATCGTAGCTTGCAAAAGAAAATGTCTATGTACATTGTACCTTGTCTTAAAGTCTAATAACATTGGATAATTTTAGAAGACTCCTTCAAAAAAAATATGGATGAGCAATGCGATTAGAAATTCAAATCATTTGAAGTTTGAAGCAATCATGACTGTAGCTATAAAAATACTATTTCCATTCGGCGCCCTATTCGTATGTAATTTCTTCGCGAGTACTAAAAACTTTTCGAAGAATACAAGAGATATTGTAAACACAGATAAAATCAGCCGACGTTAGTATTCAATTTCAAAAGCTGCAATGTTTGACTACCATAATGTATATTATATATACACAGATAAAGAAAACCTTAAGAAACTGAAAAAAAATAAAAAATAAATCCTAAACCGCCCGACATCTGATATAATTTTGTATTGAAACAGAATTTATTAAGTTTTATACACAAACGTACATATATTTCCTTTGAATGCAAGGAGGAGTAATTGTCGTTTCATTTTCTAATGACTGAGGAGGATATGTCCATGACCGAAAGACAAATTTCTAGCTTTGCCACTCTGGCAAACAATGTAAGAAAGTGCACCAAAAATGGGGAAACAGAGTATTAGATTATTTGTGATGTTAAACTGAGTTGAGTTTTTTATAAATAATAGCGAGTTAGGATAGTAAAGTAAATTTTATGAGACCTACCTAAAATAAAAGATTTGTTTAGATATTAAGATAAGTTTAGATATGTTTGAATGTTAAGATAAAATAGGTTATGAATCTCATATGTAAATAAGTGTTGGATTGAAAAAGGGCATGGGTCTCATGAGTAAAGAGATTTTCAGTTAAAATGAGTTTAGAGATTTGAGAGTTAGGTGATTAAATATTAGACTCAATTTAAAATTAACATGATCTCAATTCAATCCAAATTCTAAACGGGGCCCAAATTTGCCGAGGTTGAGCCCAAGATTTATAAGAACAAGGCTACTCAAAGGGCGCATCTGGTTTTTCTCTCCTTCTCCCCCTCTGCTCTATTTGTGTTTGGTTGTTGAACTAAACTCAATTCATTTCAAATCAATTATTGACGAGACTCATTATTTTTTCAACTTTCCATAAAAAAATTAAATTCATATCAACCTAATTCATATATTTTAACCTAAAAAATTAAACCCATCTAAGACTGAGCAAAAATCTGAAAATCTGACTCCGCCTTCGACTTTGCACCGACTCTGCTCCAATTCTGACTTATCAAAGTCGGAGGTGGTGATGTAACGACTCCAACTCCAATTGTCCAACTCCTACTCTGACATTGTACATATTTTATAAAAATATATATATTTTTTATATATAAGTTATATATATTTTATATAACTGTAACTTATATAGTTAATTAAATTCAATAATATATTAGTATGAGCAAATTATTATAAAATAATATGCTTATACTATAATATAAATTGACTAAATTGGCTAATAATAGTTTAGTATATGTAAACACTATACTATTAACTATTACTACCAAGTAACACTAATGTATAATAACAACTAATGTATAAACACTAATATATAATAGCATGCAATACTAATGTATAAACAATAATATATAATACTAATGTATAATAACATTAATTTGTAAAATGATTTATTTTTTTAATTTTGGTTATGTTTTAATAAATTGAAATTAAACCCTGAGAGGTAGCTCAGTTGGTCCGGTCTTGAGTTTGCTCTCCAATGATCACCAGTTCGAGTCCCCTTAGGGCCACTGGAGGTTTACATGGTCGTTAACTTCAGGGCCTCATGGGATTAGTTGAGGTACGCACAAGCTGGTCCGGACATCCACGATTATTAAAATAAATAATAATAAATTAAAATTAAAAAAATACTTTTTTAAAAAAACTAAAAGTTGAAAGCCCAAATCCAATTAGTGAGAGCCCAAGATTGTCAAATTGAAATTTTAAATGGGCTAAGAAAAAAAATTAATAAAAAAGCTGGAATCCGATTCCACTCCGACAAGTTGAAGTCGGAGTCGGAGGTAGGGCACTCTGACTCCGACATTGTCAATACTTAGCACTGGGCCATCTCAATAGGACATACAAAATACTAATATTCAAAACTCAATTCAACACATCTCAACATCCAAATATAACAACTCCGCAAATAGGAAGCTAGACCACAAACTCGGTCCACTACCTTCTAAAGCTCTCAAAGAGAGTCTTTCAAGATAACACCACGACCATCCATTACTTTGCTCTGTATGACAATGTATGTGAACCTTCAATTGGAGTAATTTGTGGCATTAGCAACAAGTACTTTGCATATTGAAAAACAGAGACTAAAGACTTGCTAATACGTCCGAACCAAAAAACAGAAAATTAAAAATTAAATACTTTATGCACAAAGTTTCCCTCATCCATCAAGAGAGATTTTGCAGCGCAACTCTGAAATCTGTGTCAGAGGATATGATCCACCGCCTAGGGAGCACCATTTTTGCAACAAAACCCAGTTTATCTACCTCGAGGGCATCGAAATAAGTAGCAAAAGCTTGAATCGTTGAAATTGTAATGGATAACATGAGAGGCGCATATGCTACATTGTTCTTACGTGAGTAAAGTGGTGTTCACGTTCGGAACAACTTTTCTATGCCCATAATCAACCAACAGTGTAGTGCAATGTCCTACACACCAGCTTACTACTCGATCATCTCATCCCAGAGCAAAATTGTTATTCTATACGTATTTGCTTGGACACGACAACAAGGACAAGCATAAGCATACTGCTTTATTGCACACTTGAATACAAGGAACTAGGAAGAACATGAAAGAATCCAAAACTTCTTAGAGCATCAAGATCAACAAGCAAATCCTACATCCCATTCATATATTATACTTGAAAATATAACGTTTAGTAGCATAAACAACTCTTAACCTTCTCAACGACGCTGCCTACTCATATCCGTACACAAACCGGGGCGCGGGGGGGGGGGGGGGGGGGGGGGCGGGGGTGGGGAATAAAAGAAATTTACAATCTCTGTAATTCTATTGTTGATAACCTCAATCAGGCTCCTGGAGGAGGGCTGAAAATGTACCCAGCTTTCGTATTAGTGTTTGCCCCGGGATCTGGATAATCCATCACTTCTATCATCTCCCTCGAATTTTCTAGAGTTTCCTGGACAACATTACGGAGTGAAACAACTACAATCATAACCCTATTTTGTATAAAATCAAAATAAATTTATACTAACCTCTACTTGAACAGTGGAATCTCCATGCTCAACGGTCTCCATCACTTTACTTCCGAATCCTTCAAATGGACAAGAAAACGTGTGATGAAAAAGGGACCGAAGAAGAAGACAAAAAATCAAACGGAATTGATTGCCAGGAAAATGAAAAGGCATAAACAAAAGTAATATTAACAGACTAACAGTGTAATACCATGAGATAAACACAGAAGCAGAAGAGATGAAACTAGAAGGATCCTGAAATGCCATGACCGACCCAATATTTCTGGCGCCATTCTGAGAAACGGGTAGAGATTTCCGAATCCGAGCTCGAACTTTATGGGACTTCGACTGGAAAAGTTCCAAAAAGTTGCTTTTGGGTTTTCCCAGAGGAGAGGACAGCTTCAGCTTCGGATCCAAAGTGGGGCATTAATTGCGTAACTAGTGCGTGTAAAAAAGCACCGAGACAATTGTGTCTCTTTACATGTATGAGGTCAGACGTCCCATAATCACGATTGTTTCTGATAAGAAAGGGTTTTTCTTGAAATTCGAAACATCTTAGGGAAAATTTCATTGTCAACGAGAAAGGATCTTCGAGCTCATCACTATCTGTTAGACTTGTTTTCTTTGAGTGGCTAATTATCATTTTCCATTCAAAGAAAAAGAGATGACCGTCAAGCTTCATGATCATAGGTCTTCTTTAGGAGCTTCTAACCAGAGACTTATAAAAATTTGCTCGACCATGTGATTGAGATAAAAAATTTTGAAAATTATATGAATAATAGTGTAATAATTTGTGAATAATAATAAAATAATTTAACTTAAGATGTTTTATTAAGTTTTAATAAAAATAAAAATAAAAAGTTGAATAAAATTATTATAAAGATAATAAATATTTAAATATTATTTTTGTTTTAAAATTTAAATTTTTATTATTATTTCTTGTGTTTTGTTTGAAATTTTAAGAAAGTTATATAAGGTTTTGTCATTTGTGTCTAAATAATAATTAAGTAATTTTAAATAAAAAAATTGAAAAGTTAAAATTAAAAAATATTTTATATTTAAGTTATATTTGAAAATAAAACTTTGAAGAAGGTTTTTAAATAAGATGAAAATATCTCACCTCTATTGTAATAACATATTTCTCAACACATTTTTTAAAATTAAATATAGTTAAAAAGTGATGCTTGTTTATCATTTTTCAATTACAAAAGCATTATCCATTTCAGTGACCGTCAGGCCACGGCATCTAACGTCTAGAGTATTTAAATGATGTATGTAAATATCGTTATTGATTTTTATTATTCTAATTATCATTATTACATAGTCGATTTTAATTTATTTAGCTCCGCATCATGGCGAGTGCATTTAGATTAGCTGAGTTCACAGCACATGAAAGTTTAAAGAATGCAGCTCATATGGCTCTGAAAAGGAAACAGCACACGTCACCTTTAAAACGAATAAAATCTCTCGAAATTTGTTTGCATATTAGAAACTCTAAGATTTTTAAGAGAATTTTTTTAATTTGTATTTTGCATCTATTTTTGCGCGAACATTAAAAGGATCTATGGAAAGAAAAATGATTGAGATGTATGTTTTTCGTATTTGTAAAGCCGAAGAACATACATAAATGAATTATATAAAAATACATTCACAACTTGACGTGACTCTATATGATTCGTTACATCTAGATAAGTTTGGATGTCGGCTTGCTTTCTATGCAAAGTGGTAACCTTTCCTTTTCCCACTCTATCTTGTTAAATGGTTTTCATTTGAAATATTAGTTATTTTATTGACATTTGATTAATTTTATAAACATGAGAGATAGTAATGGATCACACAGTCATCATGCACTTCCAATACATTATAATCTTCCATGACTTTGCAATCCCAACTACAAATGGTTTGGCTTTTCTTTGCAAAGAAAACTCTATTTTACTACTTGTAATCATGTTCAATATACCAGCAAGCCCACTAAATATGCCTATTATTTCATAACAGAAGATTTTTAGAGAAAAGTAAGAGAGACAGCATGCTCTCATCTACATGTTCTCCCTATCCCAAACCATCAAATCCTCACCCACCTCTTTACTCTTCCCCTTTCCAGAACTTCTTAGGGAATGAATGACTCGTCAAAATGTTAAATGATCATTTTGTTTTTAATTTTCTATCTCTTATCTTCTTCCACTTACCAATATTACCCATTTCATTTTCCTTGTATTTCTACCTACCTCCACTCTCCTCTCTCCTAATTATCATTTCCATCCTCAACCTCCAAATTTGTTACTTCCAAATGTCCATGGCTTCTCAGCATATTTTTGAAGGTGATTATGTGGTATTACTAGAAGATTGGTCCTGTTTGGTTTCATAAATAGTCTTAACCCATCTCAGTATCCAAACACCATTCAAATACAAACACTTTTCAATTTTAAATTTTCAACTTTATAACTTTTATTTTCCTTTTAGTGGGTTTGAAATGAGCAACTAAGAAAATAAGAAAAGAAAATTCAGCCCAGAACAAATAGGCCCCTTGAACCGGCCTGCAAATAGACTCTCATGGACACAACCCCCATGTGGGAGCATACTACAGGGGAGATGGGACTCATTGTCCTGGAGATCTCTCAAACACCGTTCAGCCCTTGAGTACATCTCTACATGAACGAGCAGGAAGTAAAGGGGATCCTCGATCCTCTGACAAGGTGGCATCAATCGGCTATAGAGGACACTATCAAAATAAGGTAAATTGGAGAACCACGCCGCATTAATGGCACCACTACCCGAGTTACACGTCATATTAATGACGTCATCGCAAAGATACGCCCCATTAAAGGACTCCACAGCAAAAAAAAAAAACATGGACTCCACAGGAGCAGACACGATCTATCCCCCCCCCCCAAGACTCTCAGTATAGTTTAGCAATTTCCAGGTATGAGAACTCTCTTTGGTCTCTAGACTTTCTCATTATTTACAAACTTCCAAAATACTCTACTAATTTTGACATCAGAGATCCCCAGCTCCCAGGCCGCCCTCTCCCAGTTTCTTTCTTATTAGTTTTCACAGGCCCAACTTTAAAGAACTGAGTTGCTAGAACCTAGTCCAAAAGTGTACAAAACACAACTTTAACAGTTTACTTGTTCCCTGCATGGCACTAGCATGTATGTGAGAGAAGGGAAATCAGCATAAACATCTCACCTCTGAGTCAAGGTTGTCTTCCTTACGCCCCTTTTCATAAGCATCTTCCCCGTGTGGTGTGCAAAACAAACCGTTATTATCCTCAATTTGGACATGTTAATCCAGATGCAAACATCTAAACAAGGCACACTTGTCGTCGAAAAGCTTTATTTTATTTTATTTTTCCTAAATTTGTATATGTTTATTTTCAATTTTCAGGATAAACAATCATAGCTTGCACAAGAAAATGTCTATGTACAATATTGTACTTACTACTTGGTCTTGAGCATCTTCAATGAATTAGTCAAAATTAAAAGACATTTTTGATAAATGTGAAATGAATTTGACTTTTGGCTATTCCATTCACATAAGTCTACATATTGGAATAGCTATTTTTTCTTTATATAATAATAAAATAATATAAGATGAATGTAACTTTGTCTATTCACATCAAATCTTCACATTAAATTATCTATTTATTCATTATATAGCATTACTCTTAACTTTATTATAAGTAGTAAAATAGAGTTTTCTTTGCAAAAAAAAGCCAAACCATTGGCAATTGCGACTGCAAAGTCATGGAAGATTATAATGCATTGGAAGTGCATGATGACTGTGTGATCCATTACTATCTCTCATGTTTATAAAATTAATCAAATGTCAATAAAATAACTAATATTTTAGATGAAAACCATTTAATAAGGAGTAATGTTACATATTACACTCTCATCTTATTTTCATCTTATTAAGTAAGATGTGACACATCCATCACTATTGGATGATAAAAAAAAATTAATAAATGATCATTCAATGGTAATAAATATGCCACATCTGGTTTAGTGGGATAAAATTAGGATAGTAGTATGGTGTATAGAATTTTTCTAATGTTAAATGTACCATCAAGCCCACTAAATATGCTTATTATTTCATAGCAGAAGATTTTTAGAGAGAAGTTAGAGAGACATGTATGCTCTCATCTATCTGTTCTCCCTATCTCAAACCATCAAATTTGAAATTACCCAAGTACCCTTGTAACGTAGCAAAAATATCTACCAATTCATTCAACAAATTGGTTAATTTTTAAGCATGCAATTAATTTAATAATTAAATAATAACGTAAAATAAATAAATTGCATAACACTAAAATTGGTATCAAAAGAAAACCCTTTAAAGAATTCTTTAAAGGTAAAACCTTACGGGACAACCAAATCCAGAAAAGTTAATTTTATTATTTGAAAATCAATTACAAGTAAATCTCAATTACAAAACCTTTATCAATTGACACTCTTATTTGAAAATGACACATTTGTCTTCTACCGCACTAACAGCCAGAATCTCTGACGACCTTCAAACATTGATTTTTCTCCTAGAATTCTAATGGCTGAAACACGATCAATCAAATCTCTAACATGGAGCATGATCACACTATTTGAGAGAAACAATATGAAAATTCTTCAAAAAAATTTCTCACCAAAATATGCTATGTAAAGTGCTTTAGAAAATATCTAAATCTGAATTTCTACAGATTATAACCAGTAGGATCTCTTAAATAAACAATCTGGAAGCAGTTTTAGTTTTAGTGTGACTCTATTGATGGATCAAGTCTGTCGTGAAAACTTCTCCTAACAGATTGCTGACATTTCGCAATAATTCTTCATTGCAGCTTCTAATTTTTGTTCAGCTTATGTTCTAGATAAGTGCAAATTCTTATGGACTCGATTTTCACATAAATGACTTATTTAAACAACCTCTAATACAATTTAGATAAACTTAATATTGTTATAAATAAAGTCAATAAATAATTTACATTCATCCAAAATTATAAACTTAATAATAGGATAAACTCTATTATTGTAGTTACTTAATCATATCCAAACTTACCAACTTAGTCACCTAGTTCTTGCCAAACTTTTGAATGTACAAAATCCTCACCCACCTCTTTACCCTTTCCCTTTTTAGAACTTCTCAGGAAATGACTGACTCATCAAAATGTTAAATGATCAGTTTGTTTTTAATTTTCTGATCTCCTCTCTTCTTTCACATACCAATATTACCCTTTTCATTTTCCTTTTCTTCCTACCTACCTCCACTCTTCTGTCTCCTAATTACCATTTCCATTCTCAACCTCCAAATTTGTTACTTCCAATGTCCATGGCTTCTCAGCATATTTTTTTAAGGTGATTTTGTGTTATTATTAGAAGATTTAGTCTCATTTGGTTTCACAAATAGTCTAAACGCATCTCAGCATCCAAACATTATTTAAATACAAGTACTTTTTAATTTTAAATTTTGAACTTTTCAATTTTTTTTCAACTAATCGTTACAACTTTCCTAAATTTCCAAACAAAACGTAAAAAACAATTTAATTTTTTTAAATCTTAAAACAAAAATAATATTAAAAAAATTCACAATATTTTTATTTTATAATATTTTTATTTAATTTTTTCTCTCTTATTTCTCAAAATCTCATAAAATATTTTAACTTAAATAATTTTACTACTATTTACAAATTATCTCATTACTATTCACAGATTTCTTGTCTCATATGTATAACCAAACAGTCTCTTAGAACTTATTTTTTAGATAGGCTAAGGGAAAGAACATAAATAAGATGGGTAATTCGCGGAGCATGCCTAATTTTTCGTATCTCCTTGGATACATCTATATTAGCCAATAAGAAATGAATAAGTAGCACACATGCAATAAGATTTGCTGGGTCATATATATGTGTGTGTGGGGAAGATTCCTCAGTTTAGAAGGCTGGAATGGGCCATGTAGAAAATAATCTATATAGAATGAGATCATCAATACGGTATAAAATTATTTGTGAGTAAAATATGTACACAAACAGTTGCTTTTCATTACGGATTATGCAACCCCATTGATAGAGTTAAAAGTTAAAAGAGTCCTATATTGGTCTAGTACCTTTAATAATCTTCGTTACACACCTTAGTTACTACAATGAATTTCAGCCACATATATGGAGGGAGAGAGAGAGTATATTGAATAGATATCCTTCTATGCAGTGGGCAACCGAAAGAACAAGAAAAAGACAAGGCAGAAGAGAGAAGCCAAGAGGAGGAGGTAATGGGGCAACGCATGCATTGGTCCCAAAAACAACTCCCGGCACGCTAACATGGTGGCCTCTTCTGTTTAAAGTGTGAAATGTTAGCTAACTTAGCTTGATGAATTTTAAGGTGATGTTTGGATAATAAGTTAAGTTGAGATGAGATGAGATGAATTGAAATAAAAATTAAAAGTTAAATAAAATATTATTAGAATATTATTTTTTAAGATTATTATTATTTTAAAACTTGAAAAGTTGAATTATTTATTATATTTTATATAAAAATTTGAGAAAATTGTAATAATAAAATAAGATAAAACACTTATTATATCCAAACGGGAGCGTGATTATCTACTCATTATTAGAAATCTTGTTATCTCCATATAGAAATATTACTCTTCATCATTAATTTTGTTATTTTCAATCACACTTATTGAGGTGATACATTTTCATTGATTGTTCATTTTAGTAGTTTACATATAAAATTACTTATAATATGTCACATAAATAATTGTGACTAGGGATGACAAAATGACAAAAACAATCACCAACAAGCAACATTTCTATTTTCCAAATCAATTGGTGGTTTGGATTGATAATTTACATTTCTTTTATATTGTTAACCTTTTTCTAATAGAAAATGATAAGATTACTATCCTTCTAGTATTCATTTACTACTCTTTTTATATTTAATTTTTTTTTATTTTTAATTTTACTTAATAATTAAGAAAGTGACTATTAATAAAATTATATATTTTTTTAATTTTTTAAGAATGTTAAAAAAATACTTAAAATAAAATAATAAAAAAATAAAATTTTTTAAATATAATATAAGAAGTAAAGAAGTAGTGAACTGTTGCAGAGATTTCATTACCCTTTTCTAATATTGCGTTGATTTTGCTGCATTGAATGAAGGGACGAACTTGTTAAAAGGATTACGGAAGGAGTAGGAGAAAAGAATGCTGCAAGTAGTGACGAAAGGAAAACTTTATGATAAGCTTTCCAGCTTTTGATGCTTGATGTTTGGATTCTTGGGTAGGGAAAGGGAAAGGTGGTTGGCCTTTTGTAATAAGAATCCAAGACTATTCCAAGTTGAGAGTTGAGAGGACCTACAAAAACTTTTATTTCTTCTTAAGGTACCTCCATATTCTTTCCTGCACTGGTAGAGCTGTTTTAGCTTTTAACAAAGAAAGTTACTCTTTTGGCTTCATTTGGGTCGGCTTTAATTGTATTCTTGTACTTTTCCAAAAAAATAAAAAATAAATAAAGTAGCCAAATAAAAAGTCTTACATCAATCTCCATACTAGTTGCAGACATCTGTAAGGCACGATAATAGTCAAAATAACATATGAAATAAATAAAACTTTTAAGATGATCTCAATTTTAGCACTTTCGTTTCCAAATTTCGTTGAATATCTAGATTTTTTGTCCCCTTACTCCCTTCATATTTATAAATTAGTGGTGGAAAATTTCATAAATTTGGTTAAAGTTATGTTTAGATAGTTAGATATTTTGAGATATTCTGGAAATAATAGTGAAAAAAATAATAATAATGATAGAATATTAAATAGTAATAAAAAATATATAAAAATAATAATAAATAATGAGTTATTCTGAATTCTCAATACCCAAACTAGGCCTAAGAGTAGAGAAATAGACCATGAGCGCTTCTTTGTCAACTGAGAGTTAGCTCTGAATATTCACGATCAATATGGGTGCTATTTTGATGTCCCAGAATTAGAAAGACAGTCGTAAAAACACCTGCGTCGAAACAAATTCCCAAATTTATTTAAGCACATATGGGGATTTTGGCACACATCACTTTGTTCTAGCGCTCACTATTTCATCTAGAAATATGTACATGAACTCAGCAAAACATCTTACAGAAAACATGAAACAGTCCCTACGACTAAATTGAAGTGGCTATCTTCTAATAAAGTGGATGTGGTAGGATATATAATCCTCCTCTGCTCTTCGAAATTTGGAATGGTTTTAGAAACCTAGGATGGGGCCGCTGAACTCATAATGATCCCATGCCATTCAAAATTGATGGAACTTTGAATGCACTGGTTGAACACCACCACTCTGTCTGCACCACCATAAACCGTTTACAGAATTGTAGGCTACCTTGTTCACGAGCTCTCGTGGAAGTTGAGTGACCTGGATAATGCTGCCGGATTGGCTTGTAAGACTGGTGAGGCTTCGGCTATGTTATTCTTTTTGTCACTCTTTGATTGGAATGCCTTAAAGAGTCCTCCTCCACTAATTGAATCGGCCTTACCATTCTTAATTCCCAGTGTCGCCCATATAGAGCTTTTTGCAGCTTCTCCTGGGTCATCAATCCTCAATGTCTTTGGAATCCAAAGGCATCTCTCGGTATTGTTTTCTTTTAGCGGTTCCCCCTCCCCAGAGTTGCTTGATTTAAGAACATTCTCATCTCTCGAGTGTTTCCCCAAGGTTGGAGAGTTTGGACCAGAGTTTGGGGTTGGAGATGTGGGCTGAGGAAGCCATGGCATGCTCCAAGCGCCTGGTACAGTACACCCCCAATAAGCTGCGGCAGGATAGAATGGCATAGGAAAGCCTGGAGGGCAGAAAGCAGGAGGTGGTATGGGGGAACTCCACTGAGCTGAGTTCCATGGATAAGGCCAAGGAGCCCCAGGAAAGCAAGGAATTTGAGGTGGGAACCCCTGACAAATCCTCATTGCTTGCTCTTGCGATCCAGTTTTGCCTGGCTCATCAGTTGAATTTGAAGTTGAGACCGAAGCTCCGTTTGAAGGATCATCTCCATTTTCTCCACAACCATAAGAAACCGGAATCCTTAGCTCTTCAGGTCTATGAAACCCATTTTGTTTGCAGTTCCTCATTGTTCTATCAGCAAGGTTCAACACAGAAGCCATTGATTCACAAAGGGGTGTGTCTGAGCCAAACGTGAGGACAGTACCATCAGGTCTCAATGATGGATGGTGGACTCCATTTGGAAGATTAGTTTGAGCATTCTGGAGAGCTTCGGAGACATTTATGTGGCGGTAGTGAGAAGAAGAATTCTTGTTCTTACGACGACCCGCACCCACAGGAACATTCCTCATTGTCCCACCAGCTGTCCAGTATCTCTGGCAGTTCTTGCAGAAGTGCCGAGGTTGGTTGACATTGTAATTATTGTAGTAACAGAACTTAGTGTCCATGCTACTGCAGCGGGGGCATGGAAGTATCTTGTCAGGCTTCTTCAAGGGTTTTTCTTGTGAATTACTAGACTCGCTATGTTCTTCTTCACTCTTCGAAGGTTTTAAGGTAGCACTCTCCTTCTCAACAGGGATTGTTTTAGAGTTCTCATTTATCCCTGAGGTTACATCTGGATTTCTTAATTCTTCTGAAGATACAGGAGGGCCAGGGCCTTCCTGCGTAGTCTCAGATGGTTTTTCTCCCAATACGTCCTGAATTGACAAAAATTCCCAATCAGAACATAACTTTTAAAGATAAGCAGATGAGAAGTATAAACATAACAAGAACATTATCAGGGAAGTAAATAAAAACCATGGAAGACTAAGGCCTCGTTTTTTTTTCATAGCTCCTCTCAACTCATCTCATCTAATCTAATCATTACAACTTTCCTAAATCCTCACACAAAATAAAATAAACAATTCAACTTTTTCAAATCCCAAAACAAAAATAATATTAAAAAAATATATTCTAACAATATTTTATTTAACTTTTAACTTTAATCTCAACTCATCTCATCTTATCACTTGAATCTTTGAATATAAAATCTGCTTACCACTTCAAAAAGAAATCCAAACCCGGACTAATAATTGCATACATATTGAATTGACAGAAGAAGTCACACACTAGTAAAAATACTGCCATTTTGGAACCAAAGTTCAGTAGTTGCAACTTGCAAGACAAAAACACACCAGAAAAAGTAATACAGAACTGACCTCTTTGAAGCACTTATGACAAGATTCAAACTCATCACAGTTACCTAAAAAAGGCTCAACCAGCAGGGGTCATGGATATCTAGGATGTTAAGATTGAAGTGATATAACACTTGCTTTATTGCCAGGGTACTTACAAAAATACATGATAACCTGACTGCTGCAATAGGCTAGGTTCGGGATGGTTTCCATAAGATTCAAGATTCAGTGTTATGGATTTCTAATCAAATGGAGGATTAACGGATGTGTTAACATCGTGGAGGAAGAGTAAGCAGAAAAATTGGCAATAACTTCTTTAATACTCACTCCATGCACAGATTAGACAACTGTTACACCAAGCACTCAAAAGTCACCAAGGAGTTACTGAACCAAAATTAATAAGGCAATGCTAAAAGTGGACAGCAACACTGGTATGCAACAGTCAAAAAAATCGTTTCTCAATATGAGAGAGCCATTCCAAGCAGCATGAAACTCCAGACTATAATGGTATGACTTTAGACTACAGAATCTTAGAATTGGAAACTTCTTGCTAAATTTAAGATGTCAGTTGGAAATAGCATTTTTCACGTCCAGATTTTAACCAGAGAAAACGATCAAAATAAAAAATTGTATAACCTTTGACACTATATTGCTAAAGTAAATATTAAGAAAAAAAATCCAAGAATTTTTGTTAGACCGAAAAACCATAACCACTAAAATGTCAAAATCTGATGTCTTCGATAAAAGAAATAAAAGCATAGATGAAATCTTGTAAGAAGCTAATATCCAAAATCCAGAAACTGAAGACCAAATGTAGTTCAGCAGAAATCACTTCGTCAATTATACTTATCCATACAAATAGTAGACCAGCAATCTCCAAACCGATCAAAATTTACCTAAACTACCTCAAGCAAACCAATCATAATATGCTTATTTCTACGACCAATCAAGCCCCAATCAAATAACACCAAAAATCTCATCTTTGAATGCTGATGTAAAAAATAATATAGATAAAATAAAACCCAAACCCATTCAAAAGCTCATCAACAACTAAACCCGCCTAATCACACCCGGAAACCCCTAGCCATCATCTACAAACAAAAGTACCCTACCATTCCAAGTCAACAAAATCTCCAAACCAAGCCTCCAGCTAAGACCGACCCACTAATTTTTCCCACCTTAAGAATAATGGGTCGCTCTCAGAGTCAAAAGAAGCTAACCGTATCCCTAACCTTCTCAGCCGCTCGCTCTTCTCCATCTCTGTCCTTATTGGCCTCCGGCGAAGAGTTGGAACAGGCATGGTCCTGATCGAGAATATCGTCAACCACAGGACCCGACGACGGAGCTGGAGCTCCGGAAGAGTCTATGGACCCGTTGGATGGGATCTCAGGCACCGGGATCGTCTTCCCGAAGAGCTTGATCGCAGGGTCTTTTGCTTCCGACATTTCTCCTTGTCTCTGCTTCCTGTATTTCTATCTTTTTTATTCTCTTTCCTCCAAAAAAAACCCAGAGAGAGAGAGGGAGAGATCTGACACGTTTGTGTGCGAGTTAACGAGTGTGGCGTCGTCGTCGTCTGGTCGATGATACGTTTTCTTTTGATGAACCCGTAATGGGCAGGTAAGATGACACGTCAGCAGGCTAAGCAAGGGGGAGAATTCTCAGCCACAAGTCTGGTTTTGTGGCTTTCTCTTTTTTGATTCTCTTTTTCACTCTTTTTCTTCCGGTTTGCCATAGCAAAACCCATTTGGTTGGATGCCAAATTGCTTATTTCCCAACCCCACTCTCCCCCCAATCCTACTCAGCATCTTCTTTTTCTTTTTTTTTCTTTTTCTTTTTCTTCTTAATTTTTTCTGTTCCCTCGGCGACTCTTCCTTGAAAACTCGCCAACCCCCTTTTTTTCTCATTAAAATATGCTGCTTGCTTTTTTATTCTTTTTATGGGTTACTTTTGTCTATTTTTAAGGCCACCTGTGGATGATAATGTAAGTTGGCCTACTGCCTTTTGGTCTCTTTTTTCTGCGCAAAATGCGACCTTTGCAAATCTAATACCCCATATCCAAATCAGTACATTCACCCCCATTACTTTTTTTTTCCTTCATTTTAAGTTAACTTTTTGTGAATCTATTTTTTAAAATATGTTATTACCATTTCCATCTTAAAATAGGTTTATTGTTTTTCTTCCTTAGTTATCTACAATATATGAGAGTGTCAAGATGAATTTATTTATTTGCTTAAAAGGTTTGTGTTAAAATGAATAAGTAATTAAAGAATTTTATTATATATCAGTCATTATTCACCCCCATAACTCACGTCTGTAGTTTTTTTATAGAGTATGAGATGAGTATTTTTTATAAAGTGTGGAATATAGACTAGAGAATAGTAATTGATGAGAATAATTATTAATAATTAAATCATAACTATCTAAAATAAATAAATATCATTATTATTGAAACCATATTGTATCAAAAAGATATAAAGGATAAATGAACAAAAGAATCAAATGTTGTGAAGATCATTGTAGATAATTTATTTTGCAAATTTTAATTATTCTTGAAATATTGGTGAAAAAAAAAACATACGAGGGGATGTAAAGTTAACGAACGAATAATTGAATGCAGTCAAATTGAGACAGCTATTTTTCTTTTCATACCAATTTTTCAACACGATTTCTTCTTGGCAAAGCGAAGAGTTTTATAATTATAATTATAATTATTTTCGTGTCGGCGAGATCTCTCCGATTTGTTCTGCCGAGTTCTTCCTAGCTATTCTTCCGAGCGTACGTAGAAAGGTTTATGAAGCCTATTTTTCATCTTACCACCACTTGGAATTGGGTCCCAGCATCCAGCAGGCAAAGTCCACTCATCACATGCTCCAAGTGTGGGCCCCGCAACCAAAAAGTGAGTAAAAGTGAAAAAACTGGACCCCTCCTCAGCATCAAACTCATCCGTTCAGTCCCTCCTTCCTATGAACTAATAACACGTGTTCACTGTAATACACGTGTATCTCCTGGACTTTTCCCAGCACCTAAACTAAAAGGGAATCTTCTGCTAGTGGTTGAGCTTTTCTCCTGGTTGGAACCCAGCCAGCTTCCTCTGGCACCGACACGTGTATTCAGACAAACTATATATATATATATATATATATAAATAGACGACTTCAACTTAAAATAGGCGAAAACTGCTTTGCCTCTATCGCTTGACAATTTTTTTTTATTTAATAATTAAGAAAGTAATTTTAAATGTATTAAAGTATTTTTTTATTTTTTAAAAATATTTAAATATATTAAAAGATGAAAAAAATAACAAACAGTCAACTTGAACAGATTATTCTGAATGATAGAGTAGTCCAACTCTTTAAAATATGTATATTTTCTAACAGATAATTATCAATCGTTAAATGCGGAGATCACACAAACTATAAGGTATGATAAGATTAGGAAATAGTTGAGGAATTCATTTTCTCTCTTTAGCCAGCCACGTTCAATTGATTTCAGTTTCAAGATAAATTTTATAATTTCAATTTTACAAATTTCGTGTAAATGATGTACAGTATAACTCATTTAAATAGTTGACGAAATAGTGGACAATGTCAACGAAAAGTTTATTAAAATGTATTAAAAACCCAGGAGCCCAAATGGGCTTAATTGGATGGATTGGAATGAAGAACATGCTCCACCTCATAAGAGGGAAATGTGGATTGAACTTGGTCCTGAGCCCAATTGATGACCCACATGTGCCTTTTCTCAATAGCCATCCATGGACAGCCCAAAATATATGGATCATGGGCCTTAAAAGTTGTTACCACGGCTTCTTACCATCAACTTTTTGCTGATGCGTTGGTCCAAGGCATGCTTGGTTATTCCTTTTATCAAATGGGCCGTCCCAAGGTTACATGGGCCTTTAAACATATGGCCGCAGTTGATTTTTTTTTGGGGTCATTTTCTTTCGTTTTTCTTCTTCTTTTTGGGCCTCTTTTCTGTAGAGCGGTGCTACTCTACTCTTCAGAATAGCCCATTCCAAATGATTGTTTAAGTCAAAATCACATTTTAAAATTTTTTATTCATATATTTTTATTATTTAAAAATATTTTTAAAAAACATAAAAATATATCAATACACTAATAGTTACTTTCTTAACTATTAAGTAAAAAATAAAATACATTAAGTGTCAAAATGAGAGGATAAGTTGAGTGAACAAAGTAACATTTTTCTTTTCTGTATAGAATGGATTTCAGAATTAATGTGTCTAATCATAGAAGAATCAATTGGATAAAAATATTGAGATTTAAAGTGGCAAAATCATTGCTATCTTTGTGCTTAGCCTAACAAAAACTTTGGCAGAAAACACCGTTATTGAAGAGAGAACTCGAGCTTATTAATTATCAACAAAGTACATTATGGGTAATTAGACCCAAACAAAAAAAAAAAAGGAAGAAGAAGAAGAAGAAAAGAAAGATGGTTTAGACCTTTCATTTCCTTATGTCTTGCTCACCCTAATTACTTAAGAAATGCGATTAGATAAATTATATATACAAGTCCTTTATAAAAAAAATAGACTCTATTATGAAAATATTTTACAAAATTTAATATAATCTACATTTTTATAAAAGACTTGTACATTTGGAATTTTTAGATAGCATTACTCATTCATTATTTATATGGAAAGTCCTCCAAGAACGCGAGAGCAGTTCATATTGATATATAGAAGTATACAACTATTATAACTTTATGGAGAATGTACATTGAGCAATGTGTGTTTAGGGACAAAATGTTAATTAGTTGAACCACATAAAGAGTAGCATAAAGACATATGCTGCCGTTTTTAAATAGAGATTTAGATTGTGTTTGGGTAGTAAAATGATCTCGGATATTATGTGAATAGTAATAAAAAAATAGTGAAAAAAGTACTAATAGAATATTGAATAATGTTAGAAAAATATGTGAAAATAATAATAAAATAATAAATAATATTGGAGTATAATAAGAATAAACTTTGTTAGGCACAAGCGGTTTGATGCAATAAATGGCGTACTGACACTGATATGATTTTTTTTATCAAAAAAATAAAAGAATAAAAATTTTGAGAGAATGAGAAGATCCTTTGTCTCAGAAAATCATTTCTGCTTTTAATTCGCACTGTTTCATTAAACAAATGCCTTACATGTTAGTATCGGTACACGATTTGATGCATGAGCTTGTTTGCAATAAAACTTTTTCCATGAGTATGAGAATACTCTATTACTCAAACTAGCTCTTAGAGCATCCACATTAGTCTATGCATATGCATATCTAAAGTCATATTTGCATAATATGAACCTAAATTCCTTTACATTGGCTTATGCATATCTAAATATTTAGCTAGTTATGAATGGTACCTATACAAATTTAGAGATCCACTAGTCACTCTTTAAATATTATTTTACTAATTATTTCTCTCTTCTCCCCCTCTCTTTCTCACAATTATTTTTTCTTCTCCCTCACTCAACAACACAACAAATTTTTAACTGCACATTCATTTTATTATTATAATATATTACATATATTTTTTTCATTTTATTATATTTTTAATATAATATATAAAAAATTATATTTTTTATTATTACATTTATATTATTAATGTCAAATATATGTAGTGAATGTTAATTATAAAATATATATATAAAAAATTAATTTTAGAAAAAATTTAATAATAATAAAAAAATAAATTTATTATTATTTTATCTAAAATATACATAAAGTAATATATAAATTTTACTTAAATGACAAAATAAATATATAAAAGAGATGATTTTACGCATACATATACACATTTATAAACCAATAATAATACTCTACAAACAAAACTTACGCTTTCCTCCATCTTAGGCTCCGGTCACTAACTTTTCATATCCACCTATTATTGCTGCTTCAAGTCAATACGTTATTATAAAAAATTTATTAGAACTGTTGTTTGAATGGGAGAATTTTAATTGAAAAATAAATAGACTTAGAAGAAAACTCTACAATATTTATTGAATAAAAATATTTATACAGCTATTTTTTATTCGAAAATTTGAACTTGGAAAAAAGTTTTTGAAGACTGATTATTAATAATTTATTTATATAATGAAATAAATTAAGATGGGGACAAAAAATGATAGGAGAATGGGCCTCCCTGATGTAACAGCCTAAACCTAACTTCATGACTTTGAAATTTTGATTGGACGTACTGAGATTTAAGTGATATGGAGACTTTTTCAAGCCACTCGAAAATTTCAAACCTCATTAAATTAAAAATTTTTTAGAAAAGATATTTATAATTATAAATTATAAAATCGTAATCATTTTTAAAAATAAATAAAATATAAAATTTATATAAAAAATTAATTTGTTAATAGTAAATTTTACTATTTTTAAAACGATTATAAGATATACATGTATTTCACTATTATATATAAAATTATTTAAAAGTTATGATATGGAAAAGATAAATTGAAATGAAAGTTGAAAATTAAATAAAATATTATTAAAATATTATTTTTTAATATTATTATTATTTTAAAATTAAAAAAAATTAAATAATTTATTTTTTTGTGTAAAAATTTTAAAATAATTATAATAATTAGATAAAATATAAAAAAATAAAATAAAATATTTTTTTAATCCAAACCTAGCCTTATAGCAGTTTTGCGTTTACTTTGTGGTTCTGATATTTGATGCCATGACGTTTTCATTCCTCTAAATTCTCACACAAAACGCGTCTATTTTATTTGATTTATAAGTTCCATTTATTATTATTTTTTAAAAAAAGTACAATTTTTTACACCCAATAAGAGAAAAGAAAAAAGAAGTGGGCCAAGCCCATGGAGCAGTTTATAGGGCAGTAGAGTAGTGTAGTGTCCCCACCAAATCACGCACATTTTGGTCTGAGTTTGAGTAATTTTTTTCCATAAAAGAAAGCCCATTTTCGGAGAAGCCGAATGACGTTTTAGCCCACGAAGAACTCCACCCCCAACGTGTCTTATTAGCGGGTCGTTCATCTGTCTCTCTGTCTCTCTCTCAAGAGAGATACAGCACTATAATGACTCTTTCCTGACCGCTCTGCTTCCTCTGGTTCCAAACGTCGCATGCCGGCCTTACCCAATCCACAGTCCACACACTCCCAAAATCACAACCATCTCTAGCGAATTCTAGCTCTTATTTGGATTCAGTCGGTTGTGTTTTATGTGAGCTTTGCGATAATTATAGGCACCGACAAATCCCGATCTGAAGGTGGATTCGAATTCCTTGTTATTTCGGCCTTTTCGTCTACTGTGTCGGTTGGGTTTTGGGTCTAGAATCTTGGGTGTTCGATCTGGTTCTCCGATTTATTTTTTTGGGTTTGTTTCAATCAGAGATTGGCTTCAATTTCTGGGCTCCGTTTGAAATGGTCTATTTCCTTTGCTTAACCTCGGTCTGCAACTCCGTTGACCAACCCACAGCCATGGCTGACACGAAATCAAGGCTAAATAATTCCTTATCGAGGAATAGAAAGGCGCTCCATTCGCCGAGTTCTTCGAAAACCCCAGTTTGTGATCGATCTCGATCGGTGGTAATAGATATAGTAATCCTTATAGCGGTTATTGGCGCTTGCGGGTTTTTGCTGTTCCCTTATATCAAGTTTGTGGCCGTCGAGCTTGTCGGAATTGTTGGAGCGATTGTTTCTTTTATTAAAGAGGAAGTTTCTACTGCTCCCTTGTTATATGGTTCTATAGGACTTAGCGTTTGTTGTTCCGCACTGGCTGCCTGGATGGTTGTGATATTTACTAGCCGGAAGTGTGGGAATCCGAATTGCAAGGGACTGAGGAAGGCGGCAGAGTTCGATATTCAGTTGGAGACAGAGGAGTGTGTGAAGAGCTCGTCTAATTTGGTTAAAGATGGAGGAGTGAAGAAGGGTCTATTTGAATTGCCACGCGACCACCACCGGGAATTGGAGGCGGAGCTCAAGAAGATGGCACCGCCTAATGGAAGAGCGGTTCTTGTTTTCCGAGGGAGGTGTGGGTGTTCTGTCGGTAGATTGGAAGTTCCGGGGCCGAAGAAGCATCGGAAGAACAAAAGGTAGGATTGATGTGGTTGGTGTTATTCAACACCGAGGATACTCGGAATACAGGAATAACCATAATACAGAGAGAAGAGCCTTCTCGGGTTAATCTCTTTCGGATCTATATTGTCTTTAAATAAGCTCTTGGCAATAAGTTGTAAGGATTATATACAATTGGTTACGGTGGGGAATATAAGAATCTTTTAGTTTATAAGATTTTTAGGACATATTAAGATCTTTTGATGCTTTATTGATGTTTTTTGCAGGCTATATACATGTTCTTAAAGTTAGAAACCTCAAGAATGGGGTAATTTTTTTTTAATTATATTTAGTAATTTCCGGAGACAGTTCCCACTAAACCTTGCCCCTTCTCTTGTTCTTGAAACTTTCCAAAACTAAATTTAGAACTCTGTGGTACTAAGCATCTTATAATTACGAAGTCAATGTAATGTTGATGTTATGCCCGACGACAGCACAGAAAGCAGTTCCGTTTGTTGATTGGTGTGTGAATTGTGATTGGACGGAAACAGCATGCGTGGCATGATTCATTCCTTCTATCTATGTTTGCACCACACTGCATAGTTAATTATGACTTCCTACCTTATCATTTCATGCTTAGCTTATAATTATTAACAGACTTTTGAAAAGATGTAACTGGCTACCCTAATTCCTTTGATTATCTATGACACCTAATTCCTTTGATTATCTATGACAGAATTGATAATTTGTGCATTCCCCATTAATCAGTAAGCCATTGAAAAGCTCATCAATTGTCAAAAACATTCTGGAAATGCAGTCTGTGCATGACCACTCAAGATTATTCTGAGGCTTCAATGGAGGGTTGTAAGAAATTAATCTTTTAAAGTCCCCGCTTATTCACGAATCAAGTGTTCTTCAATGATGATATGTGCTTCGAAGTGTACTGCCTCGTTTTGGTTCCCTACTAATCATGTTAATCTAGTTCCTTATTCTGCATGTAACACCACCAAGTTCTTGGATCTTCTCCTTTTGCTGTCAACGTAACACCAAAGTTTTTCTTGATTTATAACCCTGTACTGTGGCCATACAGTCATTAGTGTCCTGACTATTTGTGACTATTGCCATCCATGCAATCGAGGCTTAGCTATTTGTGATCATTTATTAACACCTGTTCTACTTTTTCGTCCATTGGATTTACCAACTTGCCTAGAACAGTGAAAGATATTATATGTACTGCAGATTTTGATGCAGATGAATATGCAGGTAGATATGTTCCCCATGGTTGGCATGCCTAAGCTTAAGTTATTTTGTATCAATAAGGAAAACACTCTTCGAGTCCTTTTCTTATTTTCATGGTGGCTTCAACCATTTTTTTGTTCTTCCAAACCAGGTTTTGTGTCTATTCCCTTCCCCTGAATCAGGCATTAAAGATATTACTCTGTTTTCCACCTTTCTAATAAAAGGTTGGGGTAGGTGTTTGAATTGTTTGAGATCTTGCACTTTGAGGGTGGTTTTGTCAAGTTGATCATTACTGTGATTTGTGGCGACTGCCATAGTGCAAAGTCAACAGGCATGGTTACTGGACTAGAAGAAATTGTTGTGAGGGATGCCATTTCAGAGATGGGAATTGTTCTTGTTGGGATGCGATGATGTAACCATACACTACGATAGTTGTAATCTTTAGAGGCGCGAAGAGAGTTTGTTGTTTGAGCTAGCTCAACAACCTTCCTCCTCCTGAGTCCTTATTATGAAGGAACTGCTACATCTGGGACGGCAACATGTCCCATTTTTAGTTCCTGACATGTACAGTTACGAAGCCTGATTTACTGGGAAACTTGCTACCAAAAGTGAGCACCTAGGCAGCAGTCATTGAAGGGCCAAGAAAACCTCGAATGACCGACCGACCTTGGTGCTCTCACCTCCTGCTTTCCTCTATAAAGGAAACTGTTCCTCATTCTTCTAAACGCTTCGGTAACTCCGTGGCAGCTAGCCGGCTACATGGGCAGAGCTTCGTAAATTGGCTGCGCTACCCCTACACAAACCAGCGCAGCGGGCAGCGCTTGCTTGGATTTTAAAATTTAAACCATGTGGGTGCGGTGGCCCAACGTTGCGTGTGATGGATAAAAGCCCACGTATTTATCCGGTTTTAAAAGTTTTTTACGTAAAAAACACGAAAACAAAACAAAAATTAGCACATAATTTTGTCCGGTTTTAAAAACTTTACGCAAAAAATATGAATTCTATAATATCTATGATATTGAATTAAGGATAATAAAGGCCTACTATTTTTTCTTAATTTTATATTTTTTTTTACTTAATGATTATCCTTAAATTAATAATTAATAAGCTTATCTTTATCTTTGAATTCATTCAGATTTGAATTTCTTTGTTTTATTAAGATAGATAATAGGCAAGGATTACCATTTGATTATTCCATTTGAGAAAACAAAAAAATAACTGGCTCCTTAGAGATAGAGGGAGATAGAGACTCCCTCCGACAACCCTAGCTCCCAGGAATTTCCAACCACGTGGCCCATCCCATGGATTCCTCGGGGTCGAATCACTTCGACATCATCGAGATTTACCGACGGTACTGCGGTAATTCCTCGCCTTCTTGAATTCTCTTTATTTCCAGTTTCAATTTCCATTGATAACCTGATTGCTTTCAACAGTAAAGTTTCCAACTTTCCTATACATGTATTTCAAAAATATTCCATTTCCATTTTCACGTCTTTTTAGTTCGGTTAAAAAATGGTGATGCTCTGTATGGGAAATTTATTTCTGGGTTTCTATAATTTTTAATGGGTGTTACATACTTTCTTTAAAGCTGAGTTTCATAGTTAAGCTGCTTCTGGCCGCTGAGAAATGTGGAAAACGGAAATTTATTCTTGTATTTCAAAATTTTAGATATTTAACTTTGGGACGATTCAGAAATTTCTCTTTCCCGGGTGAGAGAATTAAATAACGTATATTGTGCTATATACAAAATATAAAATATCGTCAACAAATTATATTATCAATATGTTTATCAACTTGTGGATATATGGCATACCTCATTGGTAGTGAAAAATCACAAACTATAGATAGCCGAAAACTCAATATAGTCACCGATTCCTTCTAACTAACTTTCTAAGTTGTGGATGTGAAGAAGAGAGAAAATAAGCAAAATTAAAGTAAATAGTGGAGGAAACTCCAGGGAAAATGGAGAAATGCCAGGCAGAGAAAAGTTCTTATCATTTATACGATTTTTTATATAATAATTGTTAGTCTAAAATAATAGTTCATATTGTTTATTCGTTTTGTGGACTTTTATTGCAGATATTAGATCACGGTGTACATATGTTTGTGGGAGAGAGGGCTACAAAGAAGATGATGAATCGCAGATGTCTAACATTTCAAGGGATGCATTGACACAGCTCTTAAAATTAGTGGAGTCAAGGGTTGATACGGGGTATAAATCTCTATTGCATTTGCAGCTTTTAAAACATGGAGGTCCCTTAGAAAGTTGGATTAGAGGCTATTTCAGATTAATTTAAGACTTGAACAGCATGCATTTGCCTTAGGCATGCATGTTGTGGATGAACTGTTCTGTCAGTTTTGATAATGTTGATTATCGGTATAGTTTCAATGTCCTGAACAGTTTAGAAAATGCTACTGACAAAAAAAAAAAAAAAAAAAAACAGAACAGTTTTGAAAATGTATATCAGTATAGTTTTAGTTTAAACGATATTGTAACATCTTTTTGGTAAATATGAAAAGAGAGAAAAATTTCTCATTGACTTTCTTTAGGTAATATGACAACAAAAGTATGAAAGCTATTCAAATGTTTTTATGTTGCAATAATCATAACTGTAACTAAGGAAAATAAAATAGGTTCTGGGAACCAAGATAGAATGCATGCTTGAGAAATGTGTATATGAACGTAGTTGTATGCCATTGAGCCTTTTTTCTGCTATTGTGTTTACTTCAACAGGATTTCAATTTTTGATGAACTTGTCATTCTCATTTCACGGCTAGTCTTGATGGTGAGTTTTCATTTCTTTGAAGTTCTTTAATGATATTTTAAAATAAGCAATCGTTTTCTTGTAAAATAAAATATGCATTGGCATCTCATATGAAGTGCTTTTAGATTTTTTTACTATTGGTATGTGTGATTTGTATTGTAGTTTTGTGATTTGCATGTTGTGATTCTACCTTGCCCCTTTTTCTCTTGTTTTATATAGGTAGATTTTTCTGAGTTCTCCCGCTTCTATGATTTTGTTTTCTTCATGTGCCGTGAAAATGGTCAAAAGAACATCAGTAAGTTTTTGACACTTTCCACGATTTGCTATAATATTCTTACTGGATATCTATTGAAATAAGTTCAATACATACAGGAAATATGCGTCACAGATTTTTGTTATGAAGTTTCTCATCTTTTTAACCTTTTTTTTGGGGGCGAATGGTTTACAGCTGTAAGCAAGGCAGTTACTGCATGGAGGTTAGTCTTGGCTGGGAGATTTCGACTGCTTAATCAATGGTGTGACTTTGTTGAGGTAATTAAAGTCTAATGTCGGAAGTTGGCATGCTTTTCTATTTATACAGATTTGATGCACAAGAAATTTCAGCATTATAAAATCAGATGTAATGCTAGCTTATGGTAATTCCTTATTACATAGCTAGTTTATGGTAATTTGAAATGGTTGAGATTAATCAGGTAGTAATTTGGAACATTTATTATATCATATGATACCCTTATTGAGCTCACATAAATGCTTTGTTCGTCATAATGTGTGCATGCCAATTGCTATGATTGGGAACAGTAGTAGTCCCTCATGTAGGGCATTCCAGCATAGGTTATGTTATGCACACAATTACTTTAAAGTTAGCAATACTCTACATGTTAATGGATTTGATTTATTATAGATTATAACTTCCCTTATTACTGTTATTATTATCTTTGTTGTGCATTTCTTCTAAAAAATGATCTATTGAATTTCATCTAGAAAAATCAACGACATAACATCTCTGAGGATACTTGGCAGCAAGTTTTAGCTTTCAGCCGGTGTGTACATGAAAATCTGGAAGGTTATGATCCTGAAGGTACTAATATTCACCAGATTTGATTTTTTGTTGTCTCGGAAGACAGTCATGGCATAATGCATATGGTACATTTTATCTCTTCTTTGTGACAGATGTTGTAAATAGTTGTGATTGTGTTAGTAGATGACTTTTGTGTGTTAAGTAGTAGTAGTGGCCTTTTAAAATGAAAAGTTACACTCAAATGCTCACCTTTTGAAACTAGGGTCTTAAAACCCAAAAGTATCAGGCCACAAGGGTATATATATGACATATTTCACCTTAAAATTAATAGCTACTTATACAAAAAAAAAAAAATTCACCTTAAAATTAATAGTTGCCATAACTGTTTATGATATGAATGGTGCATACAATAATACGAGAGTTATGAATAAATGGTGGCAAACAACAACATCCTATTGTTATGTCCTTTAACTTCCACCTCATTTTGACTTCTATGTTTTACTATATTGGCTTGGTAGAGGGACTTGGGGCCATCTATGTAGAAGGAGAAAAATGTAATTCCTAATCTTTATTTTCTTCTCTTTTTCCAGGTGCTTGGCCTGTTCTAATAGATGACTTTGTTGAGCATATGTACAGGTTTGCCAAATAATGAATTCTTTCTCTCAGTGTGAATGCCAAGCAATACATAATTCCCAAACTTTATTTGTAGCTTACTCATCAAAAACAAAAATTGTTTGTAGTACATCTTTGAAATGTTGCTTCATCAACTTTTCAAATACTTACTCCTTTTAGACCATGAATGTATCTCAATTCTTAAACCCAACCCCATGAAAGCCTTTGTCCAACTATTGGGGTCAGCCTTCCTGACACATTGCTCACTGTCTTTGGGTTTGAGACAAGTGTTCGCATGCATCTGACTAAGCCTATATATTGTTTGCCTGAAAACTTAAACACTCTCCTTTCTCCTTTTGTGGGAGTAGCTTTGTAAAGTGATATTGCGCAAAGGATGATACGGGGTGCACTTATAAATATATGTAACTGGTATCTTCAATTTTCATATACATTGAGATCAAGATGGAAAAGGAAAAGAAGTCCATCCAAGGAGGCCATTTTCAATGGGAAAATTTTGAGTTCCTCATCCAAGGAGGCCATTTTCAATGGGAAAATTTTGAGTTCCTCATATATATTAAAAATGAACTTGGAGCCATACATAAACTTGAGTAAGCGGTTGATGTGAATCATACGAGTGTTCTGCTTCAAGATATGCATTCGTTGGAATTGTTAAGTTTTCAGTTCTGTTCAAATGAGCTCCAGCGTAGGCACCTCATTCTCCTACAAGAATGGGATGAAGCTGAGGTTATAGGTTCAAAAACCATGAAAAGGCATGTGAATCCTAAAGGCAAGAAAAGAAAAAAAGAAAAAACATTTTTAGGTCTCTAGTTGTATGTATATGTGCGTGGATATTATGAAAAGGGACAGTAACCCCCACTTTAAGTCTCTAGTTATATTTTGGGACTTCACAGACGCGCATGGAAAAGAAAGCTTCCACTGGAGTTCATTCTAAGGTTTTGAGGTCCGGTGATGGACCATTGTATTATATAGGTCTCTTCTACGACAGTTGTACTCTTGTTTTAGATGCAAACTGTGCAAGGACATCATAATGCACAGGGAAAGGGGAGAAACATTTTTATACTCAGAAGATTGTTTTTTTTTTTATTGATTAATGTCGTTCTTTTTGCTTTTGTTAATTTGGGATCTCAGATAGTTAATAACCTTGTCTTTTTTGCCTTGCAGGGTTTCGGGAACTAATGATAACACTAACTTCTTCTGTAACTGTGGTGATTTAGAATCCCAGTCTTCCGAACTCGATGACCCTCTTCCTGGTATGTTCAATCAATTGCAAAGTAGTAGTTGACCGCAATTGTCCTCTGAAGGAGAGTTTCAGGATTGTATGGGATAAAATATATTTGTGGTCGCATAACTCAGTGGTTTTGTAACAGGATTGAAAGATTTTCCTGGTTTGAAGAGGAAATTACCTGAGGACCTTCAACAAGATGAATTGGAGCCCTCAACTACTGGCTACCCACATTCAACAGACCTGGATCCTGTTTTGAGTTTCAAGAGAATCAGGCTGACTTGTCACAAACCAGCAAACTGGGCGGATAATCCACCTGGGAATAATACTACAGATGATTGCATGGAAATTGTTAGACATAACAGTCCGTTGTGTTCTTCCAAGTCTCCATGTGCAGTTGAAGGTTGTTTGTCAAAAGGCTTTGCAGGGCTTTTCTCAACACGTGCCTATTTGCGGTTTAATCGAGAAAGGAGAGTTTCCTGAACAGAGCTCCTTGCCACCTGAGTTGCAATGGAGAAATATTTCATTGCGGGGTGATATATTTGGATACACGTATCTGTCTGTCTGGGTTGATAATATGTATGTATGTATGTATGTATCATCTTAAATCTTTGACTGTTCTTATTGTTTGTTTGTGAGTATTTAAGGTGGGTATTGAGAATTTCAGAATGTTACTATTTATTATTTTATTATTACTTTGTACCTACTTTTCACTACTATTCAATATTCTATCATTACTTTTTTATTACTATTCACAGAATATTTGAGAATACCTTATTATCCAAACGCAATTTAAATGCTCTTCTTTCGGGATGTGGAAATCAATAGGGGGTTGTGTTTCTGTCTTTCAATAATCAATTACTATACACAAAATATTTCGAATGTCCAAGCACAAATGATATTGATTGTTTTTCGCACATTATGGTGCAATTTTTGGAATTTGTTAATTGCCTATGCTATCATGTATATAAAATTTTCAAAGTATTTGAGGATTTTTTAACATCTTTTGCGGGATCACGTGAAAATTGAATTAAATTTCTGAGTTTCTCAGTCATGAATTTCTTTTGGGATAAGATTAAAAAAAACAAAGGAAAAGATGAAAGTTCTTTTTAGGAGTTTTGTTATTTAAAAATTTACACATAAATTGTTAGGGTACACATTGTAATTATATATTAAAAAAAAAGCTAGAACCCATACTTTTTAGAATGGCTGACGTGGCAGGTTTATACATTGATAATGTATTTTTTTTTTTTCCAACTTTTAAATCAAGCACGAGTCTACTTCACCTTCATATGACCTTGTGGAAATGATCATGTACCATGAGCGTGAGGAGTTACATGCCCTGGTTCTTCTATAAATTATAGTAGTAGAGTTTAAGCTTTGCAATATCAAGGTCAATGCGATGCCCACTCCTAGACCGCCAACGAACCCTCGTGCGCTTCTCAGTTACGTGCCATATCTATTCAAACCCAATCGTGGATCCTCCTCTCCTTTTGCTGATCCTATTAAGCTCTTGAAAAAATCAGCTGAGACTAAAAACTTAAGAATAGGAAAATTAGTCCATGCTCACTTGATCACAAGCACTCTGGCCTCCAAAACCCAAGACGTATTTCACGCCAACTCACTCATTAATTTCTACGCAAAATGTGGTGATATATCTATTGCCCGACAACTGTTTGATCAAATGAGTGAACGAAACATAGTTTCATGGAGTGCACTGATGGCGGGGTACTTACACAATGGCTTGGCTTTGGAAGTTCTTGTGCTGTTTAAGAAGATGTTTTCTGTGGACAATTTGCGTCCCAATGAATACATATTTGCTATTGCTCTAGCCTCTTGTTCTGTTAGTGGGAGGATTGAAGAGGGCAAGCAATGTCATGGCTACGTGCTGAAGTCTGGATTGGAATTTCACCAGTATGTGAAGAATGCACTCATTCACATGTATTCAAGGTGCTCAGATGTGGAAGGCGCAATGTGGGTTTTGAATACATTGCCTGGGTATGATGTCGTTTCTTACAATTCAGTCATTAATGGACTTGTAGAACTTGGGTATCTGAAGGAAGCTTTAGAAGTTACGGCTAGGATGGCAAGTGAATGTAAGGCCTGGGACAATGCTACTTATGTTTCACTTTTTGGCCTTAGTGCTCGTCTCAAAGATTTGAATTTAGGTAAGCAAGTTCATGGTCAGATGTTGAAGAGTGATCTTGATTGTGATGTCTTTGTTAGCAGCGCAATTGTTGATATGTATGGGAAGTGTGGTAACATTCTGAATGCAAGGAAAGTTTTTGACTGTTTGCAAGATCAGAATGTGGTCTCATGGACAGCACTCATGGCTGCTTATTTCCAAAATGGCTGCTTTGAGGAAGCACTCAATCTATTTTCAGTAATGGAAGTTGAAGATTTTATGCCAAATGAATATACTTTTGCTGTTTTGCTGAACTCCAGCGCTGGTTTATCTGCACTTAGACTTGGAGATCTGTTGCATGCACGTATCAAGAAATCAGGTTTCAAGGGCCATACTATTGTCGGGAATGCTTTGATTGTTATGTATTCTAAGAGTGGAAACATCAAAGGAGCAAATAAAGTGTTCTCAGATATGATTTTTCGGGACTCTGTTACCTGGAATGCAATGATATCTGGGTATTCCCACCATGGGCTTGGTAAAGAAGCTCTAGATTTGTTTCAAGACATGTTGACTTCAGGAGTGAGTCCTAACTATGTAACTTTTATTGGGGTTCTATCTGCCTGTGCTCATTTGGGTCTGGTGCAAGAAGGATTATACTATTTGAATCACCTAATGAGAAAAATGGGCATCGAACCTGGACTGGAGCACTATACCTGTATTGTTGGGCTTCTGAGCAGAGCTGGACTACTTGATGAAGCCGAGAATTTTATGAGATCCACACCAGTAAAATGGGATGTCATTGCATGGCGCACTTTAGTTAATGCTTGTCATGTCCATAGAAATTATGGTTTAGGGAAGCGAATTGCAGAATCTGTCATGCTGATGGACCCTCATGATGTGGGAACTTATATATTGCTATCAAATATGTATGCCAAGGAAAGGAGATGGGATGGGGTTGTGAAGATTCGGAAATTGATGAGAGAAAGAAACATCAAGAAAGAACCAGGGGTGAGCTGGTTAGAGATAAGGAACATTACCCATGTCTTTGTTTCAGAAGACAACAAACACCCGGAGTCTAGTCAGATATATGAAAAGGTGGGGGAGTTGCTGGCCAAGATTAAACCATTAGGGTATGTGCCAAATATTGCTGCAGTACTGCATGATGTGGAGGATGAACAGAAAGAAAATTATCTCAGTTATCACAGTGAGAAGCTGGCCATAGCATATGGCCTCATGAAAACACCTTCAGAAGCATCGATATGTGTAATTAAGAACATTAGAATGTGTGATGATTGCCATAGTGCTGCCAAACTAATTTCAAAGGTCACAAACAGGGTGATAATAGTTAGAGATGCCAACCGCTTTCATCATTTTCAAGATGGTTGCTGTTCTTGTGCAGATTACTGGTGACATTTTTTATGATAAGCAATTACCAGGGTGACATTTTGATTACTTTTCAGTCATGTGGATGAACGGGGGGAGATAATTGCATGTGATGGAGCCTATAGGTCATTCTATGTCAGCCCCCTTTTCTAAGGAATATCAGGCATGCCCTTTGGAGGCCGTTGCCATTGAGACCTCATGTAAGTCATTAATTACTACTTCTGAGTGAGAGTGTGTGGGTGTGTGTAGTTTTCTCTTTTAATTTATGCTCCTATTACCATTGTGTTGATGTTTATAAAGTTATTTCGAACTTGTTTCTACCTTTCAGATCCCAGAAATACAGCATTGGCCTCTGACTCACTAGGCTGCCCCGAGGCAAGTTCAAGTGGGAACATCAAGAGTGATAATAGGATACTCATCGGAAAATACAAAGAAAAAAACGGAGAGGGCACTGAATGAGAGTCTTTGCCCGGCTACTCTGGCTTCTGTAAGTGGATGGAGGAGTTTGGCTAATGCCTGCAGCTTGGATACGTAGCATCTCTGTAGACGTTTAATCTCTGTCAAAGCACAACCAACATAGGCTACAATTATTCTTTCCATTAGTTCGCACAACTTGAATTTCCCTAATGATACCTGTGATAAAATGTCTATTGTAACAGCGTGGGAAATGTGCATGCTTCATGGTTTTCTTGCTTATTGGGCATGGAAGAAATTGATTGCTTTTATCATTTACTGCCATCACGCCATTTCTGTGAAAGGATAGTTTATACTTCATAATCTTGTAAAAACTTGCCCATTTTCATCCTATAAACTCAGAAACAACATGGCTTTCGTTTTAGGCATTAGTCTAGAACAAAGATATGGATAAAAAACATAAGGATTGATTCTGATTATAACTTTGATAAATTTCAAAGTGCTAAACCTTTAATTCCAAGTTATTATTATTTTTTTCCAACGGGCCGAGATTAGAGATCACAATTTTGGGGGCCTGGGGGATGTCTGAGGACATTCCAGACGAAACATCCACACCGATTGCAATCTCACAAGATGACGAAGCATATATAATTTGTTTTTCTTGATCTCTTAAAGCCTGCACGTTTTAAATTCATGGAAAGATTTTGAATAGATTTTTTCTTCATGGAAAACGACCCTTCGAAAACGTCATTAATTACTTAAAAAAGGAAAAAGAAAGAAAAAAAAAGAGAGAAGGAAATCAAAGATAAGTAAGTGGCTGTGGCTCAAAAAACAAAACAAAATAATACAGATGTCAAAGGTCACTGACAGGACTGGTCACCACTCATTAGGCGTCCACGTTTTCAATTCACGTTCTGGCAGAGAGGATATCTGACAGTCTGAAGATTGAAAAATTCTTTTCTCAAATATTATACCTTTTTTTTTTTAATCTTATTTATAAATGTGTTGAATATAGATCATGAATAAAAAAAAATCAATAAATTTAAGTAAAATAAAATAAAATAAATTAAAAAAATATATATGTGGAGATGATGAAATGTCTAGACTCTGCTTATTCTCCCAAATTGTCAGCCAGTCTGAACCTCAAAGGCACCTCCATGATTCCCTCATTCTGCGGGACCCATTTCAGCGACCTTCTGTCGTGCTTTCTTCATTTCTTGTTCCTCTGTTCTCATTTTCTCTATTATGCATTTATCCCTCCAAGCTCACTCCCAAAACTCAGTTCTCATCTCACTTCCTCCCTTTCTCTTCCCAGTAATTCTAATCATTTCCCACTTGGGTCTCCTCCAATCCCAAAAATCGTGAATGTTTTTTCTAGTTTATCAGTTTCCTCAACTGGGCCTCCGTCATTTTCTACTTACATTGCCATTGACTTCTTGTTAAGGACATGAACTACTGCTAGTTCTCAGAGGCGAAGCGTCGAACATAAACAATGGCATCTATTAGGCCTCTTCCTTTCACCTTTGACGCAAAGTCAGATAGCTCTGTGCTTCTTCACAATGCAAATAATCGCTGGCCCAGGTTCTCGTTCTTCGCGTATCGGCCGAGAAAGCCGCTTGATTCTGCTGGAAATACTGCTATATCATCTGGGTGTTGGAAAGCTGCGGTAGAAGAAATTGTTGGTTTATCATTAAGCTGTGATAGACCGGTACGTGGATGCAGCAGAGGACGACAACGGAGACTTATGCGTCCCAAGGCGACGGACAATGGATTTATGGAAGGTAAGGATAAAGACAATGAAGTAGAGGATGCGCTTCAGGATACCATTGAAAAGAGCAAGAAGGTTCTTGCTATGCAAAAGGACCTACTTCAACAGGTATATATGTGATGATTCTTTATCTTCGTAAAATTTTAATTCTGGGCGTTTAAAAGAAAAGTTTTTGGTGTAGTACTATGTGTTGCCGTTAAAAAACAAATGGGAGCCAATTAGCGATTACTTTTGGGTCTTACTCTTTAAAACAGAAAAAAAAAAAGGTGTTTGTACTTGGAAGACGTAAGCGAGATTTTCTTTCAATAGCTTTTGTCGTTATGGGTCAGTCCAGAAGTAATTAAAACAAGAGAGATATCATAAGCAATAGGTGCTCTTCCGTTGTACATAAGCTTTTGAAACTTTAAATTTGTATATTTATGTATGGAGTTTTCTTTCTTTCTTGTTTTTTAGATCCCAATCTGTATGGGCAAGTAAAATTTGTTAGGTTTCACTTTTATGAAAATTCATGTGTTGTCTGGTATGTATCTTTCTATTAATTACTTGAAAACATTCTGGCAAGCGTAGCAGTCATAACTGTCAGCTACATATGAGATGTGTCTGCATTATCTTAGTTGACTATATATGTTTTCTTACAGTTGGCGCTTCCTCTACCTCCTCATGTTTTTTCCTGCCTCACTTGTCTTGTTAATAATCTTTTGCAAAACAATTTTTTTTAAAGAACTATAATTATTTTCATTATCTGAAGAATTGAATGCTTGTATCCAATTAGCATTTTTCTTTGATTTACCGCAGATTGCTGATAGAAGGAAACTGGTTTCTTCCATAAAAAGTAGCGTTATAAATCAAGAGGATGACGAGGTTTCTTATGAAGGGAGGGGTAATGCCTCTGTGAATCTGGATCTTGTTTCTGCCAGTAACAGTACTGTTGACGACCATGGTAGCAGTATTCCTTCCGGCAACAATGCCCCTTCGACTGTAGATGAGGCCGCCGAAACTCTACCTTCATATATTGGTAGTGGTTTTCGTGATGAAGTTAAGAAGGAATATGGAAAACTGGCACTTCTTGGAAAAGCTTCGTCTGAGGAGGACAATAGTAAACAATCAGAAGACACTAATTCAAAAGCAGTTTGGTCAGATGGTCTGCCTTCCTTTCTTTCAAGTTCGTCTGAAAGTTCCACTATAGTAGATGAAAACCGTCAAAATAAGACAATTTTAACGGAGGTGGATGGTGAGGCAAATGATCCTGTGATTGAAGATGTCAAACCCCCTCCTTTGGCTGGGGCCAATGTGATGAACGTTGTGTTGGTAGCTGCAGAATGTGCTCCATGGTCTAAAACAGGTATTGTAGTATAGCCACATCCACATCATTCACTGGGGAGAATTTCCATGAATATTTGAGTTGAACCTTGCAAATAATCTCTTGCAATGGTTATCGAAAAACCAAAGCAAGAAAGAATCCATAAGATTTCATTGGGTATATGTGTTATATTTGTCAGCAACAGACAAAATATCAGTTTTGTGTTTGTGAAAGTTTTACTTAATTGAATGTCATAGTATTATTTCTTGTTTTAAGAAATTGAACTAGAAGCGGGTCATGAATTTGAAATATGCGTGAATGGTTGACAAGCCCAGACCAGCATGTTGAAGGAAAAGGTTAACAACTCACTTGATTAATCGGCTGTTGAGAGTGTCTTACTGGACAACTAATCTTGCTAACAGGGTCCTAACTTGGTAAAATCTAGTGAACTTATTTAACTAGTATAGTTTATTTTTGCATGAGTCAACCCAGTATAAGTTGTCCTCACAATTGTGCTTAACTAAAAACCTTACAGGACTCAAAAGTGATATCATGATTTTTTAATCCAATGCGGTCAGGGGGATGGGAGAAGCATTTTAGTCTCATTGTCATCATCCCTCATGCATTATATGTGCATATGTAATTTAGTTGTTATTAATATGGTGTGTTAATCATTATATGGTTTGAGTGGTTAACCTGTCTTTTCTATTTTCCTATTCCCCCAGGTCTTTTAATAGGATGATCTAGGACCCAGATACCATTAGTTTAATAGGTTCAACTACTGGTAGCTGTCTCACATGCTAGGATTCATCCATTTTATATTTCCAAAGTGACTTGAAGAGACTGTTCCTCACTCATGAAAGTTCAAATCTTCTTGTCTTATTGCATTATGAACTCAATAATGACTCTCATTTACCTCTTTTTCTGGAAACGGGGGGCCACGGGGAGGAGGGAGGGAGCAAAAAGAAAGTTTGTTTGTATATCCTTTTCTTTGTGACCCAGAGGCTGATCAATGACTTCTAATAGGTGGGCTTGGAGATGTTGCTGGGGCTTTACCAAAGGCTTTGGCACGGCGTGGACATCGGGTTATGGTAAATTTGTTATTCCTTCAATTTTGTTATCTGAAAGTGGGAGTTTTGCATTATGGTTAATTGAATAGGATGTGATAGATGTTCAGAACGTCCTTGCCACAGAGTTCCTCAACAAACATAACCAAGGCCAGCAGAAGTAAAACCCATCAGTTTATCAGTTTTTTTTTTTATTAGTTGAGTTTGTCAGATTGACTTGAAACTAATGAATAACATGTATCCTGTCTTTTGTTGTTTATTTCTCACTTAGGTAGTAGCACCTCGGTATGGAAATTATGCTGAACCACAAGATACAGGGGTTCAAAAGGTGTATAAGGTAGATGGGCAGGTATGCAAAAGATGCATTGTTTACCTGTAATTTATTTCCCATTGGAGCGTGTGACTCAAACAACTTTTTTCATGGTGCAATTTTTAATGCTTTTGTGCTTTCAGGATGTGGAAGTAAGATACTTCCAAGCCTATATTGATGGTGTGGACTTTGTTTTCATTGAGAGTCATATGTTTCGGCATATGGAGCACAATATATATGGAGGAACTTGAGTGGTATGATATCATCTCCTATAATTTTAGCTTCAGTTTCTCAGAAGAGATGGTGATCATTGTTTCATTGATGGGCTTTTTGTACTTAATATCTTCCATATCAGATGATCTTTAGTATCATACCATTTCAGATTGATCATCTAACCACCCTACTAAGAATTTTTGCTTTTATGATTTCATTCGAAACAATTTTTTGTTTTTCTTTTGTTGACTTGATAAAGAGTGTGCCAGGCAACTAGTTACCGTCTTGAAATTTAAGTTATATAAATTAACACTGTTTTTTTCTTTCTTGTGCGAATATTTTTTTTTTTCAGGCATGTGAATAAAGTCTGATTCATAAAAATGTTACATTCTCCATATTTGTTGAGTGAAATACAATCCTTGTATTATCATTTATAAGCATTCTAAGTCCTAATAAAGCTCAGAGGTACCGTCCTCCTTCGGCAAAAAAAAAGAAAAAAAAGAAGCATTCTAAAGTCCTACTTGGTTCTATCATTGCAGGATATTTTGAAACGCATGGTATTATTTTGTAAGGCAGCTGTTGAGGTATCGTTTAAACGACCCTTGCATAAGATTTGTTAGATTGCTTAATTGCCGATTTAAGTTGCATGAATTCTAGCACATCCACTTTTCTGAATTTATAGCAAGATAGCATCCCTCATGCCATGCATATAATGCACTTATTAGAGATTCATACAATACCAGATATTAGATCATAAAACTAAATTGCTCTGCATTCAAACCAGTATCAAGCAAAAAGAACTAGGTATTCAGTTTATCATGGTTATAGTATTTATTTTTTGCGATGGGTCTATCATTTTCTTGGTTTTGCTACTGCAAATCTCATGTAATTTGATGTGGTGGTAATCCTTAATTACTGCATGTGTTGGCAACAACTCCTAGAAACAGCTACGGCTACCCTGTGGAAGTCATTTACACTGGCTACTAATTTAAACCAATATAGTCTGCATGACAAGTTCCTCCCAATGCACTTGAAAACTATATAAAATGTTGACTTGCCCAAAAATAAAAAGGATGTAGAATGTAGAAAAGAAAAATATAAAGTGGTTTGTTCCACAAAAATTGAATGGCAACACATTGCTCTTGCAAACAATAATGGCTTTGTTTCCTTGTCCTAACAGAGCAGCCTTTTAGAGCTGCAAAGCTGGTAAAAAATTAATATTTGTATAAAGTAGAACTTGTGATGATCATCAGGTTCCTTGGTATGTTCCATGTGGTGGTGTCTGCTATGGAGATGGAAATTTGGTTTTCATCGCGAACGATTGGCATACAGCATTGTTGCCTGTGTATCTGAAGGCATACTATCGCGACAATGGTCTAATGAAATATACAAGGTCCATCCTTGTAATTCATAACATAGCTCACCAGGTTTGTTTTCTGTTCAATGTAATTTGTTTGATATAATGTAATATAGGAGCTCCATATCCTGAAGAAAGCTGGAAACTTGTTGATTATTTAGATTGAACTGTTTAATATATTGTATCTCATAGGTCATGTTTTACTTTCGTGTTATTGTAAGATTTGAACATATTTTCTTCGTTTCCCTAGTACTTTATGTAGATGTTTATTTGGAACTCCCACCAATTTTGTCAACTCGTGTAATTTACCCAGGGTCGGGGCCCTGTTGATGATTTCGCCCATGTTGATCTGCCTGAACACTACCTGGAACATTTTAAACTGTATGATCCTGTAGGAGGTGAGCACTTCAATATCTTTGCAGCTGGTTTAAAGGCAGCGGATCGTGTGGTTACAGTTAGTCACGGATATGCCTGGGAGCTCAAAACTTCTGAAGGTGGTTGGGGTTTGCATGGAATCATAAATGAGAGTGACTGGAAATTGAAGGGTATTGTGAATGGGATCGATATGAAAGACTGGAGCCTGCAATTTGATGTTTACCTGACATCAGATGGTTACACCAACTACTCCCTTGAAACACTTAAAACTGGCAAACCTCAGTGCAAGGCAGCCTTACAGAAGGAGCTTGGTCTTCCGATCCGGGAGGATGTCCCAGTGATCGGTTTCATTGGGAGATTGGATCACCAGAAAGGAGTTGATCTAATAGCCGAGGCAATCCCATGGATGATGAGTCAGGACGTCCAATTAATCATGTTGGGCACTGGCAGACCTGACCTGGAGCAGATGCTCAGGCAGTTTGAGAACCAACACCACGACAGAATCAGAGGCTGGGTTGGTTTTTCTGTTAAGACAGCTCATCGTATAACTGCCGGTTCGGACATTTTGCTCATGCCGTCAAGATTTGAGCCGTGCGGACTGAACCAACTGTATGCTATGAGCTATGGGACAGTTCCAGTTGTGCATGCTGTCGGTGGACTGAGAGATACTGTGCAGCCATTCGATCCATTCAACGAGTCAGGGCTTGGGTGGACATTTGATAGTGCTGACGCACATAAGCTAATACATGCGTTGGGGAACTGCTTAGTGACATACCGAGAGTATAAGCAGAGTTGGGAAGGACTTCAGAGACGAGGGATGATGCAAGACCTGAGTTGGGACAATGCTGCTCAGCACTACGAGGAGGTCCTTGTTGCTGCCAAATACCAATGGTGAGACAAGTTTTTTTTTACCTGCAAGGTCTATGGAACTAGGCTCATACATTTGGAGCTTGTGAATACTGGAGTTATTTCAATGCCAGAGTCAAATGTTGGGGGAAAGAAACTATATGAAACTGGATTGGAGGTAAATATTGTAGGAAGATTTTCTTTGTTTACCAGTTTTTAGACTAGTCAAGGAGGTCAAAGCTGTTGATTTCTTGGTTTATGTGGGCCACTTTGATCACCTATCTTGTACTTTGGGTACAGTTAATGTGTAACTAGAGATAGTGAGATTCAACTGTTGGCAACAGAAGGGATGATTGATGGCTGAATGCAAAGGCTGATATTCTGGCCCCTGTTTTCCTTTACTCTCGACTCATAAACTACTTGTATTACTTTAACTATATCACTTGATTAGAAACTAAAACTTGTAATGGAAAGGCAATCCGGCATTACAGTGGACCGACACAAAACTATTCCAACTTGTAATGGAAAGGCAATCCCGCATTACAGTGGGCTGATTGACATAAATTTCCAACCTCTAAAATGGAGGTCTCCCTCTCTAATTGTATATATATATAAAAAAAAAACCATTTCAACTTAAATATCTTTAAAAATAAAGAAAATTATTAAATTTATAAAGAGAAATAAAAAAAATTATAAATTAACATAGTACAATAATAAATTTAAGAGTCTTTTTTTTTCAATTTCCTATGTTGAAAAAAATTACAACCACCCACCCTTGAAAAGAGAATAAATTTAAGAGAAATGATATATACAAGCCTCAAATATACAAGCTCCACATAAGCTCTTTATAAAAAAGTGAACCCATCATGAAAAAGTATGAAAAACTTTTTTTTTTTTTATGGGGTCTACATTTTTACAAAGAGCTTGTACGGAGCTTGTACATTTGGAACTTGTACCTAGCAATACTCTAAATTTAAATTATTAATAAAAAACCCAAAAAATAAGAATTTGTTTTTAGAAATAAAAAAACCGCGTCTTTGACGGATAATCCGACGACTGTCGTAACCGGCCTCATCCGTCTCGCCCCGATTCACAGCCTCCATCATAGGCACCACCTCTTGCATGGATGGTCTCTGATCCGGCACCATCGAAACGCGCAAGCCAATGCTATTTGCAGCAACTGCACCCTCTCTTCTTCGATGATTTGGTACCTCGTCAATTCCTGTCAGATCATGGCTAGAGAAAGAGTTATCCTGCTCAAGCGTGAAAATGTCCTGCTGGTCTTTCTAATCTTTGCTATTTTAGTCTTTTACTGATTTTCCACAATTGTTTCGTCTTATATAATATTCTACAGCAACTTTTGTTCGGTGCATTAGGACATATGGTCTTCGATCTGAGTCATCATCGTAGAGTTAGGTGTCTTAGCATTCCGGTTTACTTTGTCTTGTCCTTTACGTGCTTTGGTCTCTTTTACATGCATAACGGGGCCTGGAGAGCGTCCTTAATTGTGTCTTGGCTACAATTCTATAACCCGTTACAGATATGAAGCTATTCGGGACCTTTTGGTTTCTTACATCTGAACTTGTGTTTTTTGTGTCAGGCTATTTGTGAGCGCCGAGGAAGATATAAGCCAGCGCCTAATTTGGTTATTGAGCAAATTAAAGGCTCTCCTGTACGTGAAGCATGTTTTGCACTCTCTAGAAAAAGATATATTTTCGGTAGGAGAAATAAAGGAGCTCCATTAATTCGAAATATTACAATAAACTAATTTCTGCTTTGCATAAGTGGTACAGATCAAATCCTTTCTAAAAGGCAAATACATGAAACACAGCTGCAGCTTCTAATAAGGCAATCATGCCCTGCGGCTGCTTCCCATCAACAAAGAGGAATCATCTGCTTGCAGATGCCCTATTATTTGACGGAGAGATGTATAAGTACCAACTATTGCAACTGCACCACCCATTAATATTATAACCCATGAAACTACCGTTCCACATCCTAATCTCCAACAAGTTCCTGAGATCTTCATGTGACATAAGCATGGTAGTATAATCGAACCTGTGACACTTAAAAATGCTCCAACCAGAGACATGAGATTCGCAAAAAAGGGCACAACCAGGGCTACAATGAGAGTGCTGGTTACGAGGGAGGTGCCGACTAAGAGGCTAAGGTTTCTCTTCTTGTTTTGACATGGAAACCAACTTTTGGTAACATTCACAATTGGTGTGACCATCAATGCATATTTGGACACGGGATTGACCAATGTCGTGTATATTGCCACCCTTGAGCTAAGTTTGCCAGTTGGGAGGTTTAAAGTTATCTGTGACTCAACCTTTGACCCAAACATTGAGTAACCGAATATGGCCATTGATGCATTACTGACAGTGCATAAGGTGAAGCACAGGAGCAGGACCTGCACAAGAAACAAACAAATTTAAAAAAAGGGATAAAAAAAAAGGCAAAGCTGAAGTGAGCAATCTAAACAGTTAACAGCCTAACACACATTAAAGTGCTTTTCTAACTCATCGATACAGAAATTTATGATGGACAAGAGTTGATAAAACAGAAACCATTTGTTTTTACCTACATTGGTAAATTGACGTCTGTTTCCCATAGAAGTGTAGAGTGTAGGGAAGACCGGATGAGCACAATAACAGAAGGCATATAAGCTAACAGCTGTTGGTAACCCATTCCAATTAAGAGGCGTCCCCTTTTCCTGAAATCCAATCCCATCAAATACACTAGTCCACAAGATTGAGCAGAGGATGATAACAGAAGCCAAAACCCCACTGGCAGAGATATACGAAAGAAGGTTCAGGTTATCCAACCAAACCGAAGGCAATATTATTAGGGCGACAATGATTACAAACATTTGTTTTCCTCCAATTCCTATCCCTGCCATTTCAAATCCCGTGTTGGGGAACAAATTATGTAAGTTATCCCCTTCTAGAATCAGGAATCCTGTCGCAACCAGATACAGTTCTATGTACATGACAACTGATACCAGTATTCTTCCCTTGTTTCCAAATGCGCGGTTACCTATATCAGGATAAGTTCTGATATCAGGATCCATGTCCATACATTTTTGTATCAACAAGCCCGAATAAAAAGCAGCAGCCGCAATAATAAAGAGAAGTACCAAGCTTAACCATCCCCCTGATGATAGTGCATATGGGACTGACAGTATTCCAACTCCTGAAAATCATATTTAGAGAGAGGTTTAAGCATAAAACTCCTCTTTATTTGATAAAATTATAGAAATGAAACCTTATTGGTTGCTTGAACTAGCATTGAAGAACTACATAAAACAAAATATGCAGAGTAACAAACAAAGGAAAAGAGAAGAACCTGACAACGCATTGAGTCCATTGAAACATGTCATGGAAAAGGACGCAGTGCTGATGGTGTTTTGACCACCATTACCATGTAGTACCTCTACATCCTTTGTCTCAGGGTGCTCCAGCACATCGTGCATGAGAGGTACGGTGAGGGAAAGTCCATGATGGAGTTCAGCCTCCATTTCTGAGACAGCAAGAGAGAGATCCAAATTGATAGGTTGGCCACCGAGGAGGGATCAGGGATGATACTTAAGTAAGATCAGCGAATCCTCCTAGTACTGAAGGAAATTAAAGCGATCTATTCTTTTTATGCAGTATTTTTATCATTTGGTTACTGAATTTAAAGGAGGCGTGCGTTTAGTTTAGTAAGGTACTAAGGATTTGCAGTCTTGCATGCATGCCAGCAACATTATATAAACACATCTTACTGTTGTTTTTTCAAATAGAAATGCTAGTGCGGTTTGAGATTGTTTCCTCACTTTGATCTTTTATTTATTTTTTTAAAATTTTTATTTAATAATTAAAAAAATAAATTTTAGTATATTTTTATTTTTTAAAAATATGTAAAAAAATATGAAAATAAAAAAATAAATTTATGTTAGACTGCACGCTCAGCTATCATTAGTGGCCTAGCACTTCTCTTTTTCAAAATATCTTCCTGGGAAGAAGGAAAAGGTCACAAAGTTGGGGCTGGCTCCATTATTGAAGCATGCATGCACGTGCCACTTTGTTTTTTTTTTTTTTGCTTTTTCTGACTTTGGGGCTGGGGGGTCAATTAATAAAGTTGCTTACCGATGTCCATTCCTTTTATTTATCTAATCTCCTCGTGTATGTTAAGAAAAGAAGAATAAAAAAAAAAATATATATATATATTTATATATATATATATATAAATATTTGCCATATTGATGATTCATTGATTTCCTAGCCAATGTTATAGTTTACACCCTGAGAATAACTCTATTTTAGTCAAGAATGTTGGTTTATGTATATTGGCGGTATATCGAAGTACGTAGTGTTTTAATGTTCATTGGGATCTTCTATAAAAATAATTCGAAAAATACATATATGTTTCGTATTGATTATAATTTAAGAGGAAAAAACTCTTGGCCGTGCAAAATGTAATTGAAGCTTTTGAGTAATGCTACCATTTATTCTAGTTTTTGTATCTCCAATCATGTGTACTGATGTGTTGTATTTTAAATGATTTCTTATACTAACTACTTAAAATATGTTACCTCAACATAGGGAATGGCCGCAAAACTTATTATAACCCTTGTATGCATATCCGTATCCCCCCAAATTAAACTATTTTAAAAAAATACAAACAGGGCAGTAGATGAATGATGGGAACGGATGGGTGTGTGGACTGTGGAGGGAAATTTTTAAAGTGTTGTGGATATTTCAAGGAAATGGTGGGCCAAGTCAGAGGCATCCAAATCATTTCAACTCAGGGCCGATTTGGATGCTGTCTGATAAGCCCAAGCCTGCTAATTGTTTAGTAGTTATTTCACCACATTGCTCATTAAAAAAACCCAACCCGGCCTGAAACTCTCGATCGGTTTGTTACTAATTGAGTTCGATTTCGAAATCAGGAAGAGGAACAGGGTGTTATAAGTTATAGATAATTGATTTATTATATTTTTTAGAAAATTTTAAAATAGTATTTTGATTTTTCAAAATCTTAAAAAAGGGACACATGACAATTAATGTTAACATTAAGAAAAGTTATATGTACAAATATTTATTTAACTGGCTCGCATGAATATTAATGAGAAAAATAAGTTAACTGAACTTATTTATATTTTATAATCAAGTAATACTAAGTACTAAGTCAAGAAGTTAGCAGTGAGCAGGCCTTCTTAAATAACCAATTAGGCCAATCTCTTATATATATCTATTGTCGGCCAGAAAGATGAACATGGTGACAGTCCCATATCATGAGCAAACTTCTTGATATGATGCCTTAACTCCGCACTTTACGCCTCGTTTATTTTTATAAATTATTTCGTTTTATTTAATTATTATAAATTTTTTAAATTTATATATAAAATATAATTAATTTTTTATTTTTTTAAAATTGATTAAAATAAAAATTATATTTTAATAATATTTTATTTAACTTTTATCCAACCTGTGTAAACGAATGATAACTAAAAGTCTTTAAGATTGCTCCTTTGTGTTTGGCCAAAAAAGTAGTGCAAATATATCGAACAACAAGTGAAAGAAGATTTCACGTTTACTGTATAGACTAGCCTGATTCATTATTCATTTCGGCAAGACTCCTAAAGAGATACAGGAGTTTCTCTTTGAAGTCTTTCGACCCAACAAAACATTACATTTCTTATCTCAAAAGAAATACAGACATAATTAGATAGAGCTAGCAGTAAAGTTGCAGTGAAAAGGGGGGGAACGGAGAGTTGAGAGATTCTCGAGAGATGGGTTGAATTCTAAGGGCACTTGGGGCCACCTTCCTTGGTCTTCCAGTTGTTGTAGCAAGGGCACACAGCTTTATTGCCATAATAGCCAGGGGGCACGCACAGGCACTTTGCGCAGCACTTCTGACAGAAGAACATGCAGGGCTTGTGGTATTGGGTTCTGCCGCACCTCCTCGTGCATTGCGACGGGCATTCTTCTCATTCATTTTCATTTCGCAAACCAGAAAGAAAAACATAATCATTTTCTCCTCACGTTACTCAAGTCCGTCAAATTCAAATGAACAGGCTATGTGTGAAAAACAAGTTTTGACCGTAGTCAAATTAGTCTGACCCACGACAAATACATGTGTTAAGTCTCTCTCTTTTGTCACTGTTTTCTATAAAATGGAAAGAAAGTGTTCAACGGTAGGATCCGAATCCGAAAAATGAATCTTTTCCTACCCCACGATTTCCCTTCCGACCCAGAAATGGATTTCCTTCATCCTCTGTTTACTCTCTTTTCTCACTTTTCCACCAACCAAACATGGCCTAAATACGTGACAGGATGAGAACTCCCAATCAATGTGATACCACTACGATATTCCAATCAACCATTCTCAGTCTAGATCTACTCCTATGTGCGAAACTAAAAAATTCTTGGTTTAGAAATAGCATTTCCCACGTTAAAGTTGAGTTTCCAAATTTGGATGGCTAATGTAATTCGGGCAAGTACTGAGTAAGTTTCAAAAAAAGAAATAGCTTTTTAACTTTGCATTCTTCAGGTGAAAGAAAGGGCTGATTTTCAATTTGATTTTCAGATGAAAAAAAAAACATTAGAATTGAGAGCGAAAGAATTAATTACTACTTACGGTAGCTCTTGAGACTCCCTGGGCCATATTTGTTCTGAAATCACATATATATAAGAGGTAATTAATTAGACCAAAATGCTCGCAATTGCCAATTCTCGCCCATAAACTTAAAAATGCAAAAAACCAAACTGAGCCAATTTGAGAGAAAGAAAGAGAGCTCACTCCGTTGTTATAGTGATGACCTCCATGCCCATGAGACGCCATAACCTGTAAACCAAAAACAACAGATCAAAGGTGAAAAAGAAAATATCGATAGAATTAATCAGGATTAATGAACATCATTCTTTCATTTTTTTTTTTTTTTGGTTCATTTAAGAATGTACAGTGAAAGAAAGAAAGACCCACCATGGTTTGTAGGAAGGAAATGGCAATGAGGGCAAAGAGCAACACAGCAACAAACTTAGCCATGGCCATTGCTACACACAAAACCCTCCCAATAACTTGTCAAAACCTCAAACAACACAGCGAGAACAGTACCAGGAAATTAAGGCAGAAGAGAGTTTGAGGTGATGGGTTTCGAGTACAACCATAGTTATGGTTGGGGTATATAAATAGATAATCAGTGCAACTGAGGTCTGCTCATTATTCGTATGGAGTAAATAATTGTAAATGACAACTTTGCGGCCGCAATAATATCAAGGCAGGCAGCTGCGCCCTTAAGATTTTATACAGTATTTTATTGTTCGTTCTTTCTGATCTATTGTTGTTTATACAAGCTCACGGTACGGCTGAATCTTGTGCATGAACAATGAACGTGGTTAACCTCTTCATGGTTCGTGCCTTGCTATGTTGAGGTATGAACTGAAGTAAGATGCTCTGCCCGGAAAAACCATTGAGCTTGTATCGCTGGAGTAAATTTTAGGTACGTGGTAATGAAGAAGGGTCCCACAGTGAGAGAGAAGTCAAGGTTTGTTAGAGAGAATGAAATGAAAAAAACCATTTATTAAATAGTGACGATACACAATACTTTTTACAAAGATATTTTTATAAAGTGATGTTATTTTTATATAATATTTTATAATAATATTTCTCGTTTTATTTATAATTTTTCTTTATTAAACTAGGCAGTAAATTATAAACCACCATTGTATTTTCCTTTCCTTTAAGAAAGACCGAAAACTTTTGCCCCTTTTTGCATGTGGCATAGTTTCTGACCATAGCACGTTACCCAAAGCCTGCGCCAGTTGACGAATGAGCGCACCGTCCGGGGTCAATTAACTAAAAATAATGTTAGTATGCTATTCATTTGTTTCCTCATTTTCATTGTTTATATTTATTTTTTTTCTTATTTATTAAGAAATTAAATATTAAAGTATTGATTTTTTTTATTCTAAAAAAAATTTTAAAAAAAAATGAGTTTGCCAAAGGCACGCCCAACGGCCAGCACCCTAACACTACTCAATAAATAAATTTGTACGTTGAGCTACTATTTATATCACTTAAAAAAGCAATCATACATAAACTTATTATCAGATAAGATTAGATAAATAAAAATTTATAAATAATAATGAGATAATTTATGAATAGTAATAAAATAATTTAAATTAAGATATTTTATAGAGTTTTGAAAAATGAGAAAGAAAAAAAATTAGAATAAAAATATTATATAATTAAAATATAATTTTAGAATATAATTTTTGTTTTAAAATTTGAATTATTTTTATATTTTATTTAGAAATTTAAGAAAGTTGTAATGATTAAGTACTGATTAGATAAAAAAGTTAAAAATTTAAAATTTAAAATTGTTTATATTTGAATGACGTTTAAGATTAGTTGATACCATATGTAAAATCAAATGTGGCCTAAATTACAAGAGAATTGATGTGGCCATTGCATCTCATGCATTTAAATTTATATATTAATATGGTTTTATATGATATGTTAGATCTATTTTATAGTAAAAATAATTTTATAATTTAATATAACATATTAAGTTACGCCAGTTTGTTAAATTAATTAATTTATAGAATTTATTTATCACTAAAGCATTTCTCAAATTAAAAATTTTGAACAATGCCGTTGGATATATTTTTTTTATCAAGGATAAACATTCCATTTTTATTTTCTTGAAAGTTAGGTCGACGGTGAGTGTATATATAGAAACAAGTATACAACTTTGCCACCACGATCGATATATATATATATATTGCCATGTGCATGCAACAACCAGATATAATAGTTTCTGACGATATATCCAGGGGGCCGGGAAAGGTTGAAACGTCTTGCAGCCTATTGAATGTTCCACCTTGCCCACATGTACGCTAGCGCTGTCTACTCTTTCGATCAGTACTCTCAACTTTTAATGGGTGACTCCAGTTCATTATTCTTTTTTAATTAATTAAGGACATCACATGGAATGATGGAATCAGCAAAGTTGCTGGTAGTTAGGGTTCTTTAAAAAAGAATAATGGCAGGGAACAATTATTTGAGTAAAAACCCTTCTTATATATAAATTGCATCCACAATGGATGAGATGCCAGCCCCAAAGGGATGCAGTGTAGTGCACCGTGACTAGTACAGTCACGGCAGACGAAGGACCGAAGTTGACAATTAACCCTATTGCACGGTACCACTCATGTTCTTGCACGTGGTCTTGTTCTACCTTCCACATGGGAAGCCAGATCCATTTCAGTGCTCATGATTCCAGGCAAAAATTAAAGAGGATTAACACAGACCCACTTGTTCAAAATAATGATTGATCTTTTCTTGCTTGTGAGGAAGATAACATTCACCCCTGCACATGAGATCCCATTCCCAGAAAACTATGATCCATCCATCCTACTCAAACCAAATTACGTACAACAAGTCATACATCATCATCATCTTTAACATCCATATATGGATATCATAATATATAATACTCGAGTTTGTAGCATTATCAATCCTTCTCCATCATGGGTTCCATAACCACTGTTGCATCCATCTCCTTCTACCTATATATATATATAGAGAGAGAGAGAGAGAGAGAGAGATCACTGAAGTAAGTCGGTGAGCTTGCGATCATAATCTTCGGAGTTGTTTTAAGTTACAGGGAAATAACAAAATAGGCTCAAAAGTTGTTTCGTTTCGTAATTGTATGATTTATTATTGGAGCGTTTTATGGGTCTTTCTTTGCTTTTCAACAATCATCGCTGGGCTTCTTAACGAATTGGGCCTATTCAAATATTTGGCAAAAAGCTTGCATATCATTTCTTGGTACTACGGGCTCAATCTCCAGTTTATACCCGACGTGTTAGGTATTAAAGAAAAGAGAAATGATATTTGAAGTGATAGAATGTATAAATATTACAAAATTTCTTTAAAAAAAAAGAGTAAATATAGAACTCAGATGATAAAAAATTAATTTTTTAACAATAGATCATACTCTTTTTTTAAAAAGATTGAGAGGAACTTGCATACTTTATGGCTGTATTTAATATTACTCTTAATAATTAGAAAAACCATAACATTTTAGTAATTAATTAAGAATTGGGAATATACATGGAAATTAATATAAATGTTTTTTTATAAGGGGGGTGGGAGGTTTGAATCCAAAATTTTCATTTGGAGAACCGAGCTATATACCATCAGGTCATAAAGCTCTTGACAAAATTAATATATATATATATATATATATATATATATATATATATTGTCGCATCTAAATCAATACTTAGAGATCAAATGCTACAAAAAATTTCGATTTACTTATGGATTTATATTTTTCCAGCTTCGGTCCAGAATCCGGATTATTAATCAATTTCTCATCATTTCGACTATACATTTATAATAATAATAAATGAAAGGCGATTGATACAAGAGTAGTGGTTCATGAGCATGGAATTGGGTGGTTAGGGCACAGCAAGCAATCAGAAGAGTGATGTGGTCTTGTCTTGCAAACAAAACCCTGCACCCTGACATAAAGCGAGCAAAGGGTGACACATACGAAACGGCAAGGCCAGCTCATTTGCTAATGACATCTCCATCGATCATTTTAAACAAACATATATATATATATATATATATATATATATATATGCTTAAACAAACATAGTATTACCAGCAAAATTAAAAATTGACTTGCTTGGTTCGGTTTGGATTGGATTGGGTTACTCACGAAAAATTGGTCCAGCATGCATGCATGCATTCATGTAGGTCCGCCATGACCAGTTGTTAGATAGCTGTTCTCGCCACAAATCCCATTCAAAAGCTTTTTCTTCAGAAATATTTAAGGACCTGTCCATTTGTTAAAGGACCATTAGGTAGATTTGTCAGATGCCATTATTAGGGTTTGTAGTGGTGATAGCCAGCTTCTGATCCTCCAAAGATTGGAGCAAACCGCTCGTGGCCTTAATATGATTGAACTACTTACGTGAATATGATACGTAACAGTTTTACAATTTAACTGATTAAAACATTTCTCATATATCTATACATATATTAATTTGAGATTTTTTTCTAAAATGTCTAATTCTGTTTGGAATATTGGATTACAATAAATTAATTATAAAAAAAAAAAAAAAAAAACTAACGAGAATCTATGTACATTGAGAGAAGCTGTAAATACAAACAGTAGTAAATTTGGGCTGGCAAGGTGAGAGAGTTCCTAATCAATTAAATATATGCAATTTAAAAAGTACAGTCCAAGTGGTCCAAACCGAAATGAAAAATGAAAGAGATTAATTAAGAGAAATCAATGGGCCCGGACTGGCTTGGTTGGGTTGGAGACAAGGGAGGCCCTACTGTTCAGGATTCACGACATTCACACTAGCTATCAGAGAGCTTTTTGAGTGGCCATGGCAGCAAACTTAAAATTGTCATGTGTATTTGTTACGTAATTCTAAAGCCATTGAGATGTTTGTGTCAATTCTATACAACCATCAATTAATACGACTCTTTTTTTTCTCCACATAATATCATGTTCCAGTATTGCAAGCAACATGGTACGTACGTACTACGTGCTAATGTTTCCATATTTATTAATAAAATCTACATATATATATATATATATATAACTGGAAAAGTAAGTTAATTAAGAGCTTTTATTTTTTCTCCATGCAAGGGCAAAAAAGGAAGACTATATTAGTGCTTCAGGTTAATTAATCATGATGATCAGTGGTTTAATTATATTATATTAGGGAACCTTTTTTCTCATGAGTAAATAATTCCCCATATATCCCTAGCTAGCTAGTAGCTAGGTCACAGTAATTCGTACTGGACCAACAGTACTAGTACTAGTACTAATTAAAACGATCGATCAGACCTTTATTAAAATTACGATCACCCCCTAATTAATTAATTTGGTATAGATCCGATTCTGAAGCAGCAGTAGTAGTAGAAGAAGTCCTGAGTCCTGATCAATTAGGCTCATCATGTGTAGGCCATCTTTGGAGATCGATATTAATAAAAACTGGCAATAATTGTGCAAAAGCAGTGCCGGTTGTTGCCTTGACCATCACTCTCATTATTTCATTTACTCATGCATGGGGATCGATCGGACTCCAAAAATCATGCGTAAAGTCACATTTCATGGCTCTAAAACGATTATGGTATAGTTATAGGCCGATCGAGTACTACTGTATTATGGTATTGCTATCATCATCATCGATCATGATCAGCTGTTTCATGTTAGGTGATACCCTCTAATTTCTTTCCAGCTTGGGGCTTTGGACGCAGGCTGCAGGCAGGCATGTTAGGTATTTTCCGTGCATTTAATTTATCTTTGACCCCCCCAACCCCACCCCCAAAAGAAAAAAAATGAAACCCTAGCTAAGATTTTCTTTGCGCGCTTTATTAATGGGAATGTAATAGATGATGATCAAGATTCATAAATCTTTCGTGAGTAGGTACGTATGGCTAGAAAAAAAAGCGAGCGAGCTAGCTAGGTTACTAACTTTAGTACTGTACGCCCGCGTGACATTATTAATTGATCACTACCTATATAATATCTCATGTGCCTAATAATAGTACCCGCTGATTGCTCGTCAACAAAATACGTACGACCGCTAATCTTATGATTAACGTGATCAACGTTTACTGTTTCTAATTAATTTGTACTTGGTACGTACCTAGCTAGTGAGAAATCCGGTCCTACCTACATACCTTCAAATATATAAAAAAGCCAACAATATTAGATGATTGATCTAGACGGAACATTGCGTTTTAATAAATAACTGCAAAATTGAATACACGTACAACGTGAAAATTCCCGAGTTGAGTTACTTAAGCATTGTCGTTATACGTAATTAATTAAGCCTTACAGCTGCTTAATTCTTGAATACGGACAAATCCGATCGTGATCATACGTATTAATCTAGCCCAAAAGAAAACAAACAAAGCTAGCTCCTTGACTTTGAAAATTAACATCGATCCCTGATTTGAAAGTTGGGCTTTTCAAAAAAATACAACAACGGGAACTTTTAAAAGGTGGGGTCTAGCCGGGACATTATTATTAGAAATGACTCAAAGGAAGTGACACGACATACCTTATAAACTAATAGAGACGATAGGTTGAGATGACTAATCATGAGGGAAAGAAAGAAAGAAGGAACAATTGCTAAGTAGTGTAGCGCTCGTAGACTACTAGTCTTTCTTTTCTGTAACAATATCAACGCTAGCTGTCTTTTAAAAACTCCTGTAGTTTATCACAAAATATAGGCAGCTAGTTTTAGATAGATATCTCCCTTAAACCATAATCCAAGCTAGTTAGCCAAGTGTCACGCACCCATCCGTCTTATCACCTTTTAAACTATATTGGAGGTTTTGGTCTCAAATGCTTCCTATATTATATTGTTATATATTTACCAAAAATAAAATAGGGAACAAACTGAATACTCTTATCAGCTACCTAGCCGATCGATGTAACATCAATATCACGTTTGCATATGAATGATTTTATCTAGAATGCCATCATGGGATGGTGGGGAGGGAATAAGATTAGTGTCCCGGCCGGGGCCGGGGGGTCTTGTCTTTTTTTGGTAAGATTTGTGGTGTAGGATTATCATTTAAGAGTACTTCAACAATAATATATATATAATTTGTTAAATTAATGATAGAGGTAGATGGTAAGTTTAGAACGATCTTAATTGGTAGATGAGCTCTCAACATAGCAACATTTTTGTTTGGGGGTGGGGTTATAACATGGATCGGATCGAGTACTAGCGCCATTGATTAGCTAGGGAACTTAGCTAGCTAGCTATATAGCACTTTGTACTTAATTTCAACTTCGGAATGATTTGTTGAGGTTGCGTTTTGCTGATGTTAAAACAACAGCCAGCATTCTTCATATCTTCTTAATTATTCGATCTCTTTCATGTCATCAGGCGATCGAGTTGTATAAATAAAGACGGCACAACAAACATATATATAATTGTACAAGAATTTTGAGTGTCTTGTTTCCATGCATGGTAGAAAGCTTTACAGCCACGAATTGCTGAAATTGGTAAGCTGAACAATAAATTAAGCACGAGCTAGCCTGGATATATAGTACTCATGTACGTATGAATGGTTTTGTCTTCTCGTGCTGTACAAAAGAGGATGAGGGGTGAAGTTGCAAGAAAAATATTTACCGTAGGGAATGAATGGTGAATGGTGGCTTAGAAAAATGGGGCAAAAGAGGGTGCATGTGGCTGTCATGGCACCCAATACAATGTGACCCTGTCTCTGAAAGAATGAGGAAATTGTAGGTGAGAGGTGCTCTGTCCTTGTAAGATCACCACCTGCTCAAGCAACGGACTTTCATTTGGGGACCCATCTTATATATGCCCATTAATTCATGTTTTGCACCCATTCAAATCTGCTAAGAAAGGAATGCTGCAAGATAATATATATAATTAGGTAAACTTAATTTTTTTTTCCTCTTTAAAAGATGTCATGCAAAGATGAGTTATGAGCTTAGAAATCTGCATATATAATTTATTCTGAAATTTATTATAATTATAAAAAAAATTAGAATATTAATGTTTTCAAGCATTAATATATTAATAAGCAAACTTGTAAATAAATTTTATTTTTATAATGAAAAATTCTTCTCATAAGTTACTATTTACCATCTTACTCCTTATCTTATAAAAAGCATCCTACATTTTATAAAAAACATTATAAATTTGAAATGCGAAAATAAATAATAGCTTATACATGAAAGATTCATCTTTTGCAGTACACAGAGAACTACAACCTGAGAAAGTCACAAAGTTTGCTTTTTGGTTTCAAATTTTAAACTACTTGATATTTTATGAAAAAAAATCTAAAACCCGAGTTTTACTACACAACCTCTTACTATTCATCCACACTCCACACTCCATATTTTTTAATATTTTTTTAAAATTTTTTTTTGAATTTATTTATTTTAAACTATTTCAAATTTTTTATTCACTATTCATATAAAAATTATTTAATAAAAAAAATTAATTTTTTTTTTTAAAAAAAATAGAGTGTGGAGTGTTGGGAGGTTGGGAAGATTTATTGAATTTGAAAAATCTCAAAAAACTTGAAAGAAAAAAAGAAAAGAAAAGAAAGGTCTCAAAGAAATAGTCCCTATTGCATGGCTAAAGTACCCCCAAAAACCTCTGGATAATCAAATTCACGGGTTGTGAGTTTCAATGCAACTAACCGTTGCACGCCATTCGATGATTAAACCTTAGCTGCTCCATGATTGGTCCGCTTGCGTCACCTAAAAATATTTCCTCGTGTTCCACAGTCCCCATTTTAATCACCGCTTGATTTGCCTAATCAAATAATTAATTTAACGACAAAGTCAGTGCACTTTAACAGAGTAGTCTCCACGCAGCCTATCATTTCTCTTTAAATTTTTATTTTTATTTTTAGAGAACCGATCTTTAAGGCTGACTCGGACATTAGTAATTTGACTTTAATATTGCGGGCCATGTTCCCGTTAACATACGTGGCAGCTAACTAATGAAAAGTGTAACAAATGCACTTTGCCACGTGCAGCATGTATTACCACGTGTCAATAAATCATCGTGCTTTATTACGTTTAATCACGATTATGGGATGTGGTTATCAAAAATGTCTTCGTGTTCGATGGACTAAACTCCGAATTGTGGGCTGGACTGGGACGTTAACAGTTCTTTCTTCGAGGGGCAGTTTGGTCTGAGAAGAAAGTAGGACCCCCCGTTGTTGCGGTACAGTTTCAGGACGTGCTTTTTGTCCAGGCTGAAGGTTGACAACCGTGCAAACTACTGGAGCGATGTCGTTTTGTAGACAACAATGAAGAATCAAATGGGGGTGTTTCTAACGTCCGGGAATTCCCTCATATGCCGACAACAATCTCTTAAATTTGATTTTGGGGACGAAACGAGGTGGCCTTAACAAGTTTCGATTTTTGATACATTTCAAAGCAAAGACGGTTTTCATGTCATTTCCTAATAGCACTTCTTAAATTTTAACAGTGCCCGGCCTCCACTGCTCCACGCCATTGGAAGGGTAATCGTGTCTTAAAAAATGAAAATTTGGGAAAGGCGTTTTACAGTTTGAAGCAGTCCATGATACTTTCACATACAGCAAATTGACAAATTAAGACGGGGTTACAGTCAGTCATGTCTCTGAGCTGCATCTCTGTGCGTACACGCTGCGTCTTAATTACCACCCACAATAAGAAAGCGAGTCGCAATTAACTGGGACGGACACTTATTGAGAAGGCAGGCAGCAGCAACCCGGTCAAAAGCTGAGAGGATGAGAAAATGCGAGTGTAGTGTAGAAAATGAAAAGGAATAGCTCACTTGCTAAGGTATATTATATTATTTGTTACGGACAACATCTAACCCCAAGTGGGGTCAGCAACTTAACCATGGATTAGAACCAGGGTTGAAAATCCAAGTGGTTAAGAAGGACAACCACAAAACTCAAAAGATTTTTATTATCAGACAGCATCACTGCTGATCATCATCATCATCATCTATCTATCTATCCCCTGCTTCTCCTTCCTCCCTTCCTTCCTAGTTCTTGGCTCCTCATCACCCAAAATTAAAACTTTATCCCTCTGCCATAGCCCATAGTCTACCTACTACTTCCGAGGACTCAGATGTTTTATCTGCAAAAAAACCTAACCCTAATAACCTGTTAAAAAAAAAAAGCTCTTCTCTTTTTGCAGTTTTATATTTCTTTTTGGGGACCCTAGATGTTAGAGCGATGGACATAACCCCTACTATCGCCACCACCACCAACAACACCATTAGTGCCATCAAATCCCCAGAAGCTGACACTGAGACACCAACCCGGATCCAACCCTCCAAGCCCTTATCTTTCTCCAACGGTGTACTCAAGCGCCACAATCCTCATCACCACCACCACCTCGCCCCCCCACAACTTGTTGTCACCTACAAAGAATGCCTCAAAAACCATGCAGCCTCCTTGGGTAGCCACGCTTTAGATGGCTGTGGAGAGTTCATGCCCTCCCCTTCCGCCACCTCCGTCGACCCAACATCTCTCAAATGCGCTGCCTGTGGCTGCCACCGAAATTTCCACCGCCGCGAGCCCGACGACCCTATTCCCACCACCCATGTTATTGAGTACCAGCCCCACCACCGTCACCACCCTCCACCACCACCACCACTACCAGGCTCAAATCGAAGCCCCAATTCCGCTTCCCCACCGCCGATCTCCTCCTCCTACTACCCCTCCGCGCCGCACATGCTTTTGGCTCTCTCTGGGGGACTGTCCGCTCCACCCGAGAGTGCAGCTGGGCCTACTAACACTATGGTCACGCCCAGCCCCAATGCAAGAAAGCGGTTCAGGACCAAGTTCAGCCACGAACAGAAGGAAAAGATGCTTCAGTTTGCCCAGAGAGTCGGGTGGAAGATTCAAAAGAGTGACGAGGAATTGGTGCAAGAGTTCTGCAACGAAGTTGGGGTGGAGAAGGGTGTGCTAAAGGTGTGGATGCACAACAATAAGAACACCTTCGGGAGGAGAGATGTGAATGGTACTGGTGGGAACAGCAACAACATTCTTGAGCAAACCCACAACAACGGCAACGACGACGACAACAAAGAAACCAACAATCTCGGCGAGAACCCAAATCACTACCGTAGTGACAGCGGGGCTCATGGTGCTGCTAACGGGTCTTCTTCATCTTCTTGATCGTTGGATGATATAATAATGAGGTGTTAGATAGAGTAAGACTGGAGTATTAATTACTTGTAGGTTGTTCTTGCTCAGTGCTTTATTGGTTTTTTTTTTTAGTTAATCTTTAATGAGATGATGATCACCTTGTTGAGGGATATCTTGGAAGAGCTAGATTGATCCAAAAGGGAATCCAGTTTGGTTTATTTTAGTTTTCTTTTTGCTGGTCGAGTACTTAGCTGTTATATTTATTAATTCTTTTTCAAAGTTCTTCTGCGCTTTTATTTCGCATGATATCTTTCTCTTTTTTTTTTTAGTCTTTTGGGACTGTAGTTTTGAAGCGTTTGTGGGGAATCTGGGGATCGATCATTAACTTCATATTTTTATTTTAGCTTTATTTTTCTTTAGAAATTTTCTTTTTGCTAAGATATGTATCTTTAGAAGTTGGAATAGGCAGTTTATGCTTTCTCTTTGCCGGACAGCAAGAGAAGAGAATTGTTATTTCGGATCTAGCTAGTACTGTCTCATCATAGAGAGAGAGAGAGAGTTTTTTCTTATCTTGTGTCTGAGAGAAAGCAGCAGAAAGTGTTTCAACATGATAAATTAGGGCGGTTCTATTATTATTATTATTCTCGTTTATCCCTTTAGCTTTATGTAATTCTTCTAGATCTGCTTGATTGATATATGAAGATAAGAGAATAAAAATGGCCGGAGACGAGAAATCATATAATTCTATGTCAAATGGTGAGGAGATGAGCATGCAGGAATTCTAGTACTTATGATAACTAGGCCAATGCTGTTTAAATTTTAATTTCATGTTTATTCTGCAAGTGCATGCGGAAACTGGAAAGCATATATATCGTTGTCACAGTACCTCCATGTGCAATATATATTGTCTTTTGCTGATCTTTTGGATACTCACCCTAATTATCCAAACTAATCTAGACTTCAACTATACAAATCAGATAAATAATTATAAATTATGTAACCCGGTAGCTAGCTAGATAGCTAGCTCGTGTATCTGTATTAATTAATTAATGTGTTTTTTTTTAATGTTCACTTCCCTTTAAAGGGAAGCAGATCACTTCATGATTAATTGCTGGTATAATTTAGTAATGATGACGACTGACGAGGGTCGAAAGTAATACTAAATATGGGGTTGTTGTCTTGTCTACCACTTCTTCTGGGGTTGTTGTTTTGTTTTGGGTGATTGATGAAGTCAGTGATCATCCCGTTGTTTTTGTATGTCTGGTGTTTGAGTTCCTACACCCAACTTCCAAAGCATGGGTGATGAGATCTCATGTGGCTGAAATACCAATTATTGAATATTGGTAATTTATCGAATCAAATCATGTAAATTATAATATGTGAATACACACACATACACACACATATATATAAAATAATAGCTAGGATTTTAATAAATAATTATATATATTTTTCTCAAAGAAAACACGAACAATATTGTAAAATCAAACGACACTGTACGATTATCTTAAATTGTAATAATATGTTATAATTATCGTTGCATGGTGGGGCAAATTTTTTTCTCTTTTTTTCTTTTTGAAAGGTTAATAAAATTGAAAGGTTAATTTGCTGAAAGCATGCATGCATGGGCGGGTCATGTTTGGCGCTTAATGTATAACTTTTTCAATGCCGACAAAGGATATCTGTTCATGATCATACTGCATTTATTCCCTTTTTTTTTTTTTCAACCCTCTCTTTTCTCTTCTTCTGGATAATTATCAACGACTTTTAAGAGTCGGCATATATATCATGTTAGTCGTATTTATTGCTAATGCTCTTTAATTATAGTTACATGTCATTAATTAAGCATCATCATTAATTCTTAATTAACATGAGTATAATTTAATTGAAAAAAGAAGTACTATATATATTGTCTTGATTTGATTAGTTTCGTAATAGATTCAATGCACCATGACTAGTAGTACTACGTAGTTGAAATTATGAAGAATATTGCTTAAAAAGGGAGTTAAATTATGATGGAATGGAGTATTATTATTATATGTTTGGTGCTTTTTTGGTTGAATTTGGGCAGCCTTGTCCCTAGCTAGCTACGTCTAAATCCCACTATTTTATGACTGCGACCAAAATTATATACCTGAATCATGATTTGATATCTGAACTTAAAACCAATTAGTAATTTATGGTTCACGTCACCACCCTAGCTGCTAGCTAGCTGCTTGCCAGATTTTTACTATGCTAGCAGATCGATCGATCCCCCTCCCCCGGCCCCATGCATCATGTTCTTATAATATTGTTTCATTAATTTCTTTGCCATATGATTAATCGAGCTAGGGCTAATATTAATTCATTAATTTATTTGGTGGTACCCATATATAATTGATCTATCTATATATATACAGTACTACTAGTCCAACTATATATATATATATATATGTACATTCATGATCAATTAATTATTTTCCAAATAGGCGATCTAGCTAGCTAGCTAGCTAGTTTTACCTCATTTAATTAATTATTTAATGGGTTGTGGGCGTGAGATTATTTAATTATGGGGCTAGAATTTGTGGAATTATTCGGTGGGTGCTTCTTTCATTTTCCTGGCAACCACTGATCTCTCCCTTCCTGAAAGTAGATGATAAACATGAGATGGTAATTCAAATGTTTCTATCTTCTTCGAGATAAACTAGTAGCCGTTTCTATATCGAAACGACAGAAAAGATCAGGGATACTTCTTTAATCAACACCCTGTTTTAATTAATTAGTGAATTAAGGTGATGATGATGATCATCAGGGAAATTAATTAGCTTTTAATTAATTTAATTCATATATATTAATGATATTGGTCATATATAATTATATATACGAAACCAAGAAAACAATCAGATTTGTGTGGACGTACGTAGTATCTATATATCTATGATCTGTACGTCATGTAAACCTTGATTGTTAATCATGATGATGATCATGATATTAATTATATACTCAGTAGTAGTACTTAATTTGTTTCTTTTTTCATATAAATATAATAGGAATAGATCATATATCAGAGATTGGTAGGCTCTACTTAGATATATTAATCCTATAGATATATAAGTAGCAACCTTATAATAATTAACCTAGACGGATCCTTCAAAAGCACGAGATAATTACGAGACTCATCACAAATTATAGATTGATGTATTAAATCGATGCATAGAGATCATAATTAACATGAATTTTATCTCTTTCATATTATATATATCCATAGACTTTCTCCTCGTGGCAAATGGTGGGTGGTTGTAGAATGCAAAACAAGATCAAATCCATATAATTATACTAATTCCTAATTAAAGCCGGCGCTAGCTATATATATGCATGATACAAGGCTACACCTTCATGATTCTATTACCTTCCGATCATGCTAACACGTCAATAATATTGTCTATGAACCCTTTAGTTGATTTTTTTTTTCATAAAAAAAAAATATAATTGATCCAATTAAAGGATTGATAGAGAATATCACTTTAACATATATATAAGAGTTGTGGATTGTATTATGAAAGATCGAGTACTGTCTTTTATACCAATTGGCCAATCGGTTGGTTTGCTATACATAAGCTGGCGTGTTAATATGTATAACTTATAAGTTATAGTGAGACCCATTCTAACTTAACAAAAAAAAAAAAAAAAATCAAAACACCAACCATATTTTAGCATAGCCATATATGGAGTAGTGGAGTACTGCGATCGATCCTAAACCTAATCCAAAAGTTGGGCAAATTAGCTCAAAGCCACTAATTTGTAGAGAAAAGCTTCAACAAATTATAAGGAATTAAGCCCTACCATTCACTTTAATTTCAGGTCTTTTCAAAGTAATTAATTTCAACCCCTAAACTCCCATCATCTGACCATTAACTGTGTTCCCTCTTTTCTTTTACTTTAATTATGATCATAATTAGGGCATGCAACTACTTTAATTACACTTGGGTTTAGTAGCTTAGTGGACTTCTGTTTTCTAAATTGTGCTGGGCGGGCAGGGCTGCATTTCTTGTGTCTTCCACGTACGTACTGGCGCTTCTTGAGTGTGGGGGTCGACGTACGTTGAAATCTAAACATGACTGATCATGTTTTTTCACCTAATTAGTTCTTGTTTAGCGGACGAAAAGACAGCATGTTCATATTATCATCTACATTGAGAGCTTTCGATCATCACTGGCCTGGAATTTAATGAATAAATTATATAATACGTACCTGATCAATGCAATTACCTGGCCATTGTACTGAACCTTAATTTGAAGTTAAAACGTTTTTAATTTTTAAAATGTTTTAGTTATAAAGAAATTTAATAAAAATAAATCTACAAGCTGACGTGACTTGATATAGTACGTTAGATTGTAAAATTATTTTTATTATAAAATACATATAACGTATCATATAAAATCATGTCGTTTAATTTGTGAGTTAATTTTTGTAGGATCTTAATTTTTGTGGCGGTAACACTTCCCTTTATTTTATTTTGTTGAAAAAGAAGGGTTTTATATATATATATATATATATATTTAAATTAGCAATTTTGTTATGGTACCTAACTTTCAAATTTACTAAAAATCAAACAGTACATGAACTTTAATCGAGAAAAGAAAAAAAAATGGAAGCATAAAGAAAGGAACGCTAAATACGTATAAGTCAATGAAGGACCACACAATTATTTGAGGAATAAAGATTTAGTGCACTTTTGTGATGTGGTGGTCCAACTATTTTCAGATCCCATACATACATACATACATACATATATATAAATGTATGTATGTATGCCTAAACGATCATTATCTCATACTTATATGATCATCATCGGCCATCCGTCTAGCTTTGAAATTCTTCGATCCTTAATCAATTTGTCTAGGAGCTAGCTGCTAGCTTTTCAGGACCCATAATTAAGTTAATTATAAAACATTCTAGGGAGGTTTTGATAGTAAGTTGAGATGAAATAAAATATTATTTTATTTTAAAATATAAAAAAAATATAATAATTAAATAAAATGATATTAATTGAGTTGAGATAGGAGCTTAATCCAATCATTCCCGAATTCCATGAATACGTGCTTAATTAACTCCTTTGTATAAATGTCAACTTGATCGCGTGCCTATAAATTCCAGTTTATCCGGCCCATCTTTTTCTGCCGACCGTCCACTTCAATTAGTTGCATATATAATCACGATTCACGGCCACGCAAAGAATTCCAAAGTCCGGGGAATTTTTCTTGCGGCCGTCTTTCCGAAAGGGAAAAAAATAAAGCCATAAAAGTAATCCTTGATGATAAATTTCAAACAGAAGACAGAAGATCATCGATCAGGGTCATGAGTTATTCTTTTACTGTTAGCTAGCTAGCATCTTGCATATCGCCACAATTAGTGGTCCCCGTCAGTTTGTATATCGACGCACGCTGGACGCCATACTTGGTGCACCACCGCGACTATTGCATCTTGGCCATGCAACCCCACCATCATTGTCACCAGTACTGCTTATCCACATGCAGTCCCAAATCCAATCCGAAGTTTCATATATATATATATATATATATATATATATGAGTCTTGTTAAATACAAGCGATTTGATGCGCCAAATCGCGTACCAATGTTAATATAACTTTTTTTATTAAAAAGAAAGAAAAAAATTTAATAGAAAAAGAAGATCATCTATCTTACAAAAATCATTTCCGTTTTTAATTTATATCGTTTCATTAAACGAATGTCTTACATGTCAGTATTGGTACAGGATTTGGTGTGCAAACTCGCTTGTAAGAAGACTTTTTCTATATATATATATATAGTCGTTTGATTAGTTTCTCCTGAATCAGGAATTATAGTTATGGGATTAAAATTAGATCTCCGTGACATGACTCGTTGCGATTGATTACTACTAACTAAACGTGAAGCTAGCCGGAGTATTAACTTGATTCAAAAAAGGATTTAAATTAAATAGCCCAATATTTGTGATTCGTCTAAAACCCATATGGGATATAGACTTTTATTTCCGTCCACACACACACACACATATATATATATATATGCTGGCATGCATGCATGCCCACTTTCGGAATCGGTGAAGGCCGTGTCATGACGTCCCAAGGCCAGGCCTGTGTAAGATGGCTAGCTTGGGTCTAATCGAACTCAGTTTTCAGCCAAGAATTCAGCATGTAATTCATACGGGACCTAAGAGGTTTCAGAAACAGCTTGTGGTTTGGACTCTTGAAGCACTTGTGTAAATGGGTCAAATGAACCCATGTACCCATGCATGGTTGGGCTTAGGCAAGCCCTAAGAGAATCTGATCCCAAGAACTTGGGCTGGCCCGGACCATCAGAGGGAAAAAAAAAAAAAAAACAACAAACAAAAAAAAGGTAAAAAGAGCAGGGTCTGGTGTTGTGGGGGACAATTTGGCATGTTAAGAGATGAGTAGACGGTTGGCGGAAGTAAATTGTGGTCCAACTAAGTGCAGCACTACCAATCTGAAATGTTTTCGATCTATTTTTGGGTGCCGACACATCTCAAGTTTTTAGTTGTTGTCGTTTCTATTTTCTTTCTTTTGATCTTCTGCGAGAAAGAGAACACAAGTTATGGTACTAGTTTCAGCAGCTTCACGGCCTCTTCATTTCAAATCTGCGTTATCTATGTAGCTTGAACTGCTACTAGCTAGCTCCCTCCTGAACATAGATACTTAATTTGTACGGGAAAGTGTGCTGTCACACACGTATGCACATGGTTTCCATACTTACAGAATAATCCTTGTGACTTGGTTTTTTTGAACTTGCGTACCATAATTAATATAGTTATAATGTAAGCTTCATTGAACATTTCCATCTGCCTAATTGTACACTTCCCTTTTTTTTCTGTTTTTTGGTGTTGATGTATAAAGCTGGCTAACCATTGTTTTCCCAACTATACGTACATACATACATACGTGACATGGTACACACACACACACACCTATATATGTGTGTGTGTGTGATCAGTCGCATATATGTTAAGGAAGTTGTTAACATTTTAGATTTTCAATGGCGTATATATATAGTATTTTAGATTATTGGATTGGGTAAAAAAGTGGTCTGATTGCTCAAGTACGTATACATGAACATATAACACTACAAGAAATTTAATTTTTAGGGACGAAATTAGTTAGGGACGAACTAAATTTCGTCTCTAAAAGTCATTTTTGGAGACGAATTTTTCATTTCGTCTCCAAAACTGCCTCAGATACAAATTTCGTTCGAACGGAAAAATATCCATTCGAACGGAATATTTTGTGACGAAAAAAATCGTCTCAAAAAGAAAAACCGTTCGAACGGGGGATAAAGTGTTCGAACCACCAATTAATTATGTTCGAACAGTATATGATCTGTTCGAACAGTAATAATATTGGTGGGAAATTAAATTTGTTTTCCCGGGGAAAGTTAATAACCGTATGAACTTAAATTTATTACTTCGAAAGAAAATTTTTTTCATTAATTTGTTTATCATTATTAATTTGTACATATATTTTAAATTTTGTTTTTTCGATAAAAATGATTTATTTTCTGTTAAAGTATATAAATATAACTTTAAAGATAATATTATTTTGTATATTATCATGAACGGCAAGTAAAATGAAAAAAAAAAAAAATTAGCAAACACGAGAAATAAAAATTATACATTAATTACATCTCAACTATATAATGTTCAATACAATATAAAAAAGTAAAATAATAACTAAAAAGACTATTTGGTGTTGAGCAGATCAACATCCTCTTGTAACATTTTCACGCGCCCATCCAGATCTCTAAGCTTCTCCATAATGGGCTCAACGAACTCAACAAATAGAGCTCGTACCTGATCCAAAGTAACCCCAGGAGGCTGTCTCTCAACAGCGGCAGTAGTACTAGTAGAAGCTGGATCAGTGGGCGGGGCACTAGGCTGTCCTGGTGCAGCCTTCCGCAAGTGCCCCTCGCTCTTGCTGAATGTGATCTTGTTGAGGGGCCCCATCTGTGGCGACCTCCGCTCAGTCGTTGAAACTGTAACCCCTGATCGAAGTAGGAAGTTAGATATCAGTAGTGCAAATGGTAGACTACCTCCACTAACATAGCGTGACTCCGATCGGATGCGGTAAAAGAAATATAAGGCCAGATCAATGGGGTCCCCCCGCCCTATCCTCAACAAAAATCTGGCTCGATCGATCCCAAAATCAGTCTTTTGTTTTTTCGGGTCGATGTTATAGCCGACAATCAAGTTAAGCATTCTAAAAAATGCTATGCAATCAGCCTGTCAGATCACTTTGCTCCCATCATATGGAGGAGCCGAAGGGTCTCGCACTAGATGACGCACCTGATCATCTGTCAAATCATCATCAGGTAGTTCCACATCCTCACTATCATCCGGATCTACATGCGGAGCTGGTATGGGGGATGCGGCATGTGTGTCAGAATCAGATGGTGCAGCCGCTGGTCCCGAAGTAGCCGGTCCAGGATATGCGCCGACCTCGCGTCGGATGTCGAGGAACTCAGCAATAATACGGGGAGAGAAATTAAATTTAACTCCCCGGACTGATAGAGTGTAGAAAAGAGAGTCAGCACTCTCCTCTCCCAATGCACGGTAAAACTCAACGACCATATCTGGGTATGCAGTCCCCTGCTGCTGACAGATCGGTACCCATCCCCGCTCAGTGAAAATGGATTGTATGCTCCGTCCCTCCCACGAAAGATCAGAGAAGTCAGACAAAACGATCTGACGCTCGACGAGTACAGATCTCGACGCCTGAGTAGGAGCTGGTCTAGTGCTACTTTCACTGACTTGGTCTCTTACACGTTTTCTTCCGGTAGATGCCATTAATATACCTATTGGACCACAAGAAAATTAAGAATATAATTATAAATATTATATTTAAAATATATTATTTAAGAATTACACTTAGATTGAACTGTATTGAAATAATCCGTTCGAACTAAGAATATTCCATTCGAACTAGCATAGTTGTTCGAATGGAAGATTCTGTCAATTCGAACAGGCAACTAATATTCGTTCGAACGGTAAGTTTTTGTTCGAACAAAAATAAATCTGTTTGGCACGAACACGTTCGAATGGAATGGAACCCGTTCGAACGAGATCGAACCCAAACAGCCATGGCTGAGTCGCTGAGTCGACTCAGCCATGGCCGAAACTCTAATCTACACCAAAATGGCTCGATTAAATCGGTATAAATGATGAAGAAGTGAATCTAGATCACTTCTACCGATTAAAATCCATAGATACAAACAAACCAAACCAAAATGGGGGGATTTCGAATCCGAAACCCCCCCTCCCAAACAAACGTCATTAATCTCAAAAAAATTCACAATAGAAGCCCATACCTCTTAGAAGAGAAAAATGGGGTGTTTCTTCGGCGGTTGAGTGGCGGTTGAACGGCGGAGATAAGCTGGGACGAGTCGGATGTCGTTTTGGGTTCGAATGCACAAGGTTTGTTTGATGGGAATCGAACTGGGTGTATAAGTATCGTGACACCTCGTTCGAACGGAATAAAACCCGTTCGAACGGTATTAAAATCCGTTTGAACTTGTCAATATCCCGTTCGAACGGTTAATACTATGAATATATTTCTAATTATATAACTATACTAATGTATAATAATACTGATATTACAAAGTACAAAAGTATAAAAATAATACTAATAATAGTATTATAATGCTTTAATATACAAGTTAATATTTTAATATAACTATATTTTATATCCTAGTTTGGGTATAGTTATAACTATTGACTGAGTTATGATTAACTACATAAGAGGCATTGGCTTCATCATAGGCCTAGCCAAATATTGTAAAATGAGTAATAAGTACTATAACTAATATACTATAAGTACTATAAGTATATAAGTACTATAACTAATATAGTAATATAAGTAACTATACTATATAGTACTAATACTAATATAGTATTACTTAAATGTATCATATATATATTATAATATATATACTGTAATTAATAAATTTAATTAGTACTATATATTCATATAAGTAACTATATTAGTATGTTAGTAACTATATTAGTATGTTAGTAATCTAATTAAATGACACTAGTGATTGCTGAATATAGTAATTAGGGTTCGAACGGTTTGCTATGTATCATTTCCCGTTCGAACGTTCTGTTTATCAGTTCGAACGTGAAACTCTAGGAGGGAATTTTCCCGCTAAAGGGTTTTACGTTCGAACAGTTATTAAATACCGTTCGAACGTAAAACTTTAGGAGGGAGTTTCTCCCGCTCCATGGTTTCCCGTTCGAACGATTAGTAAATAACCGTTCGAACGGGAAACTTTATTCAAATATTTGCAACAGATCTCAGAAATCAGAATCTCCCAATTTCCCACTCTCACTCCCTCACAAACAAAGTTGCGTCATTCTCCCTCCATCCATTTCCAACTATTTTCATTTTAATCATTATTTCTATTACTTTTTGTGGAGTTCCTTCTCAGTACACGCAATTCTCATCTCATTATCGGTATGTTTTTTATAATATTTTTAGCTTCCTATGATTTACTTACTTTGTTGAAAAATTATTGAAATTCTTTGATATTGTTGTTGGAATCCTTTAATATTATTGTGTTGTTACGGTGTTGTTATTACTATATTGAAAGTTTTTGAAAAATTGTTCATCTGTTTTCTGTAGTTGAAGTAGAATTGAAATCTGGAACGAACACGTTCGAACGTGTTATTCTTTACGTTCGAACGTATATTCCGTTCGAACGGTGTATATAAACGTTCAAACTTGTTCGTTCCAGATTTCAATTCTAGTTCAACTACAGAAAACAGATGAACCAAAACACAATACACAAACAAACCAAAACACAATCAAACTTAGAAAGATATTAACTGCAAAAGATAGCCCGTCTACAACTATACAAACTTAAAAATTTTAGACGCTTAGTCGGCTAAGGTCATATTTTGGTTGGGTTTTGGAGTGTTGGGTGAAGAGTCAAGACTTTAGTGACTCAATCCAGTCATTGAAATTGAAGTTATCATTGAAATTGAAACTTATCATTGAAATTGAAGACCCTCATTCTTATGGTTCTTACCATACAAGTAACTCAATCCAGTCCCATACCATTTTCAAATTAAAACTATTATTTCTATTACTTTTTGTGGAGTTCATTCTCAGTAACAATTTTAGACTTTACGTTCGAACGGGTTATGTTTTACGTTCGAACGGCATAATACATATCATTGAATTTGAAGACCCTCATTCTTGTGGTTCTTAATATTTGAATTAATTCACAAACTTCCTCTCGAAAAAATAATACACAAACATAATCAAACTTAGATATAAAGTCATAGAAATATATTATACAGACATAATCAAACTTAGATATAAAGTCATAGAAATATATAATACAGACCATAAAATTTAGATATAAAGTCATAGAAATATATTATACAAACATATGTGAAACTAAGAAATATTAAAATTAAAATACTCCATCTCCCATCTTCCATGTCCACCACCTTAGCATTGCCACCACCACTATTATTTAGGAATAAATCCAAGCGCAACTAACTCTTGAAATAAAGCATTGAGTTGTGAACTTCCGGAGTTCCCAAAACCACTTTGGACATCTTGAGTTGGGTTTGTATTGACAGAACCGACAAAACCACCTTGGACATTTTGAGTTGGGTTTGTATTGACAGAACCACTTTGGACATCTTGAATAGGATTTGTATTGACAGAAGCATATGATAGACAATTTTGTTCTGTCTCATTCATTAGTGTTGCTAGTTGAGTTGAAAGATTTTCAACCTGCAGAAAACCAAGTAGGATTATAGATCTTGGTTGACAGAGCATATTAGGATTAAATATGATTAAAGAGAACCTGTTGCTGAAGAGTAAAAATATATGAAAAAATTTCATTGATAGGATCTTGAAGCCTAGCTTGCGCTTCATATATAAGTGTGTTAATCGCTTCATAACGATTATCGACCGGGATGCGATGTAGCAGCCTCTTTACATTACCACATCCGAAAACCTTATGAACGGCTCCAAATTGGATATATCCAACTGGACCTTTGAAATAAGGATAAAAAATACATCCCCCACTACATTTCATTCTCACAAATTTGCATGCTTCACAAGCAGAACCTCGCCTACCTCGCATCTTGATTGGTGGTGAGAGAGCATCCTTCTCACAAATATATAGACGGATGATGAGCTCGCATCCTTCTCAATCCTGATGAGCTCGCATCTCGTGATGCGAGCAGCACACCATAAAACTCGGCCAATTGAAGATGGAATTGCTTCGAGCCCCACAAAAAGAGAGTATAAACGAAGGCCAAATCTCATTCATCAATATCCATAAAGAGAGCATAAACCATCCGGGGGCCAAAGCTCATTCATCAATATCCATAAAGAGAGCATAAACCATCCGAAGGCCAAAACTCATTCGTCCTTGTGCATATGACCAGACCGACAATATCCGTAAATTATGAAAATAGTATATCCGTAAATTATGGGGATATACATCCGTAAATTATGGGCCAAAACTCAACTCACATTTCTCACACACAGATTTCTCTCAACTCACAGATTTCATACCACCGAACTCTCAACTGACATTTCTCTCAACTCTCATTTCTCTCAACTCTCAATTCTCACGCACAGATTTCTCTCAACTCACAGATTTCTCTCAACTCACAGATTTCTCTCAACTCTCATTTCTCTCAACTGAAATGGCCGGCTATCGTCCTTATAATATTGTTCCTGATTTGAATCGAGAACCTAGTTTGCCACAAACATTATGTTTCACTCCTGATGCTATCAATACCATGATAGCAACAGATAATTATTTCTTAAACAAGAGTGATGCGGAGGTTGTGGATGGAGGTCGAATAATGACATCTCAGTATGCAGCTGTTGTTACTACCATGAGCCGAAGGTTACTCCTCAGGGTAAGTGAGATAGAGATGCTTAAAAAACAAGTGAATTGAATAATAAGCTTGCAAATAAACGAAAAAAAAAACAGATATTAAAAGGACAAAATAAGGAATTAAAGCTGTCTATGGACTTGTATGCAAAAAATTTGGAACCAAAAGTAGCAGAGCTGGAGAGAATGCGAAAACAAGTAGATGAGCCAAAAACAACTGAAATAGCGGAGCTTGAGAAGGAAAATACAGGGAATGTCCTCAACCCTCCGGAAAATACCTCAAATGCGCTCAAACCTGATGAAGATGCTTAATATATGTATTTTATACATATGTATGGATTCTATGTTTTGATATATGTATGGACTATATGTTCTGTTTTAGCTATATGTTCTGTTTTATGCATGGAGATGTGTTAGTTTGATATGTTTTGATATATGTATGGACTCTATGTTTTAATATATGTATGGATTATATATTCTGTTTGAGTAATATGTTTGCTACAAATGGACTATATGTTCTGTTCTATGCATGGAGATGTGTTAGTTTGATATGTTTTGATATATGTATGGACTATATGTTCTGTTGTTGATGCACGCATTTGTTTTCAATAGGATATTAGACATGGATAAGAGTTGGATGTTGTTGGGAGATAGACTTGGGCGAGACTATAAGGAATATGCACAAGGGGTGAAGTTTTTTTTAGAGTTTGCTCGCATGAGCGTTGATAGTCGAGGATATATAAGATGTCCGTTCAAGAAGTGCAAGAATCTTAGTTCTTATAATTTTTTAGTAGTAGAGGATCATTTATTTGTAAATGGAATCGATCCTAAATACTCACATTGGGTCTTACATGGCGAACTATTTCTCAAAGGAGTTAGATTTGGTAGTCAGACCAATCAAGTAGATGAGGGTAACGACACCGAAATAGAGGACATTAATGTGGATGATCCTGATCATGACAGTGACGATAATGGAGAGGATATGACTGAGATGTTAGGTGATCTGGGTGCAGGAATGTTTGGGATGAGGGATGGAGAAGGAACATCTGCACAATCATTTGAGAGAAACGATAACTTTAGAAGATTGTGGGAGGATGCACATAGAGAGTTGTATGCTGGGTGCACTCGTCATAGCAAGTTGTCCTTCACAGTTAGGTTGCTTCATATTAAGTCTATTTGTCGTATTTTTGCCAAAGCTATCGACATGTTACTTGAATTTGTTAAAGAGGCTCTTCCTCAGGATAATGTAGTATCTCGTAATTTTTATGAAGCGAGGGCTAGGATTTGATTATAATATCATCCACGCTTGTAAAAATGATTGCATTCTTTACTGGCAACAATATGCAGAATTTGACTCATGCCCAGTGTGTCATGAGTCAAGATGGACATTCGATAAACGTAATGTACCCCACAAAATTTTAAGACATTTTCCGTTGATTCCTCGACTTCAAAGACTATTTACATCAAGGATAATTGCGAAAGATATGTCGTGGCATCACATAGAAAGAGTCCAAAATGAAAACTTCCTCTCGCATCCAGCAGATTCTTTACAATGGAAGAAATTTGACAAAGAGTATCCATGGTTTGCCGAAGAACCTCGCAATATACGTCTTGGTTTAGCAACGGATGGTTTTAATCCATTTGGCAACATGAGCACTTCTCATAGTATTTGGCCTGTCATATTAATGCCTTATAATTTGCCACCTTGGAAGTGTATGAAGGATCCTTATTTTATGATGACTCTATCGATACCAAGACCAAGGTCACCAGGGAATGAATTAGATGTATATCTGCAACCACTGATTGCAGAGTTGAAAGAGTTGTGGGATCAGGGTGTCAATACATATGATGCAGCGACATCGCGGGAGTTCAAGATGCATGCTGCAGTAATGTGGACAATAAATGATTTTCCAGCATATGGAAATTTGTCTGGGTGGAGCACAAAAGGTAAAATGGCTTGTCCTGTTTGTAATAAAGATACACATTCTCAGTGGTTGAGTCATGGTAGGAAATTATGTTTTATGGGATATCGTCGTTATTTACCACATAATCATAGATGGCGTTCAAATAGAGCTATGTTTGATGGAAGAGTTGAGCGTAGGTTATCGCCACCAGAGTTATCTGGACATGATATTATCGTGCAGTTGGGGAATGTTTTAGAAAACAGATTTGGGAAACATACCAGGGTTCGAAAGAGAAAACGACAAGCAGTGGAGTTGAATTGGACAAAAAAAAGTATTTTTTTTGAGTTACCATACTGGTCTACATTGACACTGCGCCACAATCTATATGTTATGCACATTGAAAAGAATATATGTGAGAATATATTGGGTACTCTGATGTCAATAGAAGGGAAGACAAAAGATACAGCTAATTCTCGTAAAGACTTAAAAGAGTTGGGGATAAGACCAGAGTTGCATTTGCAAGATAATGGGTCGTCAGCATACATGCCTATTGGAATGTATACACTCTCAAATGATGAGAGAAAACAATTTTGTGATTGGTTCTTGACAATCAAATTACCCGATGGCTATGCTTCACACATGTCAAGATGTGTTCGAACACATGATTGGAAAATAACTGGTCTTAAAAGTCATGACTGCCATGTATTTCTGCAGCGTTTGTTGCCGGTTGGTGTGCATGGAAAGCTTACTCGAGATGTTCGTATAGCTCTCACAGAATTAGGAGGATTTTTCAGAGACATTTGTAGAAGAACGTTGAAAGTTGATGTATTGTTAAAAATGGAAGCTGATATTGCAGTAATATTGTGCAAGTTGGAGAGTTTATACCCGCCTTCATTCTTTGATGTAATGGTTCATTTGGCTGTGCACCTACCTCGTGAGGCTTTAGTCGCTGGTCCAGTTCAGTATAGATGGATGTATCCTATTGAACGATTTTTAGGAAAATTGAAGCGATTTGTGGGGAATAAAGCTCGTCCAGAAGATTCAATTGCTGAGTCATATATTGATAATGAGTGGCATACATTTTGTTCAATGTATTTTCGTGAGGTTGATACTAGATTTACAAGACCAGACCGAAATTATGAGGGTGCAAGAGAGGCGGGAGTCTTGTCAACATTTACCGTGTTTTCCCAGATAGTACGTCCCATAGGCGCACAAAGGGGTTACGACCTATGTGGGCGAGAGTTTGAAAGAGCTCGATGGTATGTCTTGAATAACTGTACAGAGATTGACCACTATTTGAGGTTAGTGATGATCTTCTAAATTAATTATGTATAATAATATAACATTTTTCGTTGCTACAAATTAATCATTCACACAAACCTGCGCAGTGAACATATACAACTACTTCGCACGAATGGTGTAACTGACGTAGAAAGAAAGCATGAAGAGGAATTTGTTTCATGGTTTGAACATACGGTATTACTGTAAAGTTTCATTTTATAATATGAATTTCATACCACTAAAAACTATCATTTTTTTATATAATAATATTTATTGATGTAGGTTGTATCAAAATATGTTAAAAATTCAGAAGAAATTTCACCAGAACTGTATGCTCTGGCATGTGGTCCGTCTAGGCGAGCCATCCAGTACTCAGGATGTTTGGTGCGTGGATATGGATTTCACACAGCTGACAGAGAAAGATATAGGAAAACTCAAAATTGTGGGGTTGTAGTCGAAGGAAGTCATGGGGATGATAACATTGACTTCTATGGAATTGTGAAAGATATTATAGTGTTAAAATATGTGGGAGGATATATGGTCTGGTTGTTTAAATGTAATTGGTGGGATGTCTCAAATCCTAGGTTGGGAGTGCGTAACGATAATTACTTTGTGAGTGTCAATACATCTCGCACATGGTATGAGGACGATCCTTTCGTTCTCGCTTGCCAAGCGAATCAAATATTTTATTTAGATGATCCGGAATATGGAAACCCATGGCGGGTAGTGGAGAAGTTTGCACCAAGAAATGTATATGATACTATTCCAGAAACAGAAAAACCTTCAGAAGAAGTTGATACTCCAACAAATGAAGAAGCATATCAAGAAAACGAAGTAGGCATCAATCTATTTGTTGATCTCAGCCAATATGATATGGTCTCATTACATAGAGAAGATGTTCAACCCGAAGTAATTGAGGGTGAAATATCAGAAGACGATGAATCAACTGAAGTGTCTAGCGAGGATGAGGGTGATTGGTCTAGCAAAACAGATAGTGAATAAATTTCAAATATCAATTTTTGTAAGTATAATTTGTTTAAGGATATCCATAATGTTTGTTTGAATAATAATTTGTTACAATTTCAAATAGATATGCCTCCTAAACGTAAAGCAACACGTGTGCCATCTCCATCCATTACTGATTCCCCGTGTGATTCACCTGTCATGAATAGTCAGCCAACACTATCAGACTCAGAACAAGGTATTTTATCAAATTAAATACTATAGTTTATGCTCAATTTAGGTAATATATCTATAAAATAAAAGTATTTAATTCAAATACTTGCTTTAATTACTGTATATAGCTGTTGTAAGCCAGCGTCGAGGTAGAGGCACTACGAGGGGTGTCTGCATAGAAAAAGTAAGGAAAGTTGGTAAAATTAAAGTTGATATTCCTGATTATCACACCGGTGGCTCTGGAGATTCAGCAGCATGGCTTGCTTCTTTTGTTGGTACGCTTACTCGCACGTATGCACCTATTGCTACATCCTCTTGGTCTAAAGTTCCACAAGAAGTGAAAAATCACATCAAAAAATGTTGTTTGGTAATAACCTACATCTCAAGTAACTAAGTATTATTCATGTTACTTTTTGAATATTTGGTATTTATACTAATTGTTTACAATTATTGAAAGGATGAGTTTGAACTTGATTTTGGCCGACGAAAGGATCGATTAACGGTTGAGGAGTTGATGTCGAATGCATTTCGGAGGTACAAAGGTCGATGTCATGCACATTATAAGAAGTTCAGTACTACAATAGAGGCGCGCCAAAATCCATTCCAAGCAATACCACCAAATGAATGGGAGAAGGTTTGTGATATGTTTGAAGATCCTGCCTATCAGGTAATTTCGCTGCTCTATTTTTTTAATAGAATATTATGATAGATGTATTAAACATATATATATATATATATATTTATTATTTTTTTAGCAACGGAGTACTGTAAACAAAGCAAATAGATCAAACTTGAAGATACACCATCATGCGGGTTCTCGATCTTTTCATTGTTTGTCTAACAAAATGGTAATTTATTCTACTCCCTATTAAATATTAACATATAATACACTTTTCTGATTTAAGTTCTAATATATATATATTTTTTTGTAGAAAGAAGAAAGTCCTGCTGACTATGATCTGACCCAATTGTATGCAAAATCACATAAAAATCGTGATGGTGTTTGGACCAGTCCCGAAGCAGAGGCAAATTATGTAAGTTTAAGTTTCTTTAATTCCATTGTGACTATAGTTTTGTTACTTATACTAACTAATATGTTTTTGTTTTTGTAGGACAAGATGATATCTCTCAAGGAAGTTAATGCGGATCCATCTGATGCATCATCTGTCAACGATGTTCAGATCATTTCTCAAGTTCTTGGATCACGTTCTGGATATTTGAGGGGCTTAGGACGTTGCGTTAAACCATATTCAACATCATCATCCTCTTCTCAAACTAGATCGAATGACGACAAAACTAAAAAATTGGAGGAAGCAGAACTTGAAATAGAGCGATTGAAGTCTAAGGAAAAAGAGTTACTGATCAGATTAGATCAAGCAGCAGATCTTGAGACAAGATTAGAAGAGAACATGCAGAAGAGATTGGAGATGGAGGTACAAAAAGCTATGCTTCAGTTGCAGTCAGTTATGTCACAAAACTCTACACCACCACCATAATTGTAAAACTTTTTTTTTCTTTAGGGTTAATACATTATAAAGTTTCAAAAATTTGAACAATTGACATTTGAATTATATTTTGTGTAATACTAATATGGTATTTTTAATTAATTTGGTTTTGTTCTGTATGTTTCATACCGTTCGAACGGTAAAGAACCAATTCTAAATCCATTCGAATAAACAAATAACCATTCGAACAAAAAATAACCCATTCGAACGAATATCACGGAATACAGTTCGAACGGACGTAATTTACATTCGAACAAAATTTATTGGTTCGAACAGTATCAAAATTTATTGGTTCGAACGAACTTTATTTGTTCGATTCAAAATTTTATTTCGTTCGAATGGACGGGTAGGTTCGAACGGAAAATATTCCATTCGAACACTCATTTCGTTCAAACAGTATCAAATATGGTCATTTGTTCGATTCAAAATTTTATTCCGTTCGAATGAACGTGTCGGTTCGAACGGAAAAATATTCCATTCGAACAAGATATTGAGTCGAAATTAGTTCGTCTCAAAAAAAATATCCGTTCGAACGGTTTCGACTGGTTCCGCACAATTTCATCCCTAAAAGTGATTTTTGGAGACGAAATTCAAATTTCGTCTCCAAAAACATTTTGAGACAGCCTTTTAGAGACAAATTAGAGACGAAATTTTTTCATCTCCAATTCTTTTTTAGGACGAAATTATGATTTTTTGAGACAAAAGTTTTTGTCTCAAAAAACCATTTCTCTTGTAGTGTAATGTGGTTTTAATCGTTGGGAAATTGTCATGAATTTTACCGGCGATATTCGATATTGACACAGATTCGATCTTCTAATTACTATACATGATGTAGATGCATGGAAGAAGGACTTCTGCGATTTATTTATTATGGCGCTAGCTTCGCATTATCGATACTGCTTATGTTAATCTTTTCATGTTGTTAATCTATAATATCTAAAAATTAACATTATCGATACTGCTAGCTTATAATGTTAATCAATTTCTGCATTATATATTAATTACATCGTACGTATATACTAGATGATCAGATCAGTAGTAGATGCAGTCTGTCTTCGAACTCTAGGGTTTCAAATTACAACCAAATAATTATATTAATTAATTACAATCTGATAATTAAACATGTTAGTTTGGCATTAATCCTTATAAATTCGAATTTCTCGAGTACTAAGTTCTTGATGAGTAATCAATTGCATTGACCTACCAAATAGAGCTGTTAGAAATCCCTGTTATACTCAGTGGGCTATCTAGGTTAAGCTTTAATTGCCTTTTAAATTGCTCTAATCAAAGAAACTCTCCATTATAACAACCAGCATGATTAGATATCATGTGGGCCTTTAGCGTAAAGATGAGACTAGAGTACTACTTCTGCTTTTGATTTTGATTTGAATATATTCCATGCATTTTCTTTGCCTAAACATTAATTAAAGATCATCAATTACAGAACTAACTAATTAAGACCAGTGAGCTGTAGCTAGTGATCAAATTAATTGATCATTAAATTGATATCCTACTGATCATCCCATGACAATTAATCATGACGTACGTCGAGGCTACCTGACGGCCTTAACAAAGGAAAAACTAAAACGAAGTCGTGTCAGCTTTTAGTGAGACTAGACTGCGTATAAATCAACATATATAGTAATTAGCTTGTATACCCAAGGGGGGCAAAAGCAAGAATGTACGTACTCGGAAATTGTAAGATCATCGACTCGGAAAAAATTGTGAAGGTGTTTGCGACATATTTGCTTGCATACGGTACTAGTCGACATGATATATGGTGCAGTCTAGCTTCCTTGATCAAGTTGGAGGTAGAGTAAGGTCATGATCATGATCAAATGCTACTGATCATCATGTGTCCATAGATATATAGGGTTTAAAAAGATCTAAGTGATGACAATTGAAACCCTTTTCTGGGGAGATAATATGGGAAAATCACATGCTGTAATGCATCAAGGAATACGTATTCGAATATATATTATATCACTTATGGTTATATATATTCATCTAACATTCGCATCCCCGGCCCCTTCTTCTTCTTAGTTACTCGATCGATCCAGCTGGTACTTACTTACACACCGAAGCTGAAATTTCTTGAATTAGATAGAAAAGTGCCTCTTTTGATCATTATGGAAAGGAAGTAGAAGGGCTCATTAGGTCTAATAATATAAAAAGATCACAATAATTTCTTCTTTTTTTTCATTTTTCCTTGATACACAATTATAGAACACAAGGCTGATCAGAGTCTTCTACACAAGTTATAAAAGCTCGATCATCAACAGCGATCACAAACCAAAAAGGAAATACACTTCAGCTCAATACATGGAAATCCATTCGTATATATATCAACGATTAAAACCCAGAAATTAAAGGTACACTTCAATTCACAAGATGAAAACCCATTCAAAATATATATTACCTCTATCTCCCGCTTGAAGATGGTGAAGCACGCTCGAACCCTACCTCAGTCGACGTCGACTCCACTTCCCTTCTGTGGAAGTTTCTGTGGCAGCCGCAGGCAGCACAAGTAAACGCAGCGCCCGTCCCTTCCTCCCCACTAGCCATGAACTCCCTGCAGCCATCAACAGCATAACCTCCGATGCTAGCTGCGTGATTCTTTTGGCACTCCCCATATCTCACGGTCCGAGCGGTGGCAGATGAAGTTGTGGAATTTCCGGAAGGTTCTTGTCTTCTCAGGACTACTTGCCGCTTCCTCATTTTGCAAGATCTTAATTCTTCTCCAAATTTTCTGAAAACTGATGGAACCTTTTGACTGATTTACTGAGTCAGAATTTGGAGATGGGAAGAGAGAGAGAGAGAGAGAGAGAGAGAGAGCTGGAGGTTATGTCTAAGCCTAACTCAGCACTATATGTAGCACATATGTAAATCTGATCTTTACCTTTGTTGCAAATAAGCACAGCCCATGTATTGCTGTTTTGTTTTAGATAAGTTGGTTTTAGTACATAATTCATTTTCGTATTTTTTTTTTCAGTATCAATATATGGTCTTGGTGAATTGATTGTCCAACCACCCGACTACTCAACAGACACAGTGCAAAACAAGATGCCCGCACGGATAAGCCAAACCCTAAAAATGAAGAAAAAGCTTGCTTTCCACCCAAAATAGTGATTGGTTTGTTTTAGAATGACCAGCTAAGAAGCATATAAACCTAAAATGTGGTGTGGCCCTATCTGATACAAAAAGGGCAGGTTTGTGGGGGTGCTTTGCTACGATATGTTGCACAAAATTTGTTTAGCTTGACCTAAAACCGTGAGTATGATAGGTAAGCTTGCCTAAACTGTACGGAAAGACCACTACCTTGCATCTTTGTTCACATGTAAGAGAATTCAATGTTGTCGTGGAGAGAAGTTTTCCTTGTAATCCTTTTGTCAAATGAACTCAAAAGCTTAAGTCTGAGCTATTACCCTTTTTTTCCTTATTTCCTTTTTCTTAATCTGCTTTGATAAACCTAACAACCTCGTAGGTAAAAGGACAAAGACATGATATCATGCGCGCAACTGGCTCTTCATGATATTGGACAGAAAGCTAGATCTCTTTTAAGTTTAGAACCTATGGACTAGCTATCTAGCTACTAATTCCTACGTGCACTGATAGAATAGAAACCAATGCAATTCTGTAGATGCATAGCTTTTTCCTGTAACTTAATCCTGACCTTACTCTATAAGTTTACGTTTGAATTATATCGGGCACTATTTCTAGTACTACATCCACAGCTAGCACACCTTGGCTTTTTCTTCAAGTTCTTGTTGACAAAGAACATTATCGAATGACCTATATATCCGAGAGTCAATTGGTAAGCCATAGCTTCAACTAAGAGATAAGGAGATTAGGTGACGACAGAATTGTATCCGGCTATATATCCTATCTTTCTGGCAGATTTCATGTGCATTTGTAGGATACGAATCCATCCCTTGTCTGCCTTTTGCCTTCATAATTCGTTGAACTTTTTATGTGAATGGTTCTAATCCCCGCCTAGACCTCTGTTCGTTCAAGTTGTATCCCATCTGATGATGATATCCAGTACGTGTGTTTTTCCTGTAAATCTTGGTCCCTCAAGCCAAGCTGATCTATCAGAATGAAGGATCTTCTCTTTTGCCAATTCCATCATCATGAACAATTGCAATCATAGAAAAATGGTTTCCAGGGTATATATAATATTATATCTAGCTTCTAGATGAAGTTTATACGTACAGTGGACAAACGAGGTCGCTCTGAGCTGATCATTGGCTGGAAAATTTAGGTTCCAGAAATTTTGTTACTTGCGTAGAAAAATCATGAGAGTCTGAATCATCAGTCACCACAAGTACGTTTTGAGAAATCATAGAAGAAAGAACAAATCTTACCTCCAATGACCGCAACTTCCGAGGATCGAATCCACCTATAATTGCCATGAGGTTTGTTATAGACATATTTCACAGCTTTACACATACGATCATCTGCAACCAAAGAATTGTGTGACTAAGGAATTGTAGGGAACGCCTCCGATCTCTAAGTTAGTGATCACAATAAGAATCTCATTTTCTAGACAAATGAATCCGATAATCTTTACATACCTGAGGGATATCTATATATAGACTTTATGAGATTTTTGTTACCATTTAATAGTAGGCTTATTTGTTATTTGAGATTAAAGTCTCGGGACGTAGAGTATAATCAAATCCAAATGATCGGATAGCTCTTCTTGTCCGGAATATTCTCAATCAGTAATCTCTTCAATAGTTGAGATGGATGGGGCTCTCAGGGGGTGGGTTATTGGCTCAAGTTGCAGCCCAAGCCCATGAAGCAGCCCAATAGGCCTTGGAGTGGTATTGAGCCCTTTCCAAGGTTCCTTCATATACATGATTAATGTTTACAGCAAGAACAATATTTCTACATCGATATATATACAGCCGGGGTATAACAAGGAAAAACCAAGTAGGTGAGAGTTTCTTAGCAAGTAATGTTAGGTATAAGTTTTAAATATACAAATTTTGTTTAAGTCTTTCGTAAAAATGTGAGCCTACAAAAGAAAGTGAGTTTTTCACATTTTTCTATAATAGAGTTTATTTTTTTATACAGAACTTGTGCGAGCATTTATAGCTTTTATATATTATTTTTCTTTCGTAATAAATTGGCCAAGAGGACTATCTGATATTGAGGACCAGTAAGCACACTATAACTTTTTTAAAAGAGTTCTATTGTTCAACACTAATCGGCTTTCACTATGTATGTATCAATTAAGGATGCCTCGAGGCACATTGACGAGTACATAATGATTTCTAGCCATAAATGTTTCACATGATCCTCGTTTTTTTAACAACTCGTCTCGTACTGTTAGGTGCAGGATTTATGGATCGAATTTGGGCGTTTAATTACCCATCATTGACTATAGAGGAAAAGCATCTTATGAACTAAGAGATAAAAAGAAAATAAAAGTGGAATCAACCACGGCCGATATAATTAGGCCGTGATTTACGTGATTTGACAACGTGTATACGTCTATATATACAACTTTAAAGAATTTTGTTTTAGATGACAATTCAAGATATAATAGTGTTACGGTCATATATTATACAATATATAATAAATCCTTATCAGCAGGTCCAATCAGATCAAGAGCTAAAACAGATGATCATAAAAAACATCAATATTTGATTAGTAAGTAAAATACTTAATTCATATGTTATATTAAACTACTTGTATTCTCCATTTCAGGTTAATTACTTTAGAAATTCACCCAATTTACAATAATTTAGACTATATATTAATTGATTACAAGAATTTTAGGCAATCACTGACAAGGAAATACACTGATCAGTACTATATAATATTCTTAATTTCTATATAAAAATTGAAGTTTGGTTTTTTGGTTCATATAAATCATCTAACATTTATTTTTTAAAAATAAATACTTAAAAAGCCATCTATGCCAGCTTTATGGTTTATCATGTAGATTTAATGGGAAGACTACGTACCTTTATACATACCCTCTCAAACTGATCTAATTATACATTAGTCCTTTGAGGATATCATGGTCACCAAACTAGCAAATTTGTCACATCATCTTGCAACTTTTGCACTCTTTTAAGATCGTAACACATCACCTATACGTAACACGTCATCTTGCAACTTTTGCTCTCTTTTAAATCTTGGCATTAATGCTAGCTGACTCTGCATGTCGCTATTTTTCATTAAATCTTGGCAATATTGCTAGCTGACTCGTGTCAAATTACAACTTAGTGTTTCAAATTGGTGGCCGGGTGGAACTTTGATAGTACTTTAATGGTCATAGCACTATATAAGATATTGGGGTTTAATTTGATGGGATCAAATATAATTTCTTTAGATTAATTTACATGTAAGATTCCAATGCGTAAGATGTCTGACCATGGGATCACATCATAACCCCTACGTACGTACCCTATCATGCATATTATACGTACGTTTGTTAATTCTAGATTTTGTACCAAAAGTCGTGAACAATATTAATTATACAATTACTATTAATTATACAATTACCAACAAATTAGTAATTGATTCCTAGTGTTAGATCTCGTAGAAGTGGCTTTGCATCCATAGCCTAGACCTCTTCTTTTAATGCATCGATCATCATCAGTAAGTCAAATATCCCTCCTTTTCCCCTCCCCTGCAACATTTTAGCTATGTCATCAACATGATCTCTAGTCCGGCGCCTAATGGTGGCGCCTCTGTCATTCATGATAGAAGATTAATAAAACTTGTTACCGCTTTGGGTCATCATGTTGAAGATTTTTTGCTCTTAGAAAAGCCTTACAGACAGTGGCTAAAGTTCTCTTAATTTATAATCTCCAGTTCCATTTTTTTCCTGCTCTTTTTAATAGAGCAATTAGTTCAAATGTCCTCCATGAAAGGGAGAAGTAGCTCCTTCATACGGATAAATGCCAAAGAACAAAAAGATAAGCCACTATACCTTGACTAATTTGTTTTGTTTTTGCACTTAAATCAGATTCACGTCTCTGTCATGATTTAGAATCTAGCCATGGCAGCTAGCTCCGTTAGGGGCAGCTGCTATAAATGCATGCTTAGGTTTCTAGCTAGCTACATGTTAAGATCATTTTCCTAATAGGTCATGGAGTGAACGTCACGTCGCTTATATATAATGTTCGAATGGCGCGGCTAGGCATTTGAATCTAAATCTGTCCCACATGCCGATCAAGCAGATAAATGGAATCTGCGTAATAACTTCGATATGCATGCATGCGAGGTTGCAGCTTGAATACGTCAGATCGAGATTTTACAAAATTGAGAATCATGAGGGGAGGGATTGATCATTACTCTTAAGATAGAGAATATGTTTTATGGAGAGAGAGAGAGTATATGATAATTAATTACCAGCGAAAAATATTAGCAGGAAATCAATAATATTAAAGATTAGGAGAGGATACAATATAGATTTGAGGGTTGACAGGGACTTATGAATATGATGATGATGATGGCGTACTACTGCCTTGGTAATAAAGAAAGCTGAGGCCTTGTGCTTCTCACCAACCCAACCCGTTTTGGATGCCCACAGTAAAAGGCCTTGTATAGTCATGTTTATGGCTTTTGGGGTCCTTTGATTAAAAACAAAAAAAAAGGCATCTTAAGCTTCAATTATAAATCACACAGATATATATTTCGCATATTGTGATGGAAACTGACAATATTAGGATCACACATTTCCCTTTCCTAATTGTGATGGAAACTGACATTTTTAGAAGTCACCAAACAAGTCAGTGATCGAGATCATCAATGATAAAAGACTTAAATTGCGAGTGTTCACTTATTTTAGGGAAGTTGTTGTTGATTGATGCAACTTGACCTGCACCCTCCATTCAATTTTCCTGGTCCATGCATGCAACACCAATTTTTGGCACTTGTTAACCTCAGACTTTTCACTTACCTTTAGAATTAATTTTTAAATTACTAAATAGATCCATCGGTCTCATTGTATAAATAAATGGACGATATTATTGATTGTGGTCATGAATAAATAAACATATTCACTATATATATATATATTCCAACTACTCATACAAAAGCAGTACCCTTTAAACTTAATTAGCAAGAAATATGCGGTGGTTTCGGTCATGAATCGTCATGGAATTAGCTCATTCTTCTTCAATTAATTTTCTCTTTCTATTATTCCAATAAAGTTACAACCCTATTTCTCATTGCTTTTTCTTTGTAAAGAAGGCTATATCATGTCATGTGTGTGTGTGTCTGCTAAGGCTAAAGACAAGACAGATTGAGCCTTTTATATATATATATATATATATATATATATATATATATATATATATATATAAAATAAAGATGGAGACAGATAATATATACCACATGGGCTGCGTGACCACAGCTGCTATATATATATATATAATAAAATGCATGCATGGTGGGGAAGCCTAAATGATATATATATCTTTATGATGTGTATAAACTTGCACAATGTGGCTGCTTCTCACCAATGATCAGATGACAGAATATATAGACTTTTAAAAAGTAGCTTTAATTAGTACTTATAAGAGATATATATTATTATAATTAATCACTTAAACTATAAAAAAACTTATTTAAAAATAAATGATCTCATGATTTCAATATGCATGATTTTATAAATTCATAATATAATGAAGAATAGAATTAAAATAGCGAGATGATCACTAATTAATACTTATTGACTTTAGTTGACTTTGCCTGATCATCATCTCTCAGTACTGATCATTTGGTCATAACATCTGAAAAAGACATAAACTAAATTAATGTGGTGCAGTTGATAGATTATGAGAAAATCACATCTATTATCCTATGGGAGTAATATTGAAATGCTAATTTAATGAATATTTTACCATAATTATTGCATGTGGCATTAATAATATTTTTCGTCCAAATTCCTCCCTAACTCCCATCCAAAACAATTGTCAAACTAAGATCAGATAATAAAAGTAAATACATATTTATAATCTAATCGAATTTTCCTTCCAAACGGAAAAAAATTATGAATTCATATCTCTCTCTCTCTCAACATTAAAATTTAGCAATTTCAGAATATCTAAATTATGCGTGGAATAACTGATTAAGAAACGTTATTATTTAGGTTGCGTTTAGATAGTAAAGTATTTTTAGATATTCTGTTAATAATAATAATAAAATAATAAATAATAATAAAATATTCTAAAAATATCTAAATATCCAAACTAGACAATCTCAACTGATTGGGGCTGAATGTATGCATATAATCTAAACTAATTACGTACAGTGCTTAGATTTCCCATAAATTGTGCGTTCCGCTCCTTAAAGCCCACCGCTAGCATGTGGGCTTAGGTTAAATTGATAGGCTACCTTTTAATAACAATACGAATAAAAGAAAAAAGAAAATACACTTTCTAATTATTTAAAATCATAATTTGTTCTGTGCATTTCCTTGATCATCAATATAATGAATTGTACTTGTATCCATGCCAACTCTCTCTCAATTTACGCCGTATATAATGTATATCACAATTCTTTAAAATCTCAATCTCGTCCAACATTAGATATTCATACGAAGTCTATTAATCCCATTTAAAAAAAAAGAAAAAAGAAAAAAACCACATTTTCAGTAGTTGACGCCCCCGTACGTATTCTAGAAAGTTATGGGTTCGTGTCATAATACATAGATACCTGCAAACAAATTGAAGTAAACGTTTTAAGGCTGTTGATGCAAATTAAAGGCCAAACCACCAACAGATTATTAATGTTGATGACTTCAGACGTTCCTGGTAGACTTTGCGTCTTCTGAGTAGTACTGGTCATCTCTTCCACCATAAAAACGAGAGAATCGGCATTTTCCATACACCGACGCGACTGATCGAAAGCAATTCCGAAACCATTTTCTTAATTTGGTACAAAAAGTTATTGCAGGCCCCCAAAGGAACATGCATGCATGCTATGTTTGTTTTCTTAGTTAAAATAATAATAATTAAAAAAAAAACATCTTATATATATGCATGTATGCTAGCTAGCTAAGATATCCGAATCGGCCAATTGGGACATGATGATCATAAGCTAACAATACGCGGCACATGCTGCATGCATGAAATAGTACTTACGGCGCTTACAAATTAGTCATGCCTGTAGCCTTTGGGGCACATGATCCTGTCTTTAGATCCAGGTTAGTTGATGTTTCTCTTGTTGAAAGGAAATGAGCTTAGGATCATTAAAAAGTGTTTGAATATCAGCTTGACACCCTGTAAGTTCACTATAAACGATGTCTATATATGTTCAGGAAGGATCGTTTCAATTGCATATGGGATATCGGTCTTGACTTTTGTAGTATCTAATTTGGTGGCCTGTTTTTTCTTACCAAAGCTTTTTACGCCATTAACTTATGGCACGAGCAGAGGGGGCAAGCATTTAATATATAGGCTGGTCTTCAATGCCAAAGTTGATTTTTTTGTCCAATTATATAAAAATTTAGTGCATGGCAGGCCATTTGATAATGGTGTTCATGAGGAGCTTATGGTTCTTTTCATGCCTTTACAGTATGATTACTTGCTTGGACGTAACAAAATTTATACAGCTTGCAAAACAAGTGACTTTCAAAACCTTTCACATGTGCATTTAAGGCCAATATGCACATTTCTAAGGCAACTTCTGGCTATACAGCTCCTTACTTTCTAACAATAATTGGTGAACAAGCAGGTTTAGATCAGATGATCAGAGAGAATGAGATAAAGAGAGGAAAGTGATCAGTCTCAGGAATGCCAAGAGTATCTTGTGATGTAAGTTAAGGTGTTGATACCTTTCAATCAAATGGGTCTAGCTAGCTAGATAGGGTTCCTTTTTTTTTTTTAATTTCTTCGAAATATATGGATTAAAATCATCCAACATTTCTGGTCTAAAAATTTTGTTTACGGGTTCCATGTCTTATTTAATTAATATGCTGGCCTAAAACCATAAAAAGGAAAAAAAAACATCAACTTTTTCAATCAGGGATCGAAGATTGCATAACTTTGAACAGCTAGCAGCTTACACTGTAATTTCCTGGTTGCCAAAATTCTGTTAAACATTTATGGAAAGCTATAAATTCTCTCCAAGCAGCTGGACATTTATTTCTCATTAACTTCACACGCAAGTCGGGTCGGCCCTTAATTAATAATGTTCTCTCTATTTGCATGACTTATAATTAGTTTAAACACGAATCAAATCTCACATAAAATATGGTTTAATACATTGTTCAAATATTTGAGTAATGTTATACACCACATTATCATTTTATTTTTATCTTATTCAGTAAGATGTGACACATTTATCATTATTGAATGATAAAGAAGCATGTAATAAATGATCATTCAATGGTAATAAATGTGTCACATCATACTTAGTGAGATAATAACATAGTGTATAGAATTTTTCTTTTAAAAAATGTAGGTAAATATAATATTCACATAAAAAAATTAATTTTTTAATAATAAACTATTATTTTTTAAAAAAAATGTACAAAATTTATACACATTAAAATTGTATATAATATTACTCATATTTCAATTGCGGAAGTAGTATAAACGATAATTATATTTTCTAAGCAAATATTAGGGTTAGGCCGGGTCCCGGGACTGCCCATAAAAATAAAAATGGGGTGAGGGAACATGCGTCCCGCACCTAATTTCCATGCTTGAGGCGAGTGAGGTTGGCTACTTCAAATCAAAGGACCATTGACAAGTAGTAAAACTGTAGAAGAAAATTATTACCTAATATATATAAATCGTTTCACTGAGAACAGATACAAGACTGTTTAGTTTATTCTCAATCAAGAACATTTAATTACCCGATAATGTCAAATTTACACTGCTGTTCTAGCACTAAAGGAGTACCAAACTAAGACTGCCAAGGCATGCAACAGGATATCATTAGTTCAAGACCTAGAACAAAAAACTAAGCTCCAAATCCCCTAATAACCAGTACTTCAGAAAAGATTAGCACCGTCATCTAATGTGATATCATTTAGGAAATCTTTCCCTAGGCTAGCACCCTCATCAAACAGCCACTTCTCAAGCAATGAAAACGGCAGTTGGGCACATGAATCCGGCTTGCTTTCAGCTTGGAAAAGGGTTGCCTCAGGTGACATAGACTGTGAAGTATCAGAATGTGAAGAATCGAAAGACTCGAAACCAAAAAGAGAATCAAATGCCTCGGGTAGAATAAGGTCCTTGTCATGATTTGACTTCCAGCTTGGAGTTCCCTGATCACTCGATACAGAGTCTGTCCCACTCATGTTGTTGAAGGAATTTTGAGTCATTGCTGAGTTTGTTTGAGATGGCTTTGGGGGATTTCTCGTCCAGCCTTTGAGCAACCGGGATATGTTCTCTGTGCTTGATGCATAGGTTGATGATTGAGCCGGATTTGCATTAGACCATACATCAGACGACTTCGATCCAGACATGTAGCTTGGTTTCTCTGGGGATAGGGCCTCACGAAGAGCCTGCTTGGCCATGTGGATATCAGTTTGGAGCCTTTTTTCCCACTGACCTCGGGGCATTTTCTGTGAAGCTGAAAGGCCATCTCTGGGATGGCCTTCTAGTCCTGTTTGAAGCTTTTTAAGCTTCTTATTCAAGTGGGTGTTCCAGTAGTTTTTAATGTCGTTATCTGTTCTCTGTGGGAGGTATGAAGCTATGGCTGCCCATCTGCACCATAAACAGCGCACTATAAATCAAGCTAAAGAATCCAAAATAATTTGGCTGTAAAGAACTTCATATTAATTATTCTTAATTGAGTTTGTAATGAAGAACTTGAATAGCCCTTAACGTCACCCTATTGGGATTAGAAATTCTGAAAATATAAATGGCGCCCAATATTGAAGCAAACATGAGAGAGAAGTGGTGGCCTGGGGGTGTTACCTATTGCCCAAAAGAGCTTGGAGGTGGATTATCGTCTTCTCCTCTTGGTCTGTAAAGTTACCACGTTTGATCCCTGGCCTGAGGTAATTAGTCCATCTAAGTCTGCAACTCTTACTACATCTAAGCAACCCTGAAAAACCCAAATAGATACGAGTAAGATTAATGATCATCTAACCGAAATGCTTCAAGATGCCCAGACGGCCATTAAAAACGAACCGTTAAATTAACTCCTTCAGTCAGCCAAGAAGGGGGAAAAGAAGAAGAAGCATCTTTCGATCTATTTGAATTTACCGAATGTTAAACCAAACCATAACAACACGTGCCTAAAAAATGATGTTGTAAAATCGAAAATGATTGAAATTTAACCTGTATTGGTAGGAACAGCCCTCCAATTCGAAGGACCGTGTTCTTGAATATAAGAGACTAACAAGATATCTTCTTCAGGAGTCCAAGGACCTTTCTTGACCCCCTCTTTATCGCAACAAGGAGGCCTACCCATTTCACCTTGTTACCTTCTCTTCGAAAGTCTTTCTAATTTCTTTAGATGATCAACTGATGGGTCTTCTTCCTCTCGAGTTCTTTAAATTTCTTTCTCGGATAAGCTACGACAATTGTCCAAGGAGAAGGTTTACTAGGTCCGCATAAATAGAAAATGAGGCCAAGCAGAGGTGGGGTTGAAGCTGACCTAAAAGAAATTTAAGAAAAAGACAAAAAAAAAACAAGAAGAAGCGAAGGAGTCAAAAGTTGACAGCAAGAGCATTAACTCCATCGCAAGCCAAAGTCAGCTGTGACAATCCCTCTTCTGCCTCGCAAAACCGCGTGGCATTCAATGTGGCTGCACTGGGCGGGGGGGAAACCCTAAAATCTGCTTCAAGCCTCAAAAATCCACTTGTCAAGAATAACGATGGAATTAATTGCTCTTTTTCAGTAATGCGACACGTACGTCAATATTATCATGTTGATAACGATTTGCTACGGGCTCATGATATATATCTTCCTCGTTGATAAAAAAAATAAAAGTTAGATCAACTGTACGAGCTATAGGGTTACGTATATAGATATCGTGCATGAAGTTAACCTAGCTATTCTAGCTTATAATAAGATTCCATAGATGAGACGTTCATATAATTCTGACGAATATTTTTAGTTTATTACCGAAGATTGAGAACATGATAAGTCATAACGACTTTCGAGTTTCTTTTAAAAAAAAAAATTTTCCAGTTGATCATCATCATGCAGATAATTTGAAAAACTTCGAAAGGGCATATATGCATGCACTTGGGAATTTAATTCTAAGGTGCCTGACCAATCAAGGGGTACTTTGAATTAATTATATATTGGTGGATGATGATCATGAGCCCGAATATTGCTGCATGGATTGTAATTCTGATTACGACTATACTAATCAATCAAGCATGCATTCAATAATTTTGAAGAATTCGATCCCGGTTCGAATTGCGGACATGAGACTTAATATTGCGACTTTAGAAGCGCCGGCAATTAATTGTGTCAAGGTTGGGGGGCCACTAGTATATGGGGGAACATGCTCTTTCATCGTGTTGGACGGTATTCCCATATTCCCCAGCTATTAGTCCTGATCATCTCCTAGCTTAATATATTTTAATCGTCGGAAAAAGAAAAGAAAAAAAAAACAGTAGGTCATGGCATACGTAAATATTATTGCATTATAAGGCTTGTAATTAATGGGAAAGGATCGAGCAGTACTAGTACTACTACTTGCTTATGCATGAAATTTCGTAATTGAGTCAAACTATTATTTGGATGCCCATAATATATATTTATTGTGATTGTAATTTGGATCATCACAATAATTTTTTTTTTTAAATATATATAGGTAGATTTTGTATTTAATATATATTGAATTTAATATGCGAGTGTACGTTACTCCTGCGCCCGATTTTTCACTATATTATGTACATGTAAAAAATTACATTGTATGTATCATGTCTATCTCTTTAAACTAGTAAAAATATTTAACATAATAAATATATATATTGTTTAAAATAAAAAAAGAAGGTACGTACGTCGATCGGAATCCAATATTCCTAAATATTCCGAATCCAGGTTTCGTCTTCGTAAATATTATGACTACCTATATTATATGATTGGATTATATTTCCCGACAAACGAAATGCATGCGAAATAGTCAAACGAATTCTTTATCTTTATATATATATATATATGGCATTTTTTTTTCTCAAGGAAGCAAAAGGATCTATAGATCAGATAATTTAATTGGAAATGGAAAGTTTGCAATTAATTTCATGCATAATCAAAAGGTAAAAGGAAAAAGAAAAAGAAAAAAGACTCATCGATCGTCTCATTATTCTAGAAGGTAGGTTGGATATTTGAATTGCAATTAAGGATGTAAAAGGACATGCACGCAAGAGATCAACATTTACGTGGCCTGTACGTCCAGGCCAATTTTTCTGCCAGCTGAATTTGAAATTTGCTCACCGACTCTGAGGACAAAACAAAGGAGTTCACAGACAAAACATCGTGGTCAAGATGCAAATTAGCCTTCCTTTGCCGGCCGGATTATGAGCTGTCCCATATATATCATGTTGCTCGCAGTGCATGCATGGTTATAAACTGATCTCCAGTACTCCAGTAAGCATGAAAAACTTACCTTGCATGCATCCTCACGATTAAATGGTCATGCCTGCTGGCTACTCCAATTTGTTTCTTATAGCCTCGAGCTTTTACAATGAACAGCATCTCCTTTTAGAATCTACTCCTCGAGTCCTAAATGGGAGAAGATCATTGAGATTTTTGCGATTTTCTATTCCAATCTGTAACATCTTATGGCAAGCCCAAATTGATATATATCTTAATGATCTATATTTTAAAAAGATTAATCAATGATCTAATTGAAGTCCGATTAAAATTATTATAAAGAACATTGTCTAAGTAAACATCATGATATTTCATACCCCACTTTTATCTTTATCATTGTGTCCCACAAACAATATTATTTCTAAAAATTTCAAAAAAATATCCCGATTGCAGAAGAGTAGACGTGGATGGCTGCTCGTTAAGGGAGGAGTAATAACTAGCAAGGATGGAGGAGGCGGATGTACAGGTGGTCGGGCAGGACTGGCCCGCATTGGGCTTTGATTCATCAATTATGAAAATGATAGGTGGTTAAATGGCAAAGCCAGACTCTTCGGCACTATTAATATTTTGATGGAACCGCCTAATTAATAGGCCCCCAAAAAAGGGGTCCCATGGGCCACCTCCTTCCCTCCCTTCCAATTTTTTAGTGGACTTTTGATAGTGTTTATGACGAAAGGCATGGTCAGAAGTTGTCTTAAGTCTTTGACTTTTGATTTCTTTCGTGGCTTTTAATGAAATTAGTCGATAAAGATTCGCGATCGATCGATCTTATCAGCTTTCTGTATGCTATGTTTTGCTTTATTTATTTTTATCCTTTCTATCATTTCCAAAGCTTTTTTCTTTTGTTTTTTGAAGGTATATCATTTTCAAAGCTTTAATCATGAATAATACGAATGCGATTCAGATTTGTTATCATATAAATGAGTTTGGATGAGAATAGATTGATTTTTTTAATCTAAATTAATTGAAATAATTTATTTTTATTTTATTTTAAAATTATAATTTTATTATTTATTTATAATATTGATATTTTTCGATATACTTATATTTTTATTATTATGATTCTAATTTTAGACCTATGTTCATAATTGTTATTATTGGATTTGTAATATTGGTTTTATTATAGGGTAAAATCTAAAATATTGATATTTTTTGTTAATATGTAGTTTTATTATTATTTTTTTAAAATATTGTGACTATTAATGAATATATATTTTATATTTTATATTAGATTATGTTAATCAGGTTTAAATGGGTTATGTGAGTTAGTTCAACAATTTTATATAAAACGAGTTGAAATGGGCTGTGTTATGTTGACTCATTTATAATTAATTACTAAACGGGTCAAAACAAGTTGGGTCGTTTTAGAGTTTGAATGCCTGACCCATTTAGCTTAATGGATCATGTTAAGGTTGACTCATATAGTTGAATATCTATGACTTGACACGACACGAACGCGACCCTCAAAGATGAATTGCCACCCCCAGCTTTAATTGATTAAGGTTATGTTTGGAAACAAAGATGAGAAATCTCATCTCATCTCTATCTCATCTCATCATTACATCTTTTTCAAATCCCCATACAAAATATAATAAACAATTCAATTTTTTCAAATTCTAATTTAACTTTTTCAAATCCCAAAATAATAATAATATTAAAAAATAATATTTTAAACTTTCATCTTAACACTATTCACAAAATTTTTAAAAATTCTCATCTTATCTCATCTTCCAAGCATAACCTAAATTGCAATCAAGCGCTATCTGTTTTGTAATTCACTACTTCTCTTAATTTATTTCTTTCTTTCTATTGGAAATGTATCATTCTATCCATCATTCCTACACTACACATCACACTTGATATTTATTTATTTATTTATTTATTGTTTCATTCTTGTTAAACTAAAGGAATTTTTCTACTCATTATCTAAACACCACGTATTTGATAAGAATAAAAATAAAAATAAAAATAAAAAAATCAAGCGTGGTGGGTGGTGTGAATATGATAAATAGAAATTTTCATTGAAAATATATCAAATAGTCATGAAAAATGTACTTACAATCGTGACAATGCATGTGCCGGTAAGAGATTAGATTTTGGGAATGTTTAAGCAAATTAGCGTATATCACTTTTCAAACTGAATATGTTATTTATGATAAGCAAGAAATTAAGTGATAAATATTTGAATCTCAAAGTTCTAAATTCTCAAATGATTACATTCCGACCATTGGGTTTGCAAATAAATATCTATGTTATTTATTTAAAGGATAAATAAATATATAATATTTATGCATATATTTATATTAGATGCTGATTTCCTATCATGATTCATGAGCATTTAATGACGGGGTGGAAAAGTTTAAAAGGGGACAAAATAGTTGTCGGCTTTCATCGTATTGGTTGAAAGAAAAAGATGAGAGGAAGGAAAGGTCGTCTTTGCTTTCAATTATAAAATCTCTAGAAGCATATATATATATTAACAGCCAATTTTAATTTAGATAGAAAAATGTTTTGTATATAACAAAATTTTACAAAAATAAACTTACAATTGTTTTCTTTTGATAAGTAGAAACGTGTCTTTTATGAGAAAGTCGAATAAAACATCATTAATATCAGAAAATAGAGATTATCCGTATATAATCTTTCACAATCTGATTTGATGCTTTATAAGCTAGAAAAAAAAATGAGAAAATCAAGACGAGGAATAAAAAATCATGATCTGTAGCATGATTAGGACAGAAAATTTGGTAGGAAAGAAAAAAACATAGGATCCCTACTTTGTATGATATGTCTATACTAACTTGACGATGAAATTTCTTATATAATAAATAAAAAATAAAAGTAGGTGATGAAGCATATAGAGCCCAGATAAAGCTCACTTAACTGGGCTTGAGTTTCTCCCTCCTCAATTGGCAAGCGATGAATTGTCACCAACCATTATTGGGCCGCGGTTGGTCACAATTCTCGAACCCATTCAAATAGAGAAGCTGCACTTTTGTTGTGATCACAAGGCTCGGCCCATTATACACAAAAACATTGTACTTTTTTTTGGGGGGGGGTTTGGTGGTTGTCAAGCATAGTATATGAATTTGATATGATTCTAAATGTGTGAGAAATGCTTTAATTATAAAAATATTTTATAAAAATAAATTTACAAACTGACGTGATTTGATATAATTTATTCGATTATAAAATTAATTTTATTATAACACAGATCTAACGTATCATATGAAACTATATTAGATTATAAATTTATTTATTTTTTGAAATCTTTTTATAATTATAATACTTCTCAAATGAGTAACAAGCCAGTACAATGAGTACCTTTACTAGTTAGTTCCAAATGTGGAAGCCGCACCACTGACTAGAATAAACCTGCTCCTTAAAATCTTACCTTTCATGCATGATAATGCACGAGCACCACTTGTATCTGTTTTCTCCCAATATATATATAAATATATATATATATATATATATTTATATTGAAGCAAGTGGAAAGCTTGGAACAATAACAAGGCAAGAGCGGTTATTATTTCCTCTGTATTTTTCGGACTATGGAACGATAACAAGACCTTGAAAGTTGAAACTATTCCTTGGCAATTTGCTGAGGAAATCTAGAAGTGAATTAGAAGGTTTTGAATAGGGCTGGCTCTGTTTTATTTTTTTTATCTGAAAAGTTCAGCAATTGTTGGGTCAGGTCCTCGTCTTCATCATGCACGAAAAGGTTGACACAGATTGGCATGGGCAGCGTTGTTTGTCTGCATCTGATCATGATATATTTGAGGTCGGAAAGTAAGAAGATGAAATTCCTTAAATAATTCTCTAAGAAATCTCCAATTTCGATTTCTTCCTTTGAAACTTATATTATTATTATTATTATTATTGGCTACTGCATGTTACGTCTTCCTCTAGATAAGACCTCTCAGGAGCCTGATTCCCTGAATGACCTTCTCTTCCACGCGGTTTTAGAGAGAAATTGTCTGTGTTTTTTGTTTTTATACCTCAGAAGTTGGTTTTATATCTCATAAGTTGGTTTAGAATCCACGGAACAAGTTATTTTTATATTTTATATTCTTGTTTGGATGGGTTGCCTAAAACCAAAATTGACTTGGTGAACAAGGATGGACATTGATTGACTTGGAAAATGTCGGGATGTCCTAAACAAGAATGCTGTGTTGGAATTTACGTTGGGAATTTGATCAGCGGGAGCTGGAGGCCACCTTTTGGGCCTGAAGTCCAGTTCCCATGGCCTCTTACACATCATCGGTACCATCGTGTGTCAAGAAGATTATAATACCTCAAAAATATAATATATGTTGTGTTTCGTATAAAGCCATTTATTTGATCAATCTAATTTGCACTTTGATTGTTTTGCAATTCGAACTCCGAAATTTTGTTAAAAATCTCATGACCCAACTCTTATATATATATATATATATATAGATAATCGAACTCTTAAGACTCTCTCATTCTTTGATGTTAATTTGGGATATACGTATCATAATACTATTTGCATTTGCAATATGGTAGTTATGTACTTTTTTTTCGAATGTAATCGTAGAGTTTGAATATCTTATCATTACACCTCATCATCCCCATGAGGGGAGTAATCATTGGGTCTGGGCTGGACCAAACGAACTAGCCCAAGTTGCCCGGAGGGCATAGGCTAGGCTAGCCGAGAAGGCCCATAGTAAGAAGGGAGAAGAAGATGTGCCTTGTATAGGGACCGGTCAGGAGTGCAGATTGCTCCTAACCACCCACAATCATCAAAGTGTCAGGATCAAATCAATGTGTCAGGAAGAACACTGACACCCAGGCACTGAAGGCAACACTAACGAAAGCGTCAACAATTCAGGAGCAGGGAGTTAGGGACAACCCCTTGCACTCGAGTATTGACAACGGGCTCATCTTACATGGCCACACTGCATTAAATGGAAGACGACACCAAGCATAGCGCAACCTAAAAAAATGTGTTAGAGGATGTCACGATCGAGCATAGGGTCTTGCCCCCTGACGAAAGGCTAACACAGAACGTGGTAGGGGGGACACAGGCAACACCCCCACGACTCGGCTGATAAGTACATTCGACACTTTCTTGAAACTCCTTTGTCAAAAGATTGTATTGGCCAAGTATATAAATTTCCTGTCACACCCTTTGGGGGAGTTCTCTCTCTGATTTTGAATATTTTTCTCCTTCACTTGTTTTGCTAAACTATCCTTGCAACTAACTTAAGTATCGGAGATACTACGGCCCCCAAGCCCCCCATTCTCGTTCTCAACACGATCTAAACCGAGCTCAACAGCGTGGAATTATCTAGACTGCGAAACGCGACATCAACAATCCCACCATATTAACCAATTAGAATTGAAAAAAAGAACCAATATATCATACATTAGTTCTTTTCTATATTTACTTCGGTAGATATGCTCTACAGGCACTTTTCCGTGAAAAAAGTGAAATTTTTTATTTAGAATAGTTATTATTATGCAATAGAAATTATTTATTCCCTTGTTTCTTGAAGGTGAAGAAGTGAAGAATTAGGTGGTCTGTACCACAATACTCTGTCCCTTAATATCGTACAAAGTGTATGAATTTCAGGTTTGTGATTCCCATTTCTTGATTGTTCCCAGGCTTGGTCCATAAAAGTTTTGGTTCATACTTTACCCAAATAATTATATAAAAAAAAAAAAAATCAAGAAAGGAAAACTTTTAAGTCCAAAGTTTATTTTTCAATTTTCACCCTCTTTTCTCCAACTACAAATAAATGACTAATATTTTTATCCAATCGCAAAATATTAGAATTTATATAAATATTATTATAAAAATATGACATTTTTTGGTATCATGAATGAATCGGTAATTTAAAACTATTAAATAATTATTTTATACTTTTACCAATATTTATTATTTCGACTCAAGATTAATGGGCATGGATACTTTCCCACCACCCACCGCAGCTATTGTGTAGGTTGGCCCCGTTTTCACACTCTCCAAACAGTCCTAGCTGAAATTTCCCACAACCAATAAATACACCGACCTGAATTTTCAACCTGAGGGATTATGTTTGGAAGTTTTATCTTTAATAAAATTCTCATCTCATCTCATCTCATCATTACAACCTTTTCAAATTCCTATATAAAATATAATAAATAATTCAACTTTTTCAAATCCCAATACAACTTTTTCAAATTTTAATTTAACTTTTTCAAATCTCAAAACTAAAAAATAATATTTTAAACTTTAAAACAAAATACAAAATTCTCATCTTACCTTCCAAACATAATCGTGCGTGTGGCAGATTCTTCTGTATATTAAAGACGTAAATTTTCAATTAAACCCCGTCCTCTCTCTCCAACGGATGATTCTTCTGTATTATATCACATAACGGTCCCCAGAAATGCAAGGGCTCTAAGCAACCAAAAGATTTCTTCAATCCCAGTAGCTGACATGTACTTTTCTCCCCCTCATTTCGCTGTCAATTCCGTCCGGTTCTCTGTAATTAGGTCAAACTTCAACTTCCTTTCGAGTCGGATATCCATGCAAAACTGAAATCTCAGGTTGAATTAGTGCTATTTTACGGGTAACGGGTCCTTTTTTTTGCGTGAAAATTTCAAAGCAGGAATCAGAGTTTCCATGACTTCCTCTGTTTTCTGCTGCGTTTTGCTTCAAAATGAATACAGAGATTGATGGTTTTATTTCATGGGTAGCCTTATGGAGTTTGTGCCCAAAACCCACTTTTATTTGTACAATATGGATTCTGTAAAAGGGGTTTTCTATCCAAAGATAGTTCTCTTTGCTGGCTTTCTCTGGGCCTCTGTTTCCAGCCTTTGCCTTACTCTGTTCGGTTTCCTGAACAGAGTCTTCCACAGGTATTTTAAAAACTTCTTTTGACTTCCAACATATGCGTATAATTCTTAATATTCAACGAATGATTCTGTTTTCCTTATTTTACAGAGACAAAAAAACTGAAGGAATATGTTCGCAAAAAAGCAATCAATCTAATTCCAAATGTAATGAGCCAAAAGCGGAGCCTGAGGTGGCATATTCCGGAATTTTTACACATGGGGGTGCAGGGTATGAAACTTTCGCGTCTGAATATCCGGATTACTCGAGCACTGGTTTCCAGGAAAGCCACCGAATTTATTCGAATCATACGGAACCAGAAGCGGAGGCCAAACTAGCGTATTCTGAAATTTTTGCTAGCAGGGACGCTGGGCACGATGGTTTGGATGCAATAGAGTCGGAACCCCCAAAGTTTGAGTTCAAATTCCGGTTTCCGACTTATGAAGAAATCAGTAGATTGGATAAAGGGAATAGTGAGTCCCTCGGTTTAGATAGTACCGCTCCCCCTACAAACACGAATAAATATGAGTTCTTGTCCGGGAAGTATTTTAGCCACTTCTTGGAGGAACCCAAAGTTGTAAGCTTTACAGTCAAAGAGTTCTATGCCGTTTCCACTAATCATTCGATTGAAAGTAGCGCGAGTCCCGAAAAAGATTCTATGCAGCAAAGTTCATTAGAAGAAACTGTTCATGAAAAAGTTTCTGAGACCCCCGTGGTGTCTGAGAGGCTAGAGGGTAGGACGTCTGCTGAGAATTCTCATTCTAGGAGAGAACAATTGGAGGAGTCGAGGAATGATTTTTGGGTCGAAGATAAGTTTCTTTCAGAAAAGGAAGACATTGCTTCAGATTCTGACTTGGACTCTGTTGATTCAAGTTTAGCTATGAGTCAATTAGTTGCTTTGACCAGCGATTTGTTTTTGTCAGAGAAAGATTTCGAGGAGAAGCACGAAGGAGGGGATGCAGGTTTAACTGAGGAAGACTTGGACTTGGAGGACATGGACTCGCAGAACTTGAATACTGGCTACGGTCCAGAAGACTTTGAAGGTGAAGATAATGATATTCTGGAAGAACTGCGAAAGCTAGAAGAGTCTGATATGCAGAATTCAGTTAATAGCGAAAGTAGTTCCAAGGATGAAGATTTTGGTGGCAAAGAAGGAAAACAAATGGCAGAAAGACCCAATTTTAACAGTTCATCGGAGTGGGATTCTGAGGATCCAAATGGATTGGAAACCTTGTGGGAACATCAAGATTTGATAGAGCAGCTGAGGATGGAGCTGAAAAAAGTCAGAGCAACAGGCCTGCCCACCATTCTCGAGGATTCCGAGTGTCCAAAGATAATCGAGGATTTAAGGCCTTGGAAGATTGACGAGAAGTTCCAGCATGGAGATCGAATGGGTGAGCTTTACAAGTTCTACAAGAGTTACAGAGAACGAATGCGGAAATTCGATATCTTGAATTACCAGAAGATGTATGCGATAGGTCAGTCACCTTTTCCCATTACAGCATTTCTTGTAATTTTTAACTTTTGATCTTCTTGATGAACTTCCACATTTTTTTTTGTTAATCATGAACAGAAACTTTTTGTAAAAGATTTGTTGGTAAAGTCTATCCATAATAAAGTAAAACATTCGAGTAATTAATTGACATGATTCATACAACCCCACCTCTGTCAATTTATTAAGTAGCCAACAAGGACCCACTAAATCTGGTTAGATGGGCATGGGGGGATGATGAATTTTCTCAGATTCCAACCAAGTATTAGAGAGATTTATGTCACCTACTAAATTAATATTCTTTTATGGGGAATTTTCTGTTTCTTTTTTGTTTTTCTCTTATCTTTTTCTTTGAAATTGAAAGAAATGTGCGTCCAAAAGCGTGTATATGAATAATTCAAGGAATTCCTCCCAGCAGTTGAATTTTCTGTACTTTTGAAATTAGTGCCATACGAGGAGCCAGCCCCTTTCTCTTTAAGCTGTTTATATATTCTATTTGAAAACATTCTAAACGTGTATGCATATAGAACTACCGCATTTTTCTCTATGCTTGAATCCAAAAACAATGGTTTGTTAAAGGTTCGCACATCCACGGTCTCAAGTAAGATCTAGCCAGCTGAACTTTCAACTTACGCCTTAGCACCACCATTTCATTTAATGGACGATCTTATTTTGGAATGAATGAAACTACCTAATTCTATTTTTTCCCTTGCCCCATATATAATACATCTACCACTGACTGTAATGCTTCACCAAACCTTCTTCTGAGTTGATTTCTTTTGTGAATAAACTAGTCTTAAAATGCCGGAGAAGCTGGGTAAAGCTATGTGCATGAGATGTTTATATTATAACCACTTGATCAAAGTGAGTACTTTTGGGTTATGCTCAATGCATTGTTACCCTATTATCAGAATATTATTTTAGTTCTTATGTGAAGGATCCACATATCATGTGTCTCATCACTCATGATGTTTTTGTAGGTTTTCTGGGGTCAAAGGACCCACTTCAATCGTTTCCAAGCCTCAAATCCTCAGCTCCAGCGATCACATCAATTCTTTCACAAAACCTTTGGATTCGCAAACACAAAAAGTCAGAATCTGATCCAATGATGAAGTTTATTAGAGACTTGCATAGTGATTTGGAAGTTGTTTATATTGGGCAGTTGTGCCTTTCTTGGGAAATTCTTCACTGGCAATATGAGAAGGCCTTAGAATTATGGGAGTCTGACCCGTACGGACTACATCCGTATAACGAAGTTGCAGGTGAATTTCAACAGTTTCAAGTGCTTTTGCAAAGATTGATAGAAAATGAACATTTTCAAGGGCCAAGGGTTGAGAATTATGTCAAGAATCGATGTCTTATGCGTAATCTTCTTCAAGTACCAGTGATAAGAGGTGAGAACGCTTGAAACAATGAGATTTTTTATAAGTTTTGTTTATTGTGAGATATTGAAGTGCAAATTGGTAGTTGCTTGCCCCTCATCTTTGATGGTTGATCCCATTTGGTCTTGATGGGGCCATAAGCACCCTTTTAACTGCTTAGTGCTTATATCTTGACTAAGTGGAGCCAGAAAAATTAAACACGCATAAACTTACAGGGGACAGAAAGAAAGAAAGAAGAGGGAGAGATGATGGTGCAATTACAATTGACATTGTTATAGAGATATTGGAAGAATCGATGAGAATCATTTGGAAATTCATCCGAGCTGATAAAGATGCAAGCAGTCGAAGGGACACTCAGGTTGAGCTCCAAGACCCTGCAGATTCAGTGCTTTTGAAGGAACTTCGAACAGATCTTCAAAAGGTTTAGCTTCTTCACCCATCTTCTACTTGTTTATTTTGTCGAACCGTAAATGCTCATTCTCTTTTCTAATTTTTTATAAATTGGGAATTCAGAAAGAGAAGAAGCTCAGGGACATGATGAAGAGTGGAAGCTGCATATTAAAGAAGTTCCAAAAGCATCAAGAAGACGGCATAGATCACCATTTCTTCTTCTCTCAGGTTGACATGAAACTTGTGTCGAGGGTCTTGAACATGTCTAGGATAACAACAGACCAACTAGGTTGGTGTCACTGTAAATTAAGTCAGATTAGTTTTGTGAACCGAAAGATGAGCATAGAACCAACCTTCTTTCTCTTTCCATGTTGAAAGAATTAGCTTTGTCGGGCACTTACATGTACATAAATAGAGATCATCTCCAATAACAATTTTGGCAAAGTTCTTGCCATCTTTCACTTCAGAGCAGGAGCTCTGATTTATTTATCCAATTGCTATTGCTTCCGTTATAAATTCTGCAAAAAGAGCAATCCATGGTAGAACAAAGATGTGGGTTCAGAGGGGAAAAACTTCAGCCCTGCTGCGTGAAACAAGCTGAGGCCCCCACTATGACCTACCAATTTCGCGTCTTTTGTCCGTCATTTCTCAGAGTTTAATCACAACAATAATCATGATGGTGATGAAGAAGAATTTAGGGACATGAATAACTCAGCTTCTGATTTTGAGTTAAGTATTTCTGACCCGCATTCCCAATTTCCCAATATAGATTGTCCTTTTAAGTTTGAGTTTTTCTACGGAGCAGCGTTGCTGATCCCACACCCCACACCTGATGTGTGGGGTTTTATTTTTTCTTCTCTTCCCTGTTTTTTAATTTTATCCTCTTCCCGTTTTCTTTTCGAAACCATTTGAATTTTGCGTCCCATCTTGCGGAAATCCCCCCCCCCCCCTCCCCCCCAGCAACTAGTTTAGAAACGGGAGTTTCGATCCGTTTCGTTTATCAATTTACGTGTTTTTAGGTTTAATGAAATGAAAATCTTAATTATTTACGTATTGATTTATCATTTTAAATTTTAATATGTTGTTATGATCAACTCTTCAGCATAGTAAATAATTAATGGAATCCATGTTTAGATTTTTTTTTCTCAACTCCCCCGTTGGAGATTCAAACACTATCATCGATCAAATTCTACTATTTCCCACTGTTTCTCGGCAATGCATACTCTTAGATATCCAGGATGTGATCTTTATCTTTGTTTTTGAAACACTTGGATGCTGAAAAACTGAGCACCTATAAAATTATATTACATTTTATGTTTTAAAGGATAATCATAAAAAACTAAATAAATATTAATCACAAGGCCCATCTCTCAATGATCGTCTTCGTCATCTCCGAAAGATAAAGTAAACCGACGATGACATTAATGTTGATGGGGAAGAATTCGAATTTGTACATAACTGAAAGTTGTTCTCCTCCATTATCGCCACCACAAAATGCCCCAACAAATCTACAGTTTCAACCATATTCTCTTTGCACAGGAATTCATCGTTGTAATTCCGCTCGACCTCTGGGTCGAAGTCGTGCACGAACACATGGGTGTGGGACCGACCATCGCTTTTGCTCCTCGCCAGCACGCTTCCATGAATATAGCAGACATCCTACTTAGGAGTGGCAATATGTGATATGATCCATTAATCCAACACGAACGCGATACAATAAAAGTATATTAGGATTTAGCTTTAACGGATTCGAGTCAAAATAAATTGACCCATTAAGATACGATTGTTTAATGGGTTGATAATGGGTCAACCCATTTTGAACCGTTAATAAATTTAAAATTACAATTATACTCTTATACCTAAAAATAAAATTGTTGAAATTTTAATTTCGATATTTTTATTGTTTGGATTGTAATTTTGGAATTGTAGTTATTTTTATATTTTTTTTTATAGATATTGTGATTTTAACATTTATATAAAATTATACTAAACTTAATTATGTCAAACGGATTAATTTCGGGTTTGTTCAATCAATTTACATAAATGGGTCGAAACAGGTTGACACGACACGACCCGTTATGTTAACGAGTCTTGTTAAGATTTAAGATTTTTACGCGATAAGTTTAACAGGTCGAGTTAGGGTTGACTTATATAATATAATATATATGTTTTGACATGACACGAATACGATCCGTTAATACGATTTGACACCCCTAATCCTACCGGGAGCATTTGGGAAGTATCCATGTGGGCCATTCGAATTTGGCTTCTCCAGGTTAGGGATCAATTAGTGAAACCGATCCCCCTAGGATGTGGGGCGTGCGATGGAAGACCGAATGATGCCAATATTTTTTCTTTTAAGGTTTGGATGCGGATAAAAGGGAAAACAAATAATAATAATAATAATAATAATAAAGATAATGAGAAATTGTCACAACTAGATATAGAGAGAGCAGATATTTTCTTTGATTTTAGAAAATTTTCTACCTGAAAATATACCAAGAAGGTATTAAATTTTCTATTACCCTACCCAGCACAATCAATGTAGAGTGATTTATGCGTAAAAACAATATTTTTGGTAAGGTAAAATAAAAATGTTTGGGTGGAAGAAAAACTATAAAAGGCTGAAAATAAAGGCGTGTTTGGTTCATTTTACAAATAAAAATTTTATGTGCAATCACTTTTACGTATTCTTTTACACACTCTACTAATGTGATTGATTGTCACTTTTTTTTAATATAAAATAATTATTTTGATCAATCGCATAAGTATAATGCACAAAGAGTACACAAAAGTAAATGTAAGTGTTAGAATCTTAAAAGTTAAATGTTTAACCAAATTAATATCTAACAGTTCTAAGGCTTTCGGATTAATGATTGGGTTTTTAACAATTGGTATCATAGCAGAGACCACATCACGGATTCAAGTCATGGAGGAGGCGACCTATAGGCTGGATTAAAATATCTTAATATTTATATGGGCATAGTGTTAAGTCATTGAATACTGATAGATGAATAAAATTGTCAAAAAAGAAAGGGCTATCACTGCGTCAGTATTGATAAAGTAGACCGTTGTAAACGTCAAATTTAAAAATATGATGAAATGTTATGATTTTAAAGATTAAAAATTTAACCAAATTAATATCTAAAATTTTTAAAATTTTTAGATCAATGATGGGATCTTTAACACCGCTAGCATAACTCTTTTAGAAATGAGTTTTGCTACACAACCTCCTCACACTCCACACTCCATATTTTTTAATATTTTTTTAAATTTTTTTTTGAATTTATTTTTTTAAAATTATTTATAATTTTTTATTCACTATTCATATAAAAATATATTTGATAAAAAAAATTAAAATAAAAATTAAAAAAAAGATGGAGTGTGGAGTGTGGTGTGAATAGTAAGAGGTTAAGTAGGTTATTTCTTTAGAAATTTGGAAACTTTTGCCGCTCCCCTTAATATTTCACATAATCCCAGCCGTCAATAGCCCAAACTTAACAGAACCGTCAGATCTAGGGCTTCGTAGTTCTCAAACCCTATTTATACGCTTCCTTCATCATATCTAGCCCTTTTGGCCTTTCGTTGCACAGACCAGGTGCACATAGCCGCAGCGTCTCGCACATACAGTGCCTGAAAATGGTGCAGCGGCTCACGTATCGCAAGCGCCACAGCTACGCCACTAAGTCCAACCAGCACCGGGTCGTCAAGACCCCCGGTAAGACCATTTCACTCTGCTCCGAATTGTTTCTCTTAAGATCTACCTGTGGTTTTTTCCCCTTTTAGAATTGAAATTTGTAATCTTTTGATATGGGTTTGCGGTTTTTCGTCGGTTTAAGGTGGGAAGTTGGTGTATCAGACCACCAAGAAGAGGGCAAGTGGCCCCAAGTGCCCTGTCACTGGAAAGAGAATCCAAGGGGTATGTAACGTTTGTGGTTGATATAGCTTCTATTTGTTTAATTGAGCTTGCTGAACTCATCTTGATTCTTGGAGTCTCGAGTCTATGCATAATGTGGCAATTTGTGAAAGCACAGTTGTCGAATGTCTTTTCGATGTCGTAAATACGCACATCTTGCTGTTTGTGAATATTTGCAATTACGGTGATGTTTTGATGAGGGGAGGGGAGTTGTGATTACTTTTAGATGGTTAGATATGCGGCTGGGTGGTCTGATATTAGTTGTCGCTACTGCTTCGTTAAAAATGGGTTTGGCTTGGATATATTTACAATTATCCGATGGATGTGATAATCCGTGAATGCATTATTATGAACGTGCTCATTGTTCCTCCATTTTCTTTTGTCTAATTTTTTGAAACTAATCTTTTACATTATGTGTGTGAAATGTCTGTCTATGTCAGCGAGAGTGAAAGATGCACATTTATTAGTTATTGTGGGGATCTGGATTGTTGTCGTGGTTTGCAAACATCATAAACCATGATACACTATACAAGTTTGAAAAATTCTGTTTGCAGTCCCCATCCGGGACTGCTTTGCACGCCCTACGTGGCTTTTAATTTAAATGAAACGGATCGTTTCATTAAAGTGAAAAATAGAGAATGAAACTCAACGCCCTCTTCATCAGAGAGTCAGCGAATACTTGTTCCCTTCTCAAATAAACTTCGCTGTAGCCATCGACGTCGCCTTTCCCTTCCTTGAGTTTGTCATCGCCAAACCCAGTCTGCCCTATAGTCCATCCCCTTCCTCAGCGCTATAAACCGTGTTAAAATCTAGTCCCAGAGCGATCACCCACCTCAAGTCGATGGGCAATGGAGAAAATTCCATATCCTTTCCTGATACTTTTACATAGCCCCACACCCATTCCAGCCATGTATCTCATTTGTACACCACCCACACCAAGCATAACCAAGAACCCTTCTCTTTCTAACCGAATTAATAGTTTTCTCTTGTATGCAATGAAGTTACCTTGCCCATAAAAAAAAAAAAAAAAAAAAACCTTTGCAAATAATCTATCTTGCGTATAGGAATTGCCCCTCACTGATTTATCCAATAAGCCTAAATACTGGAGGAGCTTTTTAGGCCCCACAACCGGCAAACGAATGCCATGAAAAATAAAAGGGGAAGTGGAAAAACAAAAAGCCAAACCAAGTAAAGCACAACCCACAATGGAAAAACAGAGAGCCAAACGGTGGATGAGAGGACGTCGATGGGCAGTGAATGAGGAGTTTGTCGATGTGCAGTGGAGGAGGAGGTCGCCGATGGGTGTCGATGGGGAGGTCGCTGATGGGGAGGGCGTCTATGGGCAGTCGCTGGGCACAATCAAGTGAGTATTCTGATTTCTCTTCGTTGAAGACCAGAGGCAGTGGAAAGTTTTCTGATTTCTCGAGGTTGAAGATCGAAGGCAGTGGCTATTTGGTCATTTAACTGAAATACACGTGTGCACGTGTGTAGGACTGCACGTAGCATGCCTCATACAAGTTTATATGTGATTAATGAAAAAGTAAAATAGTTCTTTTTAGAGCTTTACTTAACCAGTGCCCCCCCCCCCTCCTCTCTCTCCTGTCTATTTCTGTTAGAGAATTTTATTATGTCTCCAATCTTCAGATGATTCTTTCTATGTCACATTTCTCTCTGCACCTTCTGAATTTTATAATCTTCATATGCTCGGTAAAAGTTACGTTGATTGTATCTATGATTAAATTAAATAAATGTTGTACAATTGTTCTCTCTTTCAGATTCCTCACCTGAGACCTGCTGAGTACAAGAGGTCTCGATTGTCAAGGAACCGAAGGACTGTGAATCGGGCCTATGGTGGTGTACTTTCTGGAGGTGCTGTTAGGGAGAGGTATTTTACCTTGAACTGGCACTTAAAGGTTCATTTTCTTCTTGAAAGTGATTAGAGCATGTTCCTAGAGAATTTATTTGCTTTTGTAGGATAATTCGAGCCTTCTTGGTGGAAGAGCAGAAGATTGTGAAGAAGGTGTTGAAAATCCAGAAGACGAAGGAAAAACAAGCATCTAAGAGCTGAAACAAGTGGGAAATAAATAAAAAAGAAATTTGAGTGAATGAAATATGCTTTAGAGTCGAGAGAAATTTTGAATTAGGTTGGTGTTGATGAAGTGTTGAATGGTTTTTAGTCTTTGTTTGATACTTGACTTCGTTGTTACTTCTTTCTTCAATCTGGTGACAAATCATTTATGTGGTATTGTTTTATGAGAACTTGCTCTTTAATGACATGGCCTTATGGTTTATTTGTCTACTTTAATTTCTGAATTTGAGATGTATTTCTATTTGTTGCCCCTCATTGTTGCACCGCATTGGAATTTATAAACTTGTTGCTCTGGATTTGACGGTGTCGATCGAATATTGCCATGCTAACAGATAAGATGAAGTTGTGCTGCAGAGGGAGTTCAATATTTGGAAGAAAAAATAAACAAAAAGGCACAAGGAAAGTGTAGCGAGTAATCCTTTGCCCAAAAAAATGAGAGAAAGGAGCCATTGTAGTCAATTTTGAAGAAACATTGGATTTGAGATCTCTCAAGTAGGGCTGTGCATAAATCTGACTCATTCGGGTTGGGTCGGGTCAGGTCGAGTTCGCGGCTTTCTATAGTCGGTCCGGGTCTGAATCAATGGTTTTTTTTTATCGGGTTGCAGCCCTACTCTCGATGTGTTTGTATGTAAAATGTAAATTGGAGAGCCAGTTCAATATTTGAAAGAGGTCATAAGAAATCCCATAGCACTCGATGGACTGTTTCTGGAACGATTTGGTCAGTGAGATTACCTATATGTTTGGTCAGTGAGATTACCTAGATCACCTCAACCCTCAACATTCAAACGTAGTTTAGAGCATTAGTATTGGTATATATATATATATATGCATATATAAAATCACTTTCTTTTGCATATTTATTTTACCATTTAAGCAAAACTTTCACATTAGTTTATACATATTAAAGATAAAATAATAATAAAATATTTGATTATTATTATTAATTTTTTTCTAAAATCAATTTTTTTTTATATATATTTTACAATTAGCATCCACTACATACATTTAACATTAATAATACAAATGCAATAATAAAAAAAATATAAAATTTTTATATATTATATTAAAAATATAATAAAATGAAAAAAGAATATATAATATATTATAATAATAAAATGAATATGTAGATGAATGTTTGTTGTGTTGTTGAGGGAGGGAGAAGAGGAAAAAATTGTGAGAGAGAGAGTGGAAGGAGAGAGAAATAATTATTAAAATATGTTTTGTAGAGTGAATAGTTGCTATCTAAATTTGGATAAGAACTGTTCATAACTGAGCATTAGCATTGGTCTATGCATATGCATATGCAAAATCACCTCTTTTGCATATTCTTTTTGTCATTCAAGCAAAACTTTCACATTAACTTTTGCATATTTGAGACAAAATAATAATAATATTTTATTATTATTATTAATTTTTTTAAATAAATTTTTTATATATTTTTTGCAATTAGCATCCATTACATATATTTGACATTAAGAATACAAATGTAATAATAAAAAATATAATTTTTTTTATATATTCTATTAAAAACATAATAAAATGAAATATATATAATATATATATATATAATATATTATAATATGCTGTTATGATCAACTCTTCAGCGGAGTAAATAATTAATGGAATCCCCCTTTAGATTTTTTTTTCGCAGCTCCCCTGTTGGAGAATCAAACACCATCATCGATCAAATTCTGCTCTTTTTCCACTGTTTCTCGACAATGCATACTTAAGATACCAAGGATGTGATCTTTATCTTTATTTTTGAAACACTTGGATGCTGAAAAACTGAGCACCTATAAAATTATATTACATTTTATATTTTAAAGGATAATCATAAAAAAAGAAACAAATATTAATCACAAGCCCCATCTCTCAATGATCGTCTTCGTCATCTCCTAATGATAAAGAAGCTAAACCGACGATGACATTAATGTTGATGAGGAAGAATTCGAATTTGTACAGAATTGAAAGTTGTTCTCCTCCATTCTCGCCACCACAAAATGCCTCAACAAATCTATAGTTTCAACCATATTCTCTTCGCACAGGAATTCATCGCTGTAATTCCGCTCGACCTCTCGGTCAAAGTCGTCCACGAACACATGGGTGCGGGACCGACTGTTGCTTTTGCTTCTTGCCAGTATGCTCGCCGTGAATATAGCAGACATCCTACCGGGAGCATTTGGGAAGTATTCACGTGGGCAATTCAAATTCAGCTTCTCCTGGTTAGGGATCAATTATGAACCCAGTCCCCCCCAGTAGGGTGTGGGGGTGTGCATTGGGAGACGAGATGATGTCAAGATTCTTTTTAGGATATGTTTGGTAGGTGAGATAAGATGAGAATTTTTAAAAATTTTGTGAATAGTATTAAGATAAAAGTTTAAAATATTAATTTAAAATATTGGGATTTAAAAATGTTGAATTGAGATTTGAAAAAGTTGAATTGTTTATTATATTTTGTATAGAAATTTAAAAAAATTGTAATGATAAGATGAGATAGAGATGAGAAGAGAAATCCCATCTTATCTTTGCCCCTAAACCTAGTTATGAGATGCAAGTAAAATGGAAAACAAATAAAAAAATAAAATAAACCTCCACAACTTCCCACACTCAACATTCTATATATTTTTTTTGTTATTTTTTTATTTTATCAAATATTTATTATATGAACAATGAATAGAAAATTTGAAATAGTTTAAAAAGAATAAATTCAAAAAATTTTAAAAAAATATTAAAAAATTTAAAAATTTAAAAAAATGTGGAGTGTGGAGTGTGGAGGAGGTTGTGTAGCAAAACCTATTTTTTAAATCCCAAAACAATAATAATATTAAAAAATAATATTCTAAAAATATTTTATTACTATTCACAAATCATCTCAACTCATCTCTGAATCCAAACGACTCTGGGGAGCGGCAAAAGTTTCCAAATTTGTAAAAGAGTTATACTAGGTGCTGTTAAAGACTCATCCATAAGTTCTAGGATTGTTGGATACTAATTTGATTAAACCTTTAACTTTCAAGATTATAACATTTCACCATGCTTTTGAATCCAAAGTTTACAGTAGCCCACTTTATCGATACTGACACGGTGGTGGCCATTTGCCTTTTAGCGGCTTCACTCATCTATCAGTATTCAATGTCTTAACATTATGTTCATACAAAATATCAAGACATTTTAATCCAGCCTATAAGTCACCCCTTCCGTGACTTGAATTCTTGACATGGTTTCTATTCTGATACTAATTGTTAAAAATCCAACCATTGATCTAAAAGCCCTAGAACTATTAGATACTAATCTGGTTAAATCTTTAACCTTCAAGATCATAATACTTACAGTCACTTTTGCATACTTTTTGTGTACTTTACTAATGTGATTGGCCAAAATAATTATTTTATATTAAAAAAAGTGGCAGTCAATCACATTAGTGGATTGTGTAAAGGAGTACGCAAAACTAAATTCACATAGAGTTTTTGTTTGTAAAATGAACCAAACATGCCCTTATTTTCAGATTTTTATAGTTTTTCTTCCACCCAAACATTTTTATTTGACCTTACCAAAAATATTATTTTTACGCATGAGTCCTTCAACATCGATTGTACTGGATAGGGTAATGGAAAATTTAATACCTTCTTGATATATGTTTAGGTAGAAAATTTTCTAAAATCTTAGAAAATCTCTGCTCTTTCTATATCTAGCTGTGACAATTTCTCATTACTTTTTTTTAAGGCTTTGCTACATAACCTTCTCCACATTTCACACTCTATTTTTTTTAAATTTTTTAATATTTTTTTAAAGTTTATTCTTTTTAAACTATTTCAAATTTTTTATTTATTATTCATATAATAAATATTTGATAAAAGAAAAAATTAAAAAAATTAAAAAAAAAATAGAGTGTGAAATGTAAAGAGGTTGTGGAGATTTATGCTTGGGGGCAAAGATGAGATAGAGATGAGAAATCTCTATCTCATTTCAGCATTATAATTTTTTCAAATTTTCATACAAAATATAATAAACAATTCAATTTTTTCAAATCACAATTTAACTTTTTCAAATCTCAATATTTTAAATTTTTATCTTAACACTATTTACAAAATTTTTAAAAATTTTTATCTTATCTCACCTACCAAACATAACAGAATTTTAAACAAGAGCTGTGATACACATCCGCCACTGTAGCGGTGTGCATTTTCGCACACCCTACGTGGCAGTTGTTTTTTTTTTTTTTTTATCACTCATCCTCTCGTCTCTCTCAATAGACCTTCTCTCTCATCTCTCTCTCTCTCTCATCCTTGCTCTCTCTCACTCATCTCCGTCTCTCTCTCCTCCTTCACAGTCTCTCTCTCTCTCCTCTCGGTCTCTCTCTCCCATCAGCTCTCTCTCTCCTCCCTCACCGTCTCTCTCTCATCCTCTCAATCTCTCTCTCTCCTCGACGCGAGCTCTCTCTCTCATCCTCTCGGTCTCTCTCTCATCCTCGATGCTCTCTCTCTCCTCGATGCTTTCTCTCTCCTCGACTATCTCTCTCATCCCTCACCGTCTCTCCCTTTCTCTCGTCGTCTCTCTCTTCTCATTCTCTCTCATCCATTTCAAAATTCACAATTTGAAATGTGAAAAGGGTAAAAAATTTGGTTTTATTATAGAGGATATTTTAGTCTTTTTACAAGGGTGTGGGTTGAGTGATGTCCAACGGGGGCGGATGTGAATCATTTTTCTTTGAGTAAATATACGCATCCGCCCCTATTCATGAACAGCCAACACACACCATAACAAAATGACCAAAATAACCCCATAATAAAACCCACGATCTCTCTCATTTCTCTTCTCATTTTTCCTTCCTTACCCCACTACCAGAATCGCCCACGGCATCCGCACCTCGCCCAAGGCCTCCCGCCCGTCACCCATCCTCGGGCGTCGACTGTTAAGATGGCGGCGACTGTCGAGGTGCCGTCAACTGTCGAGATGGCGGCAGTCGGTAGTCCGGTGGGCAGATTTGGCTGTGAGGGAGAGAGAAACGGGCGTGCGTGCGGAGGAGAAACGAGCCTCGGGCTGGGGGAGGAGGACGGGCTCTGTTGTGGTGGTCGGTGGCTGCTGTTAGAGGCCGAATCGGAGGCGGCGGCAGATCTTGGCTGCGACGGGCACATGGGTGAGGAGAGAATCAGACGGGTGAGGAGAGAAACGGATGAGAAGAGATAAATGGGTTGGGCGTGCGTACGGATGAGCTACGGCCTCGGGCTGGGGGAGGAGGACGGGCTCGATGGCGGTAATTGTTGGCTGCGGTGGGAGGTCGAACCGGCGGCGGCGATGCCGGATCTGGGCTGCCATGGGAGACACGGGAAGAAGAGAGAAATGAGAGGGAGAAGAGAGAAACGGGTGAGAGAAAACAAAAAAAAAAAAAAACGTTGACACCTAAGGTGTGCTGCGCATCAGCCGTGAACAGTGGCTGATGCGTAGCACGACCCTTTTTCTTTAAGGAAAAAGATTGGCATCCGCCACTATTCAAGTGCATCCAACACACACTATTATGAAATGACAAAAATACCCTCACAATAAAAACTTTCACTTTCATTTTACACTTTCCCTATCATCGAGCGAGAGAGAGGCAGAGACCGAGAGAGAGGTGGAGAGGTGGAGACCGAGAGACCTGGCTCGGAGGAGCTAGGGGACGAGCCGCGGGGGTCAGGGGAGGTGCTCGGTGGGGCTGGAACCGACGCACGGCGGCGATAGGCCCTTAGATGGCCCCGAGCTCGTGTGAAACCCATTTTATGGGTAGATTGCGTGTGTGCGACGGAAAGGGAGAGGGTGGTTCATTGGTGGCTGGGTTTTGCCAGAGGATGTCGCCGGTGTGAGGTGGTGGAGGTGCGGTGGCGTGGTAGCTGCGTACGGTGGCGCAAGTGGAGACAAATGGGTTTCGGTTGGGTTACCGCAGGAGAGAGAGAGTTGCGCGTGGGAGAGATCGGTGATGGCTGGCTTGGTCGCCGGCGTGAGAGGGACTCGCCGGTAGTGGCGGTGAGGCTCGGCGGCTCACGGCGGCGCCGGGGTGAGCTGAAGAAGAATCGGGCTGCACAGTGAATCGGGTGAGAGGAGAGAGAGAGAGAGAGAGGATTCGACTGAAGTAAAAAAAAAAAATTAGATTACACGTAGGGTGTGATACGCATGAGCCGTGAACATTACTCTTTCTTTAAACAAAGCCTTAACATTTCACATAATCCCACCCGTCAATAGCCCAAACTCAACAGAACCGTCAGATCTAGGGCTTCGTAGTTCCCAAACCCTATTTATGCGATTCCTTCATCATACTGAGCCCTTTTGGCCTTTCGTTGCACAGACCAGGTGTACCCAGCCGCAGCGTCTCGCACACAGTGCCTGAAAATGGTGCAGCGGCTCACGTATCGTAAGCGCCACAGCTACGCCACTAAGTCCAACCAGCACCGTGTCGTCAAGACCCCCGGTAAAACCATTTCACTCTGCCCCGAATTGTTCTCTTAAGATCTACCTGTGTTTTTTTTCCCCTTTTAGAATTGAAATTTGTAATCTTTTGATATGGGTTTGCGGTTTTTCGTCGGTTTAAGGTGGGAAGTTGGTGTATCAGACCACCAAGAAGAGGGCAAGTGGCCCCAAGTGCCCTGTCACTGGAAAGAGAATCCAAGGGGTATGTAACGTTTGTGGTTGATATAGCTTCTATTTGTTTAATTGAGCTTGCCGAACTCATCTTGATTCTTGGAGTCTCGAGTCTATGCATAATGTGGCAATTTGTGAAAGCACAGTTGGCGAATGTCTTTTCGAGGTCGTAAATACGCACATCTTGCTGTTTGTGAATATTTGCAATTACGGTGATGTTTTGATAAGGGGAGGGGAGTTGTGATTACTTTTAGACGGTTTGATATGCGGCTGGGTGTTCTGATATTAGTTGTAGCTACTGCTTCGTTAAAAAATGGGTTTGGCTTGGATATATTTACAATTATCTGATGGATGTGATAATTCGTGAATGCATTATTATGAACGTGCTCATTGTTCCTCCATTTTCTTTTGTCTAATTTTTTGAAACTAATCTCTTACATTATGTGTGTGAAATGTCTGTCTATGTCAGTGAGAGTGAAGATGCACATTTATTAGTTATTGTGGGGATCTGGATTGTTGTCGTGGTTTGCAAACATCATAAACCATGATACACTATACAAGTTTATATGTGATTAATGAAAAAGTAAAATAGTTCTTTTTAGAGCTTTTCTTAACCAGTGCTACCCCCCCTTCTCCTGTATATTTCTATTAGAGAATTTTATTATGTCTTCAATCTTCAGATGATTCTTTCTATGTCACATTTCTCTCTGCACCTTCTGAATTTTATAATCTTCATATGCTCGGTAAAAGTTACGTTGCTTGTATCTATGATTAAATTAAATAAATGTTGTACAATTGTTCTCTCTTTCAGATTCCTCACCTGAGACCTGCTGAGTACAAGAGGTCTCGATTGTCAAGGAACCGAAGGACTGTGAATCGGGCCTATGGTGGTGTACTTTCTGGAGGTGCTGTTAGGGAGAGGTATTTTACCGTGAACTGGCACTTAAAGGTTCATTTTCTTCTTGAAAGTGATTAGAGCATGTTCCTATAGAATTTATTTGCTTTTGTAGGATAATTCGAGCCTTCTTGGTGGAAGAGCAGAAGATTGTGAAGAAGGTGTTGAAAATCCAGAAGACGAAGGAAAAACAAGCATCTAAGAGCTGAAACAAGTGGGAAATAAATAAAGAAGAAATTTGAGTGAATGAAATATGCTTTAGAGTCGAGAGAAATTTTGAATTAGGTTGGTGTTGATGAAGTGTTGAATGGTTTTTAGTCTCTGTTTGATACTTGACGTCGTTGTTACTTTTTTCTTCAATCTGATGACAAATCATTTGTGGTATTGTTTTATGAGAACTTGCTCTTTAATGACATGGCCTTATGGTTTATTTGTCCACTTTAATTTCTGAATTTGAGATGTATTTCTATTTGTTGCCCCCTCATTGTTGCACCGCATTGGAATTTATTAACTTGTTGCTCTGGATTGACGGTGTCGATTGAATACTGCCATGCTAACAGATAAGATGAAGTTGTGCTGCAGAGGGAGTTCAATATTTGGAAGAAAAACTAAACAAAAAGGGACAAGGGAAATGTAGCGAGTAATCCATTGCCCAAAAAAACGAGAGAAAGGAGCTTGTATGCACGACTGTTTTAGTCAATTTTGAAGAAACATTATCTCTCGATGTGTTTGTACGTAAAATGTAAATTGGAGAGCCAGTTCAATATTTGAAAGAAGTCCTAAGAAATCCCATGGCACTCGATGGACTGTTTCTGGAACGATTTAACCCTCAACATTCAAACGTAGCTTAGTGGCGTACGTACTGTAATGGGAGCTCTTCATTGCCAATTTGTGTTAGATTTAACTTTAATAACTTTACCAAACAGAAAAGGAGGACTGTAGGGAGATTGATGTGAAGAAGGATTATTGAACTAGAAAGGGGAGGGACACAAATTATAAATCTAAAGAAAGAACCGAGTCCCTGAAGAAAAGATTGTCAAGAATGGGATTCGAACCCATGCCCTTTCGGACCAGTACCTGAAACTGGCGCCTTAGACCAACTCGGCCATCTTGACTTTGTTATTGAGATCGGCAATTTTAAGTAGTATCAATAAACGGAGCAAGTCTTAAAAAGTGTCGTAGACATAAAAATTCAAATTCTAAGGTTTAGACAGAAAAACATACTGAGTAGTACAAAATCTATTACAAGTCTTCCAAATAACATCTTTGGACAATTTGTTGAGTTGAGATGAAATGAGAGTTGAAATTTGAATAAAATAGTTAGTATATAATTTTTATTTTAAAATTTAAAAAAGTTGAATGATTTATTATATTTTGTTTGAAAGTTTAAGAAAATTATAATGATTAAATGAGATAAGTTGAGTTGAGATGATTTTTGAATCCAAACAAGCCCTAAATGCTCAATTGTAGGTCTTGAAATTCAAACAAACTTTAAGATGGTCATAGAACCTGACTAGAAAATAAAGAGTTCCCCATGATCCACTATTACTTGATTTGCCTCTCGCTCTTTGTTATGATTCTGAAAGTTAAAAGTTTAACCAAATTAGTATCCAATAGTTTTAAGATTTTTGGATCAATGGTCGGGTCTTCAACAATTGTTATCAGAGTAAGAACTACGTCACGAGTTCAAGTCACGGATGAGGTGACCTATAGACTGGATTAAAATGCCTTGGTACTATGTATGATCATAGTGTTAGGTCATTGAATACGGATAAATGAGTGAAGTAGCCAGAAAGGAGAGGGCTACTATCAAGTCAGTGTCAATAGAGTGGGTTGACGTGTACATCAAATTCGAAAGGGTGGTGGAATGTTTTGATCATGAGAGTTAAATGTTTAATCAAATTAGTATCCAACAGTTTTAAAATTTTTGGATCCAATAGTTAGATCTTAACACTTGCGATTTTGGCTTTGATACTGAATTTTAGACCGATGACTATAAGGTGTATAGAATTATGCACTTCTATTATCTAGAATGCCCAGTCAAGTTATTCAACCTTAATACATCCCTTCTTAATATTTTTGGAAATATTCCACTTATTGCAATTTCACCTTCTTTACTAAGCTTTCATAGTGGGAAAGACCTACCTTTTCTGCTGTAATTTGGCTTGTAAAATGCTGCTTAATGCAGCGGACTTTCTTGTATAATACTAGATGCTAATTCCACGAAAAAAAAAAAACCCCCTTAATACATCCCTTAACCCAGCTTCTCGAAGGGCACATTTTCCTTCATTTTTGGCTGGCTCGAGGTCGGTGGCGATTCCGTGTTTGAACATTTCCTTAGCCGTTTTTAAATTGATTAACTTCTCTTTGTACCCGTGTTTGTGCAATACTTTTAGTCTTAATTTCCGTCAAACCTCTGATTATTCCTTTTGATGGTTGTACATGTCTTGGGTGATTTTACATGCTATATGCCATTTTGTGGATGCTTTAGAAAAAGGAAAAAACTGCAAGTGCAAACTCTGCGTATGACTAATGAAAAAGAAGAAAAAGAAAGAAAATGATCAAAAGAAACAACACAACTTAAAATGTATAAATGGAATATATGGAACTGTACAATCACATGGTAAACAGAGTGACCTTCTTTAATGGCAACATAATTCTCCCTAGCTATAATATGGTCTCCCAAGTTTTATTTTGTTTTTTCCCGAGTATATCATTCATTTGTGGAATGGTTAGTGGACATCTCAAGACTAGGACAAGGTGGCGAATCCCATGGCCGATTAGGCTTCCAATCATCATTTGAAGGCAAATTGAAGGGAAATCCAATTGATTGGACCGTTCCCCACTGGTTATTGTGGGCTGCATCTGGGTTCTTCCTGAGGCCTGCCTCATGATCTTCTCCTGCGCCCATGTTTCCTTGCATCTCCTGATGCAAACCGAGTGAGAAGCCACTGAACTGCTGTTCTGGCCCTTCAAAATCTAAAGTCCTAGAGGCATCAGTCACATCACCTAAGGGAGAGTTCAAAAACATGGAAGTTGAATCAACTGTACACTTGGTAAGTCCTGACACATCGAGTGGTGAGAACGGGAAGCCACTGGGAAGTTCTCCATTAGAAACATGGAATAGAGGAGGCCTAGAGACCGTATGATTAATGGGCTTATAAGAATGAATGTCAAAAGTAGAGAAACAGGCAGCAGAGGTTTGCTGCAAGTCATTGTTAGTGCAAAACTGCATGGCCGGCCCAGTTTCAGTCGTGCAATTAGATACCCAGTTCTCTGATCTGAACTGACTGTAGTGTGTACCTTGAGTGAGCATATCAGTTGCCAAAGTTTCTGGCAGTGAAGATACCCAAGAATGAGAAAGAGCCCTTTGAGCCATGGAGTTCGTTTTCTTAAATATCCTGCAGATTGCCCATGAATCCTGTTTCTCCAATGAGAAAACAATGACTTTAGTGTGCAAGATGGAAAACTCAGTGAAGAAATAGTTGGAAATGGAGAATTACGTAGCACTTACATTTGCAGTTATGTTTTTATCTAAGAACTTGGGTGGTGCTGATTCTGAGAGAGAAGGTAGCCGAAATTCATGCATCATCCAATCGGTTTTGATCCCCTTGGCTGCTCTGCCCCTGTAGAAGACGAGTGACTTCTTCAAACCGATGCATTTGGTGCCCTCAGAGGAGTAAATAGGCCGGTCAGTTCCGGTGGCCTTCCAGAACCCTGCTCCAGTAACTCGATTTGGCCGTGCACTGTTCCTGTATTTACGGTCCCTTGGACAGTAGAAATACCACTCTTTCTCCCCAGTAGCCGCCAGCTCTTTTGAAGGAAACATAAAATTATACATGATGAGTAGTTACTCGTGAAGTTTACTAATCATCAGAAGTACTAGCCACAATGTGAATAAAGAATCAAGGCTTCTGAAGGTTTATCCTCAAAAGGTTTCAGGAAGAAGGACAACATCGCAGAACTCAAAATATACTTTTCAAGAATATGGTAGCAGACAGTCGTGCAAAGTTCATTAACAAATGTTGAACTTTTGTATGCTTTTCTGAACATGACACGGGACTGCAACAGCAAAATATAATATTCTAGGAAAAGAAAATGAAGGAAATTTGCCGTGTACTCATAATCGCTAGGCATCTAAAACAAGAGAAGAAACCAGTGAACAGAGGAAAAACTTCCTCCATGCTTGCAACCTAAGTTACCTAACCCAACCAACATAAACAAGTCAGACAAAGATATCATGGAGCGGGGATGAACTATATATCTTACTTGGTAGATCCCACGGATCGTACTTGTAGATATCTACTTGCTTAATTAGCTCAATTGGAAGAGGTCGCCGCTGAATCTTTGTCTTGAGATAGAACCCAACAAGTTCCTCGTCTGTGGGATGAAAACGAAAACCCGGCAACATCACATCATCAACCTTATCGACAATATCGTTCGTCTCATCCATTTCCTCTCCTTTAACAAAATATAAAAATCTTGAGGGATCAGTTCAAAACGCAAAATATGCACTAGATTCTGATTGAACCAAACATTGAAATTGGTCTTTATCGCTTCTGCTGAAATGCAAACCAAAAGCAGGCTTTGTACTATTAATGCAAACAGTGTAACAGCTCAAGCTTTGAGGCCGTACTAAATTATGAGCACAAAGGAGAACTAAAGTTCACTTAGTTCAAAGCCATTTATGCTTCCTGAAAAGGGGTCTGCTTCCGAAGCTTTGGCCGCCCTTTCAGGGTGACTAATGCAGAGTGTATTTTTCCACGAAAAATCTCAATGATTTACCGAGAAGAAGCTGAAGCTAATTGGATCCTTTAAGCGACAGCCAGAAAGGAACCCAAGTTAAGTAAATGAACTTGTTAATCGAAGTTCTCACTTGAACTCCATATATGGGGAGTGGGAAAGGGAGTGGTTTTAAATCCAAATTAAGGATCTCGAGGACAATTAAATCAGCAGCTTTCATGAATATTAAAAACCAAAATTGTTTTCAGACTTCCTTCCTCATCTTCAATTATCACAGAAACGTCTCCATTTCATCTTCAGGAAAATCGAAGACGACAAGGCAGATTTCCTATGACATACTAACAAATTTTTTTTTTTTTCCTTTTAAATATTTTTCCTTCTTTTGTTGGTTTTTGTAAACAATAGGATGGATCAATTTTCAATATAAAAAAGCTAAAAGGTATACTCAGTGTTGAGATTCTAGCAAAATCCATTGAGGAAATGATAAATTTTAATGTCATGAATCCAAAAAATGCTATTTCTATTCCAATGTTCTCTCCTCTGAGCTTCTATTCCCTTTCATTGCCTCTGCCACATTATGAACACGTGACATGTCAGATTGGATGTTTTGGAACATTGAAGATTCCTGGAATGAGTGTATTAGGCTGTGTTTGGTTGGCAAGTCTATCTCAAACTAATTGTTAATGGGATTGCTACTTCAACTTTTCATAAAAAAATTAAACTCATATCTCAATGTATTTACATCCAAACATATCTCAATGGGTCTCATAAAATACTACTATTTATAAATCAACTCAAGGCTTGTGTTCTTTTAGAATTATTTAAAAAAAAAAAAAACGTAGAAGGCATTCTTTTGGAAATACATCTTGAATTTATATTCCGAGGTATACTGGCTGTAATGGTAAGGTTAGGCAAACAGTACTGCTCAAGGCTGAAATTAGACAGATAACCAAACAGTAAGAAAACAGCAGATCAGCTACTCATCATGTGCTAGGTTTGACTAATGATCTTGCCATCTGATATCATACTTTTGACAAGCTTTGGATCTAAACATAATAATTCGTATTCAATTGGATAAAATTAATTGAAGAGAATGATTTGGATTTTAGTTTTTAGTTTAAACTATAAAATATGAGAAGTCCAAAATTTTTCACAATTAATGAAATATGAGACTACTGTTATAATTGAGTAAAGGCTTAAATGGTTAAAGTAAATTAGTCCCAATCCAGTACTCCACTCCCAAAATACAGTCCTCGTGTGGAGGCTTTCTTGTCTGTTCCTTAACCTAGGGCTTGGAACCCCAAGCATGCACCTCAAGTTGAAAAATGGGTCAAAGTCTTCGATCTAGCCATAATAAAAAGCATTGTAACCTCTTTCTTTGTGAAACATTTACTCCTAAAATTATAATTACAATGACCATGTTCCCAAGGGGGGCAAATATTTAAGCCACATTTGAAATAATTTACGAGTGAATGGTTTCTGTAATATTTTCATAGACTAACATATATTATACTAATCATCTAAAATTGTCATGGTTTGGTTGTCTTGAGATGTTTTGAGAATTTGTGAGCATGTAATTGAAGGGGTGGTGCTTGGCGACTTTGAGAGGTTTAGTCGACAATCGATGCATGATGGTTGATATAATGATTGGCTTTGTGCGGTTTTGGATTGTGAGGGATAGGTTGGAAATGCATGTGTAATCTAGCATTAATTGGCGGTGCATGCATGGTTGATGGGTGTGGATATTATTAATTATATACTGAAATTTGAAATTTTAAACTGTTATAATTGAAGAGATCAATCCGATGCCTTGATTAATTACAATGTCTTTGGATTACTCGTGCTTTCAGTGTAGTATCTAGATATATATATATATATATATATATCTCTCTCTGAACCCCCATCTCATGATCATGGAAAAAAGGTTGAGGGCGATCTCTTAGAAATTAAACAACCTTCCTTCATTCTCACTAGGAAACTTAAATATTGCTCAATTGCCCCTTTTGAAAGTTGAACTTTGAACTCAGTTCAGTCTAATTTTAATCTGAGTTTAATATCTAAATACCTAATTATCAAATCACTAAACTCATCTCAACTCAAACTCTCTTTACATGTGAGATTCACAACCTTTTTTTAACTCAGCACACTTCTTTATACGTGAGACCCGCAACCTTTTTCAACTTCCCATAAATATATTTAAACTCATCTTAACATTCAAACATACACTACAACAAAAATAATATTTTGGGACGATTTTATTTTGGGACGCAATAAAAATCGTCTCAAAAAGTGAGTTTTAGGGACGAATTTTTCTTTTTGTCCCAAAAAGACGTTTTCCGTTCGAACTACGTATTATCCGTTCGAACGTTATATTTAGGGACGAAATATGGCGTCCCTAAAAACAAAAACGTTCGAACAGTAACTTTTTACGTAATTTACCGTTCGAACGTCTAATTTAATCGTTCGAACATATAATTTTAACGTTCGAACGTTAATTTTGGCACGACTAGTTAGATTATTATACCGGAAAATTGATTTACCGTTCGAACGGTGAGCACATTTTTTTCTAATTATTATAAATTTATTGATTTAATAATAGGAATAATATAAATCAATAATTAGTTCATGAAATATAAAATAAGACTATTTCATAAATAGTCTTGTGAATTTACAAAATACTAAATATTGTCCATTCTAAAAACAAAAGAAAAAATAAATAAAAGATAGAAAATACTAAGACCCCAACTCTCTGCACAGTTCCTCGACTGCAGCTAAACGTTCCTCTATCTGTGTCAGTCGAGTACTAATAGTGACCTGAGTCGCAGACATGGCATAAACCCTCGTACGTAACTCAGAGATGCTACCAATAATCTCAGTACAAAAATCAGACATAGCAGAACGGACCTCAATACGCACTGCATCGATTAGCGCTTATGTATGTCCGCTGATCGCTGCACGCACGATCTCAGCCATGTCCTCACCACGTGTAGCACTATGTACTGATGCCTCGGCCTGTGGTCCATGATCTCCTGGCTGTGCATCTCTCTGAGGATCAACCGGGTCTGGATGCTGTCCACGAAGACGCAGTCTCGAGTGTCCTGTGCTGCGTGAGAGGGTAGTGCTGTTGATCGGTCCCATCGGCTGCTGTTTACGCTCGGCAACATCAGGCACAACACCAGCAAATAATAGATATCGGGTGATCAGGATCCCGAATGGCAGTATATCTGTGGAAATGTACCGGGACTCTGATCGAATCCTATCGAATATATACCCCACCAGGTCAATAGGAATGCCACGAGTGACCCGTATCATAAATTTCGTCCGATCAATGCCAACCTCTGTTTTGTGCTGCCGAGGGTCGATGTTGTTGGCGATTATCAAATTCAGGATCTTGAAAAACGAAGATAGATCTGCCTGCTTGATGCTCTTCGCCCCGTCATACGGGGGAGCATCTGGACCAACAATTAAATCTCTCACCTCATGATCAGCAATGATATCGACCTCATCTGCGGGATGGAGAGATGCCTCCTCCTCAGCTGTCTCTCCCTCAACAGAAGGATCAGACTCTCTAGGCTGCATATTCGGATATGCATCTGGCAGCCTAGGAATACTAAGATGCTCAGATAGTCGGTCCCGTGAAAATACAATCGGAACCCCTCGGACAGATATGCTATATGCCCCTCCATCATCTGGGCTGGCAGTACCGAGCTCTCTATAAAACTCAGAAACGATGTCTATGTAGGCAACAGTCTCTAATGAGTCCCCTGGACTATCTAAGATAGGTCCCCAACCACGATCGTTGAAAACTGATGGTAAGGAATGACCCTCTCAGATAAGACTCTGGATGTCAGACAGTTTCACCTGTCGCTCAAGTGAAACAGTCATCTCCCTAGCAGGAGTACTGCTACTAATCTCTGTCTGACTGCGTCGTTTACGTCCCGCCCTAGAAGAAGACATGATAACGAACCTGAAATTTACAATTAATTAATAGCTTATCAATAAAATATTAATAATAAAAATATTTAACAAAATATGAGTAAATTCTATATTAATTTAATTATAAAATAAGATATATTTTTGCTAAGATCTAATGGAACTACAATGGTGAATAAAAATACACATTCATTAATATTATATTTTAGCTATACACGTTCGAACGGAATAAGTGTAAGTTGAGTTTGGCTAGTTCCGTTCGAACGACAAAATTGCGTTCGAACGGATAAAAAGTAATAGCTGTTTGGCTAGAACCGTTCGAACGACATAATTACGTTCGAACGGATAAAATGGTAATATACGTTTGGATAGTACCGTTCGAACGACCTAACAACGTTCGAACGGTACATCGCTGAGTCGACTCAGCCATTGAAATCCATGGCCGAATCCTTCGAATCCATGGATTTCCCAACAAACAAATCTAAACTAAACTAAAATAAACCTTCCTACAATATATTTAAGTAAATCTACGGTGAGTATTGATGGATAAATTGATTTATCCTAATTTAAACAAATAATTCATAAAAAACTTAAATTTAATCGGTAAAATAGTTAGAAAATAAACATACCGGTGAATGAGGGTTGGAGGGAGGCTTCGACTGGATACTGTTCACGGCGGCAACGGCGTGAATAAACGGCGGAGATGGAGGTTTTGAGAGTTTGGGGAGTAACCGTTCGATCGGGATTATGGAAATGACCGTCGGGGTCAAGCTATATATGCAGTACCGTTCGAACGGTTATGTGCGTTCGAACGGTTTTCGTCATATATTATATACTATATGGAGCATTTAACGTTCGAACGATATATTTATCCGTTCGAACTTGAAACTTTAGGCGGCAAATTTCCCGCTCATTGTTTAACGTTCGAACGGATATTTAATATCCATTCGAACGTGAAACTTTAGGAGGGGATTTGTCCCTCTTCATGGTTTACCGTTCGAACGGTGTGTTTATCAGTTCGAACGGTAACTTTAGGCGGGAAATTTCCCGCTCATTGTTTGAGGTTCGAACGGATAGTAAATATCCGTTCGAACGGGAAACTTTAGGAGGGAATTTGTCCCACTTCATGGCTTCCCGTTCGAACGGTTATTAAATAATCGTTCGAACGGGAAACGAGATTCAAATATTTACAACAGATCTCACAAATCAGATCAATCTCTCCCTTCTGCCACTCTCACTCCCTCACAAACAAAGTTGCGCCATTCTCCCTCAATCCAGTCCCAACTATTCTCAAATTAAAACTATTACTTTCTGTGGAATTACTTCCCAGTACACGCAATTTTCATCTCATTATCGGTATGTTTTTTAGAAAATTTTTCTTTCAATAATTTCCTTACTTTGTTGACATATAATTATTGGAATTCTTTGATATTGTTATTTTTGTTATTATACCTATGTTGTTTATATTACTCTGTTGTTATTACTCTGTTGAAATTTGTCAAAATATTGTTCATCCGTTTTTCGTCGTTGAGGAAGGAAGGAAATCTGGAACGAACACGTTCGAACGGTTTATGTTTTACGTTCGAACGGTATCTACTATCGATCATCTTATGTTTGATGCATATTCACAAACAATCCAAAATACAATCAAATTTAGAAATATATTATACATAATTAAGAGACAGAGAAACATTAAAATTAAAATAACTGCAACTAACTTAGAATTGAAATTAAAACTTAGAAATATATTATACATAAGTCATAGAACGGTATCCACTACCTTAGCATTGCCACCACCAGTATTATTTAGAAATAAATCCAACCGCAACTAACTCTTCAAATAAAGCATTAATTCTTGCATTTTCCTCATAATTGAGTAGTGAACTTCCAGAATTCCCAAAAGAACTCTCCGTCATCTTATTGATATCCCTTGACTGAAATTGAGTTGGATTTGTATTGACAGAAGGATATGATAGACAACTTGGTTCTGTCTCCTTCATTGAAGTTGCTAGTTGATTTTGTAGATTTACAACCTGTAGAAAACAAAGTAGAATGACATTTATTAATTAGGAGACAGAGCATATTAGGATTTTAATAATTATATATACATAAGAGAACCTGCTGCTGAAGAGCAAAAATAACTGAAAAAATGTCATTGATAGGATCTTGAAGCCTAGCTTGCGCTTCATATATAAGTGTGGTAGACGCTTCATAACGCTTATTTTCCGGGATGCGAGCAAGAAGTTTCCCTGCATTACCTGCTCCGAAAATCTTATGAACGGCGCCAAATTGGATATATCCGATTGGACCATTGAAATAAGGAAAAAAAATACATGAATCACGTGCACATTTCCTTCTAAGAAATTTGCATGCTTCACAAGGAGACTGAGAAACCTTGGGCATTCTGTACAATTGGGAGTGATTGGTGCTTAGAGAGCATTTGGGGGTTAATGTATATAGACGGATGCCTCAAATTATTGGTGGAAAACACACCATAAAACTCGGGCAGAAATTTTGCTTCGAGCCCACCAAAGTATTGATAGATAAAAGATACCTGAGGCGATCGAGACAAATGTTGTTACTACCATGCTTCGAGCCCACCAAATGTTTGTTGAACGGACAACATCCATAAATTATAGAAATATACATCCGTAAATTCTAGATTGTATGGAATCTGCTTTTAACTTATTGTCCTTGTGCACATTTCTCACAAACACCACCAAGCTCTCAACTCACATTTCTCACAAACACCACCGAGCTCTCAACTCACATTTCTCTTCAACTCCACTGAGCTCTCAACTCACATTTCTCTTCAACTCACATTTCTCACAAACACCACCGAGCTCTCAACTCAAATGGCCGGCCATTGTCCTCCTAATATTTTACCTGATTTGAATCGAGCACCATATTTGCCACAAAACTTAATCTTCACTCCGGATGTTGTCAATGTCATGATAGCAACAAATAACTATTTCTTATACAAGAGCGATGCGGAGGTCTTGGATGAAGCGAAAGTAATGACATCTCAATATGCAGCTGTTGTTACTACCATGAGCCGAAAGTTACTCCGAGATAGAGATGCTTAAAAAACAAGTAAGTGAATTGGAGAGTAAGCTTGCAAATAAACGAAAAAAAAAACAAATATTAAAAAGCGAAAATAAGAAGTTAAAGCTGTCTATGGATTTGTATGCGAAAAATTTGGAACAAAAAGTAGCAGAGATGGAGAGAATGCGAAAACAAATAGATGAACCAAAAGTAGCGGAGCTGGAGAAGGAAAGTGCAGGGAATGTCCTCAACCCTGAGAAAAATGCGATCAGCCCTTCGAAAAATGCAGGGAATGTCCTCAACCCGAAGCCGAAAAGTGCCTCAAATGCTTGATTTACGTGTTGTTATGGACTATATGTTTTATTTTATGTGTTGTTAGTTTGCTCATTGTTTTGATATATGTATGGACCACCCTAGATTTGCTTGATTTACGTTTTGATATATGTATGGACCACCTTGGATTTGCTTGATTTACGTTTTGATATTTGTATGGACCACCCTAGATTTGCTTGATGTATGTTTTGATATTTGTATGGACTACCCTGGATTTGCTTGATGTATGTTTTGATGTATGTTTGTTGATGCACGTGATTGTTTGCAATAGGATATTAGCCATGGATAAGAGTTGGATACGAGTTAGAGATCGGTTGGGTGAGAATTACAATGTATACACCCAAGGAGTTAAGAAATTTTTGGAGTTTGCATCATGTACAATTGAGAGTGATGGTCGTATTAGATGTCCATGCCGACTTTGCAAGAATTTACGTTCTCATAAGATAGAGTTGGTGAAAGAGTATTTGTTTGTTAAAGGTATTGACCAAGGTTATACTGATTGGGTCTTACATGGAGAACCGTTTCCAACATTATTCAAAAATATCGATGAAGATGTACATGTAGAGGATGTTGGTGACGATCCATCAGAAGACATGGAGCAAATGTTGGGCGACATTAGTATGGGAGTGTTTATGGATGAAAGTGGAACAGATCCATATAATTCAAATGATCCGTGCCATAGCAAATTTACCCGCTTATGGAATGATTCACAACGTGAGTTATATCCAAGGTGTAGAAGATACAGTAAATTATCTTTTACAGTTAGACTGCTTCATATAAAATCCATGTGCCGAATATCTATTAAGGCTGTCAATATGTTGTTGGAGCTATTTGGAGAGGCACTTCCATCTCACAATATTTTACCTCGCAACTTCTACGAAGCAAAACAGTTGAAAAAATGACTCGGATTTGATTACAATCTAATAAATGCATGTAATAATGATTGTGTATTATTTTGGCGAGAGAATGAGCAGTTGAACTCATGTCCTATTTGCAATGAATCAAGATGGACAACTGAGAAGCAGAATGTGCCGCGGAAGGTTGTACGTCACTTTCCATTGATACCTAGATTACAACGGTTATTTATGTCACGTTCAACGGCTGTGGATATGACATGGCACTCATCATCTAGAGTCAAGAATGATAATGTCATGTCACATCCTGCAGACTCTCAAGTTTGGAAGGAATTTGACTTGGAACACCCATGGTTTGCTGAAGAACTTGTAATGTTCGACTTGGGTTAGCAACAGATGAATTTAATCCATTTGGAAACATGAGTACTAGTCATAGTACTTGGCCAGTTGTACTTATGCCGTACAATCTACCACCGTGGAAGTGTATGAAAGATCCATATTTCATAATGAGTTTGCTCATTCCAGGTCCAAGATCACCTGGAAATGATATAGACATACACTTGCAGCCACTGATAGCAGAATTGAAAGATTTGTGGGAGAATGGAGTATTAACATTTGATTCATCAACAGGCAAGTCATTTAAGATGCATGCTGCGGTGTTATGGACAATAAAAGAGGCGAAATAATTTATAAAAAAACGTTGTTTGGTACGTAATATTTAAATAATAAATTTATATGAATATTATTTAATATTCTAAATGATAATGTCTTTGTATATATACTCTTTTAAGGATGAATTTGAACTAAATTATGATCGGAGAGAGGAGCTTAAGACTGTTGAAGAGTTGATGTGTAATGCATTCCACAAGTATAAGGCGAGGTGTCATGAGCATTACAAGAAGTACGAGAACAATGAAGAAGCACGTGAGCATCCTTTTCAGGATGTCCGACCTGAAGAATGGAAAAAACTTTATGACATGTTTGATGATCCATCATATAAGATAAAGTAAATTAATTATTTATGTATCATATTTATAATTTTCACATACTAACTTTTACAATTTCTATGCAGGAGCGAAGTTCTATAAACAAAATGAATAGATCAAAGTTAAAAATTCATCATCGCGCAGACTTAATATCTTTCCATCGCCTCTCTAAGAAATTGGTAATGTATTTTTTTAATTTTTTTATTCTATATAGTTTGTTTTTAATATTAACTTTATATCTTAACAATTTCTCTTGTAGGAAGCGTCAGACACCAATTATGATCACACAAAATTATATGCTGCATCACATACTAATAGTAATGGAGAGTGGACTCATCCCGATGCTCGTGAAAATTATGTAAGTATTATAATTTCTTTTAATTAAACATATTTAAATTATTGTGTCAATATTAAACGTATATGTTGTGTGAAGGATAAAATGCTTGCCATACGTGCTGAAACTGCTTCAGATCATAATTCATCAACAAGTGATATTGAAATTTTTACACAAGTTCTAGGACAACGTTCAGGATATTTGAGGGGTTTGGGTCGCTGTATAAAATCTTCAAGCTGTTCATCAACGTCAAACATTACTACTATTGCGTTAGAAAATGCAAATTTTACGATTCAAGAATTGCTTACAAAACAGCATGAGTTAGAGGCTCAATTGACAAAACAAGCAGAGATGGAATTACAAAACAACATGAGTTAGAGGCTCAATTGACAAAACAAGCAGAGATGGAGATACGCATAAAACAACAAGAAGATGAACAAAGAGAGATGAAGCTTCAAATGCAGATACTTATGCAACAATTCAGGCCTCCAAGCAATTAATTTTCATTAGAAGTGGTTTTGTATATTGAACATTTATATATCATGTACTGAGAATTTTATTAGTATTTTATTGAACAATTTGTATTGTATTTTTAAAATATAAATATCTATTTAGTTCTAAATTAGTATTAATTGTACATGAAAATAATAACCGTTCGAACACTCATCATCCGTTCGAACGTATTCAAATCAGTCGTAACCGTTCGAACATCATACATTATCGTTCGAACTGAAAAAGTTGCGCGCCGTTCGAACAGAAAATTCACTATTTGCGTTCGATCATCAATTTATCCGTTCGAACGTTTCTTCATGAATTACCCGTTCGAACGTTATTTACTCCTACCGTTCGAACAGTCACATATGTTCAAACGTTATTTTATATGTTCGAACGGTATTCCAAGACGAATTTAATTCGTCCCAAAAAAATATCCGTTCGAACGATTTCGAACGGTCAAAGTTAATTTCATCCCAAAAGATATTTTTTGGGACGAATTTGTGATTTTCGTCCCAAAATATCTTTTGGGATAGTTTTATAGGGACGACCTTGCGATACTTTTTTTTCGTTCTAAAAAATATTTTGGGACGAAATTTTTCGTTCTAAAAAACATAATTTGTTGTAGTGATATCTAAACTCATTTTAGGTGAGTCCCACGAAACACATATACAGCTTGTATATACACATCGTGGTCGGCCTTTCACCCTATATATACATAATTCCAATATTATATTTCCTAATTCTTTTGGTATGGGAAAATACCAATGAAAATTAAACTCCAGAGCCTTTCTTTTTGTTCTTTTTTGGTTGAGATATGAGGAAAGGGATCCAATCCAAATGGACATGAGAAAAGGATTGGGAATTTGTATTCTACTGCCAGATTATTGGGAAATTAAGCATATTAATATCAGATTGCTTGTGAAGTTTAACGTTCTATATAGATAAATTAATATAGTGTTTGCGAATTGGAAGCAAATTGAAGAAAAAAAGACAAGAAGGAAACAAAATTGGAGTCCACAGTAATACATTAAATTTATAAAAACCAAAGCTCATTTCTTTTACTTCAATTTATTTAAATTGGGTTAATTTATTAAGTACCGCCAAATTAAATAATTTTAAAACAAAACATTGGTTTGGTGGACTAGTGTAATTTCTTGAAACTTGGCCTATTCTTGCGTACATATGAATTAATATCGTTCTCATTGCTGGTCCAAAACACAAGTAAAATCCTGTTTCTGAATGTGACAATTGGTTATTATTATATTTATATATATATATTTTCCTGAGGTTCGTTCTGACTTATTAAAGTTTTGTCTTTTAATCACAATATCTAAGTTGAATATATACAGATGATCAGCACTAGTACTATATACGCAAAACTCCATGTTCACACGACCTATTCATACTGAGAACTTGGATTGGTCGATGAGATCAAATTGTTGGCCAGCAAATATCCAGTAAATGCTTAAACGGTACGTACGTAGATGACTTTGCCAATTTTGAAGAGAGAGAAATAGAAAAAGCTTGATTTTAGCATGATATGAATAATGATCATATGCAGATCTTGAATACATGATATTCACAAGCAAAGGGTAATCGATCGAGAGAATATATAGGAGCACAATTATTTTCCTTTTATTTTATACATTAGATCAACTAGGTAGATGAAATAATAATAATAATAATAATATCTTGTAAAAATCATTATCTATATACCCTGCCATAGTGCCACGAACTCTTTTCCTCTATTAATTACTTTTGGCAATTCAACATTTTCACCGCCTAGCGGCCTGCTCTCAAAATCATCAAGATCGACTGCTACTTTGTCCCCCCCATATGATCATCGTTATCCATCCCACACTTTGTACAGCTGATCTGCTTTGCTTTGAAACTAGAATTGATTATCTTAAGGTTCTTAAATTCCATCTTGACCCAAGAAAAAACGAATAGAGTTATCAATCACACATTGTTTTCCAACACCAGATCAATCGATAATCGCATCTTTAGTTAGCTAGATATGCATACATGTATAACCTTAGGCTTAATTCTCATGCTAAATTCTCTCCCTGGACTGAAACTAAAGTCTCCACGTAATTTATAACTTGTAAGGAATGTGGAATGTCCCCTTTAACGTGAAGATTCTTAATCTGTTTGCAATCGAGGTTACAAGAGACTAATTCTCCATTGTCATCTACCAGAAGAAGCTGACCATTCTTCCCAAATCCCAATGGCCTGTTGACTCCTGAAACGGGTCCAATCTTAAACCGCTTAGTCCATGACTCCTGGACGCCGTACTCACACATCACCCATATATCAAAGCTTCTCTCCGTTCCTTCTACCAGACGAACGATCAAAGCGATGGAATCGTTCAACACAGCAATACTCTTCTCAATCTTCACATCCCAAATTAGACTGCCCAGATCAGGCAACGACATCAATCGAAACACCTCCTCGCTCATGTCAAAGGCTAGGATGGATTTACACAACAGCCAATGATAAGCTCCTTGCAGGTACAGCTCGGAACAGCGACTGCCGGGCCTGCCCCACGGACTCGGAGAAGCTTTCAAAACCGGGTCGATTTTTCTCCAGGAATTAGTCCTTAGGCTGTATACCTCGATCAGGAGAGGATAGAGTGGGCCATGAACCTCCCAGATGTACACCGTCCTTACCAGTTTGTAGTCATCAGCTTTGGAATCATAACCAAACCCAAGACCCTCGACATCGTAGTCCGCCTCTGGTGGACAAGATATAGGACGTGCAGGAAGGACCTTAAACTCTCTCATGGCTGGGTTCCAGAAGATGATGTTTCCAATTCCATCAAAGCGGTCATCGTAGAGACAGACTATGCCATTGATGCATGCACCCAAAATGTACAAATTTTTCAAGTCCTCGTGCTTGGAAAACGGAAGATGGTTCAGGTTGAGAGGCAAGTCAAGCACTTCATGATCATGACTGTGATCTGGGATCAAGGAAAGCACCACATTCTTTCTGGTGATTTGGTCCTGCAGGCGCTTGACGAGGAGACATGCATTCGTACCGGTTCGACGTGAACGATGGAGGTGATGAGCAACGAAAGTAGGGCTTTGGATAAGAGCGCACCAAGATTTGCTCACGCACATGAATCGTTTCAGAGATTTCACTGGAAGCCTGGAGAGAATGTCCACCACCAGATACTCGGGTATATGAATCTTGGACATTTCCATTTTCGTTTCAGACTCCATGATGAATCGATCTCGCATGCAAATGTGTTTTTTGTGCATTTATACGTACATTTATATCAAGTTATAATATTAGTTACAGATATTAAAATGTACTTTCGAATTTTATATTGTTTTGACTGAGTTTTCTTTGGAGAACTTGGCAAAATCATGCTTTGGTCTTTGAGAATTTTTGTCATTTTTGACTGGGTTTTCTTTGGCGAGCTTAGAAAAATAATGCTTTGGCCGTCCAAGAATTTATTAATTGCTTTTAGAATTTTAGTCAGAAGCGATATATGGCCGTAGATTTTGTCAAAAAAATTCCTAAACATAATATAATATAATAAAATGGCCCAATATAGCAAATTCAATGCGAGCCTAATTACTAATGCCAGATTCTCAAGCCCAATTATTGAACCCAGCTACTCGAGCCCGAGTCTCAAATTCTATCGCGAAACCCTTTGACATCCACCGACCTAAACGGAAGAGAAAAAAATCCAGCTTCCAAACTCGAGCCCTGAGGGCTTCCTTTCGCCTCTTTTCCCCTTCAGGTACGCTTATATGGTTTTAACTTCTTGTAGTTATACTTGGATTTTCCGATTAGTTCTGTATGTGATCGTTAAACAATGTCCCTGTTTCGGATTTGTAAACCTATGAAATATGCTTCTAGGGTTAGGATTTTGTCATCGAACCGATATTTCACTTCTTTTGGACAATGTGACCCTTTGTTTTCCCGGAGTCACCAGTTTAGTCCTGCTTCTGATGTCCCAAAGCGTCCATTTTCGACTGGTTTGATTAACCTAGTTCGTTGTAAATTACTTTCACAAAGCGGAAAATTTACCTGCGGTAAAGCCCTTTATGTGAAACCATTCTCTTCCGTACACAACGACGATGAGAAGGATGATAATGGTGTATGTGACACTACGATGGTAGAGTCAGAATGTGAGTTTGACGCGGATGTTGGGAAAAGTGTTGAATTGGCTGATGATGGGGACGCTGTAAATGGGAATGTTGTTAGTTATTCTTTGGGGGTTGAATTGCAAAATGGAAGTAATGATGTGGGTTTGGATACAAGCGGTGGTTATGTGCATATTGCATCGCGTGATCCTGTTGAATTATATCATGAGCTGAGAAATGCTGAGAAGCGTGCAAAGCAGACCCGGCCTGATTGGGAGACAATGCAGGAAGTATTCAGTTACTTTGTAAAATCTGGTTGGGCTTCCAATCAGGCTCTCGCAATTTACATTGGTTTGTCGTTCTTTCCTACTGCTGTGCAGAAGTTTCGGAAGTTTTTCTTTGAGAAATCTTCTGATGGTATTTTTCAGTACGTGGTGACGCTCGGTCCATCTGATGCTGCTGTCAAGTTCCTATTTCCTATTTTTGTGGAGTATTGTTTGGAGGAGTTTCCTGATGAGATTAAGCGGTTCCGGGGTATGGTTGAGTCAGCTGACCTCACAAAGCCCCACACTTGGTTCCCATTTGCACGGGCCATGAAACGGAAGATAATATATCACTGTGGGCCAACCAACAGTGGTAAAACTTACAATGCTCTTCAACGGTTTATGGAAGCGAAGAAGGGTATCTATTGTAGTCCTCTCAGGTTATTGGCTATGGAAGTCTTTGACAAGGTTAATGCACTTGGGATTTACTGTAGTCTACAGACAGGGCAAGAAAAGAAATATGTCCCCTTTTCTAACCATATTGCTTGTACTGTGGAAATGGTATCTACAGATGACTTGTATGATGTAGCTGTTATTGATGAAATTCAGATGATGTCAGATCGATGTAGAGGTTATGCATGGACACGGGCATTACTTGGATTGAAGGCCGATGAGATACATTTATGTGGGGATCCGAGTGTTTTGAGTATTGTACGAAAGATTTGTGCAGATACTGGGGATGAGTTGCATGAACATCATTATGAGAGGTTTAAGCCATTGGTGGTTGAAGCTAAGACCCTGTTGGGAGATCTTAAAAATGTTCGTTCTGGGGACTGTGTGGTTGCTTTTTCAAGGAGAGAGATATTCGAGGTCAAAATGGCAATTGAGAAACACACCAATCACCGCTGCTGTGTGATTTATGGTGCCTTGCCACCAGAAACTCGTAGACATCAAGCTAATCTATTCAATGATCAAGATAACGAATTCAATGTACTTGTCGCTAGTGATGCTGTGGGAATGGGTCTGAACCTTAATATTAGAAGAGTTGTCTTTTATAGCCTCTCAAAATATAATGGAGACAAGATTGTTCCAGTTCCAGCATCACAGGTGAAACAAATTGCAGGAAGAGCTGGTCGTAGAGGAAGTCGCTATCCAGATGGACTCACAACGACCTTGCAGTTAGAAGATTTAGATTACTTGATTGAGTGCTTGAAGCAGCCTTTTGAAGAAGCAAAGAAAGTTGGTCTCTTTCCTTTCTTTGAGCAGGTTGAGCTATTCGCTGGGCAACTCCCCAATGTTACATTCTGTCAGCTACTAGAGAAATTTGGTGAAAATTGCCGTTTGGATGGATCATACTTTTTGTGTCGACATGATCATATAAAGAAGGTTGCAAATATGCTGGAGAAGAAGGTGCAGGGATTATCTCTGGAAGATCGTTTTAATTTCTCTTTCGCCCCAGTTAATATTAGGGACCCAAAAGCAATGTATCATCTCCTGAGGTTTGCTTCAGCATACAGTCAGAATGTTCCTGTCAATATCGCAATGGGCATGCCAAAGGGTTCTGCTCGAAATGATGCAGAGCTATTGGATCTCGAGACTAAGCATCAAGTGTTGTCTATGTATTTGTGGTTGTCGCACCACTTTAAGAAGGAAACTTTTCCATATGTGAAGAAGGCTGAGACAATGGCGACGGACATTGCCGACTTGTTGGGTCAGTCTCTAATCAAAGCCAACTGGAAACCGGAATCAAGACAGGCAGGGAAACCAAAGCCTCAACAAAAGAATGCCTCTCAACCAGGTTATGAGAGGCCAAGGTCACTTATCAAATTATATGAGAAGTACGTACCTCTAAATTATGATTTTTTATTGTTCACTATCTTGAACTGGCAGTCTTCATTTTTATAGTTTTTTTTTTTAATGCAAGCGACAGTTTTCATGTTTATTCACAAATACACACTATGTATGGAGGTTTTGATATAGCTTGTGGTTCTATGTCTGCATAACTCTGGTGCTTTGCCTCATATGGCCATACATTATTAAACTTCGGCTAGAACCTTACAAACCACTGGTTGGCACACATGCATTCGTCTTTTTTGTGGAATGCTTTTAGCATTTGTTGTGTATGCAGGTGGCCAATTGTTGTGCCAGTGGTGGTTCTGGTGGGGCATGGGTAAGGGTAGTCTGGTTGTGGCATTGTTTGCTTGTATATGATAGTCTTGGTTGTGCCTGGATGGTGGTGGTTGTCTTGATTATCTTTTGCTTGGATAATTCAATGAAAGATTTAATGTTAAGTTCTGTGTAGATGCTTATAGATGGGTATTTTCTTGGCTAGTAGATTTTGAGAATGGTATTTTGTTTTTTTCAATTGCAATTAGTTACCCTGGAGGGGTGATTGGTGTGTTTAAGAATGTGGTGCAGTTGTCATGGTTGTTCAAGTGATGATGGTGGTGATGACATTGGATGGAATATTTGAAAGTTCATACTTATTGACATATTGTGCTTTGGGAGGAAAAAAACGTTATGAATAAATGTATTCTAGATATTTACATCTGATTACTAATTAGGGTTTGATTTACAAGAGGAAAAATCTTAAGTATATGGGATGCATACAAAGCGGTCGCAAAGTGTTAAAGACCCAACCATTGATCCAAAAGCCCTATGACTGTTGGATAATAATTTGGTTAAATTGATAACCCTTAAGATCATAGCATTTCACCACGCTTCCAAATCCGATGTCCGCGACAGCCCACTCTATCGAGATTGACCTGTTGGTAGCTCTTTCCCTTTTGACGGCTTCACTCATTTATCAATATTTAATGCCTTAACATTATGCACATACATAGTACCAAGGAATTTTAATCCAGTTGACTTGAACTAGTGATGTGGTGTCTGCTATGATACCAATTGTTAAAGGGCAATCCATTGATCCAAAAGTTCTCGGACTGTTGGATACAAATTTTTTTTTTATCGGTAATCAAAGTATTTTATTCATAAAAGTAGGCAAAGCTCAAGTACACAAGGAGTATACATGAGAAATACCTAACTAGAGTTTACAACTAATAGTAAAAAGTCATGGACACTTAGTCCATTACAAACAATGGCCCCCACACTTTTAAAGAAAAAGATTACAGCCTAGATCATAACATAAATATTACAGCCTGGAATTCCTTATATCTATAATATGTATGTATTTATGTTTGTATGTGTCGGTTTGTATGCCGATGAAAAGTTTATCATGAACTGATCCATGACATTAGATATGATGTGTGTTTTTTCGGTGTTTTTTAATAGAAAGATTGTATTTATTTGCCTTATCTATTTTTCAAGTACCAATCACTTTTTCTGCCGTGCAGGAAAAAGCTTGAAAAGTCTTTGCCAAGTAAGAATACAGAGAAGGTTGCTGCATAATGAAATTGCAGGTATTGATGCTTTCATGTTACCTCCTTCCACATGAATCAAATCGGGGAATTTACAAACGATCAACAGCAGAGAGGTTTTATTTATTTACATTAGGTTTGGTAGGATGGGAAGTTGCAAGGGGAAAAGGCGGAAACAAATAAAGGAAGCGCGCACACAAAAGGAATTTTTTTGAAAAACCGTTGTTTGTTGGTTTAATTGTGAGGTCAGATTGAATATGATGGGCCTGGAGGGATATATCCTCACCCTCACCCTTTGCTCTTTTGTCCCTTTGGAGTAATGGTGTGTGGGTCACTTTTGCCACCCTGCCGCCCAATCCATCTCACAAATTCCTTCCCCTTTTTACCCTTTTTTTCCAGTTTTTAATGTAACAAAGATATCCTGTTGTAAGACTCATTTGGAAAGGCACAGTTTATGATAGGAGTGGAATTTATACAACTCAGATCCTTAAAATGTTCATTCTGGGGAATGTGTGGTTGCTTGGAAACCAGGTTCTTCACATTTATCTTTTCTCGAATGCAGCCTATAAGCGTCTGAGGATCCGCACAAAAGTAAACTGCAGAGTAGATCCAATAAGCCAAAATTGGCACAAAAGTACCCAATATTTCATCTGCTTCGCCAAAATATTCAGGCCCCATTGCCCATCTATCACATGACATTGAAATTCTTTTAGACTTTTATGTATGAACCAGTGCTCTCAAAGTTAACAATATGTTGTGTTCTAAACCCAAGCAAAAGATGAATAAAGAAAGAACAAAAAAGCGAACTCCATTTCCTATTACAGGGAGAGTAGAAAATACTGTTGGTTTTGGGAATTGGAATTTCTGCCTGTCCTCCCCCACAATATGAGCCTAAAGCTGCGTTTATATCCTGAGATAATCTAGTAAATTTGTGAATAGTAATGCACTAATGCTTTATGAATTTCAGTTAGATATATTTAAATGTAAATAGGTTGAGATATATGTGTAAATGTATTGAGTAAGTTGAGATTGATTAATTTTTTTATGAGAAGTTAAAGAAGTAGTGGGTTTTATCAATAATTAGTTTGAAATAGGTTGAGATCACTCAACCAACCAAACACAACTATGAACCATACAGATCATCAAATGACAAATATTATATCAATGACGTTCTTTAAAACAAAGAAAAGTCACGAATGAGCGTAAACATTCTTATGGGAATGTGCTCTTTAGAGCCTAGTAATTAATTATTAATCAATGAGTTCTTCTATTCATCGTTAACGAACAAGTTGAGAAGTATTCACACCAACGAGAGAGGGAAAAAAAGAATAATGATGGAAATAACTTTCAAATAGAAAAATTCAATATTTTTGTAAAAAAATAGTAAAAAAATGTTTATTTATTTAGTTTTTTTTTAAGATGAAGTCTGTTTTTTTATATAAAAAAAAATTGTACTAAGCTTATTTAATTGGAATTGAGAAAAGATATTTACAATCGTGAATTATGCAGTCATCGCTTAATCGCTTTGAAAAAAATGAATAAAACATGAGATCCGCATAAAAATTAATTTTTTAATAATAAATTTTATTTTTTTTCAAAACGATTACACAACATTTATGCACTTTACCGTTATACCTAAAATTGTCCAAATTTATAACAATCATAAATTTGAAATATTAGAAGATGTGAAATGAGGATAAAAAAAATTAAAAATAGTAAAAGTGGTTCAGTGATTGTGTGATAAGACCCTATGTTCAGAATATATTTTCCCGGTCAAACGGTGTCACATTTCTCTCTTTTCCTAAACCCTACGAGGTGTTGGTGTTGGTGTCGGTCTTATAGAAGAGTGAGGGTTCCAGTTCCACACACCCACCCGTGTTGGGTATACGACCAAAGTTCCACATTGGCTAGAAGTGGGAAGGACCATGGGTATAAAATGAGGGACAAATATCTCTATTGGTATGAGGCCTTTTGGGGATAAATCCCAAGAACAAATCTATGAAGGCTTGGGCTCAAAGTGGACAATATCATACCAATGTGGAGATAGGTGATGTCCATAGTCCTAACAAGTGGTATCAGAGCCATGCCCTAGAGTTAACCATGGTGGATGAATCCTTGGAATGCTGAACGAAGGTGGTGGGCTCCAGTTTGCTTACGATGGGATCCGTGAATGAGCTCTATTGGATAGACGGTGTGCTACGGATTCTTCATGACAATGAAGAGGAGTTGATATGGGATAGAACAGACTCTCAAGACAGGTGGTACTCCATGTAAGGCGTGTGCTTCCAACGCAGTGGAGTGGAGAATCCTGGTTGGTAGAGAGTGGACGGATGTATGATCGTTTGAGGGGTGGCTCGGTGGTCCTTTGTTCGAGGGGAGGATTGTTGGGTATACGACTAAAGTCCCACATTGGCTAGAAGTGGGGAGGATCATGGGTATATAAGGAGGGACAAATATCTCCATTGGTATGAGGCCTTTTGGGGGTAAATCCTAAGAACAAATTTATGAGGGTTTGGGCTCAAAGCGGACAATATCATACTAATGTGGAGATAGGTGGTGTCCATAGTCCTAACAACCCGCAACACAGAGACACAGAGAAATGAGAATGTAGAGAAACTTTGAAAAAGAGTGCTTGCTTTTTGAAGTTATTAGGCTCGTATAAATAAGCAAAGCCAAACAAGTGATCTCTTTTGAGAGTTGAAAACCCTCTGGCCAATTTCTGTCTCCTGGGCTGTCTATTAACACCTTTTTGTTCAACTTCCGTCTCCCTCTCTTTCCCAATAATAATTTAGGGACGGGTTTTAGAAAAATGCTTGCGGACAAGGGAAAGAAACCCAAGGTCCAGGAGATGGCTGGGGTGGCGGATTCCGATGACATTGACGATGATCACTTTCTCTCCTTCGAGAAGTTGCAGGAGGTTCAAGATGAGCTTGAGAAGGTTCTATTTTCATTTTTTTTTTTTCGCATTAGCGTGTCTGCATATATAACATTATATGTAATATTTTATATTTGCATCTAAGTGTGTGTGTGTATGTGTGTTTATGATGACCATTATCGTGGATTTTGATGGTTTTAATATGGCTGTTTGCTTGTTCGAATGGTCTCGGTGATTTAAGTGGTGATTCGTTAACACTTTTTTCCCCAGAAAAGAGAACAGAGAATGCAGCTTAAATAAACTAAAATGTGTGGAAATTTGACTGTTGATTATTTGGGAGCGAGAGGAACCCTTTTGATGTGTGTTGGTACTAGAGCTTTAAACCCATATTCATGTATGGAGGAAAAGTGTGAGCCGATTCCATGGTTGTTAATGCGAACTCTTATTTTGATGCTCTCTTTAAATTTGCACTTTATTTATGCTATCGACTGAAATATCATGTAATGCTCCTCTGTATAACAAAAAGAATTCGGGTATATGGAAACACTAACAAGACGATACAGTTATCATGGATATGTATTTACAATTGTTGTCATATACATTGGTTTTATGTTCCTTTAAATATTCTCTTTATCAAATTAGATAATATCATATCCAATGCTGTTTATTCTCAATGGTTTATAGTTTTGATAAGTTCAGTAATTGCATTGGTAACCAGCAGATCAACAAAGAGGCCGGTGACAAGGTGCTGGAAGTTGAGCAGAAATATAATGAGATTCGCAGACTTGTCTATGTCAAACGGAATGAGATGATCAAAACTATTCCTGATTTCTGGTTAATTGCTGTTAGTGATATATCCATCCTCAAAATATTTTATTACTATTTAATTAATGAAGTTCCAGCCCTTTGATGTGTACAGTTACATTCCCGGTATATGTGTAAAAATTCGTTTAAAAAAAATGTGTATCAATGCACTTCAATACTAACTGCATTTACTACTGCATGACTTGTGCATTATTGCTCTATGCAGTTCCTGTGCCACCCTGCACTTTGTGATCTCTTGAGTGAGGAAGACCAGAAGGTTTGGTGCATGATTTGAAATTTTGTTAATTGGAATGATCATTCTGACTCAACTAGTTATTTGGTCCTATAATGTTTTTTTAAATTTTTTTGAAATTAAGAGATTCAGTTTTTTTTTTTTTTAAGTTACTGAAGACCAATGTTGGATACTAATTGCGAAGCAGCACCCTTGGAATAAATGTTCTTACAATTTAATGAATTTCCTTCATTTAATACTTGACACAGATGTTCAAGTACATAGACTCTATTGATGTGGAGGATTTCAAAGATGGGAAGTCAAGTCAGGGTACTCCATTACATTTGTAAGCTTCTTCAACCACTATTGCTTAGCTGACCTTATCATTTTTCCTATTCTTTTGAGGTGCTGGTATATTGCATGTCTGTTATTTATTCTGTGCCGATTGTGTTTATCATATAAATGGCTTCTGCAGTCTAATAGTTTCTTGATGAGAAATTATAATGCATGAATGTTGAATTTTGAACTCCTACTTTTCAGAATATGAACGAAAATCCTTACTTTGAAGATGCAAAGCTGACAAAGACATTCACATTCTATGATGAGGGAGCAACTAAGATAACTGGTATGGAAATCAAGTGGAAGGAGGGCAAGGTGATGGTTGCACCCTTCATACCTTTGGAAAACTTATTCTATATTTTTACTTATTCCCCCACTCCCCCCGGCCTGCTTGAGACTCAATAATGAAATATAATTTGTGAAGGCTGCTTCTAATGGAGTTGATCATGTGAAAAAAGGGAACAAAAGACCACTTGCTGAGGAGAGGTAATTTATCTAGCTATTCCTTTCCTTCTTTCTTTCTTTCCTTTTCTCCTGCATACTCTTTGCTTTCTTAAATGTAGCAAATTTAAGTCATGGAATGGTTTAGGTAATATTGATAATGTTGCACGTATACAGTATGAACTTGATGTGATTGTTTCTTTGTGCTAATACCCATTGGAAAAAATTTACTGATCTTTTATATTTAAATACTTGTAATATAATTCTTTATCTTAAACTGATATATTAACTTTGTTCCCAAGGAATCTCAAATGATCAATGCTTTCATTTTAGAAAAGGTTGTCATGCCTGCTCGTGGATAGGGGATTATTGTGCCTTTCTCTTTGTTGGGTAATTTGTTTACTGTGAACTAAAATGAAATACTGTCGTGCATAAAAGCCCTATACAAGATAGAAATTTCTTTTGTGACAAACAAAATCAAGTCAACGGGTATATAACGACCCACCCTGTCAAAAGGATCCACTATGTTGAAAGTTGAAACCTCAGTAGTCATGTATTATATTGGGCCAATATGGTAACTTTCTAATTAAAATCTCAGTCCTTGCACGCCTAAGGTTGATAATACTTTTGGCTGGTGAATGGATATATTTCACCACCTGATTTGACGGTCCCCTTCCTACTGGAAAGAAGTACTTGATACTGGAGATAGACATATAAGCTATTCTGCTGGGTGGGGAAAGCTGCTGGAATTCTTCCTCTAATAACCTCCTACATTGTTTCTTTTCTGCAACCTTACCTTTAGGGTGTTTTTTATTCTATGTTAAATATGAAGAATAAATTGATTTTATGCATGCAGCTTCTTTAGTTGGTTTAGTGAAACTCAACAGAAAGATATTGCAGAGCTTCATGAGGAGGTAAATTGTGTTCCGTTCTTTTAATTATTGGGTTCACAGTTGGTTTTTTTCGTGTTTCTATCTTTTGAGCTATGATGTGTTTCTGCCTTTTCTTAATGATGTTGTCATTTTAACGTGCACTTATCATCTCACTGAAATAATCAGAAACTGCTTCATTTTCTTCTTCTTCTCTCTCTCTCACTAAATTACTTGGCTTTCCCCATCAATTAACAGATTGCAGAGATAACAAAGGAAGATTTGTGGCCCAATCCACTGAAGTGTCTTAAGATGGTGATATTTTCTTCATACATGTTCCTTTTCATTTTTCTGTAGTATTTTCCTTGTTATCTGAGTAGTTAGTCAACAAAAAATATGGGATTATTGTTTTCTGTTTGCTCTTGAGTTTGTTTACGTTGAGAATTTTTAATTTCATTGTTTCAGGAGATTGATTTAGAGGACGACTCTGATGATGAAGAGGTACAACAACACCCCCCCCCCCCCTCCTCTCCACGGGGGGCTTCTTTTTTTTAAAACTCAATGAAAGTTTTCAGAAATAAAGTAGTTATTCATTTAACTTCACATATTACCTTCAACTTTGACCCCACCTTTTGTAAGGTTTGAAACCTTTCTTGGGTCATCTAGAGTATTTAAGGAAGGGTGGGAGTTCCACAAAGCGTGCATCAATTGTCAATTGTAAACTTCAATAATGGGACAGAGGGGAGTAATCTTTTAGCTCTTCCACATATGATTCCTCCCCCCCCCCCCCCCCCAAAAAAAAAAAAAACTTCTTCTGGATAATCATTATTAGAATTCTTTGTAGATAATTTCATGCAAATTTTTTTTTGCAGTAAGTAACGAATCTTCTTTGGAAAGATATAGGGGAAACCCGAAACAAGAAAATAACTTCCCAAAAAAGAAATCTGCTCTAAAGTATTATAACCTACCCAAGACATCCCAAAAATGAGAACATTCAAAGATTAGACCATCCAACTCAAAAGAAAAAATTTGAGTTGATGCAATAAGGGTTTTAGCCACATTGAGGAGGTTAACTTTTCCTTTCACACAAATAGTATTGTGAGACACAGCAGGGCTGTGACTCGTTTGGGCTCCTACTAGTAACTTTAACTCCTAAATCTGCTATTGTCACTAGCAAGTAATTTCTATTCCAAACAATACCCTGTAGCATTACAACCAAAAGAAAAAATCTGAGTTGATGCAATAATAGCTTAGCCACATTGAGAAGGTGCAACTTTAGGGCTGCCTTTGGATGTTGAGCTGAACTCAACGGAGTTGAATTGTTTATGAATAGTAGTGAGTTAAGTAGTGGAGGGAGTTATGTAAGGCCTATCTAAACTGAGTTTAAATTGTGTTTGGATGTTAAGATGAGTTTAGTACTTTTTATGAAAATTTGAAAAAAGTTGTGGGTCCCACGTATAAAGGTGTTTTAAGTTGAAAAATGTTATGGGTCTCATGTGGAAGAAGGTTTTGAGTTGGGATAAGTTTAGTAATTTGAGAGTTGTTTATTTGGATGTTAGACTCAGCTTAAAATTAGACTGAACTCAGCTGAGTTTAGGAACCAAACGCAGCCTATCTCCTAAATCTCCTATTCTCGCTAACAAGCATGATTTTTGTTTAAGCAATGGTGCTCCTTAGAGTTAGTTTGCCACAATATGATATAAAGAGCCGCTCATTTCAAATGTGCTTCGTGCACTGTTTGTTGAATGCTGCCAACTACAAGAACCATTTTAGATTATACCAGTCAAGTTCTTTAATCCCCTAGATGTAACTATTATCAATCACATGTCCTCACCCCTGAACAATTCCTGCACAGGAAAATGATGATGATGGTGAAGACATTAATGAGGAAGACAGCTGAGATCTTTCTGGCTTGCTTTTCATCATATTTTTCATTTTCTCCTATGGTTCCTGGCAATGAGAAGAACAAGCTCCAGTTAGAAGTTAGAACCACCTTTCTGGTTACGTGGTCGAACCTCGTAACAGACTCTCCTTATTTACCAAGCCTTTTATGTTCTGCTGTTTATGCCCTAGATCTGTTTGCTTGTATTTTGTTTGCTGTTCTCAAGCAGAATTCTCTTTTCACTAATTGTAGCCCCATGTGCAAAAAGCATCCATAACGGTTGGCAGATAAGGGTGTATGAATATATAGATAGATTAAATGTGTTTACACCAAACGACTAAAATCCTGCAAAAATGACATGATACCAACAAATTGGCAACACAGTTTTCTGCAGGCTCTATGGTAGTTCTCCCACCGCTACACTGCGAGCAGAGAGCGTGGAGGCAGACCCTAATGAGAGTCTGGTTGATGCAGGTTTTGGGCAAGGCAGAGTAACGGTTTGAGGTAGTGACAGGTAGTTATTGAAGAACAAGACCTCTAAAAGGGGAATCGAACAGCCTCGGAGAACAGAGCTTTGTCATCAGAGGTTGATATTGGGCTATGCCCACTATCAACCATAAAATTCTTTTTTAATGATCAAATAATAAGAGTTGTAAAAAACATTGTATTGTGTATCAACCAACAATAACCATTGGAGCGCCACCCACTCTCATGTTACAGATATTGAATGTATTGAAAGAGTTAAATTAACTTTCTACTGAGAAATAATCAAGGGCCATAGCATTAGACATCATCGGGGGCGAAATCATAAAGCGCTCCCCAAAACACGTCTCTTAATCCAGCCTTCTTCAAAGATTTAAGCAAAACAAAAAGAGCTCCAATATTCCACGTGACAAAGATGCACTAAATGAAAATCTTTGAAAACCATCGAAGCCTGGAGTAATTCGAGAACAACCTTCCAATTCAACAAATGGAGGATATAATCATACGTGCCTTGCCAAGCAAATACCTTGGACAATATGTGACAAGTTTTTATGTTTGTTTCTTCAAGCAAGATACCGATACATTTTCCTATCATTCTTATCCCTCTCCAAAAACTCCCGCTCAATGAGGGATTCAATTCGTTTCTTTATGACAACAGGGTTTGGCAGGAACCGAGCCTGCAATTGTTTTGTCACTTCAGCAACAATGTTATTATGATCTAAAGTCCTCCGCGACTTCATGATCCTCACAACTGCTGCCTCGATCTGAGGCTTCCGGTCCTCCTCCACTCTTTGTCGGGTTTCCTGATTTTCAGGTTCAGATTCCCTCTGTGCAACCACGGTACCTATTTTTACCTTATAGAGCTTGCTCGTGAACTTGTCATTGAAGAAGAAGGCATCATCCTCGGCTATGTCCTTGCTCATAGGCTCCTTTCGCAAAACGTTCTTCCCCTTCACACAGGCCAGAGACTGTAGGCATCTCTTCAAGTCTGAGGCAGGTATCTCTGTGGCTTGCTCAATCTCTTTATAACTCAACCGATCGGCATTGTTGAAAAGCATCAGTACACACATCTGGTAGGTAGAAACATTCAGCTCATGCTTCTGGCCCTTCCCAAAGGTTGCTTTCAAATCAGCAGTGCCCATGTTTGTTTGCCAGGACAGCCTTCGCCCAGTATGGGTCCCGAGATAATAACTCCTGAACTTCTCGCATACCCCCAAGATTTCTGCTGGAAGGTTGCATGTAGCACTTGGTTGAGTAGGCCACGAACCTGTAGTGAGCACCTGGACAGCTAAAGAGGGGTTGTCCCCTAACTCAGCACCATGGCTTGCGTAGAAGCCCTGCATTGTATCCTGAGAGGTCTTCATGTCAGTAAACATACCTTCCAGTTTAGACGTAAATTGGTAGCCACACTCTGTTTTAAGCTTAACAATCAAACTTCTTTCTGCATCATCAGAGACAGTTTTCCCAGCAAGAAGCCTCTTGGCCAAATGTTGTTTGTAATACTTCTCAAACACGTCTTTCTCTTGTAGGTAACGAAAAAGCATCATGACCTTGTCCAGCACAACCTCCACATCTTCCTCACTGACACCTCTCAGACCTTTTCGAAGCTTGTCATCCACAAACAAAGAAATGAATTCTGGGGACCGAGCATTCAAATTGATAAAGTATTCAAAAGAGGAATTCAAAGCATTCTGGAATGTCTTGTCATTGCCAAATGCCAAACTGATGATTTGATCATATTTATCCTTTAAATCCAACAAACGTTGCACGAAGTCTACCGGATCCCTTAACCTTTCTGGATCCGTCACTAGCTGCTTACCAGTATCCCGAATGTATGAGGTCATGACATCTCGCACTATAGAGAGCCCAGTGGGCACCCTGCGAAACAAGTTATACATCCTCCCCAAGTCCTCATATTTGTCATTCACAAGCATATTAACTAAGCCTGAGTTCTCCATATGAACTAGTCTGTGCATGTGACTTTCAATCATCTCCTTTTCGACGACATTAGTTATCTTATCTAAACTTCTGGTATCCAAATAATGGGACACTCTCTCCATTTCTTCGTTCAGACGTCTCTCCGCCTTCTTCAAATAATCCCCACAATCACATGACTCAATAAATTGTTGAGATTCAAGACGGTAAAAATCTGCTGAAACTTCAAGAAAATGCTGCTCAAAGTCTTCTTGGTAAACAGAACAACCTAAATCCATTAGCATCTTTATAACATTCCTCATCAAACCTCTATTTATAACTTCACCATTCCTTTCTCTATACACAAGCTCAAGAAGTGTATCCCGAAGCCTAGTTTGGGTTTTGCTGGAGTGGATAACAACATCTCTCCATAAATTCAACCCAAGCTCATGAACTGGGGTTTTGTGGGTGCTTGGTATGAAAGTCCTATCCATATACATCAATATATCTCGGATCATCTGCAATGCCTTGTTATGATCTGCCCATTTCCTGTTCAGCTCTTCCAAGAATACCTCCCCCTGAGCTGCTTCAATTGATTTAGATATTTCGCTTAGATGAGAAGTCATGGTTGTCACCAGTCCAGAGTAGAGTTTCTCTCCAAACTTATGCAGCACCATATTGTAAGCATTCCTGAATGCATTCAGAATCTTAAACATCAGAAAAGGCAAGGTGCTCTTATGCAGAAAGATAGTAGCAGCATCTCACACAAAATATGTATTCTAGTGTTTCTTATTTATTTATTTATTTATTTTTAAAAAGTGCAGCTACAATAGTTGGCAGCACTTGGCAAAAATGCCATGGGATAAACTATGGCAAATCAAGCTGCAGTTTTACCTCCAATTTTCCATAAAAAGAATTCCCTTCCGGGCTTTTTCCTTCTTAAGGTACAGTTTTATCATCCCAAGGCAGCCATAGACTGGGTGCCCCTAAAACTATTCCCCACTTCATGCCCCTTGCAGGGCACAAACCCCAGCCAACTCTTGGAGGAGACCGAAGGTGCCAGCCAAGAATATTTCCCTACTTTCTCACTCATTCATTTCCAAAATTGTCTCACCTACAATTATCTAGTTTCTTTCTTCTCGTTTTGATAAGTAGCTTCAGTTATCAAAGCATTGTTTCTTGTTTGTCCCGCATCAGTCCACAAATAAGGGCTGATCTTAAGAAGATTTCTTTGAGATATTATTTTGGAATGCCCATGTATGATTGGAAGGTTGGGAAGAAAGTCACGAGTGGACCTTGATACGAGAACTTTGATACATGATGACCACCATAACCAATTTCATATGGATATGGACAAAAATAACCAATAAAGCATCCAAAACCTTGAATATGTGGTGAAGCATCAAACTGCAACTTTCCTCTCCCACAGTGGTGCAGCTTCAAATTACAAGATAAATTATCTTTTTTGATAAGTACAAGATAAATTATCTGTAGCTTCTTTACTTTAATTGCTAGTTGAATGAACAAAATAAGGGGCACGTATCCATTTCATTTACTAACTTCATAGTGCAAACACTAAACTGAAGCAGCTTTGACATTAAATCCATTGACTCCTATTCTTGCACTCCACTAGACATTAAAAGCACCTTGATAGTCAATGATCTCAAAGTTTATATTTAGGATACAGGACTCATAGGATTGAGGAACCAGTGCCCTCCAATCAGCAAACCAGTCAAGATTGGTTCATATCTGCAATCAATCCATGACTTGGAAGTCAACATTGCAGATTAGTTGACAAAGATCAAAAGGATCTCACAACAACCAGCCTGTTAATTTTTCTCATGTGTTTGATTTGGCTAGAGCCCATTTGGCAATTCAAGATCAGGGGTACTATGATACTCCATATGATAAGAGGATAAGGTAAGTCATGTAGGGGATCTCACATTGCTTAGGAAGGAGAAGTTCTTGCTCTTTATAATCTTCCAATGAGATTCCAATTGTATCATTGACTAGTCATTTTGAAATATAAGCCATGTGACTTGGGCCTTCCATTGGGGCGTTATAAATGGTGTCAAAGACTATCCCAGCTAGAAATATGGGGCGTTACAAATGGTATGAAAGACTATCCCAACCAGAAATATGGGACTTGAGCCATGCCACCTACGACTAATGGGTGACGAGAACGTCGGGAATTTAAAGGGGGAGATTGTGATACCCCAAATCATAAGAGGATAAGGTAGGTAGTGTATGAGATCTCACATTGCTTGAGAATGAGAAATTCTTACTCTTTATAATATTCCAATGGGGTTCCAATTGTATCATTGACTAGTCATTTTAGAGTATGGGTCATGTGGCTTGGGCATTCTATTGGCGCGTTACAGGTGCTGACTAAAGTTCACACCCTTCCCTTGGTAAATGTAGCCATACATGATAAATCAAAACCACATATGGTTGGATGAGGTATGGTAACTAGGGAAAGAGGAATGAGACCAAAAGTTATTGGGTCCTAAAAATCTTGTGGTTGGGTTTGGACATAAAACTATCAAAGTTGGAAGGGTAAAAACATACGGGGTGAGCTGGAATGAAGGTATGATAACTAGGGAAAGAGAGATCAGAACAATAAATATTGGGTCCTAAAACTCTGGTGGCCGGGTTTATACATGATATCTATCATTACAGTTGGGTGGGAAGAAAATACCACAGATTCTCATCCTAGAAGTTGAGAAAATATCATTTAAGTCAAGTGTGGAAAAAAATCAAGAAAGAAGATTTCCGTGGACAAAATATCATGTAGAAATTAAGTAGCAAAGGAATGGATGGAGGAAGCCCACTTACTTATTACAGGTACACCATCAATTTAGATATAACCAAAGCACTAAAAGATATATCCATAAAACATGCACATAAAAACAGAAAGAAAGTACAACATGGTGAGAAATCTCACAGGGAACAGCAAAACAAAGTAATACAAGGAAGCTAAAATACACCTAGCAGCACATAAATATGCCAACTACATATCCTAAAACCTAATGTAGCCTCAGCAAGTCTTGGAATAAAAGAGTCAAAAATGCAGTGTGATTACTACATAAATCTCCTACCTGAAAAAATATATAAAGCTCCAATTACCAACCGGTAAGGGTTTTTTCTTTATAAGTACCAACTGGTACGGGTTATTAGATGAGGATTATTATATACATCAAACGGTTTTGAAATTATGAAACACATCCACGTATTTGCAGATATGAGGCCGAAATACAACACTCGCAAACTTCCTATCCACATGCTAGCCTTCTTTTCTATTTTGAACCACTTTCAAGCTTTAACCATCCCTCACGACCAAGAAACTCACTATCAAAAGTCAAAACATCATGCAAAACTAAACATGAACATAAACAGCACAATGTAGCATGAAAAGTGAGAAGGGCCTGTGCACCCCAGGATTAGTCGGGACACTGTTTCCGGACACCCATTGCTATAATAAATAAATAAATAAAAGAATGAAAAGTGAGAAGAGACCAAAAGTCTTGCCCTAGGAAAAGCGATAATAAACGCTCGAAAAATTATAGCAACTTAAAAACCCAAAGTAGGAGTAAAAATTACACATGAAGTGCACCTACTACATATATTGAGCATTTAATGCTCAAATAATTCACACAAGTAATCATAAATTTCATGCAGCCCACTTCACTTGCCTATTTCTCGTCCAATTTAGACCCTACAATAAAAAAATAAAAAAAATAAAAAAAGAAAGAAAGAAGATTATGGGATCTTAACAAAAAAACAAAGCATGAAAACAAGGGCAATCCCAGTCATCTATCCGGGTTAATCTTGAAAGATTAGAGTGGCATAATTGTCAAAGCCCAAAAACTCGCTTAATAAGTTATTGATCATCACCAATAATTTAAATAAAAAAAGTGAGCTAATATAGGAAATGAATCAGCCTATATGTTAAACTTCAAATCATAGATAAATAATACGAGATTATGCTGAATATGTGTACTTATATGAAGCAAATGCACAGAACCTATAAAGTTCTTCGAAACTGAGCCCGCTAGCATTGTGATTGTAAATCTCGTGGATCGCATGCTCTAGAATCTTCCACGTCTTCTCAGGGTATTTCGGATCCACCACGACCCGGTGCTTAAACGCCTCAATCTGAAAGTTCTTCTTCTTCTGAGCGCTCATATTCTCCGATTACAGCTCTCTCACAAGCCCTAATAGCAACACAGATATGCCGAATCTCCGTATAACCCCAAAACAAACCCAACTTATACCACGGGCCGTCAATTCGAACCAACCGATTGAAACGCAAATGATTCGGATCCCATAACAAGAAGAAGAAAAAAATGAAGCCCAACCTTTTTGGCTCCAATCACAAGGTGAGTATCAGGGGATTCGAGAGTGGTATACAAAGATTAGGATTGCCGAGGTTAAGCAAACGGGCAATTAGGGTTTTGTTTCGAGAGAGGAATTAGCTGAAATTTGAGACTTGAAAGGAAGATAAAAGAATATTGAAATATCTACCGTACGGTTTTTAAAAGGTTCAGATTAACGTTGAAAGACCGGCAGACAGCCTATCAAAAAAAAAGACCGGCAGACGAAAATATGAGATTTTTTTTTTTTTAAGACCAAAAGGAGAGAAATAATAATTATAGAAAATGGAGAAAATCATTTAGAATGGTGAATACTTAAAAAGTAAACCATCAAAATAGATCATTTTGCAGTTCAAATAGCTGAAATTGGGATTGTTGATGTGTTTTACGACTTGGGCAACTCTATGCTATTGAGTCCAGGACTTAGTTTCTATTGAGATAGAGAATGGAGAGTTCGGAAACTTTGATACTTCCAATACTTAAGTTAGTTGCTAGGAAAAAGAGAAAGAGATAAATATTCAATCAAGAAAAATGAGAGTTGAAGTATCAAAAAGTATGAACCACTTTCTTGGCTGAGGGAGGGAATATTTATACTGGTTTCTGAGGTGGAGGTAGTGGGTGTGCAATCTCGTACGGGGATCAGGTATCTCTGCCATTTCCCTACATGTTACAAACTTGTCAGACCTGATTATGACTGTTATTGACACCCCAGGAGGCACGTCGTGGCTTGTCGAGCCCTGTGATGCATCAAATACAACGTGACTCCCTGTCATGGCATGCCTTTGTCCCATTAATGTGGCGTGGTTTAGATTAGACATGTTCATCCCTCTAACCTGTTTAGATGCCAAGGTTCAAGGATAGGAGGTGTCCCTGAATGTCGACCAGTAGTGATGTTAGACTATCCTGCTTTCCATCCTTTTGTCATCGTGCTTTGCCCGTTCGCTTCTCTTTCTAGGCCTCTTGGGCCAACTCGGCCCAACCCTGGCCTTGTTCTAGGACCTTGTGGACTGGGCCTTCTCCCAGGCCCGGCCTTGGGGATTACTTCCCTCACAAGGACTCTCTAGATTGAAATTCTAAGACTTTGAAGAATATTAATGTAGTGTATTGGTGTGTGAAAATTGAGTCACAAAATAAATAAAGAAATAAAATCTTCTTTTTGAAACCAATTAGATGATAATGATATGATTAAAGCAAAACTATTAGAGAAGGATAAAACAAAGTCTGATCCAACACGAATCCCAAATTCTAATTCTGACAACACAAATTTAAGTTACATTCTATAACTGGTACTCGTAGATTATTTAAGCTTTCCATCCGTGACTCCAACATGGTATATATATATATATATATATATATATATATAGCAAAATGGTAATTTGGTACACTTTCCTCGGAGCACAATCCAAAAGAAAAAGATAAATGCTTTAATTATTCTATAAAAATAAATTTATAAACTGACGTGATTTGATGTGATACATTATATTATAAAATTATTTTTATTATAATGTAGATATAACGTCTTATCATACTGTAACACTCTCAAAAGAAAAACAATATATACATACAATATGTAGATACAACGGGGACAATTATGTCCCTACAACCCCCAAGCATCATAAGAAGGAGATACTTGAGAAGAATCAGAAGGTGCAAGTAGGCCAGATATTGTCTTGCTCAGATCTTCAACCTCTCCCTGCAACCTCTTTATATGATAGCAAATCTCCTCCAGAAGCTAACCATGCAATGATGACAAAGTTAAGAAACACAGATCAATTAAGTTGAGCAATGAAATGTCCTACAGGATCGATGTAGGAGCTAAGTTTATCCCTACCTTGGTTAATGTCTTGCTCGATCTGTCCACCTCTGTGGATAACGATAACAGTGCTTGAAGGTATAGAATGAGGTCTCTAACATCATTTATTGCAATCTTAGAACTTGACGTTCTGCTGGAAACTACCATAGCTAAAGCTGATGCATGTGGTTGGGAGTTTTCTGTAAGGAAGAATGGCAAGCAGGAAGAAGGCTATATAGAGTAGCTAGCTTCAAATGGGAAGAGGAATCAAGAAAGTCAAAGATATTCGAGGTCGGGACTGCGGAACCCATTTGTCCATTGTTTGCTAGACCGAATGGTCCCTTGATTATTTGGGCCTTTTTGTTTCTTACAGTACTGTTAATTAATTAATTACATCATCATTTATTCATTCTTATTCGTTTTTTTGTTAGGAGCATGGAATATGACATTTAACTATGTGATCTTTATGACACGTGTATAACATGATGATTATTAATTAATAAAATGAATTGGCAGGTAAAATAATTATTAAACTAGTCAAAGATAATTATAAAGAGTAGATGGAAATGGAGTCCCATCGGATCAAATAAGAAAACGTCATCCCATTAAACATATGACAAAAAAAAAACCAAGTAAATGACAAAACATTATCCAAGTTCAGAGCACCGTCGAGACGATGTCAAAGAAGACATCATCACCAAAACACGAATTTCCCAATGGAATGTTATTGCTGCTGATTTGATTGACAAAACACGGCCAATCAATTTCAAACAAATGAACACACACCAGTTTAGGATAGGGATAATAAAGGGCCATTAAGTATGTGGGAGCCCAGAAGTTTCAGCTTTGCTGCCTGAATCAGAGCAGAGCTGGTTGACCCAGATCCGGACCACTTTTGAAATCTAATGGGCCTTAAAGCAATCATGTGAGCAAATGAGGGGTGTACTTTAGCTGGTGGCAATCCAATGGCTATGGATTCATCTGGCGTCGGTCACCCCCCAAACAACCCTAACATAGGACAGGAGGTGATTGAAAAGCATAATCATTCTAAAGCTGAAATTCAAGAATCAGATTCAAGAACTTGGTTTTCAAAACTTGGGCTTTGGGCTTGGATGGATCCAACCTGGTCTCAGTCAGTGTATGATCCTACAGAATTTTGTGACCCAATTTGAAATAAAAACACCAGTGCCGGTGTATGGCCTATAGAATGGTCCAGCCCAAAATTAAGCCCAAGGTTTCCGTAAGCTGCTATTGTTAATTGTTTGTCTTTAATTTTCTAAGCTAGCTGGGCTGGGCTGGGCTGGGCTGGGCTGTGGCATATAATTGATAGCAAAAGAATTGATGGTTGCACCCCGAGTGGGATATTTCCGAACGAGAAATGCTTGGTATCCCCGTTTTGCTCCTAGTATTTCTGTCGACATTTTTATTTATTTAATTATTAAGTAAATATTTTTTAATGATGTTGTGAAATTTATTTATTTTTTAAATATTTTAAAAATTAAAAAAATACATAATATATATATATTTATATAGTTTCAAGGGCCACTCTCGATATCTCTAGCGCTGCCCTTTCCGAAATCTCCTTCTTTTGAATAAATGGGTGATGTGAACGTTATGTTGAAGGATATATTTATACCATCATCAGGGAGGGAAGTGGGAACCAGTCCAGATAAAGAGTCATGGTTATATATATTGCCCCGTTGGTTCCGAATTGTTTACTTATATTTACATTTACATAAAATCAGATATATTTGGATCTCAAAATGTAGTTTGACCTATATTAGATTTTTTGAAATTTAATCCAACCTGATTTGCTTCTACCCTAACTCAAAGCCACTGTATTCCATAATCCATCATCCATTTAAAAAGTAAGCTTAAAAGTTTTAATTTAGCATTAAAATCTCGCAATTAAATCTTCAATAAATGAAAAGTAATACTAGATATAGTTTTCAAGCACTCTCTTTTAAAAAATAATAGAGTCTACTATTGAGAAAACAATTTTTTTACGTGGGTCTCATAAAGAATTTATTAGGCCATAAAAATTTGATAATAATATTTGAGTGATTTTCTTTCTTTTTTAGTAAATAATATTTTAGTGATCTTATTTACAATTTTGGTATATAAATTCAAATCTTTTGATATTTAGGATTTTTTTTTCAATTGATGTGATTTATCAATTTTAGTTTAAAGTTTTACAATTTCATTTTATTTTTAAATTAACTTATATTATTATATATTATATATATAAATTATATATAATATAAAAAATATTATATATAATATTAAAAAAATAATTTAAAATATATCTTATATAAAACCGGACCAGACCGGTTTGATTGGTCAGGTTCGGTTTTCTGATTTTTCGATTTTTTTTTACACCCCTATTGAAGATAATATCATATTATCTTGATTTGATTTTCATAATGTTTAAGATATTTATCTTATCTTATCTCAATATAATTTTCCTATAAATAAGGATGTATGCTTGTATTCAGCTGTTTACCAACAATTGAGAAAGCAAAGATGTAGCCCTAAAAGTTTCTTTCCCTATTTTGCTCTTCTGCATCTTCTTTTATATTATATTATTTTTTCTATCATGGTATCCGAGCAAGGTTCTAAGTTCGAATCCTGACTTTACACTCTATTTCATTTAATTAAATGTTCTACGTGTTGGGCCACCCATTGAGAGAGAGTCTGATCCACACATGAGGGGAAGTGGTAAGATATAAAATAAATAATAAAATCTATGGGTCTGTTTGGGATTGTGTTAGGAGTCATAACAAGTATTTAAATAGCTTTATAAACTATTTAATAAAAAAATTAAATTGTTTGGGTGTTACATATTAAAATATTTTTTAATCTCAAATATGCTAAAATCTACATTTGAGGAAAAACATCATTTTTGTAATTTTCTTTAAACGTGATTTTTCAGATAATGTGGAACGTAATTCTAATTTTAAAAAAATTGTCAATCAGTGAAAATACTCATAGAACTTTAAGATAATTGTAACTTTTAAACTTTCGATGATATGGTCATAATTTAAAAAAAAAAAATCAAATGATTGTCTTTTCTACATGAGAAAGTATTTTTTTAATTTGTTTCGAAACAAATATAATATGTTAGAAATTACTTTAAACACATGGTTATTAAACAGTAAATAACTTTTTAATAGTAAAACTTATTGTTTAAACTATAAGCTATAAACCCTAAAATTATAAGTTATATATTTACCACCTCAATCCCAAAATGCACTAGCTCTTCTCATCAATTTAAACTTTTGGGATAAGTGGTGATTACACATGGTATCAGAGAAGAGATCATGAGTTCGAACCCTGACTTTACACTCTATCCATATTTAATTAAATATTCTACGTGTTGAACTATCCATTGATGAGGAGTTTGTCCCACACATGAGGGGGAGTGTTAAGATATAAAATAAAAAATAAAATCTACCTCTTCCTATCCGCTTAAGTTTTTTAAACAATTGATGATTTTATATGGTATCACAGCCATTGGCTAACACTAGGCTCAATCCTGTGGAATATTATTATTCCACTAGCTTTACCTCTCACAAAATTTTCTTCTCCTTTCAATTATGTATCGTCTCAAATCAATACATTTGGAGTATCTCTGTTAGTTGTGAGACAATTTTTTATTGAGTTTTGATCTATTGTGAACATTGTTTGAAGTCCCATATCCAATTTTGGCCTTTTGATTTTAGTCCAATAGTTGACCAAGGTCTTATATAGCCCATTGTTGGCCATAGCTATTGATTTCATGTTCTAGTTGCTAGCCACTTCATCACCAATACTATCATACCAAAGAATTCTCCAACTACCAAAAGTGAATGCATAACAAAGACATAAAAAAACTTTAAGATGATTATATTGAAGTTTAACAGAAAATCATATCTCATATGGTGATTTATTGGAAAGAACAAGTGTTGATATTCTGTTTATAAGATAAACAATAGTTAAAACACAATCACTTCAAAAATTTAAAAGAATATGAGATTGAAATCGAAGGGCTCGAGCAACATTTAAAATGTATTGATGTTTCCTTTCAACAATGGCATTCTCTTGAGGAGTATATATATACACAACTAAGTTGATGTATAACTCATTTGATAGCAAAGAAAGACTTCATGTCAAATTTTAAAGCATTATCAGTGCGAACAGATTTTATTTTGGAATTAAATTGAGTCTCAACAAAGGAAAAAAAAGATTGTATATAAGAATGAGTTTCATATTTAGATTTAAGTGAGTATATCCAAGTACACCCTACTAAAATCATCTACTATAGATAAAGAATATTTGAAGCCATACATCACAATGGACAATCTCAAACACAGATTTTGAAGTGAATGTGCTTAAAGGAAAATGAAGCTGTTTTTGTTTGGCAAGGGGACAAATATCATAATGAGTATTATGCTAATATGTGAAGTTGGACAAATCAGAAGCTATATCATGTAATCGAGAGACAGAAATATGTCCAAGGCAATAATGCCAAATGTGAGAATTGTTTCTAACAGAATTATGGTAAGAAAATGAATCATCAAAAACACATTTACAAGAATCAAAAGTGGTGCCTGGTACTTGCAGTAAATGGTATAATCCTTGTGATCACTTAGCTACTCCAATCGTTCTCCAATTGGAGAGGTCCTGAATATAACATAAATCATGTAAGAATAGTAGAAAACAAGATAATTGTGAAACTAATTTACTAACTGAAATGATATTGAAAGTAAAATTTGGAACATACAAAACATCAGTTAAAACAAAGGAATCAGAGATTCTAACCATGCCGATATGTGTGACTTGAGTAGATGACCTATTAGATGATTTCACAGAAATGTTGATAGAGGATTTTATGGAAGAAAAAAGTGATAAAGAACCAATCATGTGATCAGTTGCACAAGTGTCAAGGATCCACGATTGTTGTTGGAGGATATTTCTATTATTTTCATAACAAATGGAAGAAAGAGTAATAGAAATACCTGAGAATGAAAGGACGAATGAAGTGGATGGTAGAAATGAATTAGATGATGCAGAAACTATACCTGCTTGATTCACAGAGGCAACATTAGATTGAGTGTGAAGAAATGTAATAAGTTGTTTACATGGCTCTTGAGAAAATGGAAATTTTTGAGTTAAAACTGAATCAGAAACGGATTGGCTAGCAGTGGCCTGGTTAACATTAGAGTTTCGAGATTTTGGTTTGTATCTTGGTGGATACCCATGAATCTTGTAACATTTATCAAAAGTATGTCTTGATAAGTCACAGTGTGTACAGTAGGATCGATCTTTCCGAGGACCAAAAGGCTTGCCATTTCTTGATCCATTAGATCTAGTAGATCCACGATTAGAATCACGACTAGGATCACAAGTAGAATCATGATTAGAAAGCATAGCAACATATTCATTAGAAGACAAAGAGTCACTAATGAGGGACGCGCACAACCGTGCTTGTGGCTCACCGTTTGTCAAAAATTAGAGGGGCGGACAATATTGGCATAGTGCAAGATGGGTGCATTATAGAACAAGGCAGCCACTCCGAACTAGTAAGCCGAGCTAATGGTGCATATTCTAGACTCTTGCAGCTACAACACCATCACATATGAGGATAAGGCTTTGATTGAGGCAACATGGCCGTGCTGGTTGTTAATTATGTTTGTGTCTTTAAGGACTCTACTGTATTCCCAATGGAGTAGCATGTAGGAAGTGTTATATTATAAATATCTATACTGCACAAGCATGTTATTAATTGAGCATTTCCCTTCTGATCATTTTTGTAAGTTTTATGATTGCTTAAAAAGCAGACCCCAGAGACTTTATTTTTTAGCCCCCGTGAGTTGTGAGAAACTTTTCCCTGTTCGTTCTTTTCACTATTCTTTTGAGAAACAAGTCATTTCTCAAGAGACAATCTTTAGAACATGAGGAGTACGAACGGGGCAATCTTCCAACTTTGAATGCAATTGAAATTTTTTCTTAACTTATTGTAAGACAAATTTATTACTCTAGAGAATGAGGATATGCTCTCTTTCTAATGATGAGGAAAGTTACCCATAGAGATAAACATTAAACACTACATGCAAACTCGTGTTCTCAACCAATTCACTATTTAGCAAAGTTTTAAATACCGTACTGGAAGCCATACCGGTCAAGGCATTGGAACGAAATATTTCGGTACTGGTATTGTTTCGTATACCGTTTCGGTACCGATACCGTTTCATTTCGGAATAGTTTATACCTGGATAAATTATATGTATACAAGTATTAACTGTCTTCCAAAATAACAACAAAATAAGTCATAAACTCAATATTTCTAAATACAAGTTTTATGTTTTATGTTAAAACTAACATAAACATCAACATTATCATGATAAAATCATTAACGTCACCACCGTCATAAAAAATCACTTATCCTCATAAAAAAGATAATAAGGAGAAGATTCGACATGTTAATCAAAATATTTTCATAGAATCACAGATTCACAACCAATAGATCAGTAAAAAAAATTGATAGAAATTCGAAACCCTGTAAATTGTAAAATCTTCAGAGAAAATAGAAGTAAAACATCAAAACGAGAGAGAGAGAGATGATACTTGAGACTGAGAGGCAATGGAGACGGGAGAAGAGAGAGAGAGAAGCTAACGGAGACACAGCAGCTGGGCACGACGGCGACCTGCGACAAGACGATGGCGACGTGCGGCGACTCCAGCAGACGAACGGCAACGTGCGATGGAAGGGTGAAGTGAAACACTGAAACTATGAAAGCTCAAAGAAAAAAATCGAAGTAGGCCTGAAATGGAATTTGGGAAAAAAAAAATAAATTAAAGAACCCTAACTTTGTGATGAAAAACTGAAATAGTCCCTGAAAACTTACATAAATTGCAAAAATGCCATCTTCCAGAATCCAAAGTCCAGTATCGACTGAAACACCAAATACTGGCCAGTACAACCGATATCTTTAGCGGTACGAAACGTAGATGTTTTTTGTACTGGTTACTATTTCAATATGGCATATACCGGTCGGTACGGTATGGTATCAAAAACACTGCTATTTAGGCGATGCATGCACGAATTCAGATAGAGAATGAGGATAGTCTTTATGGACAGAGCAAGCGGCCCATTTTCCTGTAGGGTAAGTCTCGCAGCCCATTTCACAGTGCATGGCCATTTTCGTCCAGCCCATTTATACCCTAGTGACCAATATTGCTTAGGTCTTGGTTCTACTCATATTTGGGCCGGGCGATCTGATCAATATCTTTGGGATAAGACGATGGTGAGATTTTTTTTTTTTTTTTTTGATATAGACCGGCCCCCAACAAAATAAATTTAGGTGTCAAACACATTATTTATTATAAGACCTCTTATAATTACAAAAAATAAAACATCAATAATTTTTATTATTGTTTCAGTTACGTGTTTAAGTGTGTCAAAAATATAAACTAGTAAATAATTTTTTTTTCTTTTTCTTTATAGATACATGGCTGATCTATAAATTGGAGATTCTTTTTATTTAATTAGTTTTAATTATGAAATATGGAAAACTATCATTAAAGCGTGTACCCTCATTAGGGGGGAGGAGTTCTTTTCAAACATCTGAAGTCAACGAAGCCTATGATTGAACAATCCAATAGTATCTAATTTTAGTACAGAATTAACGTTGGAATACAGAGAAGGTCGGTGAAGCAAATTAAGAATAGAAAAGAATATTATTAATTAAGTTGTACGCATTAGGTTAAGCAATTAGTGGTAATAAACAAATAGCATCGAACGTGTAGTACAAAAGTATTGAGTACCGGACAAGGTGGTCGGTGAAGCCAAAATAATTTTTTTTAAAGAGAATTAATTACCATATATATTTAGTTACGCATTAGGTTAAGCAATTAATTAGTTGTAATGAAGATATATTAACGTGCGATGAAGAAAGCATGCAGCTGCCTATGCTACGACATCGTTGATTGTATGTCGGAGATTCAAGAATCAAAAGCCCTTCCGCTAGCAGTTAGGTATGAATTCTAGTTGAATATTTAAGGTAAGATTTTGCTTCGTGTACATATTTTTGTGTTAGATAATCTCTTTGTAATTCGGTCCGGTACTAATCGGAGATGATCTAAATTTTTATAATATTTTGATTTTTTTTAAACTTTAAAATTAGGAAAAAGAAAGAAAGTCAGCAAATGATCAAGTAAATGGATGATGGTGAAAAATCAAAAGCACGCAAAAGCATTGTTTCTTTTAGCAGAAATCTAGCAAATCAAACTGAGGGATACGGATTGTCGGAGACTCATGAATATCACTTTCTAACATTGTATTTCCAAAAAACGAACTGTAGTAGCAAGAAAGTGAATGGAAGTTCATGTGGATCATAGGGCCGGGAGGGAACTCCGCATGCACTGGCAGCACTACTGCATGGGGGAGTCAATATTAAACGCGCTATATATGAAACTCATCATTTCGATCCTTTTTCATCATTGGGTTCCAACTGATCAATGACCCCCAACTACCAACTTCCAACTGATCGATGTTTCTTCAAGCTTCACACAAGTCGGCTAGCTGCTTCAGTCCATACCTAAATCTCTCTGCATGCAACTCATATTAAAGAAAAGAATGTAAAAAAAAAGACGAAAAAAAGAACAGAAAAAATGGAAGGAAAATGCATCAGGCCTAGCTACTTGGAATATTAAAGTAATAGATCTAGGAGAACAGTACCATTCAGTATTCCCTGCGGACCCCAAAATAATTGCAATTATTTTTAAATGAAGACTTAAGAATCACCCAACCACCCAACACCTCTCTCCTCCATACAAAATAAAAGATGAATGGGTGTTATGATCGTACATGCACGCGTGTATACCACTAATTAAGAAAAATAAGAAAAAAAATTTAAAAGATTATCCGTAGGTCAGTATGGATAGAGTGAACTTTTCTGACTATTTACTGTTCAAATATCTTATGACTTAAAGGATAATTTTATTGATGATCATGATGTTTATATCAAAAGATCGATATTAATCCGGCCTCCTATAAATTATAAACCCAAGTAACCCGGCCATATTATATCTATATGAACAGTATATATATACACTATTGTCACATTCAAGGTCATTCATGATGTAAAGAAATATTGCACAACATGTATTAGGACAGTACTGCAATCAATGAGACTGTATGATGTCAATTTTCTTTTGCCTCTAGAATGCTGTGGTCAATTTTGTTTCCCCAAGGAGCCCAGCAACGAACCGTCTCAATCTAAATGGACTCCCCTTACAGAATGACACCCTAAGAATGGAATTGCGCGTCTTCACAAGCTTATAATAATGGCTATTCCATTGCGCGGAAATTCGAAATTTCCTCCTTGCTTGTTTCCAAACTGTTTTTGAACTCATCTAACCCCGCCCATGATCTTTCTTTTTACCCAGAACAAATGGGGATTGCCCAAAATATGTCACATTTTTTTCTTCTTTTTAACAACTTCGATGGTTGTTGTTGGCACAAATCGAATATGGTTTCAAGTAACATAACAAATTAGAGGAAAATGGAGTGGGGCCCTAATGGGGGTCTTCCAATTTTATAGATACACGTGACAGTGCCTCGACGTACGAAAGCATGGAAACTTCACGACTATATATTATATGCTCGTCTTAGGAACCTCTTCGTCCCCTTAAGATGTGTGCACGTACCAAGACTAATTAAGACTAGCCACGCGTCATGTCGTGTCTCTAGGGAAATGGCATGTGACCCGAGCATTTGACAATCAAGGGGATGGTACCTACACTCACGTAGTTGTGTCCCAAACAAGGAAGAAAAACAATATTATATATACGAGAGGTAGATATAGACTGGGGATTTTGCTTGGTGGGCATTTAATTGAATTATATATATAATATATATATAACCCAAAAGATCGGGAAAAAAAAAGACATTAGTGTAATAATGAACTAAGTTTGCATGTGCAAAGATTAGTGTATTGACTAGTTGTACGTGGTGAAGCAAACCTCATTGTGTAATGTATAAACATAATAATAATGTCTCTGTTGAGATCCTTGATCTTGACTAGCTACCTGCATCTTTCCTCCAACTTGGGTATGAACCAGTTACAGCATGCCAAGTCAGGATTGGACCTAAAGAGTTAGACTCAAGTGCCCTGAAACAAAGGAGCGGAAATTCAAATGGCTTATGGTACTCGAAATATGGGATATTTTTGGCAGCCTTTGATTTGTTGATGCAAATGGGGGTGATTGTGCCTTGTTAGAGAGGATCCCTGTCCTATGATCACATGCTCTTGCGCATTGAGACATCTACATGAAGGCCCACTTTGTTAGCTCAAAAACAAACATATTTCTTAAAGCCCACTTGAGATCATACCCCAACTTGGGAACATACACATAAGAAGTCTATGCGCTCTCTTTCTCTCTCCTTCAAAACACCAAGCCTACTCCACTGCTTTCTCCAATGCACTTGTCTTCTTCACATACAACATCACTGTCTATGCTAATGTTCTCTCTCCCTCTCTCTTTCACGGCTCCTTTTCTCTGTGGTCCTTCCTCTTTATATCTCTCTTATCGCTTTCTTCATTTCTTCACAGCTTATATCGCACACTAGTCATTCTTCTCTTTCTTCTTCCTCCTCCTCCGTTGCTTCTTCTTCTCCTTCTTCAAGCCTGCCTTTCTTCCTTAGAGGAAAAACCTTATTCCTATTGGCTCTTTGCGGTCATAATATCGCTTCTCAGCTATATCATATATAGATCCTGAAAAGGCTCAAACTTTGAGACAAACACAGACGAAACTGATCTAGGGATGTCTAGCAGGAGGTCGAGGCAGTCGGGGACTTCGAGGATCACAGATGACCAAATCATCGATCTCGTTTCCAAGTTACGCCAACTTGTTCCTGAGATTCGCAATAGGCGTTCTGACAAGGTACTGTAACCCTCTATCTTTCTCTCCTGTCTCTCTGTCTCTGTGCACAGTCGGGTTGTAATACCGTAGACCCAACTGCAGGAAGGCATTGTGCAAATGTAACACAGGCCTCACGTGTAAACCCTGCAGGCCATCATAATATAATAGCATGCACTCTCGTGGGTAGTTTCAAATTTGACCCGGATAATGAGGAACTTACTTCTAAACAACATATTAATTTTCATGGTTGTTAAGTTTCTCATTGACCTTTAGTACTTAACACTCTTTTTGGTTGGACCATGTTGCTAAAAAGTTTAGTTTTTGTACATATATACTAACTTCAGTGTTTATAATTTGGTTGGCCCATATGGCCTGAACTATATATAGTAGATATGGTTCAGAGTAAATGCTATGTTCGTACATACATGGAATTAGCTAGGAAGTGATTGCTGAGTTGGATTTGACTTTGTTTATTGCAGGTACCTGCTTCTAAGGTCCTACAAGAGACCTGCAACTACATCAGAAACTTGCACAGAGAGGTGGATGACCTGAGCGAGCGACTTTCCCAGCTTTTGGCTACTATTGATGCTGAGAGCGCCGAGGCCTCGATTATTCGGAGCTTGATTACGCAATAAATTAACCCTTATCCTACTCTACATATATATATATATAGTTGTGGGTTTTTTTATATATCTAGGTTTTGGTCACTAGATCAAGCAAGGGTTAGTGTATTTTAGATTTCCGACGTGGATATAGCCGCTGTAATTAAGTGGTATAATAAGAGGACTTGCACTAGCAAGGCCTCTTTAATTGCATGCAAAATGAGGTTGATTGCTTGAACTCATGTACTGGTCGTGATCATCTATTAATGGCAAATACAAATTAATCTACTTTAATTAGCTTTTGTTGGTAACATCACTTATCAGGATAAGGTGGCTCTACGTCAGCATATATATATATATATATATATATATATATTTATAAGAAACCCGGCCAAATCAATATGCAACTTAATTAATGTGTGATCACTGATTTGATCAAGTCTCTTGTTTTCTTATGAGCAGCTGGCGATATTATTATCATTCGACATACGGGTAGCAACACCAAAAATAACGACAAAAAAAGGCCTTTTTATATATAGAAATTATATATATATGGTGACATGCACAAAGGGGTGTATTCACTTTTTTTTTTTTCTATATTTTTATATGTACGTTTAAAGAGGTACGTACGTACGTCCAGAAATTTATAATGATACAACAAATCCCATTTCCTTTACAAACTTGCTTTCACGGTTTACGTGAAAATATTGGCTTAGTTTTTCAGATTTTGATCATGGAGCTTGCCATAGATCATAGGTTTTTTAGTCCACCCACTAAATTTTCTTCAAAAATATGATATGCTCTCTGAAATCTTGTAGATAAAAAATACAGATTGCTATGCTATATGCATGCTTAAATTAATAGATTACATTACCAAACACTGGCCTCTTTTATATATATATATATATACACACTCATCAGGAGGCGTAGAAGTTCCGCTTCATTTTCATCAAAATACGTATATATAAGTTTATGGTAATCTTTACTTTTGGAATTGTTCATTAACTTTGCATTCAAGGTAATTACGTACCTTATAATTATTAAGGTCAGACTTCACACACCTGAACTCCCTTGGAACAACAGATCATTAAAGACAACATCCATCAACAAATTAACACGACATCTCCAGACCGCGTATATATACGTATGAAAGCAATTAATGCTAGAATTTTCAATTTTTTCTTTAATTTTTTTACTTTTCAAATTTTTAATTAATAAAAATTAGGGCAACCTAGAGTTTTCAATAAATTAATGAAAATGAGACTAATTAATTAATTACAATGGTGTTTGATAATCATCCAAAAGGGGTTATACATGATGAGAGATCAGTGTTATTAACCTTTGGTACTTCTCCATAGATCATGTACTGTTCTTCATGGCTTGTCGTGCCAATTATATACCCCCCCCCTCTCTCTCTCTCTCTCTCTCTCTCTCTCTCTCTCTCTCTCTCTCTCTCTCTCTCTCTCTTTGAGGAGGCCAGAAATATTGAACATTAAATGAAAGAGGAAATTAAATATTGTGTGCATATAAGAGATCATATGGACAAGAAGTCATGTGCAAAGCAATATTATCTAAGATAGATATACAAGATTGATATAACTACATTATATATGTAAGCTGAGATATTGATTAAAATCATGTGTAAAACTGTACGTTTACCCACGACGTTATTGATGTTGAGATCATCATGATGATAATTAAGAAGGGATAAAGAACATGATGGGACTTCGATAGTTGCAGGCGATTTTCAACCTTTCTTTGGTGTTCTCATCATGTGTAGATCAGGATTCATGGTCCATCGATCCTCTCTACAATCAAATGCAAAAACGTGCATATTCAATACCTCAAAGAGATAGAAGAAGTATATAATATATAATATCTTGACATATGCATGATTAAACTTTAAGGCATTAATCTACATACCGATCTTGAAGGAAAAACCATGCATTGCTTCGCTGAATAGAAGATCCCCATGCTGCCTTTAGTTAGTTTACAGCTTATTAAACAAAGAGATTTTCATCCGAATTGGCCGCTAATTAAACTAGAAATTGTTTAATTACTTATCTGTATGATAACGGAATTAAAGACATTTAAACTCTATCTCCATAGTCCATATATATATATATATAATGACTTCAAATATATAGTTATTGATCACTAGGCCGTACTATTGAACTCCTTTAGGGAAGGTCTAAATTAATATAAGTAATAGACATGACTTCATGTAATTCATCATATCTATTTTACAATAAAAGTAATTTTATAATCTGACAAACTACATCAAGTTACATCAGTTTGTGAGATTACTTTTATATAATCATTTTTTGGCTAAAATATTTCTCTATAAATAATATTAGTACAGATTGCATGCCTTCAATATTATGATGAAGGGAAATATTCAATAAAGTCATTTTGTTCCCATAATTATTAAGTTTACTTAACGACCATGGGTAATACGTACTTAGGATAATTTTCAGCTAAATTTCCCAAGATCAAATGGCCGGTTTTTGGCATTTTTCGGTGAGGTACAGCATGTTACGTCATCTTCGACCTCAACCCGACAAAAGCCCTTAGTCCCCAAGCAGCGAAGCTTTCAGTTTGCCCCCGACCCCAAGCACGTCGTCTTTCTTGGTTTTCTGTGATTTCTTGGTTTGTGTGAATCTCATCCTCTTCTCTGTGATTTCTTTATTTTTTTTATTTGAATGTCTCTGTAATTTGCCCAAAATTGATAATAATCAAAGGCTTTTGTCTATGATTTAAATGCCCCACCCCTCTACTCCAAGCACATTGTCTTCTCTGTGATTTCTTCCCATTGGTTTGCTGTGATTTCTTCATGAGATTCGGCCTTCAATTTGTTTTCTCGTCTCTCTCGTCGTTTTTTCCTCCCGAGACCATTTCAAATTGAAGGCCTCTCGTCCCTTTCGTCGCTCAGCACCAAGACTAATACTCTTTGGATTGCTCAGCACATCGTCTTCTCTAAGAGCTTTTTTCCTCTTGGATCTTTCTTCTCTGTGATTGAAGGCCCAAGCAAGCTATCTCTCTCGTCGTCTTCTCAAAATGGTTTGAGGGCGACGTAGGATGCTTTCAAATGCGAAAATGGTATAAAGGTGTGGGTATTCCAATTAAACATAGGAGAAGGAAAAAAAAAAATAAAAATAAAAATAATTTCCACATTAGGTGTTAGTAGTTGTGAATAATGAATAGTAACGGATCCGTAGAAAAACTCTAAAATTAATTAAGCCTCTGCAAAACAGCTCTCTGCTGACTTCTTAATTTGTTTTTGTTTTTTTTTTAATTCTGGTAAAGGATTAATATATATATATATATATATATATATATATATATGAAGAGAAGGGTAGGAACCTACTGTACATGATCATCATTCTGTAGAATCTGTACTCTCTGTTAATATTTTCTTTTAATAATTCTTTAATTTTCAATTTACTTAGAATTTGGACCTTAAAATTAACAAGAAGTTAGAAAGAAAATTATACCTTACGTTTTAGTTTGGAGGTCGAGTATATATACTCCTTGGAGCAATTAAAGCACGGTTTGATAAACAAGCAGTTAATATTGTTCATCAACCATATATATCGATATTCTTTCTCCAATCGGGAAAACATTTCTATTTAAGGGACGCGCGAGTCTAAATTAAATAGTAAAATGTGGCCGTAGCCTTTGCTCCATGAGAAATCATGATAAATTAGTAACAATATTATTTAATTGACAACTTTCATATAACTAACAAATAAAATAATTATTTTGATTTGATGTATTCAAATTATTTTTTTTAAATATTTTATTAATTAAGAAATCGTCATGTATGACTTTTTTTATCTGTGCCACTATTTATCTTGTTTTATAGGTGCTAATTAGAGTCCTTTTTCCTATCTTTTTGTTTTTTCATTTCCCTTAATTAGGTTATATATGTGAGATGAAAAGTGTGCGTGGTTAGAGGTTCCTAAACAAAAATTAATTAATGCTTTGCCCCTTAAATCCTTATATTTTGTCTTGGCTCGATTCTGAATCAAGCTTCATGTGAAACTACTATTTCTCAATATATGAATTGCTCGATCCATCACTTCTTCATATTTTCTTCAAATTGGGGGAAAAAAAAAGAATCCAACTTTACGTAAATTAATATCTAGAAAGCACATGATGATGTGTAACAACCTCGTGGGACTTAGGGTTTGCAGGAGCTATGAGAGAAGGAAGAGACCGAAAGCTCAAGAGGATGGATTTTGTCGTGTACTTGGTGAAGAGTGAAGACTAGTCAAACTAAGTGAGGATGTGCATGGGCCGGATCTATATATACTGGGCTGAAGACCTTGCTTTATCTTTCTTGGTGTTTAGTTAATTTTCGTTAGTTAAGGCCTAGAAGTGTGTTTCCGAAATGGGCCCTTATGTTTAGTTTTGGTGTCTGAACTGGCTCCTAGTAGCCGTTACTTATTTCTAGCTTTTATTTCATTTTATTTCGTATTTTGGCCTTGTTGGCCTTGCTGGTTTTTGTCTTATTGTTTCTGTTGGAATCCTGATAGCATATAGGCTGGTCAGTGTCCTGTGTTGAGGTATTCTGAATGAAAATTGTAAAAAGTCTGTCCTTTTCCACATCCTCTCTATCTCTCTCATTTTATTCTTTCCTGGAGGAGCTCTCCCTCGAGGAGAGCACAGCAGCCCTAGCTAGCTAGGAAAAAGCTACCTGGAGTATTACAAATTGGTATCTAGAGACACGTCCTATGATAAAATTACAGACTGTGGTAGACGGCACTAGACTCAAGGAGTTACAAGAGGGGCTCAATGCCCTAAAAAAGACAACTGATTCTCAATACAAAACTCTAGAAACTGAAATGATGGTGCTAAAAAAGCATGTGGATACAGTAATACAACAACTGACAGTGGTGATACAAATTGGTGTGGTTGTTGGGGCATAAATGTCGAAATCCTAAGCTTTACTTACTTGAAGATGTCCTGTTTGAACCAACTAATGAGAAGGCTGAGGAGGAGCCGAAAGGGGAGAGTGATGAACCAGAAACTTCCACAAAAGATTTTGATTAGCCCTATATCCCAGAAATAACCCTCCATGCCTTAATAGGATCCCAAAACCCAAAGACCATGTGGGTAATGGGGAAGATTGGACCACAATGGGTAACAATCCTTATTGATATTGGGTCTACTCATAACTTTTTGGACCCAGCTGTGCTAAATAAAGTTAAACTACCCATTAATCAAGAGGAGAGGGTTAAGGTGAAGGTGGCCAATTGGGAAGTACTCCCAAGTGAAGGAAGGTGTAAGGGAGTGTGTGTTAAAATTCAGGGAACCATGTTTATAGTAGAGGTGCATGTGTTAGTGTTGGCAGGCTGTGATATGGTGCTTGAAATTCATTGGTTGCAAGATTTGGGAATTGTTTTATGGGATTTCCAGAAACTAACCATGCAATTTTTTGTGAAAGAAAAAAATGTGCAGTTGCAAGGGTTGGCAGCCACCAAATTAATAGAAGAAGGGTCCTTAAACAAGTTTAATAGTCTGGAGAAAAGGGGGATTTTATTACAGATTATGGAGGGAGAAAAAATTCAGATTGGTGAACAAGAAGAACAAATCCCAGCAGCTCTTCAATCCCTACTTAAACAGTACCCAGAAGTATTTAGTGAACCTAAAGGCCTTCCCCCCACCCGCACTCATGACCATTCCATCAACCTCATACCCGACACCAAACCTATTTCTATGAGGCCTTACCATTACCCATATTTTCATAAGGATGAGATTGAGAAAATAGTGCATGAATTGTTGCATTATGGAGTTATAAGGCCAGCCAAAGCCCCTACTCCTCCCCCATTTTATTAGTAAGAAAGGCGGATGGGTCGTGGAGGTTGTGTGTAGACTATCGGGGCCTTTAATGCAGTCACCATTAAGGACAAATTCCCCATTTCTGTTGTGGAAGAGTTGATGGATGAGTTGCATGGGTCTAAGGTTTTTTCTAAACTGGATCTCCGATCCGGATACCACCAAATTCGAGTAAAACCCTCAGACATACACAAAACAACTTTTAGGACCCATGAGGGTCGCTACGAATTCTTAGTTATGCCATTTGGGCTAACTAATGCCCCTTCCACCTTTCAAAACCTCATGAACGAAGTGTTCAAACCCTACTTGAGGAAGTTTATACTGGTATTCTTCGATGATATACTGATTTACAGTAAATCTAAAACTGACCATTTGAGACATGTGCAGGTGGCTCTTGAAATACTAAGAGAGCATAAGTTATATGCTGAACTCTCTAAATGCAGGTTTGGGTGTAAGGAGATAGCGTATTTAGGGCACTTAATCTCTGAACAAGGGATGTGGACAGATCCTGAAAAATTACAAGCCATGAAGGAGTGGCCCCTTCCCGGATCTATTAAAGCTCTACAGGGATTTTTAGGGCTGACCGGGTATTATCGAAGGTTCATCAAAGGCTACGGTGGAATTGCAGGACTGCTGACCAGAATGTTAAAGAAGGGCAACTTCCAATGGAGCAAAGAAGCAAAAGTGGCTTTTCATAACTTGAAGGAGGCCGTCTCTTGCCCTTCGGTACTTGCGCTATTAGATTTCTCAGCACCCTTTACCATAGAGTGTGATGGGTTGGGTACAGCCATAGGGGTTGTTTTGATGCAACAATAGAGGCCCGTAGCATATTTCAGCCAAGCCCTTAAGGGAAGAACTCTACATCTTTTCACCTACGAGAAAGAACTCTTTGCATTGGTGTCGGTTGTAGTAAAATAGAGGCCTTATTTATTGGGTGGAACCTTTAAGGTTAAAACAGACCAACAAAGCCTAAAACACCTCCTCGACCAAAGGGTGGGAACCCCAATGCAACAGAAATAGGTTTCTAAACTACTGGGCTACGATTTCGTGGTGGAATACAAGAAAGGGGTGGAGAATAGAGCTGTTGATGCATTGTCTAGGAGGGACCAGGTTGGGGAAGAAACCTTGATGCTGATTTCATTTCCATCAGTAAACTAGGTGAAAGACCTCAAGGCTACCTACTTTACTGACCCTAAGGTACAAGCTCTAATATCTCTTTTCAAGGATAATAAATTAGGGCCTGAGTACACTATGAGGTCAGATTTACTATTATACAAGCAAATGTTATACATTCCTCAAAATGATGAATTCAAGGCCAGGCTACTTGAGCTAGGCTATAGAAGCCCGTGGGGAGGGCACTCGGGTTTTGACAAGACCATTCAAAGGGTGAGGAGAGATTTTTATTGGCCAGGCCTTAAGGGGGATATCAAACAGTTTATAAGAGGCTGTAACATTTTCCAAAGGGTTAAGTCCTCTAATACTTTCTCGAGTGGACTATTACAACCCCTTCCCATACCAACTCAACCCTGGACCCACATCTCCATAAATTTTGTCAAAGGTCTCCCTAACTCAAAAGGATTGAACAGCATGTGGGTGGTCGTTGACATGCTCACCAAATACAGTCATATAACCCCCCTCAAACACCCATACACAGCATAGGACATAGCTAACCCCCCCCAGACACATCTTTAAATTACATGGCCTGCCTTTATCTATAGTCTCGGATAGAGAAAGGACCTTCACTAGCAACTTTTGGCAAGAGCTATTTAATCTTTAGGGGGTCCAAATGACACTGAGTACAGCATATCACCCTCAAACTGATGGGCAAACAGAGGCTGTAAACAAGACCCTCGAGAATTTTCTGAGGTGCTTTTCTGAGGATAGACCAAAGGACTAGGTATCTTGGATACCACTTGCAGAGTGGTGGTACAATTCCACTCTACATTCATCAACCAAACTATCCCTCTTCGAGGCCCTATACGGGTACCCCCCTCCCCGTTGGCTAGAGTATGTACCTGGCACGGGTAGAGTAGCCGCAGTGGAAGATCATCTTTTTAACTAAGACAAAATTGCGAGGATGCTCCAACAAAACCTAAAAAAAGCCTAGGAACGAATGAAGAAGTATGCTGATTTAAGAAGAAAGGAAAGGAAATTTTCTGAGGGGGAATGGGTGTACCTTAGGCTCCAACCGTACAGAAAATCTACGGTGGCTCTTCATCGCAGCAGTAAATTAGCATCGAGATTCTTTGGGCCTTTTCAGATACTACAAAGGATAGGGAAAGTGGCCTACCGTTTGGATCTTCCACTATCTACAGGGATCCACCCAACTTTTCACGTGTCACTACTCAAAAAGAAATTGGGAGCTTCAACCACCGCAATTCCCTATTTGCCACTCGTAGATGAAGAAGGAGCTCTGAGACCCGAACCTAAGGAGATCTTGGCTCACCGCATGGTGAAAATCGAGCTAAGGCCGAAATACTGGTGCGATGGCACGGACAAGGAGCAAATGAGGCCACTTGGGAGGTATATTCGAAGCTTAAGGAGGATTTTCCCCACCTTGTGGGCAAGGTCTTTTGAAGGGGAAGGAGATGTAACAGCCTCGTGGGACTTTGGGTTTGCAGGAGCTATGCGAGAAGGAAAAGACTAAAAGCTCAAGAGGATGGATTCTGTCGTGTACTTGGTGAAGAGTGAAGACTAGTCAAACTAAGTGAGGATGTGCATGGGCCGGATCTATATTTACTGGGCTGAAGACCTTGCTTTATCTTTCTTGGTGTTTAGTTAATTTTTATTAGTTAAGGCTTGGAAGTGTGTTTTCGAAATGGGCCCTTATGTTTAGTTTTGGTGTCTGAACTGGCTCCTAGTAGCCGTTAATTATTTCCAGCTTTTATTTTCTTTTATTTCGTATTTTGGCCTTGTTGGCCCTGCTGGTTTTTTTGTCTTATTGTTTTCGTTGGAATCCTGACAGCATATAGGCTGGTCAGTGTCCTATATTGAGGTATTCTGAATGAAAATTGCAAAAAGCCTATCCTTTTCCACATCCTCTCTATCTCTCTCATTTTATTCTTTCCTGGAGGAGCTCCTCCTCGAAAAGAGCACAACAGCCCTAGCTAGCTAGGAAAAAGCTACTTGGAGTGTTATATGATGATATTGATCACCTCACCCCAAAATATCAACTACTTTAATGCGTCTTATTTTCTATGTGTATGTCACAGTTTCCTCATGTGGATGAATAAAATCTCATTAAAAAAGCTCTATTGAGATCATCCTCTGTAATTTTCTATTTGGGACGTTGCAAGCAATTTGAAGATCGGAGGTATATAGAAGAGGAGTTGTTAGCAACCCCTCCTCACAAGCACTGATCCCTCACTTACACTTTTTTCAAAACCAATAATTCTATTTGAAAGTTTTTACACCAGATGCTATCCATGTGATATGATGTGATTTAAAAGAATATATTTTAAAATTTTAAATTTTACAAATTAAATTATGTCATGTGAATGGTGTGTGATATAAAAACCTTTAAATAACACCACTCAATTGGAATATATATTCCAATAGGGAAAGAAACTAGCCTACTATAAAACATGAGAGATATCCTCATAGTAAGTACATTAATCCATTTAATTCAAACGTCATCCAATACTTGTAAGAGCGTGTAGTTTTTGTTTTTTGGTTGATAATAATAGACTTCATTCAAACTTGAAGATTCAAAAACAAATACACGCATAAACACTAGACCTCAATCCCATGCCAATAATAAAATACAATAAAAATTGAACCCCTAAACTAACCCAATAATAAAATACAATAAAAATTGAACCCCTAAACCAACCCAACAATAAAACACATTATTACTTTTTAACTTCCATCAACACCCTATTTAATATAACATCTAGACATGTATGCCACCCATGAACCGTATCATCCACCGTCTAAGCATGTCTTGCTAGCAAATGAGCAACTTCATTCCCCTGTCTACCCACATGGCTTAATTCCCAATCTGACAAATGCCATAGAATCTGTTGTATTTCCTTAATAATAGGCGTATGTGATGTAAAACTTGGTTCCCTTGATTTAATAGCATCAATTACATGCATTGAATCTCCATCTATAATCAGCCCATTACAACCCATATTAAGTAACATCTACAACCCTCTCAAAACCACTAGAGCTTCAATATCATCAACTGCAAAAACCACAATTTCCTTCCTACTCAAAGCAAACAATGCCTCCCCTACTTCATTCTTAAGAATAATACCAATACCAACAAAATTTAAATCATGAAATAATGCTCCATCAAAATTCAATTTCAGCTTACCACATGGTGGAGGTTTCCACTGTAAAACAGCTTCCTTTCTCATGATCATACGGGTTGCTTTAATAAAGTAAAACTATTTATATAATCAATACAATTATCCACCACTTGATCATGTATTGGCCCCTTAGTTTGCTCAAACACTTTTAGATTTCTGTATTTCCATATTTCCCATGAGACAGTGAGAAAAAATGGAACTATTGACATATCAAAATCCATGCATCACATTCCACATCAAATTAGCAAAAGAGTATTCAGCAGAAAACAACCTCACATGAAGTCTACTGCATTGTGAGAACCACACCTGTTGAACAATGGGGCACAAACAAATAGCATGAAAGACATCTTCAGTTTGCCTATCGGAGTTGATACAAAAACCATTACTAGTCACATTACAAATTGGATTTTGTAGGTAAGCTGTTTGAACATGCTCTCCATGCAAAATTCAATACATTGTTAGGAAGGTTCAAATTCCATAATTTACACCATATAACACTATGATTTGATGAGGATGAGCTAGTAGCTGGATTCATTTGTTGAGCCAACCCCATTGCAAAATGATACCCAGATTTGACAGTATAATTTCCAGCATTATTACCACCCCATATAAGCTTATCAACTGACCAAGAATGAATAGAAAGTTGGACAATTTGTTCAACGACATATGGAGGAAAGACCCTCTAACCAAATCCATATTCCAAGTTCTAGAGTTTGGATGAAACAAATCACTCACCTTAGCCTCCAAAGGTAAGAAAGAAGGAGCTATAGAAGCATACGAATGTAAATCACTTAAAAGCCATCTATCATTCCATATATTAATGGAATTACCACTTCCCACTCGCCATTTACAACCTTTAAAGAGAATATCTTTTGCTGCATAAATACTCCTCCACACATAAGAATGATTACTACCAAGTTTTGATTGAAAGAAAGTAGTGTGAGGGAAATATTTTGCCTTGATCCTAAACAACAAAGATAAAAGATTATAATCAATCTCCACCTTTGTTTGGCCAATAAAGCCAAGTTAAAGGTCTCCATGTTGCGAAAACCCATTCCTCCACACAATTTTGAAGCACACATCCTTGTCCAACTTACCTAATGAATTTTCTACTCCGATGCACGTTGTCCCCACCAAAATCTCGTAAACATGCTTTCTAAATCTTTACAAAACAACTTTGGCAATAGGAAACAACTCATTGTATAAGCTGGGAGAGCTTGAGCCATAACCTTGATTAGTATCCCTCTACCGGCTTGTGATAAAAATTTATCCTTCCAACCTTGCAACTTATTCCAAACTTTTGACTTCAATTCTTGAAATGTTGAAGATCGAGCCCGTCCCACAAAAGATGGCAATCCCAAATACCTCTCATGTGTGGTGTACTAATTGCACATTCCAAATAGCCTTGATATTAAGTACCTCATCCTTCATAGAATTTTTGCTAATGAATAACTCAGCCTTTTCCATATTTAATTGCTGCCCTGATGCTACTTCATATACTTGTAATAACTGCTCGAAAACAGCATTATCAGCCGTAGTAGCCCGACAAAACAACAAACAATCGTCAACAGAAAATAGGTGACTTAGAGTTGGAGCTCTATTACACAACTTCAAACCCTTTAGAAATCTCCTATTTTTTGCATCTTGGATCATAGTGGATAAACCTTTAGCACACAAGACAAATAACTAGGAGGATAATGGATAAGAGCATAGAGTTATTGACAATTAATTTGTACTACAGAAGCTAGAAACGTCAGTGGGAATGGCGCAGGCAGCATTATTGATGATACTGGCACCCCAAGGACAAGGAGGAGGATCCACGTAAATACAACAAGAAAGGTTATATTATAAGAGAAGAAAGACGCTGCGGGACAGTCGGGCTAATAAATATTGAAGAGCATCCCTCCAATCATTGCTTGCCACGTAAGAAATTACACCATAAGAGAAATAAGTTCCACCACACAGAAACACTTCTAATCAAAAGCAGCCCTACTGATTTTGCCCAAAAACACTTCATTTTTTCCTCTGTTCGTCTTCCTCGCTACCCCTATCTTCCACTCCATCCTAACCCAAATGAAGATCTCGACTGAAAAAATAATCCCCGATGGCAACTTGAAAGGCCGGCACGAACTATAATGGAAATCAACAGATAATAAAAACCTTATAATATTGCTTTCGGTGAAGAGATGAGATTTCTGTAAATCTGTACATAAAGCTCTATTTCTTTCCCTTTTTGACGGTATTTAGAGAAAATTTCCCATTTTTTGGCATTTGTTTTTGGTGAAAAAATCATTGGTTTTCTATTGGAGAAAATTTGATCTATATTTTCTTGGGTTTGACTATAAATCAATTGGGTTTACAAAATTCAATTTGTATAAGTCTTCGGCAGTAGCTGGAGAGAAGCATCATATGGCGTTCAAACTCTAGCAAAAAGCAAGTAAATAAATTTCATATCCAATTTCTAAAAACACATTAGTAAAGTAAACAGAACAATGGAATTAGATTAGATTAACAAAAGAGAAAAGAAGAAAAGAATAAGATGATGATGGTCTTCCGAAAAAATTCTGAATTTCTCTGTTTCTATTTTGATGGATTGAAGTATTAGGGTTTATGTTGAAGGTATGAAGGTTGGCTGTTTGTATCAAGGAAAATGATGATGGAAACGTAGAAGACTTGCTGCGATGGAGAACACAGTGTGCATACAAGGTGTTTGCTAAAATGTAGAAGAGAAAATTACAAGTGTATTGTATTACTATGGGATTTGAAAATGCCATCGATTATCTTCCCTTTCCAATATCACAAGTGTAGAAGCAAGACTCGGTCGTTTTCTTCCCCTTCCAATATCAGTCCCATCGATTATCTTTTCCTTTTGCAGATGATGTAAATGCAAGTTCACAAAGAAGCAAACGAAGCAAAAACAGAACAAGGTTAGCCTCTGTGTCGCTAGAGGAGACGAAGGTGTGTGGGTTTCAATCATACGAAGGCGAGAAGGGGGTGCCATGCGAGAGGGGGGTGCGAAGAGTTTCTGCTAATTTACAATAATTAGATGTAGTGCAGCACAAAATAGCTTAGATGGAAAGCCTAGGTGTCAGCTAATTAGTGGTGGGCTGCTCTTCTATGTTTATTAGCCCGACCGGCCCCCAGATTTTCTCTATAAGAGAATTCACATTCTAGTGTTGTTTGTGAGCAAGGCGATGAATGCATGCAACAAACAAGATAATGAACTTTCGGGTAACATGAGTGAGTAGGTCTCTATCAAGGCAATGAGCTTGCTGATGGAGCGTCCAAACCAAATGGATAGTGAGTTGAGATGAGATAAAAGTTGAAAGTTGAAAGTTAAATAAAATATTATTAGAATATTATTTTTATTTTAGGATTTGAAAAAATTGAATTGTTTATTGTATTTCATATGAGAGTTTGAAAAAATTGTAATGATTAGATGAGATGAGATGAGTTGAAAGACTTTCCCAATCCAAACAACCTTATTAGGTTGTGTTTGGTTGTTAAACCAAACTCAACTCATTTCAAATCAATTATTGATGAGATTTACTACTTTTTTAACTTCCCATAAAAAAGTTAAATTCATCTCAACCTATTTTATACAATTCAACCTAAAAAGTTAAACTCATTTCAAACTAAAAAATTTAAACTCATCTTAATAGGACATACAAACTATTAATATTCACAACTCAATTTAACTCATCTCAATATTTCAACTCATTTTAACGTTGTGATCTTTAGGCTTCATTTGGATGATGAAAGCAGTTCAAAATGCAGAGATTCCTGACCCGCATGTTCTTGTTCTGAAGATCGTGGGTGCATTTTTTTTATAGTTGAATGTAATAATATTTTTACTAGTAATTAAATAATATGTAAAAAAATTATGAAAAAAAATGTGGGCATGATAATGTTGTATTTTATTCATAATTATTTTATTCAGTTTTTATAAATTCAGAGTAAGCAAATATTTGCATAAAATAATTTTTTTATGTTATTTTGTTACAACTTGGTTAATGTGGATTATATTATTAGTAAAATAAATAAATAACAAAATTGTTGTGTGGAGTGCCCAAGATTTGAAAAATCTCAACTCAAATGGGAAAAAAGTGAATTATTTTTGCAGAAGTCCCATTGTGGTATCAACCAAAGGCTTGGGTGAAAGCAACTTTACTTGGTATTGTGAAGTGTGAATAACTAGCCGGTTTTATGAATGTGGTGGGTTGGAATTATCGTTGGCTACGCAGGAGACACAACTGACAAGTGAACAGTGAATTTCTTGTGGGCTCCAATTATTTCACAAATTTTTTATAAATATATCTAAACTCATTTTAACATCTAAACACATATAAACTCATCTTAAGTGGATCTCACAAGACCCACTCAACCATTTCAACTCACTACTATTCATAAAAAACTCAACTCAGCTAAGTTCAGTCCAACATCCAAACGCAATCTTAGACTAATAACCAAAACCCTTTTTTATAATTATTTTTTTCAATTATATTTACAATGTGGGATATATTTGTAAAATAATGATGCTCTTACGATTATATTTTATAGAGAAACGCTTCTAACCGGTGTATCTTATAAATGTAGAACAACGGATACCAATAGAATAGTGCCACGTAGGGGATACATATTCTGAGTAGTGGTGTGCGCTGCAGAGAAACTTCAAGGGTCTGAGTTCTAGACCCAACCCTCTCTCTCTCTCTCTCTCTCTCTCTCTCTCCCTTCACGAACCCCCCTCTCTCGAATCGAACCCTAGCCCAACTCCCGTTTACGAATCCCTCTCTTGAATCCAACGGCAATAGTACAACTCATACATAATTAGGCAAGTGTATAATTTACCTGTTAAAACAACACTTAAAGAATAAATATGAAGAATAAAAATTGGGAATGGTTTATTTGATTTCGCAAAAACTCTAAAAGTAAAGAAGAGGTGGCATTTAGCAAAATTTCACCGTTCCTTTACGCTCCAAATTATCAAACCAAGCTCTGCAAATTCTTGCGCAATAACATGTATGGGGCAATTCCAAGCTTTAGGAGAGGACGACGATGACGATATTGATGATGGTGTGCCTGGGGTCATCGATGAAGTTGTTGATTTTGTGTGCGAGATTTCGGCGTGCCCCAAGCTTGGAACAATTTTCCTTTACCACTCGACAATGGTAGCGTTTATTTTAATTTTTTATTTTAAAATAAAAATAATTTTAACTCTTGCTTTTGAAATAAGTCTGATTGGATTTATTGCTGTAATTGTTAATACTTTCACTGCATTTTTCTAAACTCGATCATTATTCTGGTATTTCTTTGGTTATTGGGTAAAAAATCATAGCAGCATCGTCGGCTTGCTTACACTGCCTTTTCAATTTCATTCATTGCTGGGAGCTCGGTTTTTTTACTGTTTTAAATAATCTAATTCATTGTTTACTGTTTTAATTCCACTTTTAATTCGCTTTGTCCTTGTTGTAGATTCTCAGCAACCAAACAAAGAAAAAAATCTCCATAATTTTGTAAGAATCTATTTGAACTAGCTGGTTGAAGTTCTTTCATTTCCAATTTTCTTTTTGGAAATTAATACGGACCAGGAAAAGATCGAAAAGGGTGGCCTGGTCAACCTTGACGAACTTGGCGTGGGGAGGGGGGTTTTCGGTGAGAGAGAGAGAGAGAGAGAGAGGAGGGGGGTTTTCGACAGAGTGGGTTCTTCTGCAGCGTGGCACACCAAATTTGAATATGTAACCCTTACGTGACTTTCATCTATTGGTTTCCGTTGTTCTACACTTGTAGGATACTTCGGTGAGAAGTTATTCTCTATTTTATAAAGCAAAGCTATAAAAATGTTGTAAAAAAAATTCTCTCTCATTTTCATTGAACTTGGTTCCGGCTGTCTTTAATTTACCCTTGGATTGGATCGTGGTGATGTTAATAGGCCTTTTTCAGAAGGGAAATGCTTGTATGCCCACTATGTTTGACCGCTGGTCAAAATTTTTTTTTTTTACCTAGTAATTAAAGAAGTGATTTTAAATATATTAATATATTTTTTTAGTTTTTTAAAAACATTTAAATATGAGAAAATTTATTCCAAAGCCGGTCTAGCCGCGTACTCCACACACCAGCTAATATTTTCGACCGAGTTTATGTAAAATAGTATAGTTCTTTAGAGTAAAACACCCCTCCATCTTCGAATCACCATGAAAGCTGAAAGGGTTGCTTCCCTCCATCTATGATAACTCCATTTGAGATCTGCGAATCTCCCCCGTCTCCCCTCCGAAGCATATCAGACGGCACTATAAGCGAATCTCCCCCCTCCCTTTTTCTTCTCCCCCTCCATTTGCGAAGCCGTTGTTCTCCTTCGTTCTTCTCTAAGAAGAAAATAAAGCGATCTCCAACTTCCAGGAAACCCCATAAGCCCAAGGTCAAAAAAACACAAGAAAAAAGTAATGAAGCAAGCAGGAAAGGGAACTTGGAAGTGTACGTATTTTGATAAAAGTGGAAAATGGAGTCTAGACGATGCAATTGTGGCAAAGAGAGATAATTCAATGGAAACTTGGATAGGAAGAAAACGCGTACACAACGGCACAAGGGTGATGGCACGTGGACGACAACAAAACAGCAACAGGAACCGAGCAGGAGGGGTAGGGCAAGGGGAAGTTGGGAGGGAGAGAAACTCGAAATGCTTGATTTGGGGAAAACTGGATTAGGCTTTTGAGTAAAACGCATGCGTTTTACTGTAGCAATTTAAAAAAAATCCACATCAGCAGAGTGTGGTGTTGGTTACTATAGAAGCTTAAGTGTAGAAGAACTCTTTAAATATATTAAAAAAAATGAAAAGAAGAAAGGAAAAAAAAAACACCCACACCCAGTGGTAAAAGATGGATAAAGATGGAGCGGAATAGTAGTCTCACCCTTTTCAGAATATTATCTTTCGGCCACGTTTTTGGAGATTCGGCTTTACAACCGACGTTTTTTTTTCATCAACAGTTTTTGTTTCTTTGTTTTTTTCCTCTCTGAAACGTAAGAGCATTAGTAGTGGGCTCAATAAACTTTAGCTAAAATTTGACTAAGAAATTCACTTTTACAAATTTTAGCTAGCCATTTTTCACAACATCAAATAACAGACTCAACAAATCTTTCACCATTCTATTAAAATATTAATTTTAAACTTTTTATTTATTTTAATTCTAATTGTAATTTAAATTTCTCCAACAGTTTTATTTTTTAATGACTATATTTTTCCAACGGCTATATATTCTAACGACTATATTTCTCTAATGGTTATATTTTCAAACGGTTATATCTCTCTAACGGTTATATTTCTCTAACGGCTATTCTCCAATGGTTATATTTTTCTACTATAAAACATAACATTTCATCAACAATTTCATTCACTGCACGGGAGTGAGAAACAGCAGGAAATGTAATATTTTAATCAAAAGTAATATTTGGCTAGCCTTCTTTGGCTCAACAAATTTAGCTAGCCCCTTCATGCAAAGTTAAATTTACTATTCATTTAGCTAGCCCAATGTTGAGCTTTATTTTACATTTTAGCTATTCTTTAGCTAAAATTTGATTTTAGCTAGTCCACTACTAGTGCTCTAAGTTAGGTCATATTTCAGATTCTGTTCCTAAATGGCAGTTTACAAAATTTAGATTTTGCCTCCTTTGATACAAAACGATTTTTTATCTTATTTGATTAATCTGATTATTATAATTTTTTTAAATTTTTATATAAAATATAATAAATAATTTAATTTTTTTAAATTTTAAAATAATAATAATATTAAAAAATAATATTCTAATAAAATTTTATTTAAATTTCTATTTTTACCTAAAATATATCATCTTATCTTTTTTTTTTTGATGAATATCATCTTATCTTGTTTTATCTTACTATGCACTCAAACGGAGTCTTTGTCTCCTCAACCAACTGTAAACAATTAGGTGACTTGGTTGCTTGATTCTTCTTCTCCTTCTTCTCTGTATGATCTCTCTTACGGTTGCTCACCTCTGATCAAGAACAGGTATTTGCATAGAATCATTTCCTACAATTTACACTGTTATACTATTGGGTTTCCGATCTTTCTTGTAAATTCGATTACCCATCTTTCAACAGCGCATGTATTGCATAGGCTCAATCAGATCGTGCTATTTCTAGTTCATGAACCTTTGAGGATGTTCAGAATACGCACGACTCTTTATTTTGCACTTTCTGTATCCAGCATCACAAACTGTTTGTTTTGTTTTGTTTTTTTCTTTTTCTTTCATATTTTCTGTTCTCCTTTGGGGTTCTGCCCTGACGTTAATTCTTGGGAGACTTATACACGCACTGTTCTTACAATTTAGTCGGTGTTTGGGGAGACTTATACACGCACTGTTCTTGGGAGACTGAGTTTTTTTTCCCTGACCAATTTGAGTCACGTGTCATAATTTTGTTGTGAAAAGTGAGATTTCTGATTTTTTTTTTATTTGTCATTTGTTTATTATCCCCTGCGCTTTTGGGAACCTCTTTGCTTTCAAATCATTAAGCAAATAATCAGGTTGTTCCTAATTTCCATAGCGGAAAGATTACTTGGATAAATGTCCCCCCCTTTTGTCTCTGTTTAAGAGGCACTATGGGTATTTTAGAGAAGTTGAGTTCTCTATGTTTAGCCACGCCTGCAGTTCCACTTTAGCCAAAGTTTCAGTCTTTCTCCCGCTTGCATTGTTTGATTTGCTTCGATGCTTGCAATACCAGTTAAACTTTTGCTTTCAGAATTTGCATGCTACTGCATTTTTTATGATTGCCCCAACGCTTTCTTTTCCTTTATTTTGGATCATGTTGATTGAAAATGCACTATCACGCACATAAGTACATTATCGGTATAATTATCACCAAATGCTGTGCTACATAGAGTCTTCTAATAAACTGGACCGCCAAGGAGTTGCTTACTTTTCAGTGGAAGCCACATATTATACACACTAGATGTTGGAAGCATCCGGTTATATTGGTCATCCTAGATTGCACTTATGCAAGGGATTGATGAGAGTTGGGACCACTAAGTTATGGACCTCAGGATCACCACATAAAGGAAGCCTGCCCAAGATGATAATGCCTTCTATCTCTTTCTGACATTTTTCTTATCCTTAATGTTTGTTTGTCTAAAATACAGACCTTATAATGCAAAATGAAAAAAGTACTGGTATGCAGTGCCTTCATCATTGTTAAGTGTTGAAGTAACCAAAATGATTCTTCTGTGCTCATTTACTTTTCTTGAACTGAGGTGCTGACATTTTATTTTACATTTATTTCCAGGTTCATTCTGATCCAACTTTTTCCTTTTGAAATTTTTAGAGAATGTACCCTGGGGGTTATACTGCTGAGGTTTCAAGCTTATCTCCTAAAGCTACAGAGGAGGATGTATACGATTTTTTTGCTAACTGTGGTGCAATTGAGCATGTTGAAATTGTCAGGTACAACTCATCTCCTCTGCTTCTAGTAGCTGAAAATAAGCCCATTTATTGATTCAATCTTTATCTCCCTTATGGTAGTTTGGTCATGAGTATACCTTGGACTTTTGTCCAAGCTGTGTGGAAACAGTCAAAAGCAGCAATGCTATTATGTCACTTTAAATTAATTCAAAATTATGATTTGACGTCTATATATGATAATGAACTTCACTTAGCCTCTACATCTTCATAATCTAGAAGGGAATCATTAAAGACATCAAAGTTGTCACCTTAGTTTATGGACTACTATGAATTTTAAGATTTTGGGGATTAAATCGATTCTATCTGTGGCTTCTGGTTCTCTCTTTCTATACCATTTTTCTTGATTAATGATTACCCCATCATTCACGTTGATAGATTGTAACCATGATGATGATAAGTTCTCTGGTTGATGACAAAATATGCCCTAAATATATAATATCTTCCTTGAAAGGCCCATTTCAACAAGAAAAGTGGTTATGTTCAACATACCCAGTTTCTTGCAACTCTTAGAAAAATTTGCTAGAGATCTATATGGCAACCATAATTACTAGTTCCTTCAATTCCTAGCAACTACTTCCCCATGTGAATGTGGCAGTTAAATAGTTATTTATACTTCTTAATTTGCTTATTAAGTTTTTCATATTTCTTCTTTTTACGTTCTCCTCCTATGTGCTTTTGTGCAAGCTTTGGTCTGTGTCTTTACCGTAATGCAAGCTTAGACTATTTTTCTACACATAAGCGAAGACATGAACTTATTTACTGTTTTTTTTTTTTTTGGGAGAAAGTCTATACTTCCATTAAGCACGGTGGGAGTAATCACCACATTACAACACAACACCAAAAGCTACAAAGGAGATACAACTTTAGAAAATCAAAACTATACAACAAAGAACCCAGCCATTTACAAGTCAAGTATGCCATGAAACAGCAAGAAGTTTTGGGAGGTACCCTAGCACCCAGTTTAGCTAAGATATCAGCAATTTGGTTAGTTTCTCTATAGATGTTTTTTATCTCAACATGTATTGCTTGAGAACAAGAGAAATTCTGCTCCACCAGATCAATCGAAGGCAATGTATGCATCCTTTCCTCAACAACCCCTTAACCACCCCTAAGGAGTCAGACTTGAGTTCTACCTCCTGGAAATGAAGCTTGATGCATAACCTTAACCCATCTAGAATAGTTTTTAGCCGTATTATTAGTGCCACATCCAAAGTGAGATGAAAAAGCCGCCAAGAACCTCCTATCAGAATTAACAAAAAACCTCCAAAGAGAATCAGTAATTGGCATCCTCATAAGCGATTATTCTAGTGTGCCAAACAGGATTGATTATGAAGGCTCCATCATATCTACAAGTCATCAGTTCTGTAGTGCTTATCGGATGGATATTTGTAACCTAAATAGTTATCATTATTTGTGTCTGACTTGGAGAGTTGCTTTTTTTTTTTTCTTCTTTTTTTTTGTTGAAAAACAGATATGGAGAATTTGCTTGTACTGCATATGTGACATTTAAAGATGCTTATGCCCTGGGAACTGCTGTGTTGCTCAGTGTAAGTTTCTTTGCAGACTAGACTAGATGAGCACTTAATACTGTTATAGGAAAGAAACTAACGGCCCATCAGTCCAAGTTTCCCTTAATTAGAAGTTGTATGCCGCCTTTATCTTGATTCTTTACATAAAAATTGATTTTTTGGGGTGTTGCATGTCGCTGAAATGAAAGTCCCATGTGCAATGCATGAACATTAGTTACGGTGTACTCACATTTCATTAACTGTCTGATCTTTTGAACCACAGTTTATCTGCTCATGGTGGGTTTTTTTTGTGTGTGTTTCAGGGAGCTACCATTTTAGATCAATGTGTATGCATACAACCTTGGGGATCATATATTGAGGAATTTGATCCTTGGAGCAGTCCCTTGTGGAAGCCAGAAGATGATTCTAGCTCAAGAGTATGCAATATGCAATTTAAAAGTTTACATGATAAGCTTTATGCTATAGGACATGAGAACTTGGAAAAACTCATCACGGAAATTATAAGATGGCAATTTCAATTGTTGCTATAAGGAATCAATAAGAGATCCAGGAATTCTGATCCAGTCTCTCATAACATATAGGATAGAAATTTCATATTTTGGGCAGTCTGACACAATATTTTTCCAGTTTCAATGTTAACTTGGGAATTACCAACTGTTGAATACTCAGAAAGGCAATGTATATATAGTCCATAAAGATTCTAAAGAAGCTTAGCTTTGGTTGAAAACTTGAAGGACTATTCTGAAAGTATGCTATTGAGTATATAGACATTGTCGAGTAACTACTATATTTGCTTGACGTGCGTTCCTGGTTCTGAAAAATGAGTCAAAATAATTTTGGATGGTTTATAATTTTCCAAGATGAGCAAAACTGGACACATAAAATTTAATTCACATTTCTGTTATGCTGAACATGTATGGTTTTAGCAGGCTACTCATATGGGACAATTCGTCTCTACCCCAGTAGAAGCTGTAACAGTGGCGCAGGAAGTTGTCAAGACAATGCTAGCGAAGGGATATGTTCTGGGGAAAGACGCATTAATCAAGGCCAAAACTTTTGACGAATCCCATAATGTCTCAGCTAGCGCAGCGGCCAAGGTTGCGGAGCTTAGCAATAGAATTGGTCTCACTGATCAGATCTATGCCGGCATGGAAACCTTCAAATCTGTGGATGATAAATACCATGTTTCAGAAATCTCAAAGTCAGCTGCAATAGCCACAGGGACAGCAGCAGCAGTCGCAGCCAAGGTTACGGGGAGAGCAGCTGTTGCAGCTGGTTATGCCGTAGTCAACAGCAGTTACTTTGCCAAAGGAGCGCTTTGGGTTTCAGACGTTTTGACTCGTGCAGCCAAAATCGCTGGTGATTTTGGTAGCCATGATAGTAAAACAATGGAGTGACTCGAGATTCTTTTGGAAAGACTTCCAGATCACCATTCCTACGAATCCTACTATGAAGAGTTCGTATGGGCCTGGTCTGGGCTTATAATAGACTTGGGTCAAAAACTAGTAGCCCAAGTATAAATTGTGGTGTAAGCTCGGGAAGAGACTAGATCACTAGAGGCCTGAACTGTGACCACGTTGGACTCGTCCCCTCTTTTCCCGGCCCAATGATTTTATGTTGGACTGCTCAGGTTTTGGGTTGTTTGTAAAGAGGTTAGTCCTAAGTTCCTAACATAAATGAACATAATCTTAAAATTTAAATATTCCTTTCATTCATGAATTTCGCATTTTCGGGGAAAAAAACATTCAGATTTCAAGAAGACGTCAATTTAATCCTTGCAAGTGAGTGCATATAATTACCCTCTCTTTTGAAAGAGGAGAATACATTTTTATAAGAAAAAGGCTTGGAGGTTACAAGAAATCCCCAAAACCAAGCTTATATAAAAACTATAAACTAAATTTTATTTATAAACGACGTAAGAAATAAATGTAAGAGGATCATTGTCTACAGATAGGCAATCTCCCCTTATACGAAGCTGCTGATTCTTTATTTTGGAAGTTGAGATAAACATATTAAAATTTTAAAGTAGGGAGTTCGACAAAAACATTAGTGCCCCCATCCAAGAGAATGAATAAAAAAGAGTTTGGAAATGTCCTGCATCGAGTTCGGAGTCGGGGCAGCATGGATACGAGACTATTGAAGTGAACTTTGAAATCATTTTGGTTTTCTATCTTTAGATTACCAAATTGGAGAATCACCCGTTTGTTTACACAAAATTACTATTTCATCTCATCTCAATCATTTCAATTTTTTTAAATTTTCATACAAAAATATAATAAATAATTCAACTTTTTCAAATCCCAACATAAAAATAATACTAAAAAATATATTCTACCAATATTTTATTTAACTACTATTCAAAACATTTCATCTCATCTCATCTGAACTATGTATTTAAACAGGTCCTTAACTAATCGACGCTCCTCCCTAAACTAGTTGATACGATTAGCAAAGAAAATAGACAGTGATATATTCTTACTACTACGACAAAATCATTTTATAAAAGTAGTAAGATATAAACATACGTCTGTTTCAACTCGTATGTTTATATCACTAGTAAGTTAGCAACTCATTTTTTAATTAACGAAGTATTGGATGAATTATGGTTGGTATTTATATGCATATCTCAATGAAAGCTAATCACTTTGTTTTTATATTTAATGGCATAGATTTTGTCGTGTCGATATTTACTACATTGAAATCTAAATATTTATGATCTTAATTCGCACACGTCAAAATGTGGTTTTTGGGGTTTTTTTTTTTTTCTTCTTTCTTTCCATCCCTCTTATAGAGTGCTTACACAAATGTTATTATATATGTTACAGCTACGATAATGGAAAGGTTAGGTGATTTAGGTACAATACAAGATATTTGGTGCCCCACTTGCATATGCTTTGCCACTGATCATGTCCCTTGTAATCTCCCCTATGACATTTTTGTGTGATAGTTTAAAACTTTTTAAAGGGAAAAATACATATACTTTTCTAATTAGCATTAATTTATTTCAAAGCCAAAGTTTGAGGACATTGGAAATATGTGCTTCGCTCTCTAACTTTGTTAACATACATCATTAACGACTTTAAATGTCATGGCTCTGAACTTTATTCAATTTAATTATGTTATCTTAAGGTGAATTTAAGCCCTATAGCTTAAAAAAAAAAGGGAAAAAGAAAACATAGGAACAGAAGAACCACTTGACATCAAAGAACCCTATGAAAAACATAAGAACAAAGAAGTCTAGCTGTGTATGTGGTTGAAGAATCCCCAAGAGAGAGATAGAGCAGAGGCACATGGGAACAGGAGGGCATGTGGAGAGAAGATTCAGAGCACTTTCTTTAATTAATTGTTTTTTGAGGTGATCGGCAACAAGGAATAACATGGATCCACCCCTATTCCAAAGGGGTACCCCTCCCCCCCTAAACTTCTAATAAAGGCATGTGGGAAAGCTTTGTCGCAGGCCAGGCTAAGGCTGCTGTGCATAGTAGGACCCCACACCTTCAAAACATCCCATCCACCACTTCCTCCTCACCACAAATTTGTGATGGTGGGTCTCTTACTTCCCTGATCTCTTGACACATTCGAGATGGATGTGAAAAAGCAACAAATGATTTCTCCTTCGATAGATATATAAATGACACATACCATCTCATCATGCTGGTCATTCCACAGAAAGACCAATCTATCTTAATTATTAAGAGGGAGGAGATTTTTAAGGAATGGGAAATATGTCCCTATCTTGATTGAATAGTCTAGGGATTTTACCATAGCAATGATGGCATGTTGTGTAAAAACATTCAAGAAAATGAGGGTGAGTGAGTACACGTGAGGGACAGACAATTATTCAAAATTATTCCCAAGTATTTCAAGAGTAAATTAAAATGATGTCGGACTCTCACCCTATCATAATATGTCATGCATTAAAATTACTTACTTTAAGTACCAACTTTTAATGACATGCTATGATGTCATAGGATGAGAATAGTACCACAAGTCGTGTGGTATATTTACTTAATAATTACTCATTTTTCAGAAGTTAAGACGAAACACAGAATAGAAAATACCAAAAATTCTCGAGCCAGTGCCAGACTAGCATATCTAATAATTGATAATGGAAGGTCTACTACGGATATATTTTTCTAGTATGGGTATGAGAAATCTACAGAGTTTAATATCAATTTCTTCCCTTGGATTCTGGATATCCATGTTCCCAAGTTTCCTCGTCACACATGCATGGCCTGTGGAAACATTTGATGCCAATTTACCTTCGTTGGAACAATATATATTTGCTATTATTGTCCTTATTCTCGTGTTTTTCAGTTTTCTTTTTCTTTACAGTTTTACCAGAGATGGTTTTAAACTGGAACATGGAACATTTTTCTCTAGTTTTTTATGGCACGGTTGATATATATATATATATATATATATATATATGATTTTTTTTAAAGAAAAATAACCAGCTAGTGGCATTCATTTATGCTGGTGGTGGTCGGCAAACACTTCATTTACGGCTGCAGGCTCATTGATGATGTGAATTTATGTCTTATATGGAAGCCTACTTGCGAGACAACCAACACGAGCAGGATATTTCCGTACTAGATTTCACAGTTTTTGGGATGCTTGATGATTTATCATTAAGACTACATGCAATTGTTGTTCATCAATCCTTATTAATTGAGAAATTATCAGGCAATTAATATTATTTTTTACTTGCATTTAAAAGTGGGAAACTCTAAGCATGCAGAGTATAAAGCTTATATAAAACAAGTATTGCTTTCAAGTTTCTTCCCATAACCAGCATGAAAGCCACCGTATCAGCATTATTACTGTTATCACCTTCTTTCGTTTGGCCAAGTCGAAATGGAGGTATTTTGTTGAGCAACAAAAAATAAAGAGCTAGGGAATAGCTAGATTCAACCTCGATTCATTTCACCTCTTACAGCTTGAGTTCCAAACGTCTAGCAGGTTAGTAAACGAATAACGATGATTTCTCTCTGTTGGAAGTAAATCTATGTCTTTTTTTTTTTTTCTTTTCTTTTTCTTGAACTCGTTATCTTGAGTTGAGCTTATCCTTCCTCCACGCATTAATTAATTTATATGCTTTTCATATGGGAAAGAGAGAGAGAGAGAGAGAGAGAGAGAGCAGAGGGTGGGCCCGCGAAAGCACACTTCTGCGATATATTACACAATTTGCACCTCTCGTTGCCCTCTCTCTCTCTCTCTCTCTCTCTCTCTCTCAACCTAAAAATCGCTGTCTTCGATCAGTCTCTGCAACCCTCACCTCCTCTTTCAGAAAGACCTGTCATCACCATGAGAGTGAGAGCCGGACCATAATCCATAGCACCATAAATTGGTGCGGAAAGATCCATAAAGCAAGGAGCATGCATGATATTTTCTAATGACATGGCTTTCCCATCATCTCATAGTTTCATGTTCCAAGCTCACGAAGATCAAGACCACCTCCCTTCCTGCAACACCCTCCCCTCATGCCCTCCTCAACAGTACTATCATGGTCTCTCTCTCTCCCTCTCTCTTCTCTCTCTCTCATATGCTAAATAGGTTGATGGGTTTCATTTATGTGGTCTGATACTGTTGCAGGTGGTGTGCCTTTCTTGATGAACAGATCGATGTCGTTTTCGGGTATTGACAACAAGTGCGGAGAAGTGCATGGAGATGATGAGTTGTCTGATGATGGAACGCAGATTGGGGAAAAGAAGAAAAGGCTGAATTTAGAACAGGTAAAGGCACTTGAAAAGAGCTTCGAGTTGGGAAACAAGCTGGAGCCAGAGAGAAAAACGCAGCTGGCTAAGGCTTTGGGCCTGCAACCAAGACAGATAGCGATATGGTTCCAAAACAGGAGGGCTAGGTGGAAGACCAAGCAATTGGAGAAAGACTATGAGGTCCTGAAGCAACAGTTCGAAGCACTCAAGGCTGATAATGATGCTCTTCATGCCCAGAACAAGAAACTTAATGCAGAGGTATACATACTCTCATCAATTCTGCTGCATCAATGGATGTGGATTTAGATTGAAATATATAAGTTAATTTGGATAGGAAAGAGAAACTTGAAGTTTCATGATCTGGGAATGTTTAGTTCTTGCTTATATATAGTTTCTTGGGTTTTATTCCTTTCGATCTTCACTAGCTAGTTAAGCATTCTAGATCATGAGCTTGAGAGAGTAGTAAAAGAACATGAAACTTTTTCTCCCAGCTTCAAGTATACTTCTTAAACATCAGTAAAAAAATTTCTTTCACAAATGAGGCTATAATATTTCTAGATCGAAATTTGTGTAGATAGTTTCTGTTACATTTTGCTGGCAAGAATTTTGGTGAATCACGTGTCTACAAGAGCGCCTGCCTTAATGTTAGCTGGGTTCTACAATCATGATGGAGTCCCTCGTTAACTTTTCGCTTAATTAGTTAATCGCTGATCTGAAGTGTCAGTGTCAGAAGTGCAACACAGGAATATATATTATTCTAAGCAACTATAGTATCTTATAAATTTGATGTAGATATATACTATCTTCTGCAATAAATTGGAAGAACTAGAAGTTTAGTATCCTCATTCTCAATTTCTCCATTAATTCATCTTGATTGCTCGTAATTGTAACGATGCAGTTATCCGCTCTCAAAAGTAGTGACACAAATGAAGTCGGGCTTAAAAACATGAAGAAGGAAACTGAATGTTCTTGGAGCAATGGAAGTGAGAACAGTTGTGACATTAACTTGGATATTTCAAGAACACCCGTAATGAACGGCCCATTATCTTCGAGATTAAGCAGTAAGCACATCTTCCCCTCATGCATCAGGCCTACAAGCATGTCCCAACTCCTCCAAGGCTCGTCCAGATCATCGGACCTCCAATGCCTGAAAACGGATCAAATGACTCAAGATGCAGGCTTCAGTAACATGTTCAATGGCATTGAAGACCAACATAATTTTTGGCCGTGGCCCGAGCAGCATCAGCAGCACTTCCATTGAAGAAAAGCTCATGTCTCAAAACAACAAACACTTTCGTCTAAGAGTTGGGTGTTTGAATCCATGTTTTGGCAGTAGAATGTTGTATAGATTCGAATATATCTATCTGCTCCAATTTCAAGTGGCCTGGAAGTTAAGGGAAAGCAATTAAACTCTGAAAAACCTTTCTTTCTCTTCATTTTGTGGATTGTGATATATATGCTAGGTTGACTCGTACACTTTTTGTTCTTTTTTATCTCAAAATTATTAATCACTAGTTAAGGTACATGTGCTACTGAGTGGGTTTCCAGCTCTGGCATGTAGCATGGGCCATGTAATAAAGATGGATTCTCTCCTTGCAATCAATATAGTTTTTTAATCGTTTGGTGATTTGGAATCATGAGTTTGCAGAGTGCACGACAATAAACAATTGCATAGAAATGCTTTGGAGAAAGTTCCAAAGGTTAGGAAGATTGGGGGCTGGCTTCCTGCATCAGTGACTTAGGATTGAAGGAGAGAGCAAAATCTAGGTGGGAGTTAATGAATGAAGTTAGGAAAAGGGAGTTAGGATTCTGAGCACGCATTCCAAGAGAAAAGAAAGAAGCCAGTGAGATTTGGAGGAGAACAATGCAGATGGGAGGCTGGGAAACGGTCTCTCCTTGGTTTGATTAGCTTTTGAAGGGGACGTTTGTAATTTTCATCTGACAAGGAAAAGTATCCAACTGTGTTGATCTCCTTCTGTGGAGGATCCAATGTGAGTTATTGGCACACTTCCTATCATTCGACAAAGCAACAGACACTGAAACAGACAGTCAGACACACCCATTGTTATTTGTTCCTTGCTATAGAAAAAATGGGTTATTATTTGCAGGAACATAGTGGAGTTTCATTAACTAAACAAAGCATTAATGGAGTGTATGCTATTTCTTTAATCTCAAAAAAGTACAAAAATAATAGTATTTACTGCATTTCCAATTGGGATATGTAAGCTTCGCTTCATCAATTACAGTTACAAGGGTCTGATGATCTGATCCCAATGCATAGGGAGGAGGTTTAATTTAAAGACCTTGGAAATTTACGAAAGCAGTTTGAATAAAAAGTGACGAGCGGTAGCATATTTGCAACAAGGAAAATATTTTACTCACAAAGTGATTACATAAAAATAATTCTATAAACTGACGTAGTTTGATGTGATTCGTTAGATTATAAAATTATTCTTATTATAAAATAGATCTAATAGATCAGATAAAATCACATTAATTTGTAAGATTTTTTTTATATAATTCATTTGTAGATGTAGTAGATTGCAACAATGGGCGCTGTTACAGTAGTTATTGCTCTCTACACACGTTTTTACACAAACGGCATTGCTATGCAGGAAATTTTGTTCTTGTGTCAGAGCCAGAAGAAAAAAAGAGGAGGAGGAGGAGGAGGAGGAGGAGGAGGAGGAGGAGGAGGAGGAGGAGGAGAGGGAAAAAAAAAAGGAAAAGAAAAAGAAATGCTTAGTTGCTTGACAAGGCATTCAGTTTGTACTTGACGGAACTGGCACATATTTCCACATGACAAGCAAGATAAAGGGTTAATCAGGTTTCACACCAGAAGCTAAACACGCTACTCCTCAATAATTGTAATGAAAAGGGCCAGGGGAAGGCATATGATATTCTTTGCTTTTCTTCTCCAAATATAATCTCATTTGATGCAGCATCAACCCTGTGGATAAGATGAACATAAATAGGTTAGTGTAAGGTGCTATTAAAAATTCGAATAAGCAACAGGAACCTTTCTTTTTTAGTATAGTTATCTGATATCATATCAGAGGCAGATATGCTGGGGGTATCATAAATACAATGTTTGAGATTTCTCTCCCTCTTTTGTTTATTTATTTCTTTATTTTTAAATGGGAAGATTAAGGCAGAGCACATGCTTTAGAGATTGGTCAACTGCTAAAATTGTAAGAAAGAATCTTCATTAATTATTTGGCAGTTTGAATTTTTTTGGGGGCTTCTCTTGTTTCCACACTCGGAACGAAGAATATTCACAGCTCCCTAAAGCATGTTTCCATTAACAGCACACCATTAAAGAACGTGCAAATGGCAGTGCCGAAAAGAAGAAGAAAGGGACTTGGAACTACTTTTGAAATCCAACTTCAAGTAATGAAAACAACTGAGTTTTATATGAATAGTAATGAATTAAGTAGTGATGAGATTTATGTGGGGTCATTTAAACTGAATTTAAAATATATTTAGATTTAAGATGAATTTAATACTTTTTATGAAAAATTAAAAAAGTTATAGATTCTACGTATAAAGATGTTTTAAGTTAAAAAATGTTGTAGGTTCTACGTGTAAGAAAGTTTTGAATTGAAATGAGTTTAGTAATTTAAGAGTTGGGTGTTTGGATGCTAGATTTAACTTAAAATTAGATTAAACTCAACTGAATTTGAGAACCCAACGCAGCCAATTGAAAATTAAGATTCAACTCAAGGATGCGATAGATGTGTACAAAGTTTTTTTTTTTTTTTCCTGAAAAGTAAAATATATTCTTCAAATAATAAGCTATCTCATTCTCATTCTTATGCAACGAAAGACGCGAGATATCTATCTGAAGGCAGAAACCCGAGCAGTATTTGAAGCCAGAGATGATCCATACCATTGAATGATTGTTACAGATCACGAGCCCAGAAAATGAAGAAGTTCAACATATTCAGAAAAGAAGAAGAAGAAGAAGAAGAAGCAGCAGTGCAATATGATGTACCGGACCGACTTGAAAATGAGCAGTTGGGTGGTGAATTTGCCATACTTGAAGTAATTAAGCCTTTGGGAACAGTGAGAATATAGGAGAGGGAGACGAGAGGTAAGTCCAAAGCCTTTTGGTGGGAAAGCTCGTGTCTTTTTCTTCGGCTATTACTGCCTACCCACCATGCGCAGAGAATAGAGACCGTGGGTCAAATTCATACCCCATGTGTCTCTTTTTGCTAAAATTGAGAATATACTTGTTTAGATGGAAGATCTTAAAAAAAAAATAAAAAAATAATAAAAAAATAATAAAAAAAATTAAGATGGAGTTTTTAGAGAGGGATTTTTTTAATGTAATTTTATAAAGGTGACGGAACCTGAAAAAAAAATTATTTTATTTGATCAAGTTTTTATTGAGGTTCAAAAAGTAGTGGGATTTATTAGTTTAATGAAATAATGTTTGGTGAGAGAAGTTTTTCTGAGAATTTTTTGTTGTTAAAACCATTTCAGTTGTTGTAATTTTTTAAATCAGAAAACTTGATGTAAATGGTTGGAATTTCTATAAAAAAAATCTTTTCATTTTTCTAATTTTATTTAAAATACAACAATCAAAACAAATTTCCCAAAAATAAATAAAAATAAACACATCTCACAAAAAATCTATTTAAACAACTTTTCAATTCTACGGACTACTTTCACAAACTCTAATATAAAATAAATCCCAAAATAATTTAATTCACAAAGATTCTCATTCGACTTATCCACTTTCACAAAATTCAATACAAAACACATATAAAAAATCTAAAAAACTTTATTTTTTAACCACTAAAGTTTTGGGTTCATGTGATTTGGGTCTTGAGCCATGGGTTTATCTCTTGAGTGTTGGGCCTGTTTTGAGCTGCCGACCGAACATCAAATTCCAATTTCCAACTGCATCATCCATCTCTCTCACAATCACAACCTCACATCAGATTATGTTTGGATGTTCTATTTTATACAAAATTTTCATCTTATCTCATCTCATCATTACAACCTTTTTAAATTCCTATATAAAATATAATAAACAATTCAACTTTTTCAAATCCCCATACAACTTTTTCAAATCTCAATTTAACTTTTTCAAATCTTAAAACTAAAATATAATATTTTAAACTTTAAAACAAAACACAAAATTCTCATCTCATCTTCCAAACATAATCTGACTGTTCGGCTGTTCCCTTTACAAATTACACTTTCCCTTCTGTTTCACGCTTTCACTCCAGACATTGATACCACAAACCACATTCTCTTCCCTCGCTCCTTTTCGCGCAAAATGCACGTTTCTCTTTCTCCGTTCTTCCATCACTTCTAAACCCTCTCTCTCTCTCGAAACTACATTCACAATGCTTGTTTCAGTTCTCTTAGCTTAGCCTCGATGCTCTTGTAGTACATATACATGGCATTGAATGACCCAGTGTCTGTTTGGCGAGCTAAAAGTGGACCCAGAATATCGTACTGCTTACTACATTTTTCGGTCTAAGCTGTTCAAACGTTCCATTTCCTTGTTTTCATAGCTCAAATTGAGATATTCCTTTCTTTACAGATACTGATTATTGTAGATGGTGTTTTTATTTGGTCCTGCATGTACATTTCTTATCTGGGTCTCGCATTTGGACTGAAACATTCTAAACCCTTTTGGGTTCTTTTTATTAAAAGATGGGTCTGCTCAAATGCGTGTTCTTGAATTTGATTATTTGATCGGTTGTTCCTTCCGGGTGTTTTTTTTTTGTATGGTGGGTTTTGATTGCTAGTGTTTTTTTGGTTTACTTTGATGTTATTGTGCTTGGGGGATTGTGCTAAACAAGCTTGGAGTTGTGGTGTTTGGTGGAATGGATGCCTATGAAATATAGGAGTTAGTTTAGGGATTTGAGTGATGGGATTAGGTCCTGAAGCGATTAAGTTTGGGGCTTGGGATGTGGAAAAATCGAAGGGAAGGAAGAAGAAAGAAGGAGAAGCTGAGGGGACAGGATGTTGGATTAAGTTTAGGTTCATTGGGAGCTGCATCTCTTCAAGTTCCAACGTGGATAACTCTCCAAGTGGTACTAGCACGCAATATGGTATAATTTTATTTGCTTTTAAACAATTGTTTTATCTCTACTTTGTACTGAAATGATTAATCTTGCTATCCGGTTTTATGAAGTTGGAGAAATTAGTTGATTGTTTGAATAAGCTTGTTAGGATCACATTACATTTGAGCCCTTTTGTTGACCCTGAATGTTGAAGATCATATTAGATATTTCATTCTGTCCTTTGCTTTGAGTGCATATTTTGTATTCGCATCTAACCTTTTTCATAACCTTGGATGTGCATATTATGTTACTCACGTCTAGCGATTAGATGACTCTCCAGTCGTAAGTATATATTTATTGGCTGCATGAACCTGTCACATTGGGGTCATTATGCAGTTGCGATGGTTGATGGATACTGACTTTATCGTGCATTAATACTGTTAGCTGATTGACATGAACACAGTTGATAACCTGTTAATAAGAATGGTTAGGAACTTACAAAAATATGACCATGTGGTCTTCCTCTCACTTTCTTTTTTTAAATTCTTCTTTTTGTTGCCTCTGAGAAATAATTACTTAGATGGTTGTTTGTTTTTGTTGCTTAATTAATCAATAAGGTGTAGAAACTTACAAGTACTCCACCACATGGAGTTGTTCCTGTTTATTATTTCTTATGGCATTATAATTTGATAAAACTGGCTTGCATTTTCTAGCCTATAATGCTGTCTTAAAAATTGGTACAGAAAAATTTCTTCTCCAATTAATTTACGAAAAGTATATGTTGTCTTAGGTCATCGGCGGAAAATGCCATTGAACATATTGCTAGGTTACCAAACTTGCAAAAGTATGCAAGCATGTTTGACCACAATTCCAAACTTTATCTGTTTTACCTTCAACTACGGCGGCTACTCCTAAAAATGAGACATATATAGTTGTAACATGCTTGTTTCGAAATATGCATTTTGGCTACCAGCTTTTCTTGGTGTGATCAGTTTTTGTTGTACAAAACTACCTATGCATATGTGTGCGTGTGCTGGGGCACGGGCATTTAGAGGCATTTCTCCTTGTGGATATTGTACATTTTCGAGCCTATATGACCTCAGGAGCTGCAGATGCTTTTATGTAGCTTAGCTGGATCTTATTAAATTAGATGCAATGATTGTGTAATTTCTGTTGGTGAATCAGCTGAAAGTAAATCTACAAATGATTCCAGCCGAGACCAACCGGTTGCTCCTGCTGTGTCATCTTCAACAACTAGCAATGAGGAAAGCATTCCATCCAATCCAATCATAGGTGAGGAATTGAAAGTTGCTTCTCAACTTCGAAAGTTCACTTATAATGAGCTCAAGTCAGCGACAAGGAGCTTTAGACCTGAGAGTCTTCTTGGAGAGGGTGGATTTGGTTGTGTATTCAAAGGTTGGATCAACGAAAATGGAACTGCTCCAGTGAGACCTGGAGCAGGGCTTACAGTCGCGGTAAAGACCCTCAACCATGATGGGCTTCAAGGTCATAAAGAATGGCTGGTAAGTAAATTCATTATCAAATTTAATTACTTCTTTTGTTTGCTCTAATTATTAAGTTAATTATTTGGGCTGCTTCTTACCTTCACTTCTATGACTCAAAGATGCTTTTGTTTCTTTTCGACTTGGCAGGCTGAAGTTAATTATCTTGGTGACCTCCTTCACCCTAATTTGGTTAAATTAATTGGTTATTGCATTGAGGATGATCAGAGGTTACTTGTCTATGAGTTCATGCCTCGGGGAAGCTTGGAGAATCACCTCTTTAGAAGTATGAATTTCAATTAACATTCTGGGATTGCCCATCCTTCTTGCATATATTTATTTTGTGGTCTATCTATGTTGAAGTATTACTTTTAGGATGTAGTTATTCAGATATATGGATTTTTATATATTGATTTTCTAACGATAAATCCATATATTTTATTGTTTAATTATTTATTATGTTTTTTCCTAAAAGGACAATATTTACTTAATTCATGTGCTTTCTAATCATTATCCTGTTAATACCCCTATTTTCTTTTTGTATTAATTTTCATTACTTAGATTATCTTATGAGTCCACCATTCTATTTACAAATATTATTAGGTGAAGCAAAGAAAATGTTAGTTGAACTTTCAGGTTTTACTGCCTTTCTTAAGGAAAGCAAAATTGTTTGCTATAAACTGTGTATGGAAAAGCAATGAATGTATTTGGTTTTACTGAGGATGTTCTAGTTGGCAAGTTCATTCTTTGCTCTGGTTATAATTATGTTATATGCAGCAGGGCCTCTGCCTCTTCCTTGGTCTACCAGGATGAAAATTGCACTTGGTGCTGCAAATGGTCTTGCTTTTCTTCATGAGGAAGCCGAAAAGCCAGTTATATATCGAGATTTTAAAACATCTAATATCCTGTTAGATGCGGTTTGTAACTATTTTTTTTTCTTACTCTTATTTTAAAAGGTGCGATCTACAATTCAAATTATGCAGACAATAGCTAAGTTTGTCCATGCTCATTAACTGGAACTTGTTCCAGGACTACAATGCAAAGCTTTCTGATTTTGGGCTTGCCAAGGATGGTCCAGAGGGTGATAAAACTCATGTATCTACCCGAGTGATGGGAACTTATGGTTATGCTGCCCCAGAGTATGTGATGACGGGTTAGTATGGTTAAACTGTTTGCTATCTTTTTCTGCGATATGTTTTATGCTCCTTTTCCTTTGTATTGTTTTTATTTGAGTGAGTGCTGCTACTGAATTGGCATCCATGGTCTTAGTTCAAATAGTTACTGGGTGATCCAGGAAATTGCCTGAGATTTTTTCTGCGGATATTTATAGAAATATCTCCTTGTTTCCGTTTTAGTTAATGGCATCTGGTACTTGGTAACACTGGTATGTTATCTCTGCGCACTCAATGACAGAGTCAGATATTTTCCTTTTGGATGCCTGTATACGCTACTTGTGGAATTATATTAACATAATTGTTTATAATTTATCAGAAATGCTACGTACAACCGGCATATACAATCTTTGTATAACCAGCTGACCAATTGGTTCCACTTTAACCTTTTCTTCCTCCCTCTTTCTCTCTCTCCCCTTTCCTTTTTCCTTCTGTCAATAAAAACTTAGAACCTTTCTCTCTCTCCGCTTTAACCTTTTCTTCCTCTCTCTCTCTCTCTCCCCTTTCCTCCCTCTTTATCTTCCTCTGACTCTCTATCTCGCATGGTATCTCTCTCCAGAACCCACCCATGCTTCTCTCCCTAAGAAACTCGCAAATGGTGGGCGAAGGGTGCGAGCTCATTTTCTCAAGTTTCAGACACTCTCTCTCCCTCTCTTGATTTCTTCCCTTCCACTGCCACCACCAGCCAGCCTCAAGCCACGGCAGGCCATCACTCACAAAAGACGCTAACCTCCATTGCAGTGAAATTCAAGTAAAAAAACTTGTTCAAACAGTGAAATTGTCCCCGTTACTCGACGAAAAAGAGAGAGTGGGGAGAAAGAAAAAAAAAATCTGAAGGGGAGAATGAGTGAACGAAAGCAAGAGGGAACGAAATGAGAGAGTAGGAAAAAATAAAATTTTTTATGCAACGGGTTACGCGGAGGTTCCCCAGCCGGTTGCAAGTAGAGTTTTTGATAATTTATATAGAAATTTTCTTTACATATAGTAACATATGCGTTATGCGTATACCCACCCACACAAACTCTAAATGAAGAAACCTAATACATCTGGAATATGGTAAAGTTTTGAAATTCAATTCAACAATTTCAGAAAATATTGGAACGCAGTTTTGAGGATATTGTTCTTCGTGCTAAAGATGGTTCTTTTATTTCTTTTGTGGACTTACTTAGAGCTTAATTAGTTTAAAAATTGATATTAATCTAATATTACTCGTAAAAAAGACCTTCACATTTCTTCCACACGACTGCCTCTTCTGCTAGTTCCCGCTAGTGTTTCTACTGTACTTTCAAACACATTTTGGATATTGATATTCTTAATTTTGAAAGAGAGAATGGAAGAGCTTGACTTGAAGGATCAAACAAAATAAATGAACCTGGAAAAAGATGATAGTAGAAGAGAAATGAGGTTTTTTGTCGGTGGAGGCTGTGAAATAAATAGTAACAATCTAAAACGGGTAACAATCTAGAGAAAGAGTTCAAAGCTTGAAGACACTTGGGGCAAAGGAAGTATGATGATGAAAAAGATACAGGTATGGAAACATAAAAATGTCTTTGGCCGAATGTAAATCAAGCAATTGAAGTCTTTAATTTGACCTAACCAATGTTTTAAGGGATTTGCCCGAGTCGTCATTGCCTAATACTATCTGTTTTGTATCAGGACATATGCCTAATACTTTCTGTTTTGTATCAGGCCATCTTACATCGAAGAGTGATGTCTATAGCTTTGGGGTGGTTTTGCTTGAAATGTTGACTGGCCGTAGATCCATGGACAAAAGTCGACCAAATGCAGAACATAACTTGGTGGAATGGGCACGACCACACCTTTCAGAGAGGCGGAGGTTCTATCGACTTCTAGACCCTCGGCTTGAAGGTCGCTTCTCAATTAAAGGTGCTCAAAAAGCACTTCAGTTAGCTGCCCATTGCCTTAGCCGTGACCCTAAAGCCAGACCTCTGATGAGTGAAGTTGTTGAAGCCCTAAAGCCTCTGCCCAACCTCAAGGACATGGCTAGTTCTTCATCGTACTTTCAGGCCATGCAAGCAGAGCGAATGGGTTCTTATCCAAATGCAAGAAATGGCATTAGAATACAGACAGGGTTATCGTTATCAAGGAATGGACAACCAACCAGGAGCCTCTCCATACCAAATGGTCCGCATGCTTCTCCCTATCACCATAACCATCTTCACCCGTCACCCAAACCTAGTGTTTGAAAGTCATAACATTTGAGTACCATATGATCGTGCCTTCGTCCTTAGTGTCCGCTTGTGAGGGATGTAGTAGTCTTGCTAAACAGAAGAAACTAATCCTGGTGTGGGTTTCCAATTCATTTCCGAATGTGAGTTTGTTGCATCTTCCATCGAGACTGGTGGTGGATAATTCTCTTCCTTAAGCACCAGTTTTCTGTATTTGGTGAATACATTGTTTAAATTATCATGTACATACATTGCGGATACAGACACTGCAGAAAGAACGACTTATCGTTAACCTTCTGTAGGAGGACACGTCACTTTTGGACAAATCAGGCAGTATAAAATTAGAAAAACTCTACTAATCATTCTTACACCACACACCTGTTTTTATTTTATTTTTTATTTTCTTAACAGATGTGTGGTGTAAAGATGATGAGTAGAATGATTCATAAAAGTAAGGTGGTTAAACCACGCAGTTACACGCAACTTGTTGAACAGGAGGATTGTATCCTATGACTTTAGGAAGTTGAAGATGCTTCATTTGACAGTTTCTTCGCCAACAATGAGTTGACCCATAACACAAAAAATATATTTAAGAATGTTGTGGAATTTGGATCACATCATTTTGTCTAGGGAAATTAATTTACGTTTGTGATATGTATGACCTTCAATCATTTTAGTCCCTCAGTTTGAAACATAAGATATCGGAAAAAGCTCCAGGCCCGCGTCTCTTTTTTTTTTCACCTGCCAATAACATCTCAACAAATATGAGAATGATGTGATTTATAATATAATATATATGTCTTGACACGACACAGACGTGACCCGTTAATACGATTTGATGCTCCTCAAAATGTTCTAAAACAGTTAATTACAATATAATTTCAATCACCAACCCATTGCATCGTATTAATTAATGGTGCATGTGAAACAAACTCAGGACTTACTACTACAACCAAACTAAAAATATGAATAACTATTACAATTTAATTTCTTTCATACCCTATAATATATAGATATTACCTTTTAAAATACAAAAATATATCCTCATATTAAATGTGTGGCGGACCATTAACCCCAAATTAAACAAACCAAAGTATATATAGCTATATAGTTGGGCGTGTAAAATAAAATTGATAAACTATATAGCTATTTGTGTTCTTTTATGAAAAGTACCACAAGTAAAGACTACAATATTTTTACAAACAAATATAAGTATATTCTTATCACCCCATTCATATGCATTGGGTGTGATATTTTCTTCAACGCCTCCATAGAATTTTCAATCTCTCCAACAAGTTCTATACATAAAAGATAAAACAAAAAAAATTATATAAATTTACCTAACATATAAATCATAAAAGACAAAAAATGAAGTAAATTTATAATTATTACATACCCATATGCAACTACTTCTCAAACTTTTCCACCTCATCTATTAAAGTCGAAAGGCTGATTGGAGTAGAAAAAGAACAAAGCTAATTCCATGTACAAATGATACTTTCAACCATAATCGGAAATAAACTATTTCAGAAATGATCAAGTTCACGACCTGCCATGCTAAATATAGATTCAGAGGCCAATGTGGATACTACTATACTATCAATCTTGAATTTAAAAAAAAAATACAAATATTAAAAATAATTAGATAATTAAGAAGAAATAAATCCAACCAGCCACCCACGCAGTCATCAGAGACTATTAATATCTTTATTTAATGGAGACAACAGCATATAGAAGTGGACATTCAATATTATGTTTATAAATATAATGATCTGATTTGTCAACATATATATATATATATATATATATATATATATATTTATATATATTCATAGCATGCACTTGATGAGAACTTGGTGCAGTGGACCAATTAATGAGATTTTAATGGTAACATGACCTGCTGCCCATTTTGTCAATTTACACATGATCTGTGGTCATGTATAGTGTTCTATGCACCAGAATAGTATGCAATATTTCATAAGAGATAACATGTCCTACACTGTAAATGTTTGCAAAATCCTACAAATCAATGAGCACAGAACACAAACAGTACTGTAAATGTTTGCAAAATCCTAAAATCATAACGCTATAGACTACACTACAAATCATACAAATTACATAAAAATAAATAAATAAATAAATTCAACATTTATCCATCCCAGTCGACAGTCCCGATTCTCCCGAATGCAAATAGTCAAAGAGAACACTCAAAAGTCAGAATAGATTAAGTGGAATTAAAGCAAATAGAACAAATGTAACTTAGAGCAAATAGAACACATATAACGACGGGGGTGGGGGGAGAGTGGGGAAGAGACATGTGAAATCACTTACATGCGGGTGTACAATCTATTTTGCTGCAACTTTTTCCTGGCAGCTTGTCATTCACGGGTGTAAAAAAAAGAAACACTCCCGACCGGCCTGGAGACGCTCCCTAGGTTATAACGTCCTCAATCATTAATTAAGATATGAGTATAAAGATTGATTACAAATAAGTGACTAGACCTAATCATATCTTGATAACAAAGATAGAGAGAAGATTGTGACTTTTGTTTCGAATTTACAATTGTTTTTTTTTTTTTAATATGTAATAAGAGATTTTATTAATGTAAGTAAATAGGTATAATTCAAGTCCATAGGAAGTATACAAGTAAAAATACCTTAATACAAATGAAAATACCTAAATACAAACTAGGGACTAGAAATTAAGAAAGACTAGAAGAAAATCATGAAAATGATCCCCATTCAATACAAGTACTTTTGTCCAAAGACAGAGAGATCGAAACAAAAATTCGAAGTTCTCCCAATTACGAGCTTTCTCTATCCTCGAAACAATGCTCATTCTTTTTCAGCCATAGGTATCACATCAAACATAAATGAATCGATTTTTAAATAGCAGCAATACGAGGACTACCCATAAATCCTTTCTAACAAGTCAAGATAAGATCCACCACTCTCTTGGACATCCCCCAAGCAATATCCGACTTGCTGAAAATCTCGTCTCAAGAAGTCTTCGCCACCTCAAAAACAAATGATCTGCCGATAGACAAGCTGTGGGTCAATTATGTTAGCTATTATTCTTTTTTTAACGTAGTATTAAATGATTAAAAAATTTATTTCGTATTTTTAATATATCTCTCATGATAGGGGATGAAAAGTTTACAATTTTAAGACTGATCAGTAATTTTTTTCCCCTCTTTAATTGTATCGCGGCATGGGAAGAGATCATAATATTACAGCAACGTCAGCCCGCGCATTTAATTATTTCCTAAGCTGGAACGTACGTCAGATCTCTCGTATGGAAGATTGAAGAAGAACTTGCAAAAGTTAACGTAACAGGATCTGTACCTAATAATAATATCATGAATTGGCCGGACAGTATCAAGATGACAAGAGCATGAACGCCGACGGTAGCTGGTGACGGCCTAGAGGTATATCCAAAAGGAATATATATATATATATATATATAATTACTAGTATATCTAAAAGGAATTTAATCATCTATATATGTATTATTTCAGTATTCTACATTGTCAGCTAGCTTTTATTTTTTATTATTTTTTTAAAGTTGAATTTTTGAAAGGCAAGTGGCCAGCTGCTAGCTCTAGGCATGCAACCTCTTATCTTCGTCATGCATACATATATAATATGTGATAAACCAGGACAAAACTTGAACTGTCTCAAGCTCATGGAATTGTGTGGGCGTCACATATATACCAGAAAGTCATTCTCGATCTCTTTTATATATATATATATATATATACACACACATACACACGAGACTTACGTGTAAGGCATGTTTGTCTATATTATAAGTAATGTAGGGCGGCTAAATACAAATTGAGACCTAAGGTAAATTTTAAACGAGTCATTCGTAATTAATTATAATATAATAAATATAAATTATTATATGAAATATTTTCATAATTTTTAATAAAATGAGATTTTATTTAAAATCTTTAAATAATTTTTTTTGAGTTTATATTTAATACAACAAATTAAAATGAGGCCTCATTAGTGTAAATTATGTGCCTCAATTTAACAAGATCTTAAAAAAAATTATTTAAAATATAAATAATTCATTGTATTAAATATTAAGTTTAGTATTATGGGGTCTTGTACATATTGAAAAATATAAAAATTATTTAAAATTTTATTTAATAAAATCATTTTTATTTTTTTAAAAAACAAATATCTCACTTTTATTTTCAGGATTCTTGCATACATAGAATGGAGGCCTTAGGCAATGACCTAAATGACTTTACATTGAGCCAATCCTGAAATAATATTGATCCTCACAATCTCTTTTACTACTATTTTTCTTAGCATTTAAAAATTAAAAATTAAAAATTATTTATTATATTCTGCGAACCAATTATTTAATATCACATTAAGAATTTGAAAATATGATGTTAAAAGTAATAATAAATAGAATTTGTATATGGAATATAATTAATAATATATAAACAGGCCGCCAATTCTTCAAAGTTTTCACCCGACAAGTACTCCGGTGAAAGTAGTTGTAAACGTCATTACGCATTGAAAAATCTAGCTTGCCGATTCTCTTAGACGAAAGTGCTGGTTGACTTTTGCCATTTGGATCACATTTTAAGAAGTTTCATTCAGTCGTTGATGTTATTGAACACTGTTTAATTTTCTTTCCCCTACCCGTCAGACAAGTAGAAAAGGAAGATCAACCTGATGGGACATTATCAAAGCAAGTAAGGTGTGACTAAAGTGCTATATGATTTCTGTTTTTGATTGCCAAGAGAATATCTTCAATTTAATAGGTAAGTTCTTTTGTTTCCACCATGTTAGGCCTTACTTAATGGACCTCGGAAGCACAAATAAGACTCATATTAATGTAAGTTGCTCATATTGATCTGACATCTCTTTTACATTTTTCTTAATAATTTGTTCATGAGTTGCATAAATAGCGTCAACAAAAATGAAATTCGCTTGTCATTTGTAGCCATTCGCAACATGTTCGGTGATGTTTGCGGGATAATGCCATTGAACCTCAATGTTATTACTAACTTTTGAAAGATACACCATTGGATTTGGTAATAGTAGTATTAGAGGAGAATCCGCTTCCTCTTATTGTGACCAAGAAGATCGTTGATTTTCTATGATCCTAGCTCTTATCACTGATTCACCTTAATTCTAGGAGATTGCCTTTTATTGTATATATTCAAATTATTTCTTTGTACAGATTTATTGTATAAATAAATATCACCTCATAGCATTTACGCTTAAGGCATTACCTTTACATGGTATCGGCCAGTCGGTGAAATCCTTGCCGAGACCTTCTTTCAAGCTTTCATGGCTGATCCTTCCACCAACCAACTTCCGCTCAATACGATGGTTCACATAATGGTGACCATCAAACTCACTCCCACAAATTACCTCTTGTGGCATCGTCAATTTATTCCTTTGCTTGAAAGTCAAGATTTAATGGGTTATTTGGATGGGTCTTCTCTGACACCTTCCGCTCAGATCCTCCAGGGTACTGATCTGGTTCCGAATTCCACTTACAAGAAATGGCACGCACAGGATCGACTTATACTCAGTCTTCTTTATGCCTCTCTAATTGAGGAATGTATGGCTGAAGTTGTGGATTGCTCTACTGCTCATGATGCTTGGCTAGCTCTTGAAGCCTCTTTTTCACACAGTTCTAAGACTCAGGAGATTCAATTGAAAGACGAACTCCAGCTAATGCAACGAGGCTCTCGTGGTGTTGCTGAATATGCTCGTTCTTTTTGCTCTTTGTGTGATCAACTTAGTGCGATTGGCAAACCCATTGATGACACGGATAAGGTACAATAGTTTCTTCGTGGTCTTGGTTCTTATTACAAAATATTTTCGACCTCAATGTTGTCACAGTTGCAACTACCTTCTTTCGCCAACTTGGTGCCGAAAGCTCTCAGCCATGAGCTTTTCTCTCGGTCCCTTCATGGTGACTCATCCTCTCAGTCTGCTCTAGTTGCCCAACGAGGTTCTTCTTCTTCAGGTGCATTTCTAGTCGCCCAAAGCTTGCCCTCTCTTCGTCCACCTCTGGAAATTCTTCCAAGACTTCAGGCGTTACCTGTCAGTGGTGTGGTAAAGAGAGGCACACTGCCAAGAAATGTCATAAACTTGGTAAGTTACTGAAGAAAGCCAAGACAGATGGTTTGATTGAAGCCCTTGCTGCTACTTCGGTTGATGAACCGGTTGATTCCGAGTGGTACACGGATACTGGGGCTACTTCGCATATGACGAATGATGTTGCTGCTCTTGATAATTCCGTTCCTTATACTGGTAATCAACGGGTGTATGTTGGTAACGGTACTTCCATGCCTATTTCTCGCATCGGTTGAATTTCCTCCATTGTTGCTTCTCATCCATTACCTTTGTCTGATGTTCTCCTTGTGCCTAGTCTTACTAAAAATCTCTTGTCAATTAGCAAGCTTGCTCGTGAGAACAATTGTTCAGTCACTGTTTCTTCTTCTGGTTTTACCATACAGGATCTAGCAACAAAAACGATGGTGGGAGTCGGGCGATGTGAGAACGGGCTCTATGTTCTTGACCGTGGCCATGCAAGTTTTTTATCTAGTCTTTCTAAATGTACTTCTCGTGCTTCATCTGTCACTTGGCATGCACGATTAGGACATCCATCTTTTCACATTGTTTCTTCTTTAAATAAGCATGGTGCTATTACCCTTTCTCATAAGGGTATGAATGATTCTAAACCTTGTTTTGGTTGTCAATTGAGCAAAAGTCGTCATCGTTTACCTTTCTCCAATTTAGATCAGCGTTGTGCCTCTTTATTTGAAAGGATACATTGCGATTTATGGGGTCCATCTCCAGTTACTTCTCCTTCCGGATATAAGTACTATTGTGTTTTGATAGATGATTTTTCCCGCTTTAGCTAGTTTTATCCGTTAAAGCTTAAGTCAGATTTTTTTGACATATTTGTGCAATTTAATAAGTATGTCCAAATTCAATTTGACTGTAAAATCAAATCTTTTCAATGCGACGGTGGTACTGAATTTACTAATTATCGTTTTACCTCTTTTCTTTATGAGAATGGTATAGTTCAGCGTATCGCTTGTCCTTATACACCAAATCAAAATGGTATCACTGAGAGAAAGCATCGCCACATTACCGAAACTGGTCTCACTTTCATGTTTCATTCTCATGTACCTTTACGTTTATGGGTCGAGTCTTTTTCCACGGCTTGTTATCTCATTAATCGCCTCCCATCACCGGTTCTTCATGGTAAATCCCCTTATGAAATTTTATATGGTTGCCCTCGTCCTTATTCCTTATTGCATACCTTTGGCTGCCTTTGTTTTCCCTTTCTACGTGATTATATGCCTAATAAATTATCTCCAAGGTCCCTTCCTTGTGTTTTTATTGGCTATAGTCATCTTCATAAAAGTTTTCGTTGCTTTGATAAAAAAACTAATCGGGTCTATATTTCTTGCCATGTTCAATTTTTTGAAGATTATTTTCCTTATGCTTCCAGCTCAACTCTTTCTCCTTTGGATGGTGCTGATTATGTCACTTTTGATGAACCTTCTGACAGTTTTCTTTCTAGTGATACTTCCTCCTCAGGTGTGACTTCAGCTCATCACCCGGCCCCTACCTTGTGTGTTCCTTGTGTTGATTCTAGTATCCCTTCACCGCCTCCTGAAGATTCTTCTCAGCCTTCATCGCCGATGATAGCATTGGAAGTCATACCTCCCGTTCCTTCTTCCTCTAATTAATTGCTGACCACTACTCACCCTATGGTTACTCGTGCTGAGAACGGTATTGTTAAACCTCGCACTCTACATTCGTTATGTGCTTTGTCTACTCCAACATGGTTTCAGGTACATCTTGCTGTCAAGGAGCCTCGTGGATTTAAGTTGGCTGTCAAGCATCCCGAGTGGATTTCTGCCATGGATGATGAAATTGCCGCTCTCAAGCACAATAACACATGGCGTTTGGTTCCACGTCTGAGTGATCATAATGTTGTGGGTTGTTGGTGGATTTTTAAGACGAAGCTTCGAGTAGATGGCTCTATAGAACGTCACAAAGCTCATCTTATGGCCCAAGGTTTTTCTCAGAAACATGGTATTGATTTCGACAAAACATTCAGTCCAGTTGTTCGGCCAGCCACTGTTCGAATTATTTGGTCCCTAGCTGCTATGCATGGCTGGTCACTTCATCAGCTTGACGTTAAAAATTCTTTTCTGCATGGTTTTCTTACAGAGGAAGTTTACATGAAACAACCTCCGGGATATACTGATCCCCAATTCCCTTCTCATGTTTGTCGCTTACAACGTGCTCTTTATGGTCTAAAACAGGTCCCACGGGCATGGTTCCAACGTTTCTGTCAATTTTTGCTTGGACTTGGTTTTATTGCGAGTCATGCTGATTCCTCACTTTTTGTGTTTTATGGTCCTCATGGTGTTATTTATCTTCTGTTATATGTCGATGATATGGTTATTACAGGCAATAATCAATCTATGCTTTGTACACTCATCGATCAATTGGCACGAGAATTTTCAATGAAGGATCTTGGTGATTTACACTACTTTTTGGGAATTGAGGTCATTCGCAATGAAAAAGGAATTTTTCTCAGCCAAACAAAATATGCTCTTGACCTATTGACTCGGGCAAACATGGTGGATTGCAAACATATTTCCATTCCTTTTTGGTGGGATCTCATCTAACCGAATCTGGAACTGCTCATTCTGATGCTACTCAGTTTCGTTCACTTGCAGGAGCTTTGCAATATTTGACTCTTACCCGATCTGATTTATCTTACAGTGTTAACTCTATATGTCAATATATGCATGCTCCTACTACTGATCACTTCCATTCCTTGAGGTGTATTTTACGATATGTTAAGGGCACCTATCATTATGGCTTACAACTCTCGCAAGATTCTTCTTCGACTTTGCTTGGTTATTCTGATACAGATTGGGCCGAATGCCCTGTTACCCGGCGCTTTACAACAGGTTATGCTGTTTATTTCGGTCAAAGTCTCATCTCGTGGTGTTTGAAAAAGCAAACTACTGTTGCTCGCTCAAGTGCTGAAGCCGAATACCACGCTCTAGCCTCTGTTGCTGCTGAACTTTCATGGACACTTCATGTAACATCCTGGATTTTAGTGTATTTTTAATGAAGGTTTATTTTAATTATTTATTGGGTAATTCTCTTGTTTTAATATTTTAGAGGTTTCATTTTATTATTTTATTGGACTTTCCTATTTTTATTAATTATTATTTTTGAAGTTTTAGAATATTTTAAATGGTGAAAATTATTCTTATTGGGCTTTCTTATTGTTAATTATTGTTTTGGATTTAAATTGATCTTTAATTTAAATTGGTTTGTTTGTAGGTTTTAAAATTACTATTGTTTTATTAAAGCATTTCACTGCGTTTGATTAATTTTAGTTAGTGATCTGTAATTTAATTATTCTTTATTTTTAAAGGATTTTTTTGTCAAAGTTTAATATTTTACTGTAGTTAATTTTGAGTTAAACTGATTTATTTATTTTTACTGTTTTAATTAAGCATTTCATTGAGTTTGAATTATTTTATTTATCTAGTAGTTTTAAAATCGTTTTCGTTGGATCACTTTCGAAACCCAAGTTGAAAGGACTGGATCTCATTTTTCTTCTTCTTCTTCTTTTTTTTTCTCTTTTTCTTTTTCTTTTCTTCTTTTTCTTCTTTCTTTTCTCTCTCCCCGTGCCCCAGCCCGACCCGGACCTTCTCTCTCTCTCCTCACCCACCGTGCGTCTCGGTCTTCACCGTGCAGCGCCTTCGGTTGGCCGTGTGTTAGGGACCCCGGTCCTGTCCCTAAACACTAAGTCCACGAACTCGCTTTGGTGATGATGGTGACCGAGTGTCAAGCCTTCTTGCTTGGCCTTGCACGAATGATGGTAATAATGGGTTCTTAGGTTGGTGAAGATGTGGTGTTTAGTGATGGAAAAGATGGAGATGATGATGAGTTTGGGTGATCTAAGTGATGGTTTTGGTGTGTTTGATGCAATGTGGAATGGCTAGAAGGTTGCCCTTGATGTTGGGACAACTTGGATGAAGATTAGGGTTGGTATGGTGAAGATAGGCTAGGGTTTTGATGGTGGCTATGGGGAATTTCGAGATTGGAAGAGTTGGACTAGGGTTGGAGTGTAAGAGGAGTTGCTAGGGTTTGGAAGAGATGTGGATGAGTGGGATTAGGGTTTGGGAGATGAAAGATAGGTTTAGGGTTTGGATGAGGTGGCTAGGGTTTGAGTTGTAAGATGGATTAGGGTTTGGAATTAGGGCAAGAGTGCTGGGCGGCTAGGGTTTGGTGTGTAGGATGAGATGCTAGGGATGGAAGGATGTGGTTGGATGAGACTAGGACTCCTTGATTGATGAGTCACTTTGGGAAAGATGAGGATTAGGTTAAAGATGATGATGAGTTGTGTTTGAACGGGTCGAGGGTTGTTCCTTGAGTTTAGGATTTGGAGATGGAAGATGGGATTTGAATATGGTAAGATTGGATGATAGTCTTTGATTGATTTGAATGATTCTAGGGAATGAGTGATTTGAGGGATTGGATATGGAAGATGAGATTTGATTATGGTAAGATAAGAAATGTATGATTTGAATATGGCAAGAGGTGGGAAGGCTTTGGTTGACTTGAGAGATTCTAGGAATGGAGTGATTCTAGGGGAGTTGAGTGATTGGAGGGATTAAGATTCGGTTTTGGCTATTGTGGTAAGTCTTGGTTGGCTAGAGATATTGTAGGGATTGAGAGGTTTAAGGGATTGACAATTGGTTGGCAATTCCTTAAATCAAGGGATATGGATTTGGAAGATAGGTTTGGGATGATGGGTAAGGTGGCTAGGGTTGATTCTAAATGGTAAGAGGCATGGAAGTGTTGGAAAGTTGGTGTTTGACTAAGGTAAGGGATGGATTTCGAATTTGGATTAATTAGAAGATGGGATAAGGATTCCTATGTGGTAGGAATTATCTTGTGGGAGTCTAGGGTTAAGTTGGATGAAGGGTGGCTAGGGTTAGGTGGAATGTGAAAGAAGGCTAATTTAGGTAAGTGGCCAATATGGAAAATGTGGGATTTGGCTAGGTCAATGTAAGATTGAATGAATGATAGATATGGGGTGATTAAGGTTCCTAAAGTTTAGGAATGGTTTTGGGATTGGTAGGATTTGTGGGATTGATTGGAATGAGTCAACTTTCCCTAAGTTAAGGTAGTTGCCTAGTGGAACTCTTGAGGGGTGGTTAGGGTTTGTGGAAGACAAGGGTTTCGGCTAGGGTTTTGTTGGATGGATGGAGGCTAGTTTTGGTAAGTGACTAATATGGGAAGATAGGGAAACAAGGGAAGTTTCGGCTAGGTCAAGTGTGGGTGAGAGAAGGCTATTTTGGGAAGTGGAGCTTATGGTGTTTCGGCTAGGGTTATGGGCATGATGGAGGCTAGGTCTTATGTGAGTTTGATGAATATGGAAAGTAGGGCAAACAATATGTTGGTCGAGATATGTGAGTGGGAAAGATTAAATGGGTGAGTGGATTGTGTTTATGATATGGAAGGATGCAAGACAATGTATGGACAATGGAAAAGTTATGAACAAAAGATGAGTAGACTCGACAAAAGAATATGAAGACTCTCTTTATAGTTTTTATGGATATTTTGTGAAATCAAAGAATACTAAAATTGAGGCTTAGGATATCTTTGATTTGCAACAAAGTAAAGATGAACAAGATGGAAAACATAAGAACAACTAGCAAGGATAAGAACAATATATTTTTGGGTTTTTGACTATAGAATGGAAAACATAGACAAGAGATTGACAAATTGAATGAAACAAAAGTAATACTCATAAGATTGATAGATAATTCACCATCGATTCACGAATTTCACGATGATGAAATAAGATAGATTGAATCACACCTATTCACGAATTTCAAGGTGATGATCCTCTACTAGGGATTCACGAATTTCACCCAAGTAGCCCAAGTGCTAAGCACCGAAAGGTGATCTCAAGAACAATAGTCTACCCACTTAGGGAATTTGTCAAAAGATGTAAAATGAAATGCCTAAGGGTCCTATTTATAGAGATTACAAAGTAGAAACCCCCAATAGGTCCCTTGAAATATAATAAAATAAAATAAATAAAGATAAATAAATGATATGGTCTTGCATGGCCAATGTGGCCCGTGATATGTCTTGGCCCTTGGTTGGCCTTGGCTAGCCTTGATCATGAAAGTGGTCCGATCTTTGTTGTCCATGCATGGCTAGGAGCTTGTCTAGGACCTTGTCCTAGGGCGGTTTTTGATGGGATCCCAACACCGTGGTCGACACCGCCGGCCTCACCGGACTCCCCGTGCGCCGGCGACCTTGCCCCACCAATCTCAGGCCGAGCTTCGCCGCCGTTTGCCTCCACGGCGCGCTCGAACCCGCGGCGGTTTCCTCCTTGCTGCGCCGCCGTCCGGCCACCTCCGGCCACCAGCTCCTAGCCACTTGACCACCGGCCCATTTCCGTCCTAACCAGCCCAACCCCGGCCTCGATCCGTCGCCGGAGCCGCCCCAACGAGCCTCAAACCCGATCCGAGATTTTCGGCCGTAAACCACCCTTTTCCGCCACTATTCACGGCCAACCACCACCACCATTAGATTCCCCACCTCCCATAGGCCCTACCCTATCGTTCCCAAGTCTTCGTTTGGCCTCGGGTGATTTTGGGTTTCACTGTGTATTTCGGCCACAATGTATTTTTACACTGTGGTGTTGCTGTTTTGGCGTTTCCAGTTCCTCCGTGATCCTCCATAATTATTTTAAATCACTGTAAGTATTTCTCCAAAAAACTTTTAAGATTTAAATATATTTTTACAATAATATGTTTTATAGACTGTGTTGGTTATTGGAAAATTATTGAGAACTGTTGGTTATTGGTATTTGGTCTGTTTCATGACATTGTGCACGCATGCGTGGGTGTGTATTTTGAAAAGGCTTTCTGGGTGTGTGTGTATCACCCCCAAGCCGAGATGGGTTATTATCTCGGTGGAGCTCCTCTGGGCACTCGGGAGCAGAATATACTGAGTGTCGTCCCCTGGAGCTGTTGCTCGGGACTTGGACGGGATGGTAGCGCTCTCGATCCGACTCCGCGATCTCTCGGGCTGGCGGAGATCAGAGGATGCTTGGCTATGTACGCGGTGGGCGCGGAACTGGGCATCTCTAATGTTTATTACTCGCACGGCCGTTACCCGTGGAGTGAATAAAGAAGTCAGGGTATGTGGATGGTCCCTAGGGGAGGCCATGGTACATATAGATTAAAATTGGAATTAATGTATTTATTCCTGTGTTTTTAAATTGTGCCAAATGGTGATTTTGGCGTGCGTGGAAAACTGTGATTTTCGAGAAATGGTTTTTTCTCGGGTTTGGTGTTTTGGTCATCATGTGCATGGATAGTGGCTGTTGTATTTATATATTTGTCATCTTTGAGTATTTTTTGGTTTTACTTACCTATGGTACCATTTATTGGTACTGCAGATTTTAATGCAGGCTTTGCAGAGGCTGAGCCCGAGGATGCGGCTCCGCCTGAGGAGTAGGGACATTTGGCTATATTTTTATTTGGTATTTGTATTTTTATTTGATGTCGTTTTATAAACAAGAAAATTGTATTATGTTGACTTATGGATTTCTGTATTATTTTTTTGTATTGTATTAAATTCTGGTACTTAATTATCTGACTTAACCTTTCCGCTGCGTTTTACTTTGTACACGTGTTGCATTTCACACACTTGGCACGTGTCGTTGGGGTGTGACCGTGTTGTCATCATCCCGGGTGTCTCGATTTTCGTGCTGTCCGTACATGGAAGTCGGGGGCGCCACACTTCAGCTTCTTCGCAAGCTTCATATCACACTCCCCTCGCCTCCGAGATTGTTATGTGATAACAAAAGTGCCGTCTTCATTGCCTCCAACCCGGTCACCAAGTCCCGCTCCAAACACATTGACATCGATTATCATTTTGTTCGGGAACTTTAGCTCGACGGGTCCTCAGTCTCGGGTTTGTCCCCTCTCATCTTCAATTGGCCGATGTTTTCACTAAAGGGGTACCGAAATCACAGTTTCTGTTGGATTGTAGCAAGTTGTGCGTTTTTCCCATTTCACCCACGCCAACTTTGAGGGGGGATATTAGAGGAGAGTCCGCTTCCTCTGATTGTGACCAAGAAGATCGTTGATTCTCCATGATTCTAGCTCCTATCACTGATTCACCTTAATTCTAGGAGATTGCCTTTTATTGTATATATTCAAATTATTTCCTTGTACATATTTATTGTATAAATAAAGATCACCTCATAGCATTTACACTTGAGGCATTACCTTTACAAGTAGGTAGGCCTCTCATTAACATCTAACTTATACTCTCAAATGTTTAGATCAAATTATAGTCTTTCAGTCCATTTTATGATGAATTTGCCTTTGAGTCGGACTATTTTATTTTATGTTAGTAGCAGTTTATGGTGTCAATTTTTTTTAGGGATTTGGCACTTTTAAAAAACAAGCAGTTCAAATTTATGTTAGTATTTTATGTTAATAGCACCTCAAATTTATGGCCATAGGTGTGCATTTGGGTTTTTGTGACTGTACATGGGTGGATGTATTGACGGAAAATTCCTAAATATAAGAAAGATTAAGGTTATGTTTGGAAATAAAGATGAGAAATCTCATCTCATCTCTATCTCATCTCATCATCATTACATCTTTTTCAAATTCTCATATAAAATATAATAAACAATTCAACTTTTTCAAATTCTAATTTAACTTTTTCAAATCTCAAAACAATAATAATATTAAAAAATAATATTTTAAACTTTCATCTTAATACTATTCATAAAATTTTTAAAAATTCTCATCTTATCTCATCTCCCAAGCATAACCTAAAAAAATAGAAGGGACTTTTTTATGGACTTTTGATGTTGAAGTGGGATCTTTTATTGAATATGTTATGTTATAGTTTTCTAATTATGAATTCAGAAAGAACCCGAGTAGGTCGCTTCAGTGTGCGTGTTTAGCTACATAGTGGAGAGAGAACCTGAGTAGTTCACTTCAGCATGGGTGCTTAGCTAAATAGCAGAGATAAATTAACCTTTAAATACCAAAATATAAAGCCAATAGTAGTTGATGCCCAGAGTTACAGACTGAATTACCTTTTTGTGGACTTTTGATGTTGGAGTGGGATCTTATATTGATATATGTTATGTTATAGTTTTCTGATTATTGATTAAAGAAAGAACCCACTTTTCCATTTTAAGTTCTGTTTTGGAATTTTTATTTGCTTTTTTTTAATGTTTGTTGTATTTTTTTCTGCATTTTTGTGTTTTTCCTCTTGCCGAGACCATGTGAATCGGAAAGCCAAGTTGCCGAAGCATGGATCACTGTAGAAAGCACTTCTTCTGTAAATCCGTTTAGATTAGTTCTTTCTCTCTGTCTCTCTGATTTTTGGAGCAACCCAAAAGACCTAAAAGCAGGAGAAGGAAGAAGCTGTATAACTAACCAGGAGAAGGAAGAAACTATTTCTTCGTGATGTGTGTGTTTTCCCATCTCGAAATCTCTTTAGATTCGTGTCTTGGTCTGTCTCTGTCTCTCTAAATTGTGGAAAAATTCAGAGTACCTTTGATTGGGAAATGTAATTTTCTTTATTTTTATATTCTGTTTTTGTTCTTTGAATGTTTGTTATTCTATTATTTTTTGGGTCTGATCTAGGTGTACGATTTGAATTAGTTATATTTCTTGCCTTTTGTGTATGCTTTTCTAGAAAGTGGAGGTAATGAGAAAGGAATGAAGGTTTTTGGTAGTTTGAATCTTGCATTTTTTTTTCTTGGAGTTTTCTTGGGGTTTTGCTTAGTTGTATTTTCTCAAAAACTTGAATGATGTAGTTTTTTTTTTTTTTAAGTTTCTGAACCAAATTAATTTTGGAGGCAATTATTGAAAAAGGATCCCCCAAATGCATCTTATGTGTATTCTGTTGTTGGAAGCACAAAATTGCTTACGGTAGGTTGAGAAATTTTTGATTTTATCCTTAGTCATTGTTCATTGGAACCAAACAGACTGATGGTGTCCTATCTATGTTGTAACTGGTTAGAATTTTCCTTGCTTTTTGATGGCTGTTGTACATTTCCAAATATACCCATTATTTGTTTTTCCCCCTTTCCCTCAGATACAATGGTCTGCTTCATGCTTGCAAGAATTGGGCTTGAAATTTTGTTTATTTGTTCTTGTTCTTTTTGTGTTCAAAACACTGACTCAAACTTTCTTTACTTAGTTTTTATTTTGGTGTGATCTGGTTTGAATATAACCTGTTTTATAAACTTCAAACATGCAATTCCTGCCTGTCTTATTTCTAATGCTCCATTTCTCTCAGTTTGGTTCGTTGTGCCAATTGGTTGGCCTTTTTAGTGTCTGTTGTGATTAGTTCTTTTTTCTTCTGCTGTTTTTTTGCTCCCCATCTGCTTCCTGGTATGTTTTAATTTTCTTTTGTGTGAGAATATTTTGTTTATTTCATTTATTTAATTTTCTTTGCAGAGCATATAGAGAGAGAGAAAGAGAGAGAAGATGAGACTTGAGAGTGATTTTGGAAGGGGCTAGGGCATCAGACACAGAGCAGAGCGAGAGAGAGAGTAGATGAGAGAATGGAATCTGGGGGGGGGGGGCGCTTGGGCTCTTAGGGCTTGAAGTCTCAGTAACGATGCTTTTATATTAAACCCGGATACCGGGTTTAAAACCGGTATCTAGGTGTAAAAATTGCATCTGGGCCGGATAGGCCAGGGTTTTGAAAAGCGGAAACCGGCTCGGATTTATTCCGGGCTAAAACCCATAATCAGAATCCAGTTATCCGGGTTCCGGACCAGGCCGGAAAAAAAAAAAAAAAAAATTTGCCCGGATGAATAGTCTAAATTTTGTTTATTTCATTTTTTATGTTGGTACTGTTGATTGTAATCATTGTGTTTTTGTTGTTCTGGCACACTCTTTCATTAAAAAAAATTATGATAAGTTGTTGTTGTGTTATGTTTTGATTTATTTATGGTTTTATTGTGTTATGTATAACACACAGTGTTAAGATTCTGTGCATAAATTGAAATCATATTATGGTTTTCTTTATGTTTTCATTGTATCAAAACTATGATGGTATAAAATTATCAATGAAAGACGTTCTGCACATATAGAGAAACTTTCTTATAAAACTTAGTTCTTAAGAGTAAACATATTATGGTATTGTCGTTGCATTCCATTTGTTTCATTTAAGTAGACACGTGCTCCTCACTCCATCTCAAATTTAACTCTTGCTGCATAACAACTCAGTTAATGATTGCTTGAAAATAAGGATGGCAGGAAAGATTTTTTGAGTTTTTTGATAAGTTTTTTTCAAATTTAACTGCTGTTCCATTTTTCAGTTTTTTTTTATAAGTTTTTTATTTTCATATGAAATTTTTTCATAAGTTTTTATTTTATATTTTTCAGGAAGATTGCGCGGGACTGTACTAAAAAACCGTTGCAGTTTAGACATGAAAGAGGAATTACTCACCTAGATGTCAAACCTTATAATATTTATCTAAAGAATGGTATTTATAAATTTGGTGATTTTGGATGTGCAATTCTTACGTATAAGAGCTTGCCAATTGAATAGTGATTTTTTATGCTGTTCAATTTATGTAAAGAATGTGTTTATTATGTGTTATTTAGAATGTATCTTTGAAGATCGAGCTTTAATTTCATCTTGGTTTTTGTCATCAATTCAACGCTTCCAACTAATTAATTTTCATGAATCTACTCCAAGTTTTAGTGCATGTTATGAAATGATAATGTGCTCTTCCATTTCGAAGATTTTAATTAATTTTGATATTTTTTGAATGAATTGTTATTGTTATTTGCTTTTGCAAAAATATTTTCTATAGAACTATTTTATTCTTCCAACTGGACGCTACGTGTAGGGGACATACGTGTCTTGCACGTAACACCCTTGCTAGAGTGTATATATATATATATATAGTATAATAATAATATTTTTTTATTTATCCTCTCCACACTTCACACTCTATATTTTTTAATATTTTTTTTAATTTATTTTTTTTAACTATTTATAATTTTTTATTCACTATTCATATAAAAATATATTTGATAAAAAAAATTAAAAAAAAAGTGAAATGTAGAGTGAGGTGTGAATAGTAGAGATTGAATAGATTTTTTCATAATAATAACGACGGCATGGCCAGTTCTTCAAAGTAACTACCATCACGCAACAAATGTTGAAAATGTAATTGACAATTCTTTACTGTCTCTTTTTCGGACGTAAGTACTAGTTGACTTTTGCCATTCGGGTCGCATTTTGATGCGATGCCAAGAATACATATATTCTTTAATTTTAAATGACAATGACTCTTTTCCCAATTGTACACCCCCCATTATTCTGAATTTAGCTAGGTGAGGAAGATTAGGAATTTAAAATTAATTACTTCAATATTTGACAATTTCTTCACCAATAATTGAGTTTTATGTACTCATGTTTAGTGATTACATGCGTGGAATTTGGATCACTTGATCATTTCGCATTCAGACAGAATCACTGTTGAATCAGTGGCGCCCTTTGTACTCCGATAAATAAATGACTCCCCAAATCCATATACCATAACAAATTCTGAATCATATTGAATGGCGTCTCACAGAGTACAATATGGCAGTAGTCGTTTTGTCTTTCTCGTTTGCATGTTGTTTCTTCTTAACTTCAATGCCAGTACTGCAGGTTCCCATGTAAATCTCTCTCTCTCTCTCTCTCTCTCTCTCTCTCAAACGCACACGTGCATAACTGATAAAAATTTTGATGCCACAGAAAACTAATTAATTAATTTCGTAAGTTTAATTTTGTGGTTGGTTGGTTTCAGTGGCATGGTCAAGGAAAGGCAATACAAAGCTGGTTGAATCACGGCGGGGATTTGTACAATAGAAGATATGCTGACAAGGAAACAAGTATCAGCCCTGAAACTGTTTCCAAGCTACGACTGAAGTGGAAATTCTATGCCGGCACAGATATTACTGCAACACCCGCAATTTTCAATGGTACCCTTTATTTCCCAAGCTGGAACGGATACATCTACGCCATCAAATCGTCTGATGGATCTCTTATATGGAAGCAGAACTTGCAAAAGTTAACAGGCCTTAACGCAACGGGGTTTGTAACTAATGCCAACTGGACAGTATCAAGATCAACGCCAACGGTAGCCAATGATCGTGACCTTCTCGTCGTTGGAATCTATGGTCCTGCAGTTGTTATCGCCGTTAAAAGGTCAACTGGGGAGCTTCTTTGGTCAACCCAGCTTGACAGCCATGCTACAGGAGTTATCACCATGTCCGGAGCTTATTACAACGGGTTAGCCAATCACAACCAGTACTTAAATATATACCTGATAGACTTTATTCGTCTAACGTTGCATTCAGTTTTGCAACAGGTTATAACTCTAGAATTATAAGTCTGATAACTAATTTGATTTTGCATTTTGCAATTTTGTCTGATTCAATTTGCTAGATAAGTTAGGTTTGACCAAAGAATTTGATCGATTAGGTAAATATGTAATAATGGTTGTGAGGCAACAAATGCTGCAAATAAAGTCAAGCTAGCGCATATAATATTTAGTAAAATTCACTACTTTGATATGTGATCTTAGATATCTATATATTTGATTTTATAGGGGCTTCTATGTTGGTACATCTTCACTAGAAGAAGGTCTCAGCGTCGAGCAATGCTGCACCTTTCGTGGTAGATTTTACAAATTAGATATCAATTCAGGCAAAGTCTTGTGGCAGACATTTATGTTGCCTGATAACAACGGCAAGACTGGAGAGTATGCTGGGGCTGCTATTTGGGGAAGCAGCCCACCCATTGATGTTCGAAGAAACCACGTCTACATTGCCACTGGGAACTTGTACTCAGCTCCCTTGAATGTGACCCAATGTCAGGAAAGGGAGAACAATCAAACAGTACCAACACACCCCGATGAGTGTGTCGAGCCAGATAACCACTCAGACTCAATCCTGGCGCTTGATCTAGACTCTGGCAAGATAAAATGGTTTCACCAACTAGGAGGCTATGATGTATGGTTCTTAGCATGTAACGATCTTTCAACTCCTAATTGTCCACCTGGTCCAAACCCAGATGCCGATTTTGGGGAAGCACCAATGATGCTAAGCATATTATATAGCAATAAAACCAAAGTAGATATCGTCGCTGCCGTTCAAAAAAGTGGATTTGCATGGGCTTTGGATCGCAATAATGGCGACCTCATATGGTCCACAGTAAGTTTACTTTATCTTAATTCTTGAGTAAGATGAAAATACATCTTGTCGTTGACTTAGGAAGGAACAGAAACCTCATAAATTAATTTCGTCATTTCATCCTTCTAATTTATTTGCAACAAATCTTAGTGACACATTCACGTCTGTTCCCATCTTTCACTTAATCTTATGAGTAAATAATGACAAGATCTTGCAGAATCACGCACGCAATATCCTACAAAAGTATGATGTATTAGATCTTGAACTGTATCTAGGTTTGCTAAAATGCCCGAATCTTTTATATTTGTAGGAAGCTGGACCTGGTGGCATTGCGGGAGGGGGAACCTGGGGAGCAGCCACTGATACTAAAAGGGTCTACACCAACATTGCCAACTCAGAGAGCAAGAACTTCACTCTCAAACCATCTGAGAAAAACACAACCGCTGGTGGATGGGTGGGACTCGATGCTCACACTGGCCAAATTCTATGGTCAACAGCAAACCCTAGCAATGCCACCTCAAACGGTCCCGTTACCGTGGTGAATGATTTGCTCTTCGCCGGGTCCACTGATCCAAAAGGACCCATATATGCAATGGATGCCAAAACTGGAGAAATTCTATGGTCTTACGAAACTGGTGCAACAGTGTTTGGTGGCATGTCGGTGAGCGATGGATGTGTGTATGTCGGCAACGGATACACGTTTGGCATAGGTTCCTTTAGCCCATCCTACACCGCTGGAACGTCACTCTTTGCCTTTTGCCTCTTATGAATGCTCATCGATCGAGTAAATATATAGAAATATATACTCAATAAAATAAGCTGATCAGGCATAAAATAATAAAAAGTCCTGTTAATTTCAATAATACTGATCCGGTCTAGCCCAAAAAGAAAAAGGTGAACTATGTATCATGATGTAGTCGATCGGTATGCTTAGTTACCCAGCTTTTAATTTTAAAGTCCTAATTATTCTCCTTTGATAATCAATATCACCGTGTGGACATATATATAATATATATTATATTTATCCATCATCTAACATGGATTTTTCCCTTACCAAAGCATGATAAGCCTCCGAGAAATGCCACATTGCCACTAGAATACTTAGAAGCTGTAATTAAAAATCCTTTCTGTCCAGCTAATTTCAACGCCATTAATGACATGGGTTTTAATATTTTTATCGATCTATTACGTACCCTAGTTGTGTAGCCCAAAACCGGATGATCATCAAACTTAATACGTACGTATACCAACCGCATTTATATATATATATATATATATATATAGTATAAGACATGATGACTTCTTTCAATAATTATTCTTTTTCGTTCTGATCACTTGTAATAGCCTACATGAAGTGGAGAGCTTAAATCATGTGAATAGGGAGAAGTCATCAGAATAAAATTAATAACGGGTTACAAACCTTAAATTGTGGCCATCTGACTTCATGAGTTCAGACTTAAATGGCGCCCCTCTTAATTAATTAGGAGTTCGGATAACTATCTTACCTTTCCGTCTTTCAAGTTGTGAGATCATAAGTAGGTTGTGTTTGGATAACGAGGTATTTTGAGGTATTCTGTGAACAATAGTAAAAATATAATTAAAAAAATTATGATAAAATATTGAATAATAATAATAATAATAATAATAATAAATAGATGTGAGAGATTTCTTAGTACAAACTAGGCCGTAGTCTTCCATGATTTATAGGCGGGAAAATTGATTGGTAATTTGGTATAAGGTCAATGTTAGAAATATTAGATCAAAATGCATAGTGGAAGTAATATTACCTCGTTGGTAAATCGTAGATCTAGTACGGTTGTTTCACAGATTCTTCATCATTGTCGTCCATCCGTAATCTTCTGTATCGATAGTTGAGTGTGTTATATGGTAATATACCAAAGCAAACTCACATATTCTACAGGCTAGATGCCGGAACTAGAGAAAACTATTTAAAAAAGAGAATTTATTGATCCAAGTATCCATCCAAATGGAGGAGGGGCTATGTAAATAGCCCCTCTAGTGTAATCCCCTAGCTGGCTAGTCAGCCATAAGCTTAGGGGTGTCAAATCGTGTTAACGGGTCGTATTTGTGTCGTGTCAAGACATATATATTATACTATATAGGTCAACCCTAACCCGACCCGTTAAGTTTATCGTGTCAAAGTTTCAAACTCTAACCCAACCCGTTAACATAACGGGTCATGTTAACCCGTTTTGACCTGTTTATGTAAATGACTTGAATAGACCTGAAATTAACCCGTTTGACCTAATTAAGTTTAGCATAATTTATACAAATATTAAAATCACAATATCTATAAAAAAATATAAAACTAATTACAAGTCTAAAATTACAATTCTAAATAAGAAAAATATCGAAATTAAAATTTCAACAATTTTATTTTTAGGTAGAAAGGTATAATTGTAACTTTAACTTTCTTAACGGATCAAAATAGGTTGATCCGTTATCAACTCATTAAGCAATTGTGTCTTAACGGATCAACCCGTTTTGATCCGAACCCATTAAAACTAAATCCTAATCTGTTTTTATCGTGTCATGTTCGTGTTGGATTAACAGATCGTGTCACGTATTACCACCCCTACATTAAACCTCGTGAATTGAAGTGGCTTTCATAACCCCCCAAGAGCACGTGGAGATGCCCACTATAAGTGCCCCTTTCTTACTGTCTATGAATAGAACGCTACTTTTGGGTTCTAGCTAGCTAGCAGGTTTCAGTCAAGGAAAAGCTTCTTTATATATAAGCACTATCATTGCAGGAGGCCGGGCTTTAATAGCCTGGGGATATTTTGTAGGAGCAATTTCATGGCACCACCTGGATTCTACAGCAAGCATTTCCTCCTCCTCTGCATATTCAGTCCACTCACCTTCGGCGCCGTAAATGCAGGTTCAGATGTAAGCCTCTGATCTTTCTCACTCTCTCAGGCACGCACTGACGCACACGCACACACGCAGAAGCATTCTTCTTCTGTGACAAAAAAGAATATATAAGGTTTTGCAAATGGCTACTGGGTTTAGGGGCATGGTAAGAAACACAAGGTTTCACTAGACTGGACAAACCATGGTGGAGATTTGTACAATAGAAGATATGCCAACAAGGAGACCAAGATCAGCCCTGAAACTGTCTCCAATCTACGCTTGAAGTGGGAATTTTATGCTGGAGGTGATATAACTGCAACACCAGCTGTTTTTAATGGCACCCTTTACTTCCCAAGCTGGAATGGATACATATATGCAGTTAAAGCGTCAGATGGGTCCCTCGTTTGGAAGAAAAACTTGCAGAAATTAACTGCCTTTAACAACACTGGTTTCCTTCTCAATGTCAACTCAACTGTTTCCAGATCAGCACCAACTGTTGCTGGTAACCTCATCATTTTCGGGATCTATGGCCCTGCTGTTGTCATTGCTGTCAAGCGGTCAACGGGGAAGCTTGTGTGGTCAACTCGGTTAGATAATCACAACAGAAGTTTGATTACCATGTCTGGAACCTACTACAAGGGGTTAGTAATTGTTAAGATTAGTGCTAATTATTAATTATACTTGAAATAACTTATGTTTTTCTCATGACTTCCCACCATAACATGAGTCTTAGCGCACTGCCATTTTGCCATGAAGATCATTTAGATTTCACTAATGCCAGTGGGGTTTTTTTCCCGTCACTTTCTAGGGAAAAAGAAAAACTGATCATTGCCATTTTTAATAGCGAGTACGAAATCTAAATCCATAAGTTGGTCAATGGTGTTACTTGAAAACTAGGTGAATTAGGAAACAATTTAAAGTATAATCAAGTGGCCGTACGTCCATGGCTGCCCTCGACTGCAGTAGCAGAAAAGAAAATTACATTTTCTTAACGCCTAGTTGATGTTTTAAAATGTCAAGGCGCACATGGCTGTGATCTCCAGTTGGTCACAAGATTATTCTATTATAGTATGCAGAAGTACTGGGACAACATGTGGGCTACTTAACATTGAACTAACTTGCCAAAGAAATTCATACTAAATTCTTTCCCTTTCGGGACCCGAAGCCAGGTCTGACTGGCCACGAGAATACTGTCATAAGAAGCATCTGTATCGATAAGATCATACATAAAGTAGATCATATATGTAGTTGGAGATTCATAAAATTTAAATGCTCAATTCGGCATCCTTTATTTTCATAGATCAGATGAGTTGAGTTCAGATTAAAATTAAAAATTAAATAAAATATTGTTATAATATATATTTTTATATTATTTTTATTTTAAAATTTAAAAAAGTTGAATTATTTATTTTATTTTTTGTGTAAATTTGTTAAAGTTGTAATAATGAAATGAGATAAGTTGTGAGGAGTTGTGAAAACAAACTAGGGCGCACTATTTACAATTATTCGGATCTAGGGAAATAAAATTCAGGGTTACTTAAAGTTACTTCATGCTCCAATATAATAAAATTTATCTAGTTCCATTAGTTTTAACTTTTGAGACAAATATATTGATTTAATGTAGCTTCCGGGTAAAGATCATGAATTCGATCCAAACTCTAAACTTCACTTCTCATTTAATTAAATTAATTTTTAAGGGGTGCTTAATAATTATTTAGCTACTAGTTTTAATTGGATGTTCGCATTGCATTCAGAACCGTACCGGAAAGTTGAAATCAACTGTTGCATACAAAATTACAAATTCGCAGAGATGATTATTTCAACAGATTCAAGCTAGCCCTGCAATAAATTGATTCCCAAGTAATTTTTGAAGAGGAAGTCCTTATACTATCGCATTTTCATACATCGATCCCTCGTATAGCATGCAGGAAAGTTTTCAGGATTGATGTACCAAACTAACATGATAATTTATAGTTACATTTCCTGTAGATCATGAGCTCTTTGTTGAGGTAGCTAGTCTCTTTTGTTTTTGTTGATTGTCACAGGGGTTTCTATGTTGGGACATCCTCACTAGAAGAAGGTGTCAGCGTGGAGCTATGCTGCACATTTCGTGGCAGCCTCTCCAAACTAGACGTCCGAACTGGTGCAATCTTGTGGCAGACCTTCATGCTGCCCAACAACTTCGGTAAAACCGGGGAGTATGCTGGAGCAGCTATTTGGGGAAGCAGCCCTTCGATTGACTTTCTCAGAAACCTGGTCTATATTGCCACCGGAAACCTATACTCTGCTCCTGCTAATGTACTTGAGTGCCAGGAGAGGGAGAATAACCAGACGGTACCTACATCTCCGGACAAGTGTATTGAGCCTGATAACCATTCAAATTCAATACTAGCCCTTGACTTGGACTCCGGAAAGATCAAATGGTATAAGCAACTAGGAGGTTATGATGTATGGTTTGGTGCATGTAACTGGCATTTAGATCCTCGATGCCCACCTGGTCCAAGTCCAGATGCTGATTTCGCTGAAGCACCAATGATGTTAAGTATATATGTCAATAGAACTAAGCATGATGTTGTTGTGGCTGTCCAAAAAAGTGGGTTTGCATGGGCTTTAGAGCGTGATCATGGAAGCCTAGTATGGTCTAAGGTAGGTTTTCTAGCTTCTTCCTATATTACATATGATGACACGTGATCGTATAATTGGCTGACCACTCCGATATAGGAAGCTGGGCCAGGAGGCCTGGGAGGAGGAGGTATGTGGGGTGCAGCAACTGATGAAAGGAGGATCTACACTAACATTGCCAACAGCCAGCACAAAAACTTCACTCTTAAACCATCCCAGAACACCACAATTTCAGGCGGATGGGTGGCAATGGAAGCTCGCAATGGCAATATCCTGTGGTCGACAGCCAATCCAAATAATGCTACAGCCCCTGGCCCTGTTACGGTGGCTAACGGTGTACTTTTTGCTGGATCCACATATCGACAAGGACCCATATATGCAATGGATGCAAAGACGGGGAAGATTCTTTGGTCAAATGACACTGGAGCCACCATTTATGGTGGCATATCGGTGAGCAATGGATGCATTTACCTTGGCAATGGTTTCAAGGTAACTCTGGGATATGTTAACAAGAATTATACGGCTGGAACCTCACTCTATTCCTACTGTGTACAATAATTTTTCCTTTCCGCCCCACAATCTGGGGAGAGAATGTCATTTATCAGTTAATATCTGATGTATGACTCACCCCAACTCCCATCGCTCTTAGCTTTCTAGATTTCAAAGGTTTGTTCTCTTTCTTCTTCTTGTAATTTGGATATACGTGTACTTGGTTGGACCCCTCGCTTTAATAAAATTGCATTACTTATATGATGCATGATTTTTATTGAAAATAAAAGGAGACCAATGAGTTTGAAATTTACATGTTAGGCCTATTTTGTATGTTGGCTTGAACTTTCCAGTGTCCCAGATGATTGTTTTTCTAACATGTAATCTTGCTGTTTAGGATTTCAAATTTTTTGTGAAGGTATGTGAAGAACTGGACTGATCTTTTGGACAGCAAGTATAAAATCCTAGTTGTTTCCTATATCTTCACCCTCCCTCAACATTTCAGAGAACCCGAAGCTTTCCTAGATTGTCACAGCTTAATTGTGCAAAACTCAGACAGAGAAAATCACCAAACCATGAGCATCAGATTAACTCAGCCCATTTTGCTTCAGGCAAACAAATTTACTAAATTGAGGAGCCAAAATTTCAAAAAGGAAGATGAATATTATGAAAAGAAAATGGGAAAAATTCTAGAGCAAATAAAAGAAAGCAGAAATTTTACACTGTAGAATTGGATTGGGGATAAGAAAATTTATACTAGGAATATTTCAAGAAATCCATTCCAAGATATTCATGCAGTGCATACTGTGCTATCACGCTTTGTCAATCTACGAATAACCAACAAAGGATAGATCTAACAAGCTAAACACTTAACTTTAATAGAGATACTTTGGTTAAAAGCATAATTTGCTTACATCATAGAATCTATGGTGGAACAGAAAATTAAGAACAGAGCGTACTGTGAAACTGATTTAAGCCAACACATCTGCTAAAGTGCATGTCTGTGACTTTACATTCAATTAAACACACAAAACACAAAGGAATGCTAGAAAGGCTCTAGGACCATCACGCACTGGTTTTTCACATAATTTTCTGATATCTCAAAGACAGCAGTAAACTCACCTTTTCCACCCTGCCCTTGCCATCTTATCTGAAATTTAAATCCACAACATAGTTAACATCATTCAGATATCTGCTAATACTTTCAGAAACAGAAAACCAGTATGCTAATGAAAAAATTTCAAATAAAAATCAGCAACCCCAGAAATAGAAAGAGCTGAGTGGCTTTTATAAAAAAATGCAAAAAGCAAAAAAGGAGAGGACATAATTTTCTCCTTCGAATTTGATAGAAGCTATTCTGTTGGCTTAAAACTTCCACGAAAAAGTTAAGAGACATTTAAATTCAAGACAATAAACTGCCAAATATCGTCCAGCCCTTATAACAATGCACAAAAAGATATAAGTGATAAAAAAAATGGATACAACAGAGGTGCACATTGAAAACATATTTGGATTTTTTTTTTTTTTTTAGAAAAAAAATCTGACTATAATTAATCCAAGATAAAATAAGTATGAAAAAACAGCACTTCTTGTCCAGGTTCTTACCTCGACCATCTTTAGAGGATAATGGTGGTCTGTCAATTTTTCTTCCTCCTTTGCCATTCGCTTGAATTAGCCCCTGCACCTGGGGCAACATTATCAATTTACTAGTGTCTGAAGTTGGCAAAGACTGCCTCCTGGTGAAACCATTTTCAATCCCATCTTGTTCAAACTTCGGGGATCCTTGTGCTTTAAGTTTTGCCTTGGCAGACTCAGTTGCCGCCATATAGCTTGGCAAAGACAGAGTATTTTGTGAAACATTCTCTGAGTTTTGCTGTTTTGCTGGGAAAGACTTTCTTCTGCTTTGGTTCTCCTTGCTAGTGTGATCTTCCATTACAATTCGCTCCTCATTCACCATTGGGATGTTATCAATCTTTTCAACAGTTTCCAGAGGAAGTCGCTCACCAGTAGGGTCATCATGATGCAGACTATTAACTATCTCATCCACTTGCAATGGTTTTGGAAGTATTTCTACCTCACGAAATTCAGTGTCTTTGGAAACTACAATTATTGGGTCATTTCCTTTCTCAGAGAAGTTATCAACACTCTTCTGAGGAACATCAGATGCCTCGGAGCTTGACAATTTTCTCATATTTAACTTCGGCCTCTCAGTCACAGCTTCTGACTGATCAGGAGCTAGTGAAACTTTTCTCAAACTTCTTTTTACCCTCTGTAGCTCACCTTGAGAGTGTTCCTGCAATGATTCAGCTTGATGGACCCTAGCTTTCCTAAGGTTGCGTCTGGACTTCTCACTCTCCAATGTTGGAGGTAGTGAATTGTAAACTTTTTCGGTTGGGACCTTGCGTACACCTCGTTTTACCCTGATTGGTTCAATTTCTCCAGCCTGAATGCTGTCCTGCTGTCCATGAAACTTGGAGTTGGGAATGCCCTTTGGTTGTGGAAGTGGTCCCCAAAATTGAAACAACGACCAGCGTTCCAGCCAGTTCCAAGCAGAATTTGATTCATGCGGATTATAGCAGAGGTTCAAGGGCATAACAGTTGAAGATGAAGCAAGAAGCTACAATAAGAAACACTGAACACCATCAACTCCTACATCACAAGCTGTAATGAAACTCAGAGCATAAATAATAGCTGAATATTTTATTGCTTTCAACTGTTTGTTTTAATTTCTTATAGTTATTTTTTATATGAATATTTAGAAATTAAGATTAAAAAAGCTCACTTAAACTCTGCAGCTTGAGCTATATCTGGCAAGCGACCCAGCATTACTAGGTCCCTATCAATTTGGAAGGGTAAAGCAATGATAATAGTGTGAGGGCTTCTTTATTTCCTCACCAGTGCACATTTATGGTAGCTTATGTTACCTTTCCATATCATTGGTATGAAAAGGCTGAGAAGACAGTGGATTAAATAGTACACATGAGATGATTATGATTCTCGAACACCCTTTTTTTTGAACAAGTGAATCTCGAAAACATATTATTTTGCATTTGCAAATAATGTACTGATCATACAAAAATATGAAGATTATAAAGCATCTAAACAATAATTGATGCAGACCTTACAAGTAAAAGCATATGCTAACAGCTTATCTGGCGTAGCAGTTGTATGTAATCCAAAAAGCTCACGCTGCAAAACATCCTGGCAAAGAGATTATCAGGTCCTACGCTGCATACAAACTCAGCAACGAATGAGCTTATCCAAGTAAATTAAAAAAAAAAAAAAAAACATAAGAAACTGAAAGCATTTTTTACATTACGATCTTGAGATTAAAATGCCAGAAGGTAAGCATTTAAAGTGGGATATTAGATCGACTTCTTTGAGTTGAGTTGAATTTGTTTATGTTGCTGAAATTACTGAATAAAGATCACAAACAGACAGGGAAAAGATATATTAAGTTATCAGAAAAGAATACTCCATAAATTTACCATACACATCAATAAATGTAATTTCAGAATTCTTCTATTATGAGCACAATCCCAAGGGATCAATACAGCCTACCCCAACTAGTTGGAATTAAAGCTTCATTGAGTTAAGCTGAGTAGTATGAATCTGCTGGAAAAAAAAAATCAATAACATGTGCAATTGAAAACCAGGAAACTCTTCCAGATCATATGGAAATCTAGAAAAACCAGTGGCAGGTAAAATGGAACCAATTTAGGTGTCATTTGAAAACTTACCAGACTGCACTTTTTCTGCACTTCAAGCCCACAAACAGAAAGCCTGACTCTTCGACCACGAACAAGCGCCTGCAATTTTACAATTCCCTGCAGGCAGCGTAAAGTTGTGACAGCCTGTCTCCTAACCAAGTGCCCACGAATAAGTGCTTGCAGCTTTATGATGCCCTTGAGAGCACGAAATGCCCGGCGAGCCTTCATGGATAATTATGCTCAAATTAGATCAGTTAAAGCTAACAGCATAAATCTAACTTCAAGGAGGGATAAAAAAAGATTGCAAGAGAAAATCTATGAATGTGTTACAGAGACAGATAATGAGAACTCAATTTTTCTTAAACTATTATATAACCAAAAAAATTATCTCACAACAAATCATGCCTCTACTTAGAAAACCGAGTGTCACAATAACTTGGGCGCACGGGCGCACACTGAAAACATGCTTCAAGAACATACACACTTACATGTCAAGAACTGAAATTAAATCCTAATACAACAGAATTCCCAGACAAATCCGCAATAATAATCTTCCCCCACCCTCGCCTCCCTTCCGCCCAAACCACTAAAACACTAACTAGAGAAACAAAAATTAATGCGGTCACACACACAGAAACATTTTTTTTCTGTTTCTCAAACCTAGGAACACTTCGAAAGTTTATGCATTTGGCATTTGTATCTCAATTTTCAAATCATGATTGTTCTTAATATACCTCAGTAGTAATGATACCACATTGCATCATTATTTTTTTCACTTGGTTTTCACCAAGATATGATTCTCAAGATGGTTTTTGAAGTTCCTTGAAACTATGATTTTGATCATGACACATTATTTTTTTTTATAAGTATGACACATTACAATTATAACCAATAGCAAACAAATATTGAACGCCATCTATTCAAACTATAAAATTTGATTAAAAAGTAACAGAAGTGACCTGAACGATCAAAAGAAAGTAGCTTAAACACCCTAATATATTATTAAAAGAATGTGCATGCATTCCAAAGATGAGGCATATAATGCATCAAAGGACCACAGAGACAAGTCCCAGGAAGAACTGCAGATTAGCTTCAAACTCCTGTCCATGTAACAAACAATGGTGATACTCATTTATATTTCATGCAAGAAACCATTACCAAATATCCTCTAAAAGCTGCCTGTGCCTTCATAGCAGCTTGCTCAAGCCTGGTAACCTCAACACTGTCAAGTGGATCCAACCCAAAGGTTCCTTCTGTAGGTGCACCTCGCTTTCCAGGCAATGACACAACACCTACATCCTTTTCTGATTTTTCTTCAATTCTGTTAGTGGTATGAAGTACCACATCTGAGATTACAGAGGTATTTGCTGCCAAATCACCGGACACTGCCTTGCAGGCAATGGTTGCCTCTTTATCTGTTGCAGATTTCTTCACATGCGATGAGGTTTACAAGTTAAGAGTGTTCCAAAGTAGATATTGCTTAGAGTACATCAAAGACCAAATTAACATTAGTAGCAAAATTTTGAAAATGTATAAGCAGCGATAGAGTGACATGTAACAGACAAAATGTAGACTATATTTTATATCCACTAATTGGGAAAGGGGTGTGAAACTCACTGTGAAAGGATTGATGTAGCATCAAACTTCAAGTATGAGAGAAACAGAAATAGGATGAAAGATAAGACCAATACATAATGCAAACCTCACATAAACTTCTAAACTTCGAACCAACAATCAGAAATAGGATATGGTTGCAAGACATTCATACTTAGCTATTTGAACCTCCAGATGGGCTAAAATCCGCATTCAATAACTATGCCTTTTAGATAATGTAACAGATCTCAAATCGTCCCAAGGCATGAGATCTTATACTGTACGGTGTTGTGACATCACAAGGATTATGTCTAAAAATCATGAAGTTCATGGTCCAAGAACAAATAACATGTAATGAAGTGTTGTTCTAACATGTATGATGCTTCACATACACCCTCTCATACCGGTAACCAATATGATGGCCCTACAAAGACAGGATACGTCAAAGCATGCACACAAGCATGGATGCAAAGAGAGAGAGAGTCAGATCACAACCATGGATAGCAATGGAATACTGCAAGGCAATAATTAAACACCTTCAGAAAGCTAGATTTCGATGGTTTCTTCCCAAAAAGTATGGTTTTGATCCACTTTCCTGGAGATCTTCCCATTGCAACAAGGCCTGTATCAAATAAACTGAACCTGTATTTCTAGTCCTGCATGGTTTGCACAAGTTAAAGCTCAAAATACATATCCACGAGGGAAACAATTACAAGATACAAGTTTTACGCTGAACCAAAAAATTAAAAAAAATTGGAAATTATGTCATGCCTCCCAATCTAATCCAAGCGGTCAGTACGAGACCCCACATAGCCTCACCAGAAGACGAAAACACAAAAATTCCTTACCTCACACTATAAAGAGCCCATCTTGAAAATGAGAACTTTCAACACAAAGCTGTTATCGCAATTCACTTATATTCGCATTCAAAAAGTAACATTCGAATAAATTAAACCGTTGAAAACAAATTACTACAAACATAAATGCAAAATAAAGATTCTTTCGCAGTCTAATTCACCCTCCCCCCCAACACAAAATTAAAGAAAAAAGAAGAAGCAATTCACCGACCCAGACTCCACCACGTAAATACCATACAAGCGCTAGAATTAGCCTGGGAAGAACAGCGCTCACAAACAAAGACAGAAAACAATATAACAATCAACATATAACGCAGAAACTAAACTCTCATATCAAACAAATTTATATTGATTGAACCCACCAAACTCTGAAACAAAATAACATCATCACAAACCAATACTTTGCCACGTACATGTATACTTTCTTTCTCTGAGTTCCCACATAAATGCATACGCAGTCATGTTACTACATAGAGTTTATCGACAGATGTATGGAAAGCAAAATCAAAGTGGTTACGATAAATGAGGCTCGTGTCCGAGACGAACCTGAGAAACAGAGAACGGTAACGGTTAGAGAAATGGAATGGTTCAGAAAATGTTTGTAGAGAGAAAGGAGAGTATATGTAGAAAGACACACACACACTCTCTCTCTCTCTCTCTCTCTCTGTGTTTCTACTTTCGTAGTGAAGTGAAATTTTTCTCCCTTCTTTTGGTGAAAAAAAAAAAAAAAAAGGTGGGTAAATAAAGCAGCAGCAGAATATATCAAACCTATGATATTCTTCTTTCATTACCTCGTTCTTGATTAAAAATATAAAAATTCAAGTAGCATTAAATTATGAAACATATATTAATTGACATAATGACAAGATAATGTTGTAATTTTTAATGGGATCAACTTGGATTAAGTTCCAACTACACCAGAATCCGATGAATCTGCATCCATCACTTATCTCTATATCCTAAATCATGATACTCGTGAACAATAATTAACCAGCAACAACTCAAACCGGTTCCAAGTTAATAATTGGTAGCGAATCTAACCATTGTTAATAGTTGCTTAGTTGATAGCAATAAATGAAATTCTTAATGAAGTAGACGGTTTATCTTCAAGCCATTTCATTCACTAGTCCAATGGCTGAAATGCTTAATTGCCAAAGAGAGATGAGACAGCCTTATAAATTATGCTTTCCGGACAGGGACCACATGGAAAAGTTTTGATTTCTTCTTTTCTTTTCATTTTTTTTCTAGATAATTAGATTGCTTCATGCTAAGGAAAATGCACAAACGAGGTAAGGATATCCAACAATCATACAAAATAACTAAAACAATACTTAAAATATAAAAAAAAAAAAAGGGTTAAAAATAATGTCAATTGAATGGCGTGATCTTAATTCGTTCTCGAGAAGACAATTGTTGAAACAGTTCATTCTTCATATTATTTTCAGTCATTAATTACAAATAAGTAAAGCAAGAAAAGATACACATTTATGCTAACTATGTATCCGAAATGGGTTGTTGGGATAACTCATTAAGATTTATGTTTTTTCTAGAAAAGTAGGCATCTCTACCTAGAACTAGAAGAGCCACCGACAGCCTGAACAGCACAGATTTACCCACGAGGTTAATAGAGGAAGGTAATATGACAACCTTGAAGGACAAAGGTGGCCAAAGAATTAAACACTGAAGCAAACAAAATAGCTAGCTAGGTGGCAAATGGGGACAACTTGATTGTGACCATCTACCAAGTGCACCATGATGTCTGCTTTAATTAGGCACCCACTCTAGAGTGGGTAGCGTTTTAAAAGTGGGTTAAGATAATGTTAATTTCGCCAATGTGTAGGAATTGAAGACCCAAAAGTCGACTTTTTTATACGTAGGGGAGTAGAGTAGAGAGTGGTCAGTGGATAACATGGGTTTTGGGACGGCACGCATGATTCTTTTATTTCCTTGTCTTAACTTATGGCCAAGCACCCAATAATCCACCCGAGTCTTTGCTCCCAAAAGATGAAAAAATTTTGTCGGTCATGAAGTCGATTGACCAATGCATTGAGATTTTCGTCATATTAAATATAGTATTGATTTATAAGATGTCATATCAATAACTATGACTTCAATAACATTTATATTTTAATCAATAATGTTGCATATAATATCATAAAAAATACATCTTATGTGGCTGACTTTTAAGTGTATGGTTTATTATTAAAAAAGAGGTTTTTCATATGGAAAATTGGGTCTCATATTTACTTTTTTTTTTTTAAATGTTGTTGTTTGTTTCTGTTTTGGCTCTGGTTTTTACATTTCCAGGTAACTATTATGTATTTCATGTGTTGTTATAATTTATTTTTTTTTAATTGGTGTTTAAATAATTATCGTTTTTTTTTTTACAACTCTCTCTATAGCATAACACAACTCTCTATATAGCATAACTCTTATATTCATTTCAGTTTCACCTAAAAAGGTTAAAATTTCACACAAATTTTTTTGTCTCAGGAGGACAACCTCATTATTTTTTCTCATCAAAAATATAATTTTTATTGGAGAGGAAATAAATGCATCAAACTCATTGGGCAAGATTATTAATGACCGAGAAATGATAAATAAGAGTTGTGGAGAGGGAATGAGCCCAACCCAACCAGAAGTTTTATTTGGGTCAAGTCCAGAGTTCCTATCGGCCCATATCACTAGCATACCCAAAACTAAACGTTGCCGTTCAATCTCAACAGCATCTGAGTTTAGCTTTGTCGCCAGGAGAGGAGGGAGTGCTCGTTTCTCTTCCAGAGCTCCTAAACCCCCTCAAAATGGGTTCTCTGAGCAGAGCTTCAAAGACCCTAACGCCACTCAAATACCTATCTCTGGCACACACTCCCTCTAAATATGGCCCATTTTCATCGATATTCAAAGACAACCCGTTATGCACCAGACTAAATAACAAGCATTTTGGTTTGAGCCATGGATTCGCCTCTCAATCTCGCCAAAATAGCGAAGAGAATGCCATAGATTTGAGCCAGTACCCTTCCGAGAGGATCAGAAACTTTTCCATTATCGCGCACGTTGACCACGGCAAGTCTACGCTCGCTGACCGCCTTTTGGAGCTCACTGGGACCATTAAGAGGGGCCATGGTCAGCCTCAGTACCTCGACAAGTTGCAGGTATATGAAACTTTTACGAATTATTTGCGAAGAAACATGAATTGGGTTTTCGCTGGAATGTTTATTGCTCTGATTATATCGTACTTTATCTATCATTGAAAAAGAAAAAAGAAAAAAATAGTACATGGTACTTACTTTTGATGGGTGAAGTTTATGTTTTGCTTGCTTATAGAATATAAAATAAAAGAGGTTTATGATTTGCTCTTTCTTGGCATAATAGGTGTGTTTCGAAGCTCATAATTATTCTTTAGGTTGTTTTTTTTTTTTTAAGTAATTATTCTTTAGGTTGTAAGGATGATGAATCTGTCTTACGCAGCCAAAAGAATATATTGCTTCCATAGAGCAATAAGACAACCCATTAATAAGAAATACGGGGAAATCTTGGTTTTCTATAGGCTGCATTTGCGCAATTTGTATCTGTAAAATATTGTGTGTCTCGAGTAGTTATGTAAGCTTGAGGTAATGTTAGCAAAAGACTCTTGTCGGTTTGTATTCAGTAATTTCAATACAGGCAATGTTGTATTACTTTATCTGTATTCTATTTGCTACTTATTTAGGAAATCTGGATTGTAATAGGTAGAGAGAGAACGGGGAATTACGGTAAAAGCTCAGACAGCAACCATGTTTTACAATCACAATTTTCATGGTACCAATGCAAGTGATATGCAAGACCAAGCAAGTTTTCTACTAAATCTGATAGACACACCAGGTCATGTGGATTTTAGCTATGAAGTATCAAGATCCCTAGCAGCTTGCCAGGGTGTTCTTTTGGTTGTTGATGCTGCACAAGGTGTTCAAGCGCAAACTGTTGCTAACTTTTATCTTGCTTTTGAATCCAACCTGACAATAATACCTGTCATAAATAAGATTGACCAGCCAACTGCCGATCCTGAACGGGTTAAAGCTCAGCTGAAATCAATGTTTGATCTTGACCCTATAGATGCTCTTTTAACATCTGCCAAAACGGGGCAGGGTCTGGAGCAAGTCCTTCCTGCAGTTATAGAGCGCATTCCTCCTCCTCCTGGGAAGAGTACTTCACCTTTGCGTATGCTTTTATTGGATTCATATTATGATGAATACAAAGGAGTAATATGCCATGTTGCAGTTGTTGATGGTATGCTGCATAAGGGGGATAAGATTTCATCTGTAGCGACTGGCCAAGCTTATGAAGTTTTGGATGTTGGGATCATGCATCCTGAACTCACCCCCACTGGAGTCCTTCATACTGGACAAGTGGGATATGTTGTGAGTGGAATGCGTTCAACCAAAGAGGCTCGTGTTGGAGACACTCTTTATTATAGTCGAAGCATTGTAGAGCCACTTGCAGGTATATATATATATATATATATATAGCTGTAGTTGATTCCCTCTTTTTCTGTGTATGTGTTGAGGGTGTCTTTTCCTTTTTACATGCACTTCTTGTTGCTATTTGCAACTAGGCTGCACATTTTGAGAAGAATTGAACTGACAGATCCACAGGTCCACTACGGGAGTCTAAACTGAAACCTTCACATAAGAGCTCACATTTTGAAGCCATCAGCGCATGCTGAGAAAACATGAACACACCCCTTAATGGCTGTGTCAGTTTTACACTTTGGTAGTCTTGTTTTCCGGGTCTTGACACCGTCCTTATGGATTTGTGCTTTTGTATGCTTCCAAAATGTAGGATTCAAGCCTGCAAAACATATGGTTTTCTCTGGTCTTTATCCGGCTGATGGATCTGATTTTGAAGCGCTCAATCATGCAATAGAGAGACTGACATGCAATGATGCTAGTGTCTCCATTACCAAAGAGAGTAGCACTGCACTAGGTCTGGGTTTTAGGTGTGGCATCCACTATTGAATGACTTGTTCTTTTATTTTTTAAATGAAGATTATGCTCATACCATTTGAAATTTGAACTCTTTATAAGGAGTAAGTTTCTTGTGTGCATGCTGTATATTATCTGCAGGTGTGGTTTCTTAGGCTTACTTCACATGGATGTTTTCCATCAGCGGCTTGAACAGGTGATTTTTCCCTTGTTTTTTATAATCAAAGACCAAAAAAACATATTGGGTTATTCATAGGAGTTATTCTTGTGAGAGATACTGACTACTATGGAAGAATATAATATATAGAAAATGTCATTCAGAGTTTCTAAGTGATACTTTATTGAAGTTCTAGAATGTCCAGATTGAATTTTTTTAATTGACCAAATCTGTTACCTTCGTCCGCTCAACGTGGTTGACTATTAGTTCTAGTTATTTAACATGATATTTGTTTATTTTCATAATTTTTAGTTGTACCCTTCTTAGTGTTATCCATCCTTTTCTTCTTCACTTTTTTTTTTCTCTGTTATAGCTATTGAGAACACATGCTCTTTTATGCAATAACAGGAGTATGGAGCTCATGTTATTTCTACTGTTCCAACTGTTCCTTATATTTTTGAGTTTTCTGATGAAAGGTATGTATTGTGATCTTGTGTTTTTGAGATAGCGTTACCATACACATTATTAAAAAATTTATCTTGTCCCTGTTCTAGCAAGGTTGAAGTACAGAATCCTGCTGCATTGCCCTCGAATTCCAAGCTACGTGTTACAGCTTGTTGGGAACCTACCGTACTAGCTACAATTATCATTCCTAGTGAGTAAGCTCTCATATTCCCTTGACATAGTTATATTTTGGCTGCATGCAAAGTGTATATTATCCTGTCTTCATCCGTTGTCCATTGAAGGTATGTGGGGGCTGTTATTACCCTATGCTCTGAGAGGAGAGGGCAGCAGTTGGAGTACACATTCATTGATAGGTAACTTTTGTGCCAAAACTGGTCTTAAATCATGCGCTAGTTATCCTCTGTGGCTAAGTGTTTGTATGGTTAGCAGAATGTGCGATACAAAATGTTCTTTTTTTTTCTTTGTTATATTCAAGGGTTGCCTCTTAAATTTTTTTTGTTGTGCTATGTTGCCTCATTCTCTCTTTTCTTCATTTCTACTTGAACTTTAGTGAATTGGTTTTATCAAAAGACAAGCCACTGTATGCTTTTTCTTGTATATGTTGTTATTAGGCCATGATGCTGTTGTTAATCAATTTTGTCCTTTTTAGATTGTCCAACTAATTATAGGTAAACTCATTCATAGTTGGAATATTGATATGAGTTTAATTCATGCAGTCAGCGGGCATTTATGAAGTATCGCTTGCCTTTGAGGGAAATTGTTGTTGACTTTTACAATGAACTGAAAAGTATAACATCAGGATATGCATCGTTTGATTATGAGGACGCTGAGTAAGTTTTGATCCTCTCTCGTAGCTCCTGCATGCATGCACACAAACCCACCCCCATAACAACCCCCCCCCCCCTCCCTCCTCCCCCTCTAGATGGTAAGTACTCCAAAGGGTAAAATATGCTAATTGGTGTCCCATAGAAGTTCTATGCAGTGATTTTGCAATTTTTTTTAGTAGCAAACAGGATTAAAATAACTATTAAGGGCTGTACTGCTTTGGTTTGAGTGTCGATGTTACAAGCAGGTAGGTCTTGCAGACAAGAAACAACCATATCTCTGAGCTATTCAGTAATTTAGGTTTAAATTGAATTTCCCCTTGTTTGATGAGTTTTTATGTGTAATCAACAGTTATCAACAATCTGATCTGGTGAAACTCGATATCCTCTTGAATGGACAACCAGTTGATGCAATGGCAACCATTGTTCACACCTTGAAGGCACAACGTGTTGGTCGTGAACTGGTTGATAAACTGAAAAAATTCATAGACAGGTCAGTCTATTTGTTGTTAATCGTTAATTTTGTATTTTTTTTGGTTCCCTGTTGGTTTCTTCTGCAGTAGCCAAATATGTTCTGCTTTTGAGCAGGCAAATGTTTGAGATAACAATACAAGCTGCTATTGGATCGAAGATCATTGCAAGGGAGACGTAAGTTCTGTTAATTTTTTAAAGGATATAATGTCATTTTTTGGTGCTTCTTCATGGTAAAAAGGGATCGAAACTTTTTGAAGTTTTACACAATTATTGACACTGTAATATTCTAATTCCTTAGTAAGTTTTTATGGGTTTCATTTGTGGAAATTCTTTTAAATGTGTTTATTCCAAAGTTGTATATTGGATTTCAGTTGTCATTGGGATAACAAATTTTGTACATTTGAGTGTTCACTGGAGTCTGTCTACTTCGGTTTTAGGATTACGGCTTTGAGAAAGAATGTTCTCGCAAAGTGTTATGGTGGGGACGTTACTCGGAAGAGAAAGTTGTTGGAAAAGCAAAAGGAAGGAAAGAAGCGAATGAAGCGCATTGGTTCTGTTGATATACCTCAAGAGGCATTTCATGAACTACTGAAGGTTTCATGAAGAAAATGTTCTGAAGAATTGGCCATATTCAGGATTGGTAATATCAGTAATTCAAATTTTCTCTTGAGATTGTTGACTAAACAAGGCTAATAGAATGCAGGACCCACAATATTGTATTTATGGTTGATAATAATCAACTGCACTTAGTTTTCAGTGAGCCCCTATGTGCTTGTGATTAGGTCTTGGATGTGAGGAGCGTTCTTTCAAACTTTATGGTGGGGACTGGGGAGGCTGTTGGATAAGGCAAAGTGAGGGAAGATGCATATGAAGCACACAAGCTCTGTGGGCGACCTTCTGATGAGCTGCCAAGATTTCATGAGGAAAGAAACATGTATGATCATCAATGATTTTTCCTATAGCACAATTTCTTTGTAGCATCTAAAGTTTTTTTGATAAGTGTAGCATCTAAAGTTAGAGATGCTGGAAAAAAAAATACCTTTTTTTTTGGGATTGGTTATAATAAGTTACTATAAAATTTCCCTTTTTTTGGGGTGAGGAGTTTTGAGTTTCATGTTTCAGCATTCATCTGTTGATTTCTGCACATGAAGGTCCTTTTGTCCTTTTGTGAGCCATTAACCCCCCCCCCCTCTCTCTCTCTCTCCAGAACATTAACTGTAATTGAACTTAAATGGGGAATAATTAGATTACCTAATAAGCTTGCACTCACTAACTGTGTCTCACTTTGTATACTTCCTGTATACTTGGGCATTGCCTAGTTTCATTCTATTCAATAAAGCTATCTATTTACTTATAAAAAAAAAACTGTTCTCTAAACTAGTGCACGGGACCGGGGTTTTACTCTGCAGGGGTGGGTCCGAAGGGCCCTGCCTTGGAGAGGTTTCCTGACATAAAAAAAACTGTTCTCTAAACTGAAATTGCCAGCTAAGTTGTGTACTAGGATAAAGTTACTGATATTAATAATTGATCCAAGAGATTTTGTTGGGTTGATTTGTCGTGGTTCTTAATCTAGTCCATGCTTAAAATACATTCTTCTTGTGGTTCCATAGTTCAAGCAGTAGTTGGTTCCCTTTTTATATGACTTTGTGCAGGCATAAGCTATTGGATTCTTTCTCTACATTGAGTTATGGATGTTTGAAAACCTGGGTCATATAGATTTACATTTTACTTAATATTAAAACAAAGGTAAGAACAACACAACCTCTGTTCAGAGGTTGACTTTTACAGTCATAGTTTCAGGGCAACGTTTGGCCCAGCCCATATTTTATGTAGAGGGACTACTGAGGGGAGGGGGAGCCTGTATGGGAGGTATTTTGTGAAAGGAAGCTTTCGTTATTGTCTCATCCGAGGCAACATTAGACTTGTCAGTTCATTTGATCCTCAATAGTGGGAGAAGATGCAGAAGTACTCTTGGAGACGGATAATGGCAATGAAAATCTGTTGAAGTAGCTTGTTGCGCATGCTTTCCCATTTTGAGCTGATGGATCAGGATAAACGGCCTGAACTGGCTCATCCCACTTCGGCTTTTGGCATAATCTCTCTGCTCCACCTTGGTTATCATGGGTTGCACCACCTCCTACCATTGATGAAATTGTGGATGCAATTGTGGACCTGAAAGTTGGGTCTGACGCAATTGCTTTGGTTAAGGTTTCAGTTATGGACTCTTGAGAGGAAGCTTGGTGGTTCTTTTCCAAGTAAGATTGGTAGAAATGTTCTTGGGATTGTTTTCCTGGATTTAGGAATCCGGTGTCGGTTTTGTTGTAGGGTACTGCAGTATAACCATGGTATCCACTGTCCCAACCCGTTGGTATGATGGGTTCTGAGGATGAGAAGCTAAGACTTCTTGAAGGAAATCTTGGTTTTGAAACAAAGCTTGAAGATGATCTATTAAAAAGAGTATGTGGAGGGGATGGAGAGGCAGTGAGGTCCAGAGTGACGGTTGGGAAACGGGGCATTGAAGAAGAGTTGGGCAAGTAAAATCGTTTTGATCTCGAGTTATCCAAGAGATTTAGATTAAATGCATTGAGTATAGGAGCAGCAATCGTAGCGGTTGTTGAACTGAGGCCAGGTTCAGATATAGATGAGCCCGATAATAGCATAGAAGCAGCAGCCGAAGTGGCGGAAGCCATAGCTGTGGCTGACGTTGGAAGGGGGTGGTTGTGGGTTCCTTCATAGGTGGTGATCAAGATGGACATGTCTTCAGCACATCTTTGCACCTGCAATCATGTAAAGAAGTATTGAATCTTTAATTTCAAGCATTACATGAAACATTTTGGAATACCATTTGTTTTGCAAACATATGTAAGCCCATAAAATAAATCTGTAGTCCCTAAACAAAAGTCAAATTTGTGACAGATGATACCTGTTTTCTTACTGGGCATTCAGGTGCAACTGCGCAACGATAGTATGCTCGAGGGCATGGGTTTCCTTTCGATATTTTCTGTCCATATTTTCTCCAGTGGCATCCATCATTCATCTGTAGGATTGACATATTTATCACACTTTATCAAGGTTATCAAAATTGATTTATCTATAACTAAATTTCACAAGCTTCCATCAAATATTTGTCAGATTTATTGGTACATCATAAGTCAAAAGGGGGGAAAAACGACATGGATTAGTATACTAACCGTTGGAGTGTCACATCTAGCTCTCACAGAAACCCTAGCTCTCTTCACATGGGTTTGTTGTGAAATTTCGTCATCTCCATTTCTCATTGTTTTTAGAGTTTTACTTGGTAGCCATGTGTCTCCAGCTTCTACAATTTGTTTATTAGGCGCTTTTGAGTTTGGATCAGAAGTAAGGTCCGTAGACTCCTTTCCAAGATTAAGGTTGTCCTTCCATTCTAAATCCTTAATAGTCTTGCTATTACAAGGGTTGTTGCAACCTTTCTGGTCTCTTTTCACCTCATGACTTGGACTTATTCCGAGACAAAGAGATACTAATTCAGATTCTTGATCCATTTGTTCATGTGAGGGAGCTGACTCTGTACATCTCTTCGAAGCTTCTTGTTTAATGATGTCAAAGAAACTCGATTGTAGAGATTGATAATCCTTCTCAATTTTCTCTAACATCAGTTTTAATCTTTCATTTTCTTCTTTGGCCTCTCCCATTTCAGCTTTGGCAGATTCAAGTTCAATGTTCTAGAAAAAAAAAAAAAAAAATCATGTGAGTGGTTCTTTGATTTTGTTAACATAGAATATATACACACACACACACAAGGGTAATGTCGAAAAATTCCAATTATAAATATATTAAAAAAACTTCAAATAGAAAATAAAAATTCGTCTATGAGAAACCACAATATATATATATATATATCAAGGCTGATTTGACCCTAAAACTTAATTAAACTTGTGGGTTTATATATAATGTTATTTATATTATTTCAATTAGTACTCAAATTAGTGTGATTGGCCAAGATCCTTTGGATCAAATAGCAACATATTGGTTTCTCGTTAAGAGAACCAAAAATCGAATCATCTCTGCTTATGTATTAAAAATAATAATAATAATAGTTGCGACTGAAATAATATAATATTTTTAAATACTTGCATTCCGACATATATTCCCACAAATAATGTTTTAAGAGCATATGTAGATTCAATATATATTAAACAAAAATTCGAATATATATGAAAGAACGAAAATGGTCAGAGGGACTAACTACCATCAAAAAGTTTACGCCCAACGCTCTTAAAAAGAAAAAAGACGCAGCTGATCTTCTTCTAAAAAAGAAAAAATCTTCTCTTTAGAAATATAAATAAATAATTTTATTTTTCTTGGTCTTCTTTTTTAATCAATTTAACTAAATTATTCAATTTCTCGTCTTACATTTGTACCGGCTTTTCCCAGATATATATGTAATATGAAACAATATGAAATCAGCAAGTGGAGCCAGCCCTATAATGGCTATTGTCGGTCAATCAAAGGGCCGGAAAAAAGGTACTACATATGATCCCCGGATCGAACAACTCCTCATGTTCACATCGCTGTGACTTTTTAGACGTTTGACTTGGTTCGTCAACCATTTTCAGAAAAAGTGTGCATTGACTGCTGCATTTCAGCATTAATCTACTAAAAATAAATCCAAATTTTCACGATAATTTTTTTTTTTTTTTTTAATTTACCGTTCTTAACCACTTCAATTGATATGTCATATTTTAAGTAATTTTTATTTCAATCATCAATCAACCTGTTAAATCATTTAAAACATGTTATATCATTCGATATAATTAAAAATAATAAAATTAAAAAGAAAATCTTTCTATCTTAAGACATGACAGAGAGATGAAAGGATGAGAAATGATTATATATAACTGCCTACAAAAAAATGATTATATATAACTACGCTACTGTAAACTATTAATGTACAGTATCATGTACTGCATGTACGTACGTACCTCTTTGCCATTTCCCCAGTTCTTACAGCCGGGTGAAGATTGGTTCAAGCTACCGACCCCGCGCAATTGATCTCTTCTACTTTGAAACTAAAATAGAATTCGAGGGTATATCTAGTCATGAATTCTGTCTTACCATCAAAACCGGACAATAATTAGCTTATGTGATCATCACCACCACCACCACCACGACGATGATGATCTTGCAAATCTAATTTTTGAAAAATATTATAAAAACAGCAGAAAATATCGCGGTTTCCAAGTACTACGTACGTTTTACATTTCTCCATTTATTCCTCATACGTATTTGAAATAATAGCAAGACATGATCACGTACGATAATGATCAGGGTAACCCTCGTTTGTTTTTAGATATAAGATTAAAGTTGAAAAATTGAATAAAATATTGTTAGAATATATTTTTTAATATTATATTTGTTTTGAGATTTGAAAAAGTTGAATTATTTATTTTATTTTGTATAGAATTTGAAAAAGTTATAATAATGGGATGAGAGGTTTTCAAAATTTTCAAAATTTTAAATTTTGGTTTTGAAAACAAACAAGGCCTTTAAGGTCTAAACTGATCGAATATCAAGTTTGACACATAATTTAAGAGCCAATTTAATTAACACATAATTCAACAACCAAAATCCTGGTTTCACCTAAATTAAGCGAAAGATTCAGATTCACAAATAAAACAAATCCAAAAAAGAAAAAAGAAACCAATTAAGTTGTTCAAACTCATTGATTAAATAGTTTCAAGGTAGACAAGATCGAACTCATCATAATTCAATCGACATCATCATGAAAAGAGAACCATATGGTTAAACGAAGTACTAGTAGGCCGGGCGCGCTGTATGCATCACGATGATGATGATGAAGAAGATCACAAGAACATATATATACATTAAGATTGTAGAACGTACGTAGGAAATATAAAAAATTAACCCAGAAACCTGGGATTCATTCATTCACAAGATCATGCTAGCTAGGGATAAATTAAGCTTTCATATTATAAGTACGTACCTGTCTAGCGGCGGCCTGATGATCTTGGCTGATCTGGTGGGCAACAACAGATTGATCAAAACTCTTTTCTTGATCTAAACCTACGACACAAGGGTTAGGCATTTTCAACATGCCTTAACTTCCAGCTTGCTTTGCTTGAGAAACATATATAACTCCTGACCCTCAACTCTTTACCGCACGGCCTCCCTTCTTATACACAAAAATTAAACAAACTAGTGTACGTATTTTCAAACTTGGTACAAAATTAATTAATATTCAAATCCCAGTGCATGCTTAATTATCTATCTATCTATCTATCTATCCCCCCAATACGCAGTCATGCATGCCTAAAATGTCAACAGTAATGCTTAACATTCAGCTCCCGCTTTTATTTTATTATTATCACAAGATTAAACTATGAAATTAGAACGATTCAGTTATTCAACGACGTTTCCCCGTTAAAATACCAGCTACAAGGAGCTAGCTTCTTCCTATGGCGGCGATTCATTTATTAATATAAGATAGGATTAAATTAAATAAATATATAATATATAGTTGTGATTTTTTTTAATTAATTAAGTTTGTAGTCATGATCGATGTAGTCATGCGTAGTACGATTGAATTAGTAATAAGCTTGTGCATAGGGGCTAACAGTCAAAGACGTCTGAAATATTAATAATACTATATATGAGTAGCCTAGCTAGCAGCCTGATCATTTGTGGTTATGTAGTTTCTAATTATATTTAGACCTTAATTACTTATAAAAAACAATATATAATAGTACTACTAGTCTCATTAATTAGTAGACCATCATATAATGGTGGCCTTTGGTACTGTAAGGAGGCAAATTAATTCTGATGTGTCATGGACTTTGATGCATGGTAAGGAGCCGTTAAGTTGTAAACCACCGAATAGTTTTTTATCTTCTGAAGTTCAGCCTCAAATATTATAAAATAATATCGTTTTCTTATAACACCTTATAATGTTTTTACCCTAAAAAGCTTTTCATATGTCCAAAAAATATATGAGAAATGATAGTTGCAGTCGTGAGTATGCAAGCACACGCACAACGTAATTATTTTGAAAAATGTAAATAAATACGAGGCCCACATGAAACAAAAATTAATTTTTTAATAGTAAACCTTACTATTTTTCAAAACGACTGTACGACGTTTGCGTACTCTACAATTGCACATAGCATTACTCAAAATATATTTTTCGTAAAAAATACCACATCATGATGTCACGTACGTAATATTTAATCCTTAAATTATTATGGCATATATTAACTTGACCTAATTAAGGTGAAATCTGGATCCACAACTTGGTAATTTATATATAGAGAGCACATGAGCCGGCCCTCACCTTTGAGAGAAGACCAGAAGAGGGATACTGAACTACTAGTGGTCAACATGTCGCCGTTGCACTACTTTTCATCGAAATAATTAAAGGTTTTGACGGTCTAAAGTAGTTTAATCTTTTATGACTCCTGCATGTTTCCTAGACTTCCCACAATTGCAAGTTTCAACTTTATCCAACACTTGCATCATTAAGCTCATCTTGTACTCCTAATTAAATTATAATTGCAGTATTATATATATATTATTATAATATGTGGACAGAGAGATCAGGAGATCTAAGATCGATCTATGAAAACAGGCATTAATGTTGAATTCTTTTTAGGTGCGTATGCAGACAGATCGAGTACTTATAAGGCCAATTAATTTGTGGTTATTTTATTGAGCTAATCAGGTCAGTTGTCTAGAAGATTAGCCAATATATATTGTAGTTTGAATGAGATTTAATTGGGTTTCATATGGGCCGTTGGACGTAGATTATAAGAACTTGCCTATTTCTTTTTAAATTAGGGTAAATGGAAAAAGGGAAAGAGGCCAGAAAGCTGGCAGGAAATAGACCCAAGTCATGAAGAAGTTGATGGATAAGGCTTCGTTTGGTTCCTTAATCAAACTCATCTCATCTCACTCATCATTACAACTTTTTCAAATCTCAACATAAAATATAATAAACAATTCAACTTTTTCAAATTTCAAAACAATAAAAATATTCAAAAATAATATTTTAACAATATTTTATTATCTAAACTCAACTCAACTCAACTCATTTCAACAACCAAACGCACTCTTAATGATCAGCCACATGGCCGTAAACATGAAGAGTTTTTGGTTCATGTTCATGTAATTAGCTAGGTTCATGTTTCAAACCCCAACCATCATATACAGGTCAAGCTTGATGGATATACTTTCCTTTGGACATCCACAGTACTGCATGATTGTCATCAGCTCGTGGGGTTTGAATTCCGTTTTTCTTTTGTAGACTAAAATTAAAGTGATAAACTATGGGTAAATAGGGGTAACATATTTTTCAAATCAAACACATGAGAACTGACTGGCCAACTGCGCATGCATTGACTATTTAAGGTAAGATGAGAATTTTGTATTTAAAGTTTTTAGTTTTGAGATTTGAAAAAGTTAAATTTTGAAAAAGTTGTATTGGATTTGAAAAAGTTGAATTATATTATAATTTGAAAATTGTAATGATGAGATGAGATGAGATGAGAATTTTATTAAAGATAAAACTTCCAAACATAATCTAGTTGTTTTTTGGTCTTCGGAGAACGTTAACAAATGTAATTTCTTGGCCATTAATATTAATTACGGACTCAAATTAAACCTCAAGCCCTCTCTGGCGCCTTTGGAACATGACATTGTGTAAAACATGGATTATTAATGTCGAATGATGGCAAATAAGAGAACTTGCAAATGGAAATAGATCAACTTTGGCTTTTTGACAGGGCGACAGTGACAACAACAATCCGTTTTCCAAAGGTTTTTGCTCTCCTTGGATGAAAATTAAATTTCTTAGCCTCGTTATATCAAATTAGCCTGATTTATGGAACTTTTTTAATCAAATTTTAGCAGTCTAATCAACTACTGATCATGAGCCTATAACCCGCGCAATACGCGGATTATTGTGTATGAGGGAGAGAGATTTAGAGAGAGACCAAATTTTATTGTGGAGAAATTCGAAACGATTTATAAGATAATTTATTTGACGAAACAATGTACAGATTGAAATAGTGCTTTTGGATGAAGACTTGAATCGGTTTATATCTTTATATGTAAGAAATTAAATGAAACTTAAAAATTATAACAATTTGTAATAAAACATTATTTTTAAAATGATTACCGCTCCATAAACGTAACACTTCAAGTTTAATGGGTAGAATGTCTACTTTTATAGGTAGAATATCACATCGAACTCATATGACCCCTCTTAAAATACAAACTAAACTAATAATGTAAATGTTGAATTAGTGCTTTCAGTTTATATCTTTATATGTAAGAAAAGAAATAAAACTTAAAAGTTATAATAGTTCATAATGAAACATTACTTTGAAAAAGTTTACCGCTTCATAAATATAACACTTCAAATTTAATGGGTAGAATCTCTACTTTTATGAGTAAAATGTTACATCAAAATTATATGACTCTGCTTTTATATATAGTAATAGATTAGTATACCTATTAAAGAGAGTGCAAGTGTAAAATTAAGATAGAAATAATCTGTAAAATAATACCACTCAAATAAAAATATCCAGAATAATTGCACCTCTTTGCAAATAAACGGTTAATGTTTTATAGTGCATTTAAACCGTTTAACCACCGCTTCACTCTTTGTAAAATAATATTGCACTTCTTCACTCTTCACTCAAACCGTTTAGCCACCGAATAGTGCAGACTTAAATGAAACTTGGTTTTGTAGTTAAGTCGAATAGTACAGGTTGAATGTCAAATCATTAATTGACAACTTGGCTTTTATATAAGTAAATAAAATTCATCGAAGTACTTCAAATTAAAAAGAACAAATATGCTATGGACAACCGGCCTATATGCCCTCACCGCGGCATCACGTCCGACGTGGCTAAAATGGAAACAACATCATTTCACAAAAATTGAAAACAGAAGGGGCTCTAGTCTCCATCCCCATTTGCATCCCCATTTCAATTTCCCTCATCGTTTTTTAAGACAGAATGTGTTCTGGTCTCCATCCCTATTTTCAATCCACATTTTCTTCATCTTCTTCTTCCTCCATCTCCACGATTACATTTCGAATTTGAGAAAGCCGCATACCTCTCTTCATCTTCATTTCGCCCCCATTTTCTCGTTCTATTTTCTCCATCTTCTTCTTCTCCATCTCCACGATTACCTTTTGTCTTCGAGAAAGCCGCAGACCTCTCTTCATCTTCTCCACATAACAATCGCACGATGGTTTTGGGTCTCTTCTCTTCGTCCTATCCACGAAGCCACAGAGCCACACCCACGAATCCATGAAGCCACTGGTTTTGGGTCTCTTCTCTTCGTCCTATCCCCTACCCACACTCGCAAGTTCCATCGGGCTCCCATAGACTCTCGTCACAATTTCTCTCTCTCTCTCTCTCTCTCTCTCTCTCTCTCTTTGGGTGTTTGGTTATTGAGAAAAATAGAGGAAAATAAATGCAAAAGGAAATTTATAACTTCGGGTCTCGATTTAAGCTCTAATTTTGTGTGATTATCTTTTTGGTTGCAAAGAAAACATATAGAAGTAAATGAAAAGAGATTAATTATTTTTCTCAAACAATTTATAACTTTGACTTGCTCTATGTATTCGTGTTTTCATAAGGGCACGTTTCCATAGCAAGCTTCGATGATGGCTCTTTGTCTCCAGATTCGGTCCTCCTCACATCAAAGCTCCAAACCATACATTCAAGAAAAGAAGTCACAGAACCAGAGGAAACTATACCGACAGATTTCGAAGTATCATCCAAGAAAAAGTCACAAGTAGTGGTAGAAGGAAGATGGGTGAAATGAAGAGCTTGTCTGACCTTGAATTTGAAGAATTAAAAGGGTTTATGGATCTAGATTTTGTTTTCTCAGAAGAAGATAGGAATTCAAGCTTGGCACCACTCATTTCGGGGTTACAAAGATTTGAATAGAAAGATGGAGAAGAAGAGCCTGTTGATGAAACTACAACTTCAAGGCCATATCTTTCGGCAGCTTGGGTGGTTTTGGATAGGAGAAACACAGAGAACCCATTGATGAATTGGAAAATTCCAGCATTAACAAACGAGATTGACATGAAAGACAGTCTAAGATGGTGGGCTCTGTGGGAAGGGGATAAGGGGGGTGACGACGAAGAGAAACTGACTTGGTGGATTCGTGGGTGTGGCTCTATAGTTTCATGGATAGGACGAAGAGAAGAGACCCATCCTGGGTTCGGCGATGTTTGTGGTAGTTTTTGTGAGACAGAGCGATGAATGTGTAGAAAACGAAGAGATGTGTGGGGATGGAGAAGCAAAATATGGAGAAAATAGAAAAAGCAAATGTGGGGCGAGACAGAGGCCCTTCTATCTTTGAGTTGTAGCGAAACAAAATGTTGCAGTTTTTATTTTTGCCACATCAGACGCGATGTTGCAGCGGGGATGCAGGTCGGTTGTCTATAGAATTATTGTAAAAAGAAACACTTTTTCCTTGATGCATGCATGTTGATGAATCCGGCCACAAAACTAGAACTAGTTTAGATAGTGAGTTGAGATAAAAATAAGTTAAGATAATTTGTAAATAGTAGTGAGATATATAATTTGTGAATAGTAGTAAAATTGTTTAAGTTTATAAAATGTTTTATGTAATTTTGAGAAATGAGAGAGAAAATGTTAAATAAAAATATTATAAAGTTAAGATATTATTAGAATATAATTTTTTAACATAATTTTCGTTTTAGAATTTGAAAATGTTGAATTATTTTTTGTATTTTGTTTGTAAGTTTGTAATAAATAGGTAATGATTAGATGAGAATATTGAAAATTTGAAATTAAAAAGTAGTTGTGTTTGTGGTGCATGTTTGGATATTGAGATAAGATATAAACATCTCTCTATCCAAATCAAGCTAAGTTGTCACAAAATAAATAAATAAGTAAATAAATATACAAGGGTCAAAGTCTAAGCTTAAGCAATGCATGCTCTTCTTTGTTTGCTTGAGCTTTGATCATTTGAAGGAAACCCATACTTACCATTTTCCTTTGATGATAACCCATCCTAGAAGACTAGGTATTAAGAATTTAATGAGTTCTTTATTATTTGGTCCAACTTTTTTAGTTTGAATTTTTACAGATCACAATCATATAATATATGCAAAACACACCAAGCTTTTCACCCACAATTTGCCCCAAATCTTAATTCAAGTTTAAGAAGCTTCAAACATAACCAGAATCAATAACACGTGAACAATAAAATGGGAAAAAAACAAAAACAAAAATTACAAGATATCAAATGTAGATTAGATTGCCATTAGAACAGCACAAGACCATTTGAGAATGGGTTTCAGCAGTTTAGCCCAAAGATCATTCACTGGGCCTGGGAAGAGGGACTCCGTTTAGAAAAGAACGAAACAGAGTGAGGGCCTGTGAAGGAGATGTGAAGGGGACCTCATGGGCAGCACCCCTGACCGTTGCATATGTGAGATAGGTCACGTTCTTCCCGTCCTTTAACCCACCAAATGATTGCGACCATCCTCCCACCTGCAATGCCCAGTTTACCCATTCAATTTCCACAATGATCCATTACCACAGCCATAAACTAGCTAGCCCTATTTGGAACTTCAGTCTAATTTTAAATTGAGTTTAACATATAAATACCTAACTCTCAAATTATTATACTCATCTTAACTCAAGACATCTTTATATGTGGGAATTATAACTTTTTTCAATTTAACACCTCTATCTGGGTCTATAACTTTTTTCAACTTCTCGTAAATACATTTAAACCCATCTTAACATTTAAACTTATTTTAATTGAATTTCATAAAACTTATTTTACCATCTCAACTTATTACTATTTATAAAAAAATTCAATTCAATTCAATTCAACATCTAAACGAGCGTTAACGAAGCCTCCTACAATTCGGCTATGCAGTAGCCCATTGGCCCAAGGGAGGATTGAAAAAGTTGGGAGAATGAGAATCCTATGCTTGCGTACGTACCTGCTTCTTGTCATACCAAGGACCGTACTTTGTGAGAGGGACTAGCTCCAAATCCTTGGCCAGATTGTTGGCAATTATTCTTGTTTGAGTGAGAGGAATTTTCGAATCTTGGTCGCCACTGTTTGATGAAAAAAAAACATAAAAAAAAGAAAATCTCCATTAAAATGTCAGAAGTTTTTTGGGATTTATACTTTCACCATTCGACTTCCAAATCTGGATGTCAACAGAAATACAAAGGAAAAGAAAGTGACTTTTGTTATTGAACCTGTAAAGCAAGATGGGAATGCCCGCCTTTAGAATGTCTGAGACGAGGGGTACGAGGTTCATGTCCGTGTTATTTTCTTGGTATATAAGAGGCCTGCAAATTAATTAGTAATTAACTAATCTATGAATAAACTTAGAGAGAGAGAGAGAGAGAGAGAGACCCTTCACAGAAGTCCCAATGGAAGGGCAGATGAGTTGTGTTGGCGTGAAGTGCCTTCTGAACAGGAGGTTTGTTGAGATAGGTAAATATTCTTCCTTGAAGGCATGGATCACCTCTGGTTCCCGTCCTCCTAGCAACCTGAACTCCAGGAGCCCAAATTCAATCTTCCCGTCATAAACAACTCAAAACAATCATCATGCACGGTTCATTTCATCAACATCATTATCAGTAAAAATCATAAACCACTGTGCATATATACCGCTGCATGAGTTTTCCCTTCATGCTTCCCCATGATCCTAAATTGCTCGGCCGAGGTTGATGACAAACATTTAGGCAAGAGTAGGTCATCAGTAGCAACGTCCTCGCTGATTTCGTCTGAAACTCTATTAAACACATCGTTGCATCCTTGAGACCATTGATCGTGGACGTATTCCCGAAGATACTTTGAGTCATTGCAGACCGTCTTCTCCAGCATCAGTGTTTCATCAGATATTGCTCCATGTGCCCACAAGTAGTCTCCAGCCTGCACGCTGATGTCTATGTCCAAGAGTGGATTTCCAAGCTACAAAAAATGACAAAAGTAAACCTTCTTGTTGCTATTAACTGACATGGTGATCATTTAGGTTTTTTTTTCTTAGTTTTGACGAGTGATTGGTCATTACAGCAATGGATTTTAGCTTGATGGGTTTGATATTGGGATTCCTGTTGTACTCCATCAACAAAGCTGCGAGCTGGGGGATGTAGTGCCCTGCAAAAAGGATGTCAATAACATTGACAAAGCTGAATTTGTTCATCATCTGTCAGCACAGAAGCTAGGTGAATGATAAGAACTTGTAAATTTGTTTTTAAAAGTAGCAAGCAACTTGGTTACTTAATTACCTGCATAGCTTTCACCGGTTAAGAAGAACTCAGAGTCTTTGTAGCTTGGGAATTCTTCCAGCCAGTTTATTATAAACCTCAAATTATCTTCGGCTGCCACCCAAAACAATAGAAGTGATCTTGGATTGAAAAGTTGAGAAACATCAACAATTGCAGAACAACATTATACTGTATGCTGGTGGTAGAATCCGTACCGGTCTGAGTATCGTTCCAGATCACGTAATCGGAGCTGGTGTTAGAGTAGGAAAATCCAACCCCAATCGGTGACTCAACATACAACATGTTTGACTCTGTCAAGTATTTTGTTGTGGAGTCTGTTTAGCAAACATTTTTCCTTAAAAAAAACCTAGCTAGCTGTACAGTTAAGCAATTCAAATTAAGTTTACCCAAGTTCCATGAATAATCGTTCTTAACAAGAAGTCCATTGTCCCCTGGTTGGAAGGGACCGTGTTCCATAAACGCGCCAAAACCAAGCGAAGAACAACCGGGACCTAGCAACATAAATTGTAGACAAAAAGCAAATCAAGTAGCTAGGAACGTCATGAACTATCATACATGCAAATATATATATATATATATATATATATATATATATATATATATATAATACATTATTGAAAGTATATAGAGAGACAGCAAGAAAGGTATAGTCAACGATCTGATATAAACCTCCATTGAGCCACAAGGTCAAGGGATGTGAAAATGGGTTAGCTGATTCAGCTTCGACAAAGTAATAGAATAGAGCTCGGCCATGCTGACCATCCGTGGTAATGTAACCAGAATACTGCTTAAAAGAAACATTTTCGGGCTGTCCCGGCAGGGCCGTTACCACCTCCGCAGAAGACCTAATACAGAAGGAAAAGATCAACACAAAGAGCCATATCAAAGCCATGAGAGAGACAGGAACAAACGAAGGGAAGAGGAGAGATTGGTGCTATGGATCGATGGTGCAAGTAGCATTTCCTATATATATCGGTTTTATTTTGAGATGACATCGATATCAACGGGTTTTTGTTCCATTTTTTGTTAAGATAAATGTTTTCTGCAGATCCTTGTATTTGTTCACTGGCAAACCTAGTAGTTGCCGGATTCCATATTTTGTCTGATGTATGTTTCATGTTTGATGATGTCTTTAGAATCTCAGATTTATGATTATCAAACATAAAACAAAATGCTCATGCCTAATATATTAGGCCAAATTATATCATTTTATAAGTATATTTTTGTGAGATCTTTGTGCATTAGATCTATTTTATAATAAAAAGTACTTTATTATCTGAAATACCACATAATCAAACTTACATATCAATTTGTAAATTGCTCTCATAAAATCTCTGTATAGACCAATTATTTCTTAACGTCAATTGAAGTCTTTGACATGGTGTCCAAATATATTTATGTGCAACTAGCGTCAAACAAAATAATCATACAAGAATTAAGTCCCCCAACTCATCTCAACTTAATTTATCTCAAGATATATATATTAGGCTCGGTTGTGAAACAAAAGTCTGGCCTCCCAACTCATGATCTCATGATATAATCATTATAACTTTATCAAATTCTCATACAAAATATAATAAACTATTCAACTTTTTCAAATCTCAAAATAATAATAATATTAAAAAATAATATTTTAACAATATTTTATTCAATTTTTAATTTTCATCTCATCTCAACTCACTATCTAAACTTAATTTCCGTGTCCATGTGGAGGGTCAAAGGAGACGAGAAGATTGAATAATAATAATATTAATAATATTAATACAGTTTCAGCCCCAATACAGATCACATAGGGTGACCACCTTTCCAATCACCCAGATTGAAAACTGATCGAAATCAGAGGGCTTTCGACTATGGTCTGACCAACATTATAAAAAAAAAAAAAAAACGATACCATTATCTAAACCCTTATTGCTCTTGTTCTTAATTTTCTTATCGAGTTTTATGGCAAGAGTTGTGGAGAAGGTTCTATCAAGTTGATCTGGCGATGTGGCGATAGTATATTTTAACTCATAGAATATAATATAACATTCATTAATGCATATTTCAGTTTATATACTTTCAATATTGGAGCCCACCCAAATTCTCCTATCCGACGAGACATGCTCAGATCATTGACCTTATTAATTCCCACAGGGCATTTCAACTTTTGCTGAACAATTTCCCCACTAAAACCTTAAGGGAAAGTCCTATATCTGATCGAAATGAGGTCATAAAAAACATCGAACGCAGTTTAACTTGGACGCAACCTTTTTGCCCCGCTGAAAGGGGAAGGCGGTAGATGCTGGCCGTTGTTATCAGAGACAAGGAATAGACCCCAGTATCAAGATGATGCTAACAATTAACTCAATGACTTCCTACTCATTTCCGGTTAACTTCGCTTTGTAGTTTTTTTGTCCTGGGTATGTACAAAAACTATTTAAAGGGAGGAAAAAAAAAGAAGAAAAGAAAGAAAGAACTGAAGGAGAAGAAAAAGATACAAACGAAACAAAAGGTTGGGTTGTTGCCGCATAGACTGGGCCTCTGCCTATTGCCAACATGGGTGGAAGGAGATGCAGACTTGCAGGATCATTTATCCACAATCTCTGGGCCACTGTACGGTGCCCCAACTACCTCTACCTCAGGTTTATCCAGCTCTTGAAGCCATGCATGACCTTCCCTCTCCTCTTCAGGCACTGATACCCCATCAACTGAAATTGCCAAAGAGAGACAAATAATCAAGGTCTGCATATCCGATAAAGGCATTGCCTCATTGGCGTGATAAAGAAAATTGTACCCGACTTTGGCATGGAGAAGCAATTCGATCGGTACCTGATACACTGGTGAAAGGAAATTCAAGGTAGTATGTGCAATGCCGGCCATCAGGATCAGAATATGGAGGGCCAAGCACATCTAGCACCGCACATGCTGTCACTCCAGTGAAGCAATGCATGTTGCCTCCATCAGCTGGATAAAGGATAGAGGCGTTGCAAGGAGCGGTAAAGTCAGAGTCAACTTTAACCTTAGCCAAACGAACAGCAGGAGCTGTGACTGCATCAATAAAATCATGTCAAAATAGTGATTTCTTTCCGGATGGAGGAAATTAAAGTGTTGAAAATCAATTTTCTAGTTGAAAGGTAAGAAATTATCCGATCCAGCTAGATAACCGTAGCCGATCCATCAAAGTTTTCCGAATGAGATTACAGTAACAAATTAACAGCCGGGTTTTAACATAAATAAAGCCTTATAGTACCTATTGACTACTTTCTAAACAAGTCACATAAAAAAGAAGTCAAATCGTTTCAGATAAGTTTATTTGCTTGTTCACAGTGCCTCTATACTGCCCCTTCACAGTTCCTTTTCAGTTTTCTTCTATCATTTAAAATGTTTTTCTTAGTTCCTTGAAGGTATTTATTGTTGTTCAGATGTACACCTCCCTAGATACCATCACAGCCCCCGCACTGCCTCACCATGTTCCCCCTACTCCATCCTCCTTCCATGAACCCACCCCTTCATCTTCTGATGGGGATGGGGGCGCTCACTTCACTCTCCCAAAAAAAAACCTCCAGCATCGACATGCCTGGCCAGCGTGTGCCGCCCATGATCTCTCCCAGACCAACCCCACATCCTAACACTCTTTCCCAAACACCCATTAACCCCCCCCCCCCCCAAAATTCTGTTCAGTTTCTTCTTTCTCTTTATTTATTTTGTATGTGTTTGGAAGCTTGACCTATCATCGACTTAGGGATTTCCAACTCCTCCCACCACTTTCCAAGAGTATGCTAGTGCTTTGTTTTGTCATAAAATAGCTATTGTCTGCATATCCTATCTGTGAAAGCAAAAGGTGCAGAATTACCTTTCAATTGAAACCTTGCGTCAATCATATTCATCACACACATTCCTGTTATGGGATCTTTTCGCAACAGATGTATCGGAAAATTCTACCATGGGGTTGTTCCAACAATAGCCTTTATGACAGCTAACGGGGGGACTAGCCAATTAGCTAGCACCATTTCTCAATTACGTTTTAATTTCTATGCTTATCTACTGTTTTTTGGAGTTCTGTTAAACCCCCCACCCTCTCATGTATTTCTCTTTTTTTGGTAAGAAACTTATCTTATCTTGATGGTCAAATTAAGGGCTTAGAGTATAGCCGAAGCATCAAGATGTTAGATACTACCTTTCTTATGTGTCATTCTTTTGTAAATTTCATTCTAATATTAATAATTTTCCACTTCATTTTTAAAGCTAATTATTGCATCATATATTATACACTCTCTACGGAAACATGAAATTAAACAGTGTCTTGGGAAAAAGTTTGGTGATAATGTGGAAGGGAAGACTTACCTTCTAAAGGATTCTCATTGGCGGATGTGTCACTAGGGGCATCAACCACCCAGTCATATGATTTGATGTGCATGGTCCCAAAGAGAAGCTTACTGAAAACCGTCATGCCGGGGTGATTATGAAGTGGAATAACACCATTTGGTGGCAAGCAAAAGATCCCCATCTGAAATAATTGAAAAGGATTTGAAAACCACGGCTACAATAAAGTTCCCGGGTAAACTGAATTTGACCCAATAGCACCTCAGAGGATCAGAGAAGGTTACATACCGAGAATTTCTCACTCTCATAGAGGTGCAAGTATGTTATTGCCGGGGTTCTACGAGCCTCCTGTGTCCGGAAATACAGCATCTCGGGACTGAGGCCAACATCCTCCGGTTTCATTCTATCTGCAAAATTGAAAGTCAGACCAATAAGAATAAAGTACAAGTATACGAATGGCAAAAGCACAGCTTTTGTAGAGGGTTCATGTCAGTAATGCACAAGTAGAACTCGCGTTAGTACTCCTATGCTGCTATTTCACCACTCAGACTTTCCAGAATATCAGCGGTGGGGGGTGGGGGGGAGACAATAATCGAATCCTGCCTTAATTGGGGAGGGCATGTAAGGGTGTCCCGTTGGACAAGCCACTGTTGCTGTTTCGATCGAAAACAAAAAGGGGGAAAAACATCCCAAAAGGCATTGATCCTACTTGGGATGATATTACATTGTTTGTCAAGAGTCATCGAACTAACATCTCTAGATGAAGCAAATACCACTAGAACTCCCATCATTATAAGTTGATCTTCAAAATTATAAACCTCAACCGCTTCAAACCCCAAAACATCGAAGTTTAAGAGAAGAAAAAAACATAATAATTAACCCAACTCGTTCTATATCAAAACTGCACCTAGAAACCAATCAAAAAGCCAGCGGAGAGTTTCTCTTCAATCAAATTTCAATATCCTCAGGCACGCCCAGATGAATAGATCACATTTTAACACAAAATTCAATACGACTTCGTGCATAAAGAAGCAAAACATACCCAAAACAGCTCGTAGCCGTTCAAGATCTTCAGTGGATGGCACAATCCCGGTCCCGCTATTGGCAAACACTTCCTTGCAAGTCTCGAATAGCTTCTGAACCGGCGACATCTTCTTCTGACGTCGGCGGCTCTTCCTCGGCTTGCTTTTCGAAGTCGTGTCTGTGGCCTTGGGTAATTCACGGAACTCCTTATTTCCCTTTCGATCGGTTCGAGTTGTCTCAATCCCCATTCAACTTCAAATTCACACAAGGAATTCAATATGAGCACCCACAAACCGTTCAGAAAATGCAGAATCGGGATCCGGGTGTTGAGCCAAACAAAAACAGAGGAGATGGGGTATTGCTAGAGACGCCGAGTTTGTATCTGGGTATTGACCCAAGAAGCAAAATATCAAGAAATGAACGAGAAACAGAGAAAACAGGGGAAGAAAGATAGAGAGGTACAGATTGATAAATTATACCGTATGGTACTTGCCGGACAGTCCAGTACAGGGAGGTGAGAGGTCAAAGGAGGAAAGAGACGAGAGAAATGGCATCTCTGTAGGTGAAGGAGATGGTGGGTGCGGATTGAGGACGGAATATAAAGGGGACAAGAGCGAGGGGTAGCTGAAAAGGAGAGAAACAGTTGTTTTTGGAGAGAGTGAAAAAACCAGGGGCCATGCTTGGATTTCCAGTGGGCTGTTCCAACAGCGGATTTTTATCCAGTCACGCCACCCCCCATCCCCTCCTTTGGTCTTCTCTTTTTTTTCCCCTTCTTTTTTTTTATGCATTTTTCACACCCTCCACTGCTCTCACTTTAATTGGAAAACTTTTGAGCATGTATTATTTTTGGCTATATGTTTGAATATTGTTCTTTTCTATAAATCGGCATTACATTATCCAAATCTGCCTCTGCATTTTATTATAATTTTTAAAATAATTACTTGTCACCATTTATAAATAAGAATTAAAATTTATTTTTTATTTTAAATATTATTATCCTCAATTACAGTAATTGATGTAACATGTTTTAACTATAAAGAATGAATTAAAGTGTGTCGAATCAACCAATATAATTAGGAGATAAGTGTTATAATTATAAAGAAATTATATAAAAATAAATTTACAAATTGACATAATTTGATGTAATACATCAAATTATAAAATTAATTTTAACATAAAATAAATTTAATAAATCACATAAAATCACATAAATTTATAAATTTATTTTTATATAATCTTTGAAAAATGATATTCCTCCGTGAGAAATGATGCTTTCTATTTTTGATTATGTAAGAGTTTTTCATTTGACAACTTATCGATCTTTCTTCTTTGCTGTTTTACAACTTATCTTGTTTTGTTCATGAAGATGACTAGATTCACTGCACAATTTTTTTTTTAACTAAAGTGAGGGACGGAAATTAAAAATGGTTTATCATTTATAATACACATACTAACCATGTAGACAAAAGCAGAGCAAATTTGCATTATGCGTGAATGTATATATATATCATGAGGGAAAGAATATGATGTTAGTGGTAAAGTAATTTGATTTGAGCAATTTCTATTTGGTCCATTTACTAGCTAGTTATCATTTACTAGGTTTATTTTTTTTGGAATGAGTATTGCTACTACACCGCCTCATTTATACTGCTCAATTTGTCCCATTGACATGCACCACCACGTGATACCACATGATTTATTAAAAAATATAAAAATATATTTAAAATAAAATAGTACTCAAAAATACAAAAAGATAAAATCTAAAATCTAAAATTCTCTTTCCACTTTTTATGTTTGTGTTTTTATTTTTATTTTTATTTTTATTTTTATTTTTTAATAAACCATATGGCATCATATATGGTGGTGCCACATCAATAAAACAATGCGAGCGGTATAACTTGAGCGGCATAATAGCATTTATTTTTTAATTCTTTTTTTGAGCATTAACCATTAATTTCCATCTTAATCAGTATTAATTAAGCCAGCACACTAGTCCAAATTAAACATCTAGCCAGCTAGCCATATAGCTAGATTTTACTGATAAATTATTATTTCTAATCCGTAACTGAATTTATTCGAATAAATTCTCGTCCATCCTGTAAAGTATAAACAGATCTAATATCCCAAAATTGACTAGGTATATGATCAATAGCCTTGACAAAGGGCTAAAAGATGATAATATTCCATAATCTTTCCGTATCTAACAAAACATGCTTGATTGACTAAGGTGTGATTTAGATAGTAAGATGAGATGATTTTATATGAAAGTTGAATAAAATATTATTAAAATATTATTTTTAATATTATTATTATTTTAGATTTAAAATTTTTGAATAATTTATTATATTTTGTATGAAAATTTGAAAATATTGTAATGATTAAATAAAATAGATTGAGAGTGTTTCTCAATTTGGGGTGCTTGAGAAACAGAAGAAAAATAAATAAATAATTGATCCAAATTAAAGACTTGTCAATGTCAATTAATTATCAGCATAAATCTAATTAATTAAGCTTAAATGATTATGAAGGAAAAAAAGGAATCTACATATTCATTTTATTGAGAAAAAGTTCTTAGAAGAAAACATTATTTAGGAGACTCACCAACCACCGGACTTGACCCATGACTGAGTCCTGAAAGGTTAAAGTGCCTGGAAATTTTGTACATTTTTCATTCTTTCCATAGCTATAATATGCTTCTCCAAAAATGTAAAGGCATCAATCTTTTTTCTTAATTTGCCTCAGCGAGGACTAAGAAAATGATCAATATCCCCAGCACGTTTCCACTTCGCGATCCACTCATGATCATGACTCGAATAACAAACTGCAGCTGTTTATATTAATCACAAGTTTTATACACAATTAACCAAAATTGACGAGATTGTTTTCCAAAACTTGCAATCTCTTTCGAAATTTAGAACTAAAAATATTAATCCTGGTACGATATAATAAGCATTGTAACATAGATGAACAAAATTAATTAACTTTAATCCCTTTTGAGTACGTAATATTGAAGACATGCTTACGTACGTACATTGCATATAGGAATATTGTGAATCGTGTGATCATTTATGAACACGGTTGATGGATCAAAAGCGCGCATGGATTTGCTCCTCATGATCACCTCACGGATTTTTATGATCCTTGAAAATCCCGTTAGAATACATGATCTGCTTGAATTAGCTATCTTTAGCACTATAAGTTACCAATCAAGGCAATGGATTCGACTTTAAATTCAAATTGACGAGTGAAATTTTAAAAAAGGAAAAATGTTATTTACACTTGCTATTTTTATTTATATAATAATACGTGCTACCGTGTCAGTTATTAATATGTTAAAAATTATAAAATTTTAATTTTAATTATTAAAAAAATAAAAAAATAGATCTTATAAATAAAATTATAAAAATATGTAGCATTGCTCTTTAAAAAGGTTTTAGATAGAAAATGTATAATTAACATGTCGTAATCATGCAGCTTGTAATGGAACGAAGATCGTGACACGAAACATAGTTTATTGATAATAAAGTGTTTCACATGTTCTCATGCATGACGTCGATGCTTTCGTTATATTTATGGCGCAATTTATTAATTTACATATATATTTGTAGAGTTAATATATGAAACAAAAGTACGCAAAATAAACCTCACATCCAACACATCTATGCGTCCTTGATTTGCTTTTTCTTTCCTATTAATTTGTAGGTCATGTTTTGCCTTGTACTACATAAATCTTGCATAATTTCAAGTTTCAAGACTACATGATGAATTGAAGCAGTGTAAGTACTAATGTACTATAGATGCACCATATATTTAGGCCGCTCGAAAGTACACGTATGCATGCTCCAATTCTTTGTTTGCTTGATCAAATATGGTAGCATATGCATATATATATATATATGAATATATATGTGTATGTATGTATGATATTTGTGGCGATTACTTTATTGTATAACACAGTATTTTGTGAAGAAGCATTTTGATGTACGTCGTTACGTTTGACTTTAGATGTATATAGTTTTTGAGAATTCTCGTACAGCGAGCCAGGACTAATGATTAATATTTTTTTATTAATTAGCTTATGTGGGAAGACTAATATTTTTTTATTATTTTTTACTTTATAATTGAAAAAATATTTTTAATAATGTTGTGAATTTTTTTTAATCTATATAAAAAAGAACAACAAAAAAAACACACATAAAGAGCCAGCGGGAGACCCCGGCGTTGGCTCTAGCACTATCCAATTTTATTCCATGTTGTTGGCTTATTTTTCCTTTCCGCTTTGATCTCTCTGTCTCTTTCTGATCGCTGAACTCCATCCTTTCTTCTTGGTTATCAGCCTTCGTAATTTGTACAATAAAAATAATTTTATAATTTTTATAATTTAATATATAACATTAAATTATATCAGTTTATAAATTCATTTTTATAAAATTTATTTTTGACTAAAGCATTTATCTTAGTTTAATCTTAACTACATGCAAGATATATATATATATATATATGTATAATCGATCAAGCAGCCAAGATTTCAAACAAAACACAATAAATAAAATAATATTTAAAAAATCATGTCTCCCACCTTTAAAAAGAAGGTAATTAGCAACCATATATAGTTATAACATACAAGAAGTGCTTGGACAAAAACAATGCTTACTTCAAGTTGAGTGGCAGAAACATCTATTATTATACTATTATTACCATTTCTCCCCCGTAGAAAAATAACTAATTAATTTCAGCCTACTATAATATTACTTGAACACGACTCCTCATGATCAGACTGGTCAGACATTATATACATATATATATATCGATACGACAGTATGTACCCGAGATTAATTGTTAAATTTTGGGTAGTACGATGATCTCGGTTATTGACCATTATTGTACAAATTTATTATTGATCATTAAAATAATTAATTATAATTTGTATATTTAAGATTAACAAGTAGGGCGCACCTGATTGGTCAATATGAATACAAATATATATAGGCCAGACAATTAGGAGTATGCATGCATTTGCAAATATAAACATTTTCCCTAATTATAAGAAAAATACGGCCTAGAGGTTAACAAATAAAAATGGGCACGAGTTTCTTTTTTCTTGATAAACTGAGTACTTCATTCAAATATAAAAATGGGTATGAGTTTCTAATATTATATATATATATATATATATGTATATGTATTTATATACAAAATCAGAAAATAGGTTAAATTCTAGGGACAAAACAGTAAGATCAATTTTTTTTTAATTGTCGGGGTGATATTGTAGATGTTAAATCAGTCGTCTATAATTTAGCCTTGAAATAAGGCCGAAAATTAAACTAAGAGATAAAGTTAAGAAGATATAAGATAAGTTGACTTAGACTCCTAACAAGAAAAGGTTTTACAAGGCAAGTTAGACTCAATCACTCAAAGGAAATTGATATTTATATAAAGAGGAGATCCCTCATAAATTTGACGAACTCTCGACAAGCTCTCTACACAAAATATCTTTAAAAACTCCATACGTCAAACTCCACCACACATAGTGACTCTAAAAGATTTTTTCTAAATTTTCTTATTGTATTAAGAGATATGTGAGACTACGAGAGATTGTAAAATCACTCATTATAGTAGATTTTACCCCCAAACAACTTGTGGACGTAGGCATGATGCCGAATCACATAAATTCCTGTGTTGCACTTTATTTACTTTTATTCACTTATTTATTATTTATGTTGGATGAACGCAAAAAACACTGTATCAAAATCAAAATAATCATCTTTAGCCCATCATCGTGGGCTAAAGATTATTATTTCCTTCATTCCGATCTGTTGTGCGAATTTAGACATTAATAATATTCATGGATGTGCAGTCATTTATGATATATATAGAAGCAGGGTAGGTGTCGCAAAATGTATGACAATAATTCCAAGTATTCATTGAGAGTAGTTTTTCTCTGTTGATGTTGGATACTTGCACTTAAGGAGATCATCATGATAAGAATCTTTAGCCAACTTTGTAACGTAAAAAGTTTGTAAAAAGGCTACGGCTTTGTTAAGTTGAATTGTTTTTATCGTAAAAGATAGAAAAGCAATCAAACATGAGAAAGATAAGGTATCATAGGACAATTTAAACACTGTGAAAAACGTATGTTAAAAGTAATTAAACACGCTAGCTAGCTAGCTACTGTTTTGCTTCCAAATCCCACCGACTAGTCTTCATGCATGGTGGCACCTAGGGCTGAGCAGAAATCTGAAAATTCGACTCCGAATCTGATTCCGCTCCGGTTCCACTCCGACTCCGCAAAGTCGGAGTCGGAGTCGGAGTTTTTTTCTCTTTGGAAGTCGGAGTTGGAGTCGGAGTCGGAGTCGGAGTCGGAGCTGTGGATGATCCGACTCCGACTCCGCTCCGATCCGACTGCGACACTCCGACTCCGACTTCGTCTCCGATTTTATACATATTTTATAAAATATATGTGTTTTTCTATATATTAATCATTTAAATTTTATACAACTATATCTTATATAGTTAGTTAAACTCAATAATATACTAGTTAAATAATATATTTATACTATAAGATATATAGACTAAATTGACTAATAATATAGTTAAGTATATGACTATATATAAATATCATACTACTAAAAATATTACATTTTTTGGCCTAATAAATTCTCAACATATTCCTTTTAATAAATATACATTAGTAAATTAATTAATTTATGGCCTAATACTAATACTATTAGTAATCCACTTTAAGTCTATATATAAATTACTATATAAATCACTATAGTATTTGTTATATTAATAGTCTAATACTATATCACTATATGATACTATTAACTATAGTGATATAGTAATACTAATACTAAAATTTATACTAATACTAATACTAATATAGACTATAGTTATAACTTATACTTATACTAAATCACTATAACTTATACTAATATATTATATAGTTATACTAAATCACTATAACTTATACTAATATATAACATGGTTATAATAAATCACTATAATATAGTATAACTAATATCACTATTAGTGAGTTAACTAATACTAATATAGACTATATAGTTATACTAATCACTATAACTATATATAGTATTAATATCATTATATCACTATAGTATTAGTGATAATACTATATTATCACTAACATATAGTAATAGTACTATACCAATAGTAGGGGTGTACTACTAAAAGTTTATAACTAATACTAATATATAGTTTATAACTAAACTAATATTCTAATATTAATACTATTATATAGTCTAATATATTATTTAGCTTATCCATATATATTATAATGAGTTTGGATTGTGCTTATCCATATCTAATCTTATAAACATTTACATACTTTATTTTGGTTCATTTGTTAGGATTTAGAAGTTTGTAATTTTAATTTATTTTGGTGCATTTGGAAGTTTGTAATTTAATTTATTTTTATTATTTAATTTTTGAAAGCATGTTAGTACTTGTTTTTAGTTAGTTGTATTTTTTGTTGTAATCAAAAGTGAATTATTTAGTTTCGATTGTAATTTTTGTAACCATTGAAATTTGAAAGCACAATTTTTTTTTAAAAAAGTAGGCCAAATATGATGTTAAAAAAGAAAAGCAAAAAAAGTCTAAAATCCGACTCCGTTCCGACAAGTCGGAGTCGGAGTCGGAGCGGAGGATGTGTCTGTCGGAGTCGGAGTCGGAGCCTAGCCATACCGACTCCGAATTGGTCGGTGCTCAGCCCTAGACTGGCACCCGCATGTTTCAGTTTAGAAGCTATACTTGCAACAACAAAAATAAAATTATATAAAAATAAAATTTTAAATTAACGTGATTTTATATAATATATTAAATATATTTTATAATAAAAATAATTTTATAATATAATATAATATATTAATTTATAAGTTTATTTTTATAATTTTATAATTAAAATATTTCTTTGCTTTAATTTAGAGAAAGTTAAAAAGATTTGAAAGAAGGACGTTGTTCAATGTTCTTAATTTCACATGAAATTTGTGGGCATGGTTTTCTAATCCCACTTTTGAATGAAAAAAATGCTATTGCGGGATGATATATAATATGTATATGGACACACCTTATAAATAATATTTAATTAGTTGACCTTAAAGGTTTCAGTGAATTGTTTAAAACTTCATCGCATAGTTTTAGTAAAAAACAAAATAAATTAAAAATTAATAACATTAGAAATATAGTTAAGAATGAAAATGAAAATATCAAATCCAATTATTATATAACTTAAGAATAGCAATATATCATCATGTTATATAGTATTTGATGCATCACCGGTACGCCAGAGGAGAGTACGTATCCAAGTCAGCCAAAAATTAATCCGCCTCAAACATGTGGCACCAATGGTTGATCCGCGCGTGCATTGTTGATCATCATCGTCATGCATTTAGTTGAATCTATCAAATTCATCGATAAAAGTGACGATTGGTTTTTTTATTTAATAATTAAGAAAGTAAATATTAATAAATTGATATTTTTTATTTTTAAAAAATATATAAAAAATAATTTAAAAAGATAAAAAAATACATTTACACTTATAGTCTTAGTTGAATTATGGTCCATGTATCACAATTTTATATTTTATTTTTTTGTTTTAATTTTGCACCATGCAGCCTAGCGCTACGGTTGACCGTTGGACACATTGTGTGATTGTATAAAGCTAGCTTCGCACGCACGTCTATATGATTGAAGAAAGCATGAAGAAAATGCTGCTTGAAGCTGCTACCAGCCGCCTTGCGTGCCCATCTCTTTCCAGAAGCCACGAATGTCCGCGCTTCAGTTGTTTTCTTACTTGTAACTTGTACGAAAGTAGTAATTCTTGGAAAATGTGAACGGCGGATATATACGTCGTGCGTGCGTGTTTGAATTCTATCCGAGAGCTTCCGATAATTACGTTCGTCGGTTCATGCATGATCAATCTGGACTGGGCTCGCTCAATCGTGTGTTTTGTATCTACGTTCGTGCGGTTGCGTATGCCATACCCGTGGCGCTGGCGAGCAGTTCTTTCGTGGCTTCTCTGCGCGTCATCCTACGGCTTCTGCTAAAACTTCTTTCGGCGCCAGGCGTCACGTGAGTCGCCATTGTTGAATGCTGAATAATGATCTTCTCTTTTTGTCCTTTTTTTAATTCTTTGGATATGAATTTTGAGACAAAAGTGAATAGTACTAGAGAATTGATGCAATAGACGCGATTGTTTTACGTGTAAAGATTGTGAAGGTTGGCATGTTTTTGTCGATGTATTTCTATTCAATAAATCTTCAGACTTTGCCCAAAATAAAATACCATAATTTGACATATGCCTTGAACAGGAGAAGACAATATAGGAAAGGGAATGCTTCGGCAGACTTTTTGACGAAGATGAGAGCGGAAGAGTGTAGTGGTCAATGGTGGTCTCCACTGGATGTTCCCTATAGACTTAAAAGAATCTTGCGGATAGAAAAGGCGAGTCTTCCAAATATTCGTCTGGTTTAAGCTCATGATGGTCTGATTTCTGGTCTATGTTTATATTTTGCTTCATACTCAGTTTCATATGGTTTTGTAAAGTAAAAAATCACAACCTCTTACTATTCACTCACATTCTACACTCCATATATTTTTTTTTATCAAATATTTTTTATATGAATAGTAAATAAAAAATTTGAAATAGTTTAAAATAAATAAACTAAAAAAAATATTAAAAAAAATATTAAAAAATTTTAAAAAATGTGGAATGTGGAGTGTGGGTGAATAGTAGGAAGTTGTGTAACAAAACCCTTTGTAAAGTGTCTAGAGGCTTTAGTCTTTATACTTGAGTTTTGGTTTTATGAATGGAAAATGATTCTTTCAAGCAAATTTGCACACTGAAGTGCACCGATCAAAGCTGATATGGGCTGATTTAATGAAACGAATCGTTTTGATTTTACTTAAATGAGCACAGTTTTGGATGGGGTTGTTTCTTAAATGAAAATTTCGAACGAAATGCACAGTTTTGCAAAACTCTTCGTTGGCCATCTTCCCCGCTTGCCCTCTCCCTTCTCTGGCCATCTTCTCCATGTGCCTTCTCTGGTTCTCTTCTCTGCGTGGCTTCTTTTCGAGCTTCTCTGGTTCCCATTTTTCCTTTAACCCCCGTTTTTTGGTCTTGCGGTTTTCAAAAGTTAGGTTTTGAATTTAGGTTTCGAATTTAGGTTTTCAAAGAGCTTACATATGCTTCCTAAAGCTTACATATGTTGTGGATGTGTATAGAACGGATCTATTTTTGCTTTGTTGCAAAGATTTGAAAACCAAATATATTTTTTCTGAATCTCTATTCTCCCTACTCTCTTCTCGTGATTGATGTATACTGTAATGAACCTGATTTTGGTTTGCTGTTTATATCAAGGGAAAAGTGGTGGAAATGGTGGTAAACTTTAAAGTAGGCTGCTGCGCTGGAAATGCAGAATGCATGCAAGGTGCTTGATAAAATGTGAGACTAGAATAGAGAAGATGAACAGAAAAGATGGAGATGAAAGTGTTGTCACACTAGGCTAGTTCGAGGCAACCCTTCCTCCAAATAGTTTCCAAATACAAGATAATTCCAGAATATACTCCCTTCCATCCCTTCACTTCCCTTTATATGAAATTATAAAGCAAAATAACAAACTCTCTAACAGACTCCACTACTTCTATACAGCCAGATTACTTGACACGTGGTAAGACTGCTCTTCTCTGCATACTACAATTGTTAAACGCACACTTCACTAACATTAATACTAAACAACACCGTGTAGATCTCCAGGAACGACGACGTCTCAATTGAGTTCATTACAATTCCCTCCCCTTAAAAAAAAAAACCTTGTCCTCAAGGTTTAGAGCATTAATAATTTCATGAATAAGCTGGCATGTGAATCTTCCAAAGCCTTTAGAGAAACATGTTATAACCTATTGTTTGTTCTCTCTCTCCATTTTCAACAGTAAACTTTGAGTGGTGTTCCTGACATTATTGCAACAACTTTTATTTCAGCCATGGCTTGCAAATACAACACCCACTTCATTTTCTAATGCCAAGTTGCACTAACAAGCTCCCAAAAGAACAAGAGCACTAGGAAGGAACATGATTGCTTCCCAATCTTGCTAAGAGCAATATTTGCTAATCTCACTTTTAGTGTAGCAGGCCCATTGAAGGGAGAGAAAACCCACATTTCAATGTCAGTAAAAATAGCACCAAAAGCAGTCTTCACGTGAACATAAAGTTTTGCACTTTCCAAGTTTCCATGTTTGACCCTCTCTCTCCGATCATCACAAGGCAAGTCTAACCAAAACTCCCTGTCATTCACTTTCTCACCTGATAAATTTGAGCAACTATCATCAATAGCCTCACCATCCAAAATCCCGATTCTAAACAACAATGCTCCATTTTTTAAAAACCATAAAACAGAAGATGACAAGAAGATTTCTTCTAGATGGAAAAAAAATGCGGTGAGTCCATAGTGGGAATTGGTGCCTGAATCTACTCAGGTGTTCCCGCAGCTGGAAGTTCCGCAGGGAGTGCAGCAGCAGTGTTGGTAGAGGCATTTAGAACCAGAAATGCTAGTATGAGAGAAAAATCAAGAGTTCCTCCAAGTGGTGAGATCATTCCACAGAATATGTTCAAGTAAGGGTCACATAAAGTGCTAAGGGCACTAACAATGGCAGGAGGAGTGTTTGGAAACCAAGTCAAAACAAGCATGACAATCAAAAGCGTGTTATAAATGTTCAAGAAATTTAGGATACCATTAGCCACCACAATTCTTGCCACTGAATTTTCGGGTAAAACGGCAGCAAAATCGTGATTGTACAGAGAATTCACATTCCTGTAGTTCCTGCAGTTAATCTGAAGTTCTTCTCCAACATCCCCGTTGCTACTGCATAAAAATGTACCTACAGGAACTCCTCTTCCCCCCAAGAAAACCTTGTCCTCAAGGTTAATAGCAATGGGGCAATTGTCACCCACACTCCAAGATAAGAATATTGAAATGTATAGAAGTATAGAGTCTAGAGTATAATTTTGAACATACTGCAGTGTGCATAGATCGTATATTTCATATTCATTTAGATTGGCACCATATCCTTCCAGTCCATGTTTGAGATCTTCAAAAGTAATTTGACCACTATTGTTAGCGTCTATCACCTTAAACATTTCGTTTAACGCAGAAATTTCTTCTTTAGAGAGGTGATGTGCAATAACTCTAAGACCCGTCTTCTTAAGCTTGTTGATTGCATAAAACTGTTTTAAGTGACTCAAGACTACAGAATCAAGAGGCTTGTCTGGAGCCACCCCATCAACCTGAATCCAAGGGTGGCACAAAACTTCATGCACAGTTATCCTCTTTCTTGGGTCTCTGACAAGCATCTTTCTAACTAAATCTTTAGCACTCTCAGAGATATTAGGCCAGGGATCTAATGAGAAGTTAAGATCACCATGTAGAACTTCTTCAAATATTTCTTTCTCCGTTTCGGCCCAAAATGGAAGCACGCCACTTACAAGAATGTAAATGATCACTCCAACACTCCAAACATATACTTCTGGACCGTAATGCTTACACAAAATTTTAGGGGCAACGTAATATGGATTTCCAACGACATCACTGAAAATCTCCCTTGGATTCATATAGATCGAACTGAGAGAGGTAGAGTCACCGCCCCTGAGCATTAGTTGAGCACCGAGCTCTAAATTGGTCTCCAGCAGAGAATGAGAAAGAGCTTCCTCCATCATTATTTTTTTCCTTCCTCTATCAAAAGGCCTAAAAAAATTTTTAAGGGGTAAAATATCAAACCGATAGTGAGTGAGAAATTTCTCACCTCTTAGGTTTGTCTCCTTCTCAAAGTCGAACACCATGCCATTCAGTGTATGCATAGCCACACTTATAGAATGTTGATATGAGAAAATGACAAAAGTGAACGGCTAAGACAGATGGTGGTGATGTGGCAGTGGCACCTTCGCAGTATGGGAACACATTGGTGGCTGATTGTGCCTGAATTTTTTTTGAGCAATTGAATCTATTAGTTTCTCCAGTTCGTCTGCCGTCTCTTTTCCTTCCTCTACAAATTCATCCTCATCCATCGATTCATTTGCCATCTGCAATACTGGGTTTTGTATTTCTTTGGTTGAATCCGTAGCTCCCTTTTCTACTCCCTCCTCAGCAGCTTGGTCTTCCCAGACTAAGAAGGATTCCTCGACTTGTTGCTTGAAAACCTTGTAATTTGCGTGCATTCGATCAAGTAACTTTGTGATGTGCAACATTTTTTCAAGAGCTTTTTCCATCAGTGGCAGCAAATATACTTGTTGATTGTTGAAGGTTATTTCGTCCATGGAAGAATCGGTGGCTCTAGATACCACTTGTAATGAACCTGGTTTTGGTTTGCTGTTTATATCAAGGAAAAAGTGGTGGAAATAGTGGTAGACTTTAAAGTAGGCTGCTGCGCTGGAAATGCAGAATGCATGCAAGGTGCTTGACAAAATGTGAGATTAGAATAGAGAAGATGAACAGAAAAGATGGAGATGAAAGCGTTGTCACGCTTGGCTAGTTCGAGGCAGCCCTTCCTCCAAATAGTTTCCAAATATAAGATAATTCCAGAATATCCTCCCTTCCATCCCTTCACTTCCCTTTATATGAAATTATAAAGCAAAATAACAAACTCTCTAACAGACTCCACTACTTCTATACAGCCAGACTACTTGACACGTGGTAAGACTGCTCTTCTCTGCATACTACAATTGTTAAACGCACACTTCACTAACATTAATACTAAACGGCACCGTGTAGATCTCCAGGAACGACGTCGTCTCAATTGGGTTCATTACATATACCTTGCTATTAATTAGTATTATTCCCTCTCGATTCTGGTCTTTCCAGGGGTTTAAATTTTTCGTGGGCTTGTTTGAGGTTCTTCAAATTTTAGTTGGTTTAGCTCCCGTGTGTAGATTCCTTGCCTAGTGCATATTTACTATTTATAATATTCTTTTTATCGAATGATTCTTTGTTTGTTTGGTAAATGGTAAGTATATTTTGTTGTATGCTTGTACTAGATAGGGGGAAAAAAAAGAAACATGTTATTTCTTCCTTGGAGGTCTTAGTGGGGTTTCTGTTGAATACAATTTTTCTTGGAGAGCGTAGATATATTGTTCTCTCAAACTTTATTCGGGTGTTGTGGAATATTGCCCTGGGGGTGCAGTAAGTCATACCTCATAAAGAACCGAAGGAGGAAGCTAGCTTTCAAAGTGGTTGTCCATCTTGCATTGGATCTTGCAAGAGGATCAAACTCCACACCTCATCTTTATTTTATTTAATTCTTCAAATCTGTTGAATGTTTTGGAGGTTTTGCATTTCAAGTATGAATTTAATTCGTTATAGATAAAAATTTCTGACATCAGGTTCATTATTATCCACCATTTTTAATAGGTTAAGCTGACTTTGATTCTTCACCGTCGCGGGCAGAGGAGATGCCTGCGTTGAGGAAGAGATTTGGGGGAGATGAATGCGTTGAGGAGGTTGTGTTGTTTTACCGAAGACATTCTCTTTGTATTCTCTACGACCTGCATTGTTTCCTTTTTTTTTTTTAAATATAACAAAGCCATCTGACAAAACTGTGAGATCCCTAAAGATTTTAGTTAATTAATTATTATTTTGGCTAATTTAATTTATTTAATATTATTATTTAGTGAGAATTTATTTTTAAGTGGTGTAGTTTATTTTGTTTTATTTTAATTATTAGTGGGCTGTGTGTGTGGGTGTGTGTTGAGTGAAACCGGGCCCAGCCCGTGTGAAGAAATGGCCTTGCAGCAGCCCATATATTTCAGCCCGTGTATTGTGTCCTTCGGCCCGTGAAAACCCAGCCCAACACGTGAAGCCGGCCCACTCAAGTCACCAAACCCGATCCATCTCCTGCTAAGCTGAAGCTGTGTGTTTTGATGATTTTAGGTTTTAATCCTTAAGTTTCCAGCGCCGTGCTTCATCTTCTTCTTCCTTCTTTGTTCTTCTTCTTCTTTCTTCTGCAACCGAACCCTCCAACAGCTGCTGCCGACACCGAAGCTTCCATGGACACGCACGGCCAAGCCTCATCGAGAAACCTCTTCCTCTTTCCTCCACCTCCCTCTTCCACCTCAAGGTTGTGTATTGTTTATCGCTGTCATTCGGAAATGAGCTTCAAGGTGTGCTGTCAAGCCGACCGATCTCCATGGCCACCACCACGTTCTTCTTCTTCCTCGTGTCGACTGGAGAATTTATTTGCAGCTAACGTGTCAAAACGCTGCACTTCACAGCCACCTCCATCACTGCGATCCGTGACTCATCTTCAAGATCCGAACCGCCTCTCTAAGCCTATAAATAGGGCCGATTGTTCTATTAATTTGGGATCTGATTACTGCATCTTTGTATCTCAAAAATCTAGTTGTTAGATTATAAGTTGTGAATCTGTTTTTGGTGAGATCCGAGAGTTGGAAATTGTATTTTTGGTGTTTCGGGTTGTACATTGAAGCCGTGTGCTTCAATTGGTTTGTTTTAGAAATTTTGGAGTTGCCGAGTGATTTTCATCTGTTCTTCCAGAAATTATTCTCGTCTTCGATTATAAGTAAATTTCTGAAATGTAATTTATTTGATTTAAATCGCATTGAATTAATTGTAATTAAATTGTGTTTTTATTTGGAATTTAATTGTATTTATTTGTTGGAGTTTTTAATTCTGAAAAAAATGATGAAATTGTAAAATTGAAAATATTGTATTATTAAATAAATGTCATCCAATAAATTTTATCATTCATATATATTATCTTAAATTAATTGTGCTGTGAAGTCGCGTTGTCTGTTTAATAAATTGGATTTATAAATTAATTGTGGATGCGTGTGTATCACGACCCCAAAGTCGAGATGGAGTATTATCTCGGTGGAGCTCCTCTGGTCACTCGGGAGGGTAACAGACTGACGTGACGTCCTCTGAGTCGTCACAGGGCGACGACGGGAATGAACGAGACGGTAACGCTCTCGTATCGATTCCGTGGCCTTTTGCTGGCGAGGCTAGAGGATGTTTGGCCATGTACGCGTCGAGCGCGGAACTGGGCATCGCTCGTTACGAAGTCTCATGCACAAACGTTACTCGTGATGTGACGAAGAGAGCCAGGGTATGCATATGGTCCTTAGAGGAGACCGTAGTGTATGCATATTAATGAAATTATATATGTAAGCCAAAACGGGATTTTTGGCGTGAGTGGTTAAATGTGTATTTTTGAAAAAATTGATCTTTGACTGTACATGGTTGTATTGGTGATATTGTTGCATTATAAAACCTCTTGGATTTATTTTGGTTAATTACTTGCTGAGATGTCATAATCTCATGTGGTGTTTTACCCTACGGTTCCATCATATGGTGCCGTAGATTTTTGACGCAGAGTCTGGGTATGAGCCTGAATGACCGGCTCCGTCGGAGGCATGAGTTATCTTTATGTTATTCGGCGTTATGGGATTTGTTTCCCCTTATGTTAAATGCCTTCTTTAAAATTACCTGTCGGATGACTGTATATATTTGTAAGGATCTTTTATGATCTTTCTGGTACTTAATAAAGAACGAACGACCTTTTTATTCCGCTGTGAAATGTTATATTTGTACACTTATTTCATATTGTACACACTCTGAGCACTTGTCGTTGGGGTGTGTGATCCTTGTGGTCAACATCCTGGTGTCACGAACTCCACTAAAATAACACGTGGGGGTCGAGGGCGCCACAAAAACTCTCACACGTAGGCAATCGGTACACAATTGGTACGCAACATCGCTTGTATATAGAAGAACTGTTTATGAATATATGTAATCTTCAGCTATTAGTATTTGTTACAACGGTTTTCCTTTGTCAAAATTAAAATAGTAATTATTAGTATATTGATATATTTTTTATATTTTTTAAAAATATTTAAAAATAATAAAAATATATAAAAAAAGGTGAGGTGGTACTTGTTTAAAAACTTAAAAGGAGAAGACAATATATATAGCTCAAATACCATCGAGTAAAGTAACAAACTGGAGTCTGAACCCCTATTCGATTCTTGGCATTATATACGGTGTAGTACACGCGTGGTATAATTCATATATGGCCTGTAATTAAGGCCTCAATTGTTTTTAAAAATGAGATGAGTTGAGATAAAAATTAAAAAGTAAAATAAAATATTATTAGAATCTATTTTTTAATATTATTTTTATTTTAAAATTTTAAAAATTATTTATTTTATTTTGTATTGAAATTTGAAAAAGTTGTAGTGATTAAATGAGATAAGATGAGATAGATTTGAAAAAGTTGAATTGTTTATAAATATGATGATGAAATTGAGATGATATGAGATATTTTCTGAAAACAAACGAGGCCTAAAACTCTTTCTTATTAAAGTTAGAGAGAGTATCGTAACCATCACACGGTGATTATTACTGTTGTTTATCCTCATTTGTTTTTGCTTTAGATGAGATAAGTAAGTTAAATTATTTATTTTATTTTGTGTAAAAATTTAAAAAAATTGTAATGATTAAATGAGATGAGATGAGCTGAATTGAGGAATTATGAAAACAAATAAGACAACTTATGAAAAAATCTACAAACTGCATTATTATCTTATTTGTATTCTACTATAATAAGGTGGTATAGCTCATCAGCCTTTAATTTTATTTTAAAAATATAAATGATGATTTGGAAGTAATAAATAGTATCGTATTTCACATAACAAGATGAAAGCGTGATAAAAATGGGATTTGCTACACAACCTCCTACTATTCATCCACACTCCACACTCCATACTTTTTAATATTTTTTAATATTTAAAAAAAAAAAATTTTGAATTTTTTTTTTTTAAATATTTCAAATTTTTTATTCACTATTTATATAAAAAATATTTGATAAAAAAAATTAAAAAAAAAAGTGGAGTGTGGAGTGTGGTGAATAGTAGGAAGTTGAGAAGATTATTTCGATAAAAATATGGGCTACAACATTACTGTTTTTATTTTTTAATAAAGAATTTGATAATTTACAGGTAATATCACACTAAGACATTAAAATAAAAACTAATGTTATGTAAAAGTCTTAAATGTATAAATAAATCTTTTGTAAAAATGTGAACTCCATAAAAAAAAACAAAATCACATTTTTATATGATAGAATCTATTTTTTTTATAAAATATTTAAACGAGATTACGCATAAAAAAAGATTTAAGCGAGATTTGTGTATTTAGATTTATATATATCATTTCTTTAAAATAAAACAGTATTTTCTCATTAGCATAAAACTTGATATACGTTCTACTGGTTGAAGTCGAAAAGGCCTAAATTTAACATCTATAGCCCAAGGTCCAGCCAATCTCGGACTCTGATTCGTTAAGCTTGCACGGGTTCGAGTTAAACCCAAAGGTCCATCCCATCTACACAGCCCCGAGATCCAAGCCATCTTCGATATTTTATTGGTCTAATCATAAACCGGAGAACTCGGCTTCGATCGATCTGAATTGTACCGTGGGTCCCTGGCAGTACAGCAGCAGGCCTCTGGCTCTTTCGTCGAAAATCCCCGAGAAACCCTTTCGTTGCAGATCGCTGTAATTTTCTTGTTGCAAATTTCTGGAGGAAAATGTACGGATTCGAAGCGCTCACCTTCAACATTCATGCTGGATACTTGGAGGCGATCGTCAGGGGCCACCGGGCTGGGCTGCTTACAGCCGCTGATTACAACAATCTGTGCCAGTGCGAAACCCTCGACGACATCAAGATGCACCTTTCCGCAACAGAGTACGGGTCTTACCTCCAGAACGGTGCGTTTCGTCCTGCCCCTCCAAAACTCTCCCCAATCTTGTGGGATCCTAACCTCTGTTTGGTTGTCCCATTCTATTTGTACCCCTTAAACCTACGTACCAGAAGTTCCTAGAGGCATATCGTCAGAAAAGCTTCCTTCCTTCTTTTAGTTGTTGAATCTCTCGTTGTGGTAGCAGCAGGAATTTTTCTTGTAGCTCGGCTTCTTCTTCTTTTCATGGTTATACCTTCCATAATGAATATAATAGCTTTAATAGGTATGCCAGATCAATCTGCTTTCAATTTGAATGGAATATGGATGACTTCGAATTCCTGATTTTGAAGCACATACTTCAATTATGTTTTCTTTTCTTTTTAATTTGGGTGAAGTCGCTAGTTGCTAATTTGAACATTTTTTTCTTGCAGAACCTTCCCCGTTGCATACAACAACCATTGTAGAGAAATGCACTATTAAACTGGTTGATGATTACAAGCACATGTTATGCCAAGCGACAGAGCCCTTGTCAACTTTCTTAGAGTATATAACGTACGTGGACTTCGTCTTTTTGTTAACGTTAATTTCACGTTCTTTTTTTTTTTTTTTTTTTTAAACATTGTTGACAAATCAACTACTAGATTATTAGCTTATGTTTATTTGAGCACTCAAAAGAAAAGATTAATCGAGCATAGTATGATTGCAACTGGAAAATATAACTTGAACTTATGAAACCAATACTTTTCTGCTGCTTCATCCAGATACGGTCACATGATAGACAATGTTGTCCTGATTGTCACGGGAACCTTGCATGAGAGAGATGTTCAGGAGCTCTTGGAAAAATGCCATCCGTTGGGCATGTTTGACAGGTGATTTCACCTCCAAATACTGTTTTCCATTGCTTATTGAGGGTTTATGAAATATATTCCTAATCTCCTCCTTTGTCATCAGCATTGCTACCCTGGCAGTGGCGCAGAATATGCGAGAACTTTATAGGCTGGTTCTTGTTGACACACCATTGGCTCCATACTTCTCTGAGTGTATCACATCAGAGGTGCAGTCTAGTAACCCTTGCTCAACTCAACTCTTATATTCTGTTTTCTTTCATAAGCATCTTATGGTCTTTCTTCTTTATTGAGACTCTACATTATGCTTCACTAGTGCTCCAAACGATCAACTACTAGTTCCTCTTTTATTCAAGTATTCTTATTTTCTTCAACCAGATAATTTTGATCTTCTAGTTGTTAAAGAAGGGTGTAATGCTAGGGAATTGAGCCAGACATTATCTACTGTCGGTCACAGTAATGTGGACAGGAAGGTCACATTGTATTAATTCCTCAAAGTAATTGTAGAAAACCATGTATTGTCTATCCAGTATCGTCTTTTTTATATTTATATTAGTGAGTGAGTTAGTTCTAACTCCTAGGGGTTGGCTTAAGTGGTAAAGGCCTCGGCTTGGGGGTATGCACTCCCTAGGTCTAAGGTTCAAATCCCCTTGGGTGCAAATAATCTCTAGGGGGCATCGGACTGGGGGATTTTCCCCTTGAATTACCCGAGGTGTACTTGCAGAAAACTCCTTGCCGAGAGCCTGTGCACACCCGGGATTAGTCGGGACGCCCCGGTGCCAATAATTAAAAAAAAGTGAGTTCTCCTTGATGGTAGCAGTAGCATTAGTATTGTAGAATGATCATCTACGATGTGCTTGATGCTTGTAGGAGAACATTGATTTTTATTCCTTTTGGCTCTCTCTTTGTGTAGGACTTGGATGACATGAACATCGAAATAATGAGGAACACCCTTTACAAGGCATATCTAGAGGATTTTTACAGATTTTGCCAGGTAAACATTGATTACTAAACTAATATATATATTTTTTTCATAGGCATTTTATAAAGGTTTTTTGCATGTCCTATGTCTCTTTAATTCTAAGTGACATTCTGGTATAGAAACTTGGTGGTGCCACAGCAGAGATCATGTCTGACCTCCTCTCCTTTGAGGCTGACAGAAGGGCTGTCAATATTACCATAAACAGGTAATACTCTATCAACAAACTCATTTCACAATTCTTTTTTTCTTTTATGGACCCTTGTGGTGAAAGTTGTTTCAAAGAATTGTTTGCTTTCAAGTTTTCTCATGGTTGATCATTCTAATCTTACAACTACTTGCAGACTTCTATTGTCCTTAATTATTTATTTTTCTGCAGCATTGGGACCGAGCTTACCCGCGATGATCGCAAAAAATTGTACTCTAACTTTGGTTTATTGTAAGCTTTTTACTTGAACTTTTTGCGATTTTAATGTTGAATATGTAATTTTCCATGTTAGCTTTGACTATGTTCTTTTTCTTTTTCTGGCTTTTGCTCTGACACTGTTTGCTTACATTGAGCAGTTACCCCTATGGCCATGAGGAACTTGCCGTCTGTGAGGATATTGACCAGGTATTTATTTCCTTATTCCTCTGTTTAGATGTGCTATGAGTTTACATCATGAGATGTAGAAAGATTTTATACTGGCATGAATGGTGCTCCTGTTATTTCAGTCTGTGGTCCTTGAAAGGACCTTCTTCTCTTTAATGCAGTAAACATTTGTCTGCCTTATGTTTAATTGAATGATTTGTTACTGGCTTGCTGATTTATTTCCTTTCGGATACTAAGCAAATTTGTGGTAAGAAATAGCTAAATAATTCTAAGTTAATCAGAATGAAAATTTGGCGAGTTTGTATCTAAAGTGATTATGTCTATCCCTGCCCACATGGATGCTTGTTCCTGGTCTTTAATTATATATGAAAAAGAAATGCTTATTTCTGTTCTTCTAGTTTCTTAAGTTTTGGCAGTTTCAAAGCATTTGTTGTGGGGCTTGTACATGCTTTTAATGTAATGTAACTGTTTGTGACCAGAGTCCTCTGTTTGGTTGCCATTTTAGGTCCGTGGTGTTATGGAAAAATATCCTCCTTATCAGTCTATTTTCTCTAAATTATCTTATGGAGAGAGTCAGATGCTAGACAAGGCATTCTACGAAGAGGAGGTGAAAAGGCTTTGCTTAGCTTTCGAGCAGCAGGTTTGTATTATGGCAATTGAGCAGCCGTATCCCCATTATTTGTTCCCATTATAAGCTCTCTACTCACCATGTAATACCCTGGATCTGCAGTTCCATTATGGTGTTTTCTTCGCCTACATGAGGTTGAGGGAGCAGGAGATAAGGAACCTGATGTGGATTTCTGAATGCGTGGCTCAGAACCAGAAGTCCAGAGTTCATGATAGTGTTGTCTTCATATTTTAGTCAAAATTTAATCGTTAGTAATAATAATGATAATAATTTGTTCTTTTGCATATATGGGCCTGGCAAAGATGTACCTGCCTCTACCAGTTGTGAGATTATGGTTTTTTTTTTTGGTTTTTTGTATCAAGAGGGGAACTTTTGTATCTGATCGGTCGAATATATTTTTCACTTGAAAAAAATAGATTGATCGAATATGTTTTGGTTGTGAGGAGAGTCTTTACCTAATAATCACTCTTAATTTGTGCGGTTTGGATTATGAGTTGAGTTGAGTGTTGATTAAAATCGAATAAAATATTATTAAAATATTATTTTTTAATAATATTATTATTGTGAGATTTAAAAAAATTAAATTGTTTATTATATTTTGTAAAAAAATTTAAAACAGTTGTAATAATGAGATGAGATTAGATGAAATACTTCTTAGAGAAATTCTTTGGATCAGTCGGTTTGTGTAACACACCTGATGTGTCAGACCGGGTTCACTAACAACGAACCGGTTCTGACCTCAGGCCCCCCCTCTCTCCAAAGCTCTCAATCCCTCCCTTCTCAAATTCGAAAACCCCCTTCTCCCTCTCCCCGAAGCCCTCAATCCCTCCCCTCTCTGCCGTCCCGATTCCATCCTCGATCGTTGTTCTCGTGATAAAAATCGATCTCCCGTGCGTCGTCTCTCCTTCCCTCCCCTCTGAAATTTTCTAACTTCCCTCCCGAGCTCCTCTCACTTCCTCTCTCCCGTCCCTTTAAAGAGAGAGAGATGAACTCGTAGCCAATGACTCCGAGAAATCACAAAAAGTGCATAGAGCTAACCCATCTAACAAGTAAAAAGCTAAACATATTAGTATTTTTATACAAAGATAGATCGATAAAAGTGCATAGAATGGACCAGAAGATAGATCGATAAAAGCTTCTTCAAGGCTTTTTAATGATCTTCTACGGGGCGTTTACTGCACCTCAAGAAGATAAAAGGTAGAGCTTCCCCATTTCATCTTCTCTCTGGGCGTCCCGTGATTCTCTCTCTCTTGCATTCGTACACAAAAATCTGCACCAGAATCCAGGATAATGTCGAAGAGAAACAACACCTGATTCCTGACCTGTAGCCACATCATGGTAAGCTTCCGGCGAAATCCAACTTTATGGTTCCATCCAAGACAGTGACGATGTAAGCTAGTATTTCTGGTATATATTTACAAATCTTGGTTGGTTAGGCATGATTGTTAACTAGTCTTGAGTGTAATTTTTTGTCTAGAGGTTGTTTTGTGTTAATTTTTGCATGAATGTTTGAGTATATGTTTTGTGCCCATCAGCTGTTTGATGGAATTACTATGCTTAAAGGACATTGTGTGTGTCCAAAATTTTCAGTTTGTGTGAGACTGATAATAAAATTTATATGAAACTGATTAGGAATTATTTTATCTTAAAGAAAAGAAAAAGATGAAAAAGTCTTAATTGGTTAGAATTCTGATAAGTTATACATGGAGTAGATTATGTATTGTTTCTTTCCATTTGGCCTCTATATATTCCAAGGCATACAAAACTCTTAGAAAATTTGTATAATCTGTTTTTTAGAATATGAACTTTATTCGAATGGAATGTAGCTATATATGTATAATGGTGCTGCCCACTGGTGAGCAGCAGTGGGCAGCATCAATCATTCACATTGATTCCATGATGAAAAAATGCTTTACAGTTTACACTTGCAAGTACCACCAATTCATTCACATTTTTTCTTCTTTTGCGATTGTAGTTGTTGAGATTGTTGTATCCAACTGTGTTTGCATGTATATGTGTTTAATGATCAAGTACTTCAGAGAATAAATCTTACTGCGTTGGTTTTTTCATGAAATTCAATGCTATAATGGCCACCATTTAAATATAACTGAGTTGGTTTCTTCATTATTCCAATTTATCAACATGTGGTTTTTTATCATACAGTTTGTACATTTCCTATGGATAGGGAAAACAATATATTCGACTTTGTTGGTCATAATTAATTGGTTTATATAAGTCTGATAAGTTTATAAAAAGAATGAAAAAAGCAACTAATTTAAAAGACTAGTTTTTTTTTTTTTTTTTTTTTTTTTCTGTTCTTGGACTAAAACTTCTATAATTGGTCATTTTGCTTGCTTTCATAATTAGTATAGACTTGGTTTGTAATTGGTACATAATAGTTTCAAATTCTTGAATTGTATGCAGGGAGAAACAATATGTGAATTCTTCGTATGGGCAGACATACTTCAAATTGATAGACGAGAAAATTTTCGCAAGGGAATATACAGTTCGGAAGAGGGAGGATGATGTATTGTTGCGTGAGTATAAAGCTTAGAAAAAGAGAAGATAAACTAAGAGAGAGAGAGAGAGAGAGAGAGAGAGAGAATGATCTTCACAAGCTTGATAGCGAACTTCGAAAGCAAATTGTAAAAAATAATTGTGCACATATATTATTGTGTCTGTACTGAATTTTATTTGCTGTAATAGTTTCTAGTTGGTTTGGATCAACAATATAGGGCATATGTAAATAGCTAGTCCACGAATGCATGAATTGTAGATGGATGGTGTTAATGTGAATGTAAAATGGCTGTTAATGTTACTGTTAATGTAAGAAGGGTAGATGTATGGTGTTAGTATAATGATATTTTCAGCATGGGTTTTTGTTTGTATAAAAAAGTTTTTGGCCACAATATCCTACTTACTATTATGTTACTTCTCTGTATGCGAAGTGAGAGTCTCCCATTAAGCTCTATATTCGACTAAGTGCTACTCTGAATTTTTTGACAAGATAACTCATGCAAGTAATTGTCCAATCATGGCACGACCAGCTGCTGAAGTCTTGAATCTAAAGTATGCTCTTAACATTTTACAAATATCCTGTAGAAAGAGGATTAGGGGTGTGGACTTATGTCCAAACATGGCTAGAAATCCCTCATCCAGAAAAACCATGAGCACAAACCAGCCCCTATAAGCGCAGGTTTGTTACTGTTGAATATGCTCCCCAATTTTGCAACTTTCACTCCCATTAATCTCTAACCTGCCAATCTCTTATAATAATCCAAAGGCTCAAATTGCAGTGCATCCACAAGTCTTTAAATATTGAGGATCTACTAAAATTTAGTAAACTAGACAAAACAATGCAGGACCAATAAATTTAAGAAGTGTGCAATTACAAGCGTGCACAAAATTTTAAAGTGTTCCACTTGAGTTACAATAAATTTAAGAGAGTTACACTTGAGTTACAATAAATTTAATGACTGCTACACTTGAGTCCACACAGTTATTGTTGACTGCTACACTTGAGTTACAACATCCAATGGCTATAGTCTACTCATTGTCGTGCCCTTCTAGCATGGCCCCTGCCCTTTCCACTCCCATCTACTATTGTTGACTGCTACACTTGAGTTACAAAGTTATGAGGCTTTGCTAGCTGCAGATAAAAAAAAAAATACAAATGTTTGACAACTACAACACATCCAAGTAATACTTAACCCCCAAAATCAAAATGCATTGTTGAGATTTTACTTTTCTTGCAAAAAAGCAATATCAACCAGTGAAATGCAGATTATCCAATCAAATTCAAATCAATTACTATAGATTATCCAATCCAAGCTATCGAATAACCACAATCTTTAATAGAGGAACAAAAACCATCAAAAGAAAGACTATCAACATGCCATCATGGATTTTAGATGTAACATGCCATCATGGATTTTAGAAGTAATTTTCTTCAATTTATACATACTAGTGCAAATACCACTTTACATTTCCTGGGTCCTAGTGGAAGAACTAGATTGGTATCCATCCAAGGTCCATATCTAAGACCACTGGTAGAGCCCAAATTATAAGAGAAAACAGACTCGCTGAACCATTCCATGGAAGTAGCAAATAGATCAACCATTACTTATAATGACTATACGGTACCTATTGATCATAAAATTTGGATAAACGAAAGCAAATAGAGCTTTTGATCCAAGCCTATCATACTCAGATGTCCTCTCCATTGTGCCACCTTCACAACTTGGGATGCTAACATTTTTGAAAATCTATCTCATCAACAGCTAGAGAAATGAACCAAAGTACCTCTCAGTAGCTACATTCTTGTCCATCTATGACCCTGCTGTGGGGAGTCTGGTTGTTCAGACACTGTTGGAAGGCCCTGCAGTTCTAATTTTCAATTTTTGAGTCATTCCTAGTCATGCATTAATCACGTATTCATAATTTGTTTAGATGTCTTGCTATTGGTCATGGATTTTATTGAATTTGCTTTAGAAGTCGCCATTGAAAGCAGTTCACATTCCAGCTCGATTTGAAGGCTTCTCAAAGTTGCAGATAGTTTCTTCAATTGTCAATGGCTGTCTTGGGTTTGGGTACTCGTGCTTGGGAATTTGGATTTTAGAAGAGAAGTTCAGGAAAACAAAGACTGCTTTGCCTTTTAATTGGTGGATGCTAATATCAATCTAGATGTTCTTGGCAATATGACCAGCCAACCAACCACACACACACACATATATATATATATATATATATATATATATATATATATATATATATATATATGTGTGTGTGTATAGTTCCAACCAACCATATATTTGAATGCACATTAATCACAAATTAAAGATACCTACTTATTCAAAAACAATGGGTCCAGACTCTGTTCTTCAACAAGTTGCTCTATGGAATCTAGAGTGGCTCCCACCTGCATGTAGATGTAAATTTGGCATAACAAAACTAACAGGTATGCTGTTAAGAAAAAATAATAAAGAAAGAAACATGCTAGCAACAACCATATGGGCTACCATGAAGAGAAATTCAGTTAGTACACCGTAATATTTATCCTTCGTATATTCTTAACTTAAGTTGGAGAGTGCCCATCATGTCTAAGTGACAGACATGATAATAATAAGTCTATAATCATTTTTAGGGAAGTCAATCTTGCCATGACCATAGCAGCAGTCTCCTGATCAAATCCTTGTACCAATTCCTATATAAGAAATAATTTTCCTATCAGCATTTACCTCCACTTCATGAACACATTTAATTATAGACTGTAACAATGGTGAAACACATGACTTTCACCAAGACCATTTGCTTTCGCTCAGGCAGTTAAAGTAGAAGCACACAAAGATGAAAGTAGAAGCATGATAAGACTAAAATAGTAGAATTAAAGAACATTGTTTTTTCTCCATGCCCTAAGCGGCAATACCCATCTAACAACACCCAAAAATCATCTCTCTCAGTACACAAAAAGAACATAATAGTCTGGAAGGTCCGTTAAATGAGCTCACGGTATTAACAATGATACAATCGCAGTGCAGAAGATGAAGAACCTGGCACAAGCATGTGCAGGAAAGAAAAATAACAGAAAGCAGAGAACGTGAAAATGATTGTATATTCATCTGTCATGCACAATATCTATTTATAGTACAGGGAATCAAATAACAGAATGGTGAAAAACAAGTAAATTGTATTTACAGCTCAAAATAAAGAATTGTAGTCTTCATGCCACGTTAGTCTGGTGGCCCTTGTAGTCTTCATGCCACGTTAGTTTGGTGGCCTTCCAGGTGTTGGATAATCATCTTTCTTTAATTCCAATATCCCCCTGCAAGATGGAGAGTAAACATTGATGACTCCCATCTTGAATAACAACCGATTAAAAGCTGGTGAGTGCAATGGCTTAGTGAGCAAATTTGCCAATTGAGCAGAGGAGAAAACATGAGCAGTTTTGACTTGTTCTGCTGAAATTTTATCGCGAACTAGATGGCAGTCTAGTTCGATGTGCTTGGTGCGCTCGTGGAATACCGGATTCGCAGCGATATGCATGGCAGCAAGGTTATCACAGTGTAGTGTAGCAGGTGCTCCAATGGTTATGCGCAAGTCTGTAAGGAGGTAACGAATCCAAGTGAGTTCACAAACTATGGCTGCCATGGCTCTATATTCCGATTCAGTGGAAGACCTCGAAATCGTGTTTTGTTTTTTTTATTTCCAGGAAACAAGAGAAGTACCAATGAACACACAAAATCCTGTGGTGGACCGACGTGTGTCTGGGCAGTTTGCCCAATTGGCGTCGGAATATGCAACAAGCTCGATGGTGAAATTGGCTGGAAGAAAAATGCCCTGTCCTGGAGTTCCCTTGATGTATTTCAGAACCTTAAGGACAGCATCATAATGTGGCACTCTTGGGGTGTCCATAAACTGACTTAACAAGTTGACACTATAGTTCAAATCTGGCCGTGAGTTGGTTAAATAAAGCAGCTTACCTACTAATTTTCTGTAAAGTCCTGGATCATGAAAAAAATCACCTTCATCCCGTTTGAGCTTGATGTTTGGTTCCATTGGTAAGGGAGATGACTTAGCTGCTAGAAGTCCAGTTTCAGCAAGGATATCGAGCGCATACTTGCGCTGACAAAGTTGAATCCCAGCTTGTGTTCGACCTACCTCCATGCCAAGGAAGTAACGCAATGCACCCAGATTTTTTATGCGATATTTGGTCTGCAAAAACTGCTTAACATCACTGCTTGAATTGGTGTCGGAGCTTATGAGAATAATATCATCGACATACACAAGTAGTGCGATGAATGAGGTAGAAGTGCACTTTGTGAAGAGGCTATAATCTGCCTTCGACTGGACAAAACCAAATTCAGCGAGAGAGGAAACTAATTTGGCATTCCATTGTCGTGATGCTTGTCGTAGGCCATATAAGCTCTTTTGTAGTTGGCAAATTTGAGTGGTCTTGGTTGCAAAGTGACCAGGAGGTGGCTTCATGTAGAGTTCTTCAGCAAGCTCTCCATACAAGAAGGCGTTATTGACATCAAGTTGTTGTAGTTCCCACCCTTTGATGGCAGCCACTGCCAATAGACAACGAATTGAAACAATTTTAGCAACGGGTGAAAAGGTGTCGTGAAAATCGATACCTTCACATTGGGTAAAGCCTTTCGCAACTAATTGAGCCTTAGCTCGTTCCACTGTCCCGTCAGCGTTGAATTTCAGCTTGTAAATCCATTTACAATCAATTGGTCTCTTGCCTGGGGGTAGATCAACAATGGTCCAAATCTCATTGAGCTCAAGAGCAACAAGTTCCTGGTCCATTGCCTCACGCCATATGGAATGTTGGATAGCTTGTGTGTATGATGTTGGTTCAGTATTTATGGAAACCGAGGTAGTGAATGCTCGAAACTGAGGAGACAAGGATGCATAAGATAAAACAGAAGAAAGAGGAAAGGAAACATTCATACCTGATGAAGAAGAGGATCCAGGAGCAGTCATTGTGGATGCCGATTGGTGAGGAGAAGTGGCTGTGGCTTGTTGACAATGGTAGTCACGGAGAAATGCAGGGGCTATTTTTTTTCGAGTTGATTGACGAATTATTTGGGGAGGGTCATCACGAGTAGTCTGGTGGGTTATGTCATGGATTTGTTCTGTTGAAGTTTGAGAGGGCGAGTCTGGGATGTTATTTATGGGTTCGGGAATGGAAGGTGAGGCTGGCTCATCTAAGTGGTTTGTTGGATCGGGAATGACAGATAAAGGTGGAGTGTTGATTGTGTCAATGTGGTCAGTATGGGCATATGTGTCAAATGGTGAGGGTGCTTGAACGGGAAGAAGTGAAGGTGCAGTGTTGAGTTGATTTTTTAGGGAGAATATGTCTTCATGAAAGATGACATCACGGGAGATAAACACTTGCTGGGTTGTGAGGTCAAGTAACTTATAACCCTTGACACCATATGGATACCCAAGGAACAAACATTTCCGAGCTCGAGGTTCAAATTTTGTTCTAGCATGTGATAAGGTGGATGCGAAACATAGACATCCGAAGACTTTAAAATGGCTGTAGGATGGCTTTGTTTGATAAAGAACTTCAAATGGAGTTTTGTAGTTGAGTGTGGGAGTGGGTGTTCGATTAATTAAGTATACCGCAGTGGTGACAAAGTCAGACCAATATTGAAGTGATAATCCTGATTGGAATTTGAGTGCCCGGGCCACATTAAAGATGTGTTGGTGTTTATGTTCGCACGTGCATTTTGTTGAGGTGTGGCAACACAAGTGGTTTGATACAAGACACCTTTTGAGTTATAAAAATCTGGTATATTGAATTCGGCGCCATTATCGGATCGAATTATTTTGATATGAGTGTCGAATTGAGTTTCAATAAGAGAAAAAAAAATTAAAAAGTGAGCTTCTAGCTTCAGATTTAGTTTTAAGTAGATAAAGTCAGGTGCATTTTGTGAATTGATCGACAATGGTAAGAAAATATTTAGCACCATTGTACGATTGAGTTTGATTGGGACCCCAAATGTCGACTGAGATAACCTCAAAAGCTTTTGTGGTGGTGGGTGTTGTGTCTGGAAATGGTAATCTGTGTTGCTTTGCAAGGGGGCAGATGTCACAAGGAATTTTGGATTGATTAAAATGTTGTAAACCAAAATCAATATCATGTAATATATGTTGAACCATGGAACTGTGTCCAAGTCTATAGTGCCACAATGTAAACTTGTCAGATTTAGGAGTAGCAGTGTAATTAACAGAAATTGAAGGAAACAAAGTAGGAAAATGGTATTGCAGGGCAGTCGGTTTGGGTCTGGATAACTGCAGGTGATATAAGACATCATGCACCGATCCCACTCCAATCGTCATCCATAATGAAAGGTCCTGGATATAACAAGATTTGGAGAAAAAAAGAAGACAACAATTAGAGTGATGTGTCAACGACTTGGCAGAAATGAGATTAAAAGAAAAATCAGGCACACACAATTCACGGTAAAGAATGAAATTCGGTGATAAATGTACATCACCAATGTGTGTAGCAGTGGTAGTGGAGCCATTGGGAAGTTTGATTATGCGAGAAATAGAAGTCACATTGTGAGTGAAGAATTTGGGGCTACAGATCATGTGATCAGTAGCACCCGTATCTATGATCCAGGATGTTTGGATATGTGATGTTGATTCGTGAGTGTGTGCTATGTCAAAACCGCAAATACCAGAAACGGGAGGGGAACTGGTATGGACATTATTTGCAGCAGGTGGTATGGCATCACCGTGAGAAGTATTGAGCAAGGCAAGGATTCGGTTGTACTGCTCTCGAGTAATAGGTGGATCATTGTTAACCTCCTCCTGCGTAAGAGAGGATTGGTTAGCTGATGACTTAAATTTTGAGCTGTTCTTGTGGCCAGGAGGGAAGCCATTCAATCGGTAACACTTGTCTTTGATGTGTCCAGGTATGCGGCAATGTGAGCACACTGGGAGATTGGGATTTGCTTTGAAGCAACGCTCCAGTGAGTGTCCTGGTACGTTGCAATGGGAGCAATAAAGACGTTCTCTGCGATTGGTGGTCGAGTTGCGGTTATCTGGTCCCTTAGCGACCATGGCTAAAGGTGAAGGCACAATATGCAGCTGGCGACGGCGTTCCACTTGTTGAACGAGAGATAGAACTCGATTGAGAGCAGGAAACGGGTCATGCAGTAATATTTGTGCACGAACAGTCATAAGAATCATCAAGTCCATCCAGAAATTGCATCACCTTGTTGCGATGACTGTAGCCCAGCATTGTTTTGACAACTCCACAGGTGCAGGTGGGCATGGGTTCGTAAATCTCCAGTTCATCCCAAAAAACTTTGAGTTTGTTATAGTATTGGCTTACGGAATCATTGTCCTGTGTTGATGATGAAATGGATTTGGTGATTTGGAAGATTCGAGGAGCATTTTGGATGGAGAATCTCTCTCTAAGGTCATTCTAGACGCTCTCGACAGTGTTTGCGTGTGCAATGCTCGATCTATGTTCTGAGCTAACCGAATGTTGGATCCATGCTATGCGCATGTCATTGCAGCGCTCCCATGGTGCGATAAGAGGGTTAGAGGTGTTTGGTTTGGTGATTGTACCATCAATGAAACCAAGTTTGTTTTTTATATTGAGGGCCCGACACATCGTTCTTGCCCAGGTTACATAATTTTCTGTGGTAAGCAAATCAGGAACTAAGGGAGTGGAGAGGCTCCCTCTCCGGGTTGTATGTAGAAGGGGCTAGCGGGATGGTGAGGGTTGTTTTCATTTTTGGATTGTTTGGATGATTCGGTGTTGTCTGTCATTGCTCTGATACCATATTAACAATGATACAATCGCAGTGTAGAAGATGAAGAACCTGGCACAAGCATGTGCAGGAAAGAAAAATAACAGAGAGCAGAGAACGTGAAAATGATTGTATATTCATCTGTCATGCACAGTATCTATTTATAGTACAGGGAATCAAATAACAAAATGGTGAAAAACAAGTAAATTGTATTTACAGCTCAAAATAAAGAATTGTAGTCTTCATGCCACGTTAGTCTGGTGGCCCTTGTAGTCTTCATGCCACATTAGTCTGGTGGCCTTCCAGGTGTTGGATAATCATCTTTCTTTAATTCCAATACACGGGGAGGGGCAGCGCTGGGCAGACAGATGAGCTTCGCCGGGTGGCGCTGAACAGATGGACAACATTGCTGGGCAGAGGGAGGGCGTCAAGGGTTGCTTGGTGAGGGAGGAAGGGCGTCTTCGCGGGATGCAACCTGGTTTGCTTTGTTCAATTAGCTCGCGGGGAGTGGCAGACGGAGGAGCGTAGCGAGGTGGCGCTGAACAGAGAGAAGCTGTCGCGGGGTGGTGTTGGGAAGAGGAAACCGACGCAGGTCCTGGCGAGGGAGAGGGTGGGCGCGGGATATGAATCAAAATTCGAATGCTTCATAAATGTAAAACCCACAATGCAAAACATGCGTTTTGCTTGAAGAAAGGGAAAAAAAAAAAAACTGAAGCCACATAAGGTGTGCGAAGGATGATGAGCTACAGTTGCTGATCTCTAGTTTTACTCTACTTCTTATATCCAAATGAAACATTTTGAATATCATATACCTAAAGCTAAATTGAGGAAAAGCCAAAAATTGTAATGTAACCCGCATATTATGATATTCATTATAACAAAACCAAATAAATAAATAAATTCTATTTGAAGGAGTATTATACCGTGGAAAAACTTAATCCCGATGTTATTTAACGGTGAAAGTATCCTATGGTCAACGATACGACTTTGTGCATGTTGTCGTATACAATCTGTGCATGTTACTCAAGATTTCACCATTTCCACGGTTCTACTGTTCAACCTTTCTGTACTGTAACCCTGTTATGTCGATTTTGATTCTTAAGGAATTAACAGAAATACCTAATTGGCTTCAAAAAATTTCCGCAAAGACCTCCACCTCCAAGTTAATCGTAACGATTTCTAGGGTTTTGGGACAATTTCGAATAACGAGCGTTAGAACATGGCGGAGGCAGATCCATCACGACCACAATCGACCACAAAGATAACGGATGTGGACGTGGACTCTCTGGCTCACTGTGCCGGCTACCTCAACCTACAGGACCTCTCCAACTTGGCCATGTCCTGCAAATACTTCAAACGCGTCGCCTATTCTGACTCAATCTGGCTCCGCTGGTTCAGGTCCTTCTCCTCTTTACAACATACACATCATATATATCTATATATATGTATGCTTCGCCTACTTTTTTTGCCAAATTCTTCTGTATGCTTTCTGCAATATATTCATATAAACTAGTCGGACACACACGAAAAAAAAGCATAACACCTTCAAGCTAGAAAATAATGATAAGTGTCCTTTATGGAGCATTATGGGAGGGAAATGGAGTGACCATATTGAACTTCGGAATGCTAGACAGTCTCCTGCAACCAAGTATTTTGATAGAGGCTTATGGAATGGAAATAGAGGAATAAATCAATCGTGTGTATCAGCTGTGTATAACTTTTTAATTTTTATTTTCCATTCTCCTCTCTCATTCCTTCTAACTCGTGGGTATCTCGTATATGTCACATTAGGGACAATTGGCCTGAACAGATACTTTCCAGCTCCTCACAAACATTGGAAGTGAGGGAAGCATACATGGCGAGGCGCACAGCATTGCAGCAGGTCAAGTTTGTTGATCCCTTTGTTGCTGACTTCTATACAGTTTCACAACCTTACAGCCATATAGTAATGGACAAAAATGATGTTGTCTTCTCACAGGTATTGAGTATTCCCGTGTACTTGGCTTAGCTTATTTTAATAAAATTCTTATTTACTGATAAAAAAAGGGTATTGAGTATTACCTTTGTTCCATTTTTACTCTTTTTTTATGAGTATTGCTAGGAAAAGGGACATGGAGGGGGTGGCAATATGAGTATTTATCAAATTCTCTGACATCCATGCTGACATTGGCTTTGGATACCGCCAAATAGGGCTCAATGATAGGAATGATGAAAATCGATAGCTGTTTAAGCGGAAGGCAGTCTTTCATCATGCGAAGTGATCATAATGCAAGAATTACTTGTATGAGGTGTGAATTTACATGTTTTTCTTGTTTTAAAGAATTAATATTTTATCCAGTGATAGATTAAATTCTATAGCTTTATTACTTGTAAAATAAAATAAAATTTCTACAGCTTTATCGAGAGTCAGTTGCAGATACTGATCACTGCCATTATTCGATACAAAGCCATTTACATTTCCTTGTAAAACATATAACCAAGTTGTGTTGTTAGCAATTTATTATTTAGTTGTGGCTTCCTTTCGTGGGAGTATTTTCTTTCCATGCCAAGCTTCTAGAGCATATAAGAATTGGGAGGCTTATAACAGGCTGCAATTACATCCTTGGACCTTCCATGTGTATAGTTTTTGAAGCAAAAATTCTCTAATTAGGAATTTTATCTTGAACTATGAATTGGATACAAGTTTAATTCATAGCAATTCTTATGAAAGATAGATGTGATCTCAAATAATGTGTCTGTCTTTGTTTTCTGCTAAATCATAGATGAAAACAGGAGCCTAAATCTTATGTTATGCATCTTATGAAGCTCATTAGAATTTGTCCAGTCCTTGTACGTAAAATGTTGTCCATAAAAAAATAGATTGCTTGCTTCTTAACTTTAGTTTATAATTATTTGATATGCAGATTGTTTTCCCTTGATGGAACTTCCTTATTTAAAAGTGATGCATCAGGTATTGAAAATATTTTGGTCACCTCAAGCTGCGACCACACCATTCGTCTATGGTGGAAGGTACTTCATAAATTCATAATGTTTTGAAACCCCTCTTGCAAATTTATAGATATTTGCGATCTCTAGTTTTGATCCTCCATGCTTGCATAAACTGCTATGAACCAATTGGATAAACAATTATTATTGGTAATTCTGTTGCCTTATTTGTTCTATGGTGATTATAGCTCTAAATGGCAGTACAAAGAGAATGTTGTCCACTTTTGTGGTTATTGACTACCTTTTGTAGAGCCTCAATATCTATCTGTCTCATGCTTTCATTATAGGGTTCTTGCCAACGTTGTTTTAGAGGTCACAATGGCCCAGTCTCTATCTTATCCGATAAATTGTTAGGTGAGGTTGGTGGAAAAGTATTGGCAAGTGGAGGTGAAGATGCTACTGTTCGCCTTTGGTCCCTTAACTCTAGTGGCAAGCGTGGCCAGCAGGCGCTAAAGGCTACTCTGTATGGGCATGAAAAGCCTCTAAAGTTAATGTCAGTTGCTGGGTACGAGTTTTCAATGATTAAAACTTAATGAATGTGACTTTATTATTTGATGCTAATTATCTTTTAGGTTTTAATGTTGTGCACCAAGATTATGCAACTTGCTCAATTGTATATTTAAAAGAATTGGCAAATATAGTTGCAGATAGAAGAATTGTCAAAACGAGTGTTTTCACATGATTATGAATGAAAAAATTTGCTTTGGCTTAACATACTTTAGGCTGCCACTTTTTGGAACTGAAGTTTGTGATGTAATAATTTCTCCAATGGGTTTTGATTTCACACCCACAAACTTTAAGGTAGAAGATGCCATTTGAGCTATAGTTCATTGGCTTGGGTTTTGTTTTTTACAATTTTTAGAAAATTGTAGATTTCAGTTGTATTTAATGTTTTATTTCTGATAATGTTTGGATACTTCGCGTGGTGAATAACTCCCTCAAGTAAAATGGAATCTTTATGCTGTGGGTGACCATTTCTTGTTATTAAACTGATCTATTCTTGCTTTCATCATTCTTCCAGGCATAAAACTTCTCTTTTGGTGACCATTTCGAAAGATTCCAAGGTACCTCCAGTTCATATTATTTCTGTTATTGTTAATGCTTGTAACAATAAGCCATTGGACTTGTTATTTGGTCAGCTATTTTATTATGCATGATAAGATATGGAATTAGTACTTATTTATGTCAAAGTTTCTGACACACATGACATTTAAGCCTTCTTGATCACCACATCAACACTACGTCATTCTCTGTCCTTATCTTAGGGGAGTAGGTGTCACTTAAAACTATAGTCATTGAAATATATACTTCTTGCTCATGTACCATCTTTGTATAATTTTATGGACCTGTGATAATAATTTCGTGCTCACTAAGAAAAAGAAAAGCTAATAATTTCAGGCTCAATGTTGGCTGTTCTGAAAGAAGAGTACATTTTCTCTTTCTTGATTTGTATGAACTCTCTGGCTTACTTGCGTAAGGTGGTCGACCAATCCCCAGGGAGCATCGGGGTATCTCACCCTCAACTTAGGGGAAGAAGATGAATAAGCATCGTTTTGATATTTGCAATTAAGTGATGGAAAAAGTGGTAGAGGACGGAAAAAATGTTGATCTTTTTTAAAGAAGACAAAAAATGTTAACCAAGAACTTTGCCACATTTTTCAAGGTTATTTAAGGAATTGTGTAATGTAAAACCAATAGCGATTTCACAATAATCATTTTATGGTTGGTTTTTTCATCTAAAAGTGGTAAGAGTTTCTTATAGGTGAGGGTTTGGGATACAGCAACATCATCTGCTGTTCGTTCATCATGCTGCGTGGGCATGACATCTGTTCCTGGTGCTCCAGTAAAGATGAAGTGCCATGAATCCATGGTCTATTTTGCTGCTGGTTCCTGTGTCATTGCAATTGATTTGAGGACAATGCAGAAGGTTTTGACTGCGGCTGTTTATCAGCCTAATTTGTACTCGTTTGAGATAATGCCTTCAAAATCATTAATCTGCACAGGTGGTAATGGCAGGTAAGATAAAAGTATATTTCTTCATACTTCTGAATTTTTTTTGCCCTCATCACTTACTCAAATAGGTGCTTATTGCTGCAGCGTAATGCTTTGGGATATTAGGAGAAACCAGGATACACTAACCCCAGAACCAATAGCGGAGTCGGAGAGCCACACGGGCCCAGTAACATTCTTGCACATGGATCGGTACAAAATAGTTACAGGAGGCCCAGAGGATTCTTACGTTAATGTTTTGGAGACTGATACTTTTACACAAACAAACTCATTGATTTGCTGTTCTACCGAGGAAGCAAGTACAAGGTCTGGTTGTGCCGGCCTGGCTGTAAACGGGTATCAAATTGTTACTGCTAGCTATGGTGAAGAACATGGACTTCTCCGTTTCAGGGACTTCGCCAATGCTGCTTGTCCTGTTGTCGAATCTGGAGATGATCATGCTTCAAAGTTTTGGGATCCACAATCTTATAGTGATTCTGGTGGCTCAGATTGCTGAATGTATTTACCCATTTTTTAAGGATTAATGCTATAAACTACCAACATCCTACCATATTATTCCAGGGTAGTGTGCAATAATATTTAAATTTTTGAGATTTTTTAACAAACCACACGGACCTTTAAGGAATTAGAGGGCCAGATCTAACCACTGTTCAAGAGATCGGAACACGAATGAGATAAAAAAGGCCGTCTTCAAAACAAACAATGCAATATAGCTTGAAGCTCAAAATGGCATAACCAAATGATTGGTTAGTCAATGATGAATTTTGCGCCACGGAATGGATTAAAGTACTGAAGACATTTCCAATACCAATAGCAGCTCCCGCTAAAGCAATTGTAGTAGCTCCCATGGTGGTTTCACCTCCCCTCCCTTTTGCCAATGCCTCGAGTTCCATAGTTAGCTTGGCCGTGGCATTTTGACCCCATTTTGGTTTGTTTGGGCCGTCAGTCAGACTTTCTATTATGCCGATGATCTTGGCCAGCTTCTAGGAAGCGGGTACTGTTGGGATTAACTGGTCATCAAATCCTAAGTTAAAGTAAAGGAAGCGGGAAAAAAAAAAGTTCAACAATCATACACAGAACACTATTTAAGTGGTTCGACTCAATGTGAGTCAACATTCTTTAGCGTGGTCAGTCTCAATGAATTCACTATCAACAAAAGTGGAGTACAATAGATCAATCACAAAATCTTCAATCTCAAAATTCCAATACACTTAATAAACTCTTGTAATTCTCGCAAGAAGACTTTTCTCTGTATGATACGGATGCTCCCAAATGTCAAAAGTATCAAATACGATAAAAACATTTCTTATTTATACTAAAATGGCGCGGAGCCCTTAAAATGAACATTTGCTTGAGCGAACATTAGGGTCAACAAGCGTCAAGTGAACTCTCGAGTTGGTATCTCGATCGAGCTGACTATCGAGCGGGTGTCAGGTGAACTCTCTAGTTGACATCATGCTCGAGCTGATTATCGAGCGGGTGTCGAGTGAACTCATTATCTCAAGTTTCGCTCGAGCGAGAGAGACACCGCTCAAGCAAACAATCTGTAGAAGCGCTTTTTTCAATAGAAATCAAACCACCTTTCAATAGGTACTAAGATTGATAAGATTTAAATTTTAAATTTTATCTTTTAAATTAAATTAGATGACTTTCAAATAGAATTAATCCAATCTTAATACTAAATAATGGAGGATGCCAACGATGGTGTTCGATTTATCCTGAAATTTAACCTTAGGACATTGCTACGTCCAAAGAAGATTTTTACCGAAATCTTCTACCGAATACTACAAATCTTTTTTTAATATTTTTCATCTTTTCTTTCACTATTTTTTAAACTATTTAAATATTTTTTAAAAATAAAAAAAATCACATATTCATTTAAAAAAACTTATTTAATCATTAAGTAAAAAAAAAAAATTAAAAAAATTTTTGGTAAAGAATTTCGGTAGATTTCTTCTGCGGCAATAGTGTTTTCCTTAACCTTAAAGTTCGTTTGGTTACCTAACCAAACTCAACTCATCTCACTCATCATTACAATTTTTTCAAATCTCAACACAAAATATAATAAATAATTTAATTTTTTAAAATTTTAAAATAATAATAATATTAAAAAATAATATTCTAATAATATTTTATCATTTAAACTCAACTCATTTCAACAACTAAATGCACCCAATACTAAATAATGGAGGATGACAATGATAGTGTTCGATTTATCCTAAAATTTACAGCACAAATAGACACGTTCGTAGCTTACCATCATCTGATTCGCGCCACTGGGTGAAGTGAGAAAATTATAAACGGCCCTTTCTCCCTCTCCCCTTTTCCAAGTCTCTTTCTCCGACGCCCGAACCACTTTTTGCATCACGGCTAAAAAAATAACTCTTTTTGCATCTCCACAACTCGATTCTCTGATTCTCTGCCATGGCCGACGGCCACCTTTTCAACAATGTTTCTCTCGGAGGTCGTGGAGGCACTGTAAGTGATATCCTATTCCTCTCTCTCTCTCTGTGGCTCACTGCGATTCATTTGGACCGGTATATTGAGCTTAATATGGGGTTTTGCCTTCTTTGTTTTATTGCCCCTTCTCAATCCTATTGTGGAACCCTGGTTTTATTTCGACACCCAACTTATCATCATGAACCAACCGTCTATGGTTTGGTGCTTTATTTACGGGGATAATGGGAGGAGTCGAGATGATTATTTGGGATTTTGTGACTCTGGAGGCTGCTGTTTGGTATTTTTGACCCTAACTAATTGTGTTTTACGATGTTTTTCTTTTGGGTTGGTTTCGAGAAATTTGATCTTGGTCTGTATTTTTTGCTGCGTGGTCGTGGGAAAATGGTGATTGTGAGTTGGGATTCCTTTACTTGGAAACCGTAGTTTCCCAATCACATTGTTGGAACCTTCTCGCTAGAAGCTGTTTGGTTGAAGGACAAACAATAAACTTTCGAATCTTATCATTGTACCTTCTCTGCGTGTTCCACTTAGAAACCTACGTTGTTGTGTACCTTCTCATTGCACAATTTTATATAAAAAAATCTTGGTTTTAAACTTTTTGATTGCTTTGTAGCATGAAGATAGGAATAAAATCTTGTGACCGGCCCTTTTGGCCTTATCTGAAACCCTTGGCAATCACATCTCACAAACATTTTAGTAATTGACTATGTCTTTCTGAGTTTAATAAGTTCTACTGGCGAGTACTGGTAGGAAAAGTTTAAAATATTTTAAATGCTGTGTTTTAAGAGACATTAGTCATAGGAAGATAAACGTTGTCGTCTTTTTGGCATACTTGTCATATAGAGGTGGGGAATATATCTTTAAGAAGCTTGTATAGATACTGATTATGTCCTCCTTCTGATACCTCTCGTGAAAGCTTCAGTTGATTACATGCGGTAAAACTCAAATTTTCAGCCCAAATAGTTTACACTTCGTCAAAACCAGATGCCAACATAATATGGTCCCATCTTGTCATATATTGAATGCAGAATCCGGGGCAGCTTAAGGTATATTCAGGAGGGATTTTATGGAAGAAACAAGGAGGTGGTAAGGCAATCGAAGTTGATAAAGCCGACATCATGGGGGTGACATGGATGAAGGTCCCTAGGACAAATCAACTAGGTGTTCGGATCAAAGATGGGTTATACTATAAGTTCACTGGGTTCCGAGACCAGGTTACTACCCTCTCTCTCCCTCTCTCTCACATGTACAAAAGTTGAACCAGCATCAATATATTCTCTATCCATTTTTTTACTTTTTTTTACCGATTAAAAAAAACAATCTGGCCAGTTAGTTGCCTGTTCAGTACATTTGCTGCATTTTATGGCTGTTTTAAACAACAAATCTCTAAATCATGCATAGGAAAGAGAAGCATGATTGTGGTATAACACCGGAAGAGAAGCAACTTTCTGTCAGTGGTCTTAATTGGGGAGAAGTTGATTTAAATGGTCAGTTACATTCTTTTCCATTCAAGTTGATCGTCTCTCACTGATTTGAAGCTTTCCAATGATTGCTTGTAATTTTTCTTAATGTGTATATTGAGAATTAAAAGCAGTTATCTGATTAATTAAAAGCATGTTGATTATCTTCTATATATGATTTCTTATGTCATTATGCTACTAGTCTGCCTTGATAATTTTTGGTCTTCTCTGCTGCTATTTGCAGGTAATATGCTGACATTTTTGGTAGGTTCAAAGCAAGCATTTGAGGTATCTCTCGCAGATGTCTCGCAAACTCAGCTTCAAGGGAAAAATGATGTACTCTTAGAGTTCCATGTGGATGAGACAACCGGAGCTAATGAGGTTTGTGGGGTATATTTGATGCTTTTATTTATTGCTTGAGTTCAGCATTCGCACCAATTGGATGCTCACGAACACATTGCTACCCATTCAAACTTAGTCTTTACTTTAAAAAAAGAAGAAAAAAGATTTTTGTAGCAAAAGGTTATTCTAGATAGCATCAAGTGCTTTAGATTTCAGATTAATTCATTTGTTTCTGAGCAATTCTATGTTGTTGTGACAGAAAGATTCATTGATGGAGATAAGTTTTCATATACCTAATTCTAACACCCAATTTGTTGGTGATGAGAATCATCCTCCTGCTCAGGTGTGTTTCTTCTTTTCTGCAGTAAAATTGTGTGGTTCACTTAGGATTGTTAACTGAGGTTTTGTCCATCAACTATGTTTTAGGTTTTCTGTGACAAAATCATGTCAATGGCAGATGTTGGTGCTGGAGGAGAAGAAGCTGTGGTTACCTTTGAGGGCATTGCAATCCTCACGCCAAGGTAGGTGTTTTGACACGCCTTTCAATATCATTGCCTTGCCTCATATATGGCTAATTTTCAGGGGTCGTTACAATGTTGAACTTCATCTTTTGTTCTTACGGCTTCAAGGACAGGCTAATGATTTCAAGATTCAATACAGCAGTGTTGTTCGTCTGTTTTTACTTCCTAAGGTTTATTTTGTGGAAACACTACTTATGTGAATGTTCAATTTACATTATTTTCCCTTTTTGCAAAGACTTAAAAAGGTGTTATAGAGTGAGTACTGAATTCATATCCTGCTTTTATTACTGCATTTGGCATTGATTACTTTCTCTTATCATTAGTTTTATCCATCAAAATGTATATGGGCATGTTCTGTGTTAATGCAGTTTAACCAGCCACATACCTTCGTTGTTGTTACTCTTGATCCACCAATCCGTAAAGGGCAAACTTTGTACCCACATATTGTGTTGCAGGTATTTTGACGGTTCATTGCATCACTATTGGTTTGTTATTATTGTTGTGCTCTCATGCACTTATTTGCTTGTCTTCATCTTTGCTCAGTTTGAAACTGACTATGTAGTTGATAGCACCCTGTCAATAAGTGAAGATCTTTTGAACACCAAATACAAAGACAAGTTAGAACCATCATATAAGGTAATCTATGTCTATTTTTTTCCTTTTTTATCTTTTCTTATTATCAGCTCTTTAGGTTTTTTTTTTTCTTTCCTTTTCTTTTTGTAATGTTTTGTATTTGGCCCAGACAAAGTGTAGTTGTATATTTAGCATTTTTTTCATCAGAAAGTCAACAATCCTTTTAAGAAAAAGCTATAAGGGTGCAACCTAAATTCACATGGATTATGCAGGAGATGCACCTAAAGGCTAAAACAGCATAAGGAAAAAGTGCAAGAAATCATGAAAACTAGAAACAAGGAAGCATAAAAGTGGTGCAAATGATTTTTTGGGACCTGGGGTTGTTGAATTCACACGAGCTTCTCTGATGGTTTAATTTAAACAAACAGGGACTTATTCATGAAGTGTTCACCACAGTATTGCGTGGCTTGTCCGGTGCCAAAGTTACTAAACCAGGAAAATTCCGTAGCTGTCAAGATGGTTATGCAGTGAAGTCATCATTGAAGGCTGAAGATGGAGTCTTGTATCCCCTTGAAAAGAGTTTCTTCTTTCTTCCCAAACCTCCTACACTCATTCTTCATGAAGAGGTTCATATCTTTTAACTTATTATTTATTATAATTGATCTAATCTTGTGATGTGCATCACTTGGGGATTGACCTTTTCGTATTTCTAATGATAGATTGAGTATGTTGAATTTGAGAGGCATGCTGCTGGCGGCTCAAATATGCATTACTTCGATCTTCTTATAAGGCTGAGAACTGAGCAAGAGCATCTATTTCGGAACATCCAGAGGAATGAATACCATAATCTTTTTGATTTCATCAGGTCTTTTTTAATTCTCGTCTCATTTCATGGATAAAATCATAATGGTATCTTCAATTTTTCAACTTTTGGTTATTCATACAGTGGGAAGGGATTGAAAATTATGAACCTGGGAGATATTCAAACCACCGATGGCATGGCACGTGTTCTTCAGGATGAAGAAGATGATGCTGTTGACCCACATCTTGAGCGCATTAAGAATCAAGCTGGTGGAGATGAGAGTGATGAAGAGGTAGATCTTCGGTTTTTCTATTTTCTAATTTTTTTTAATTAAGGGAGAGAAGGGGGGGGGGGATCTGTCATAAACCTGCAGGCAAATTTAATAGGGCTGGGACTTTTTTTTTTTTTTTGATAAGTAAATAAGGTATATTACTCCAAGAATAGGCCTAGCCCAGTATATACAAAAAACAACCCTGACTAGGAGGGTGTAAGGGAAACAAGAAACTCATGATGGGCCATGTCATTGAAATCAACAGCATAGGACCAAGTATGTAAAGTGGTATAAAATAAAGCTATAAGTTCCTCTAGCAATCTCTCCTTGTCCTCAAACCTCCACGCATTACGTTCCTGCCATAGACACCACATGATACACATAGGAATCATTTTCCAGACTGCTGAAATCTGATGTACCCCTCCAATACTTGGCCAACTAGCCAAGGCTGCCACCACAGTCTCTGGCATAACCCAACCCAACTCTACTCTACCCAGCACCCCATCCCATAAAGCCCGTGCTATGTCACAGTGTAACAAGAGATGATCCACCGACTCGCCCCCTCCCCTACAACACCAATCTGCCATAAAGAGGGCTGGGACTTTTTCTGGTATATATTTTCCCCATAATGAATCCTTTTTTTAGTTATATATATCCTCTCTCTCTCTCTCTCCATGTGCGCCTGTGTCCACATGTGTTCTACTTGTCTGGTATGTCTCTGGGATATCTGTGCCGTTGTCTTTGTGCATTCATCAACTTTTGCTCATACTTGTTCCAGTATTGTGTTTGTGTGTTTCTTCTTGCGTTCTTATCTCCTGTTTCTGTGCTCTTGCATCTTGTTGGGCTTGTCTGCTTGTGTTCCTACCTCTTGCTTGTCCTCTTGTATTTTGGTACGCTTTTTTTTTTTTTCATGAAAGAAGACAAAGCCCCAATTTGCTTGTGCACGTCCCTTGGTCCACTTTTTCGTAAGTGTTCGAACATGGTGACTTCTTGTAGGATGAAGATTTTGTTGCTGACAAAGATGATGGAGGTTCTCCAACTGATGATTCAGGAGGGGAGGAATCTGATGCTAGTGAAAGTGGAGATGAGAAAGAGGTAAACCATTTGTATTTATATTTTAATTGCAAGTGTTTTAAGGGGATTATCATTAGGTTTTCTTTGGTTACTCTTTTGTTGGTAAGTATTTTCTTTTCTTTCTTTGTTTACTCACATCAAATGAGTGCCAAATTTCAGAAGCCTGCAAAAAAGGAAATCAGAAAAGAGACTTCATCTTCCAAAGCAGCTTCTTCTAAGAAAAAATCTAGAGATGGAGATGAAGATGGTTCAAAAAAGAAGAAACAGAAAAAGAAAAAGGATCCGAATGCACCAAAGAGGGCAATGACAGGTTTCATGTTCTTCTCACAAATGGAAAGAGAGGTGAGTTGGGTTTGATAGCATTAAGCAAGTTCAAGGAATAATATAATTAGTTGGTGTGCACAGTTCAGTCATGCAGGCTTGGCGAGAAGAAATTCCCAGTGAGGCAGTTTTTGAATTTGCATTTTAATATTAGAGCAAATATGCCTTCATGCAGGACCTTCATTGATATTTCTTGTTACCCAAAAACAGCCAGTTATACATAGCTAACCTGGGAATCTATATGATCATAATATGAGAAAATAGAAAAATTTAGAGTGTTTTTTTTTTTTCTCTTTCTAATAAGGCAGTCTACATACCGATTAAAAAAAAAAAAAAAAGGCAGTCTACAAGTGTCCTTAATATATTTTCTACTTGTAGTTATTGTCGTGCATTGCACTTGGTTAGATTGCTAACCTTGATCATTCTGACCACAGAATGTAAAGAAGAGTAACCCTGGAATTCAGTTTACGGAGGTGGGGAGAGTGCTTGGAGATAAGTGGAAAAAGATGACTGGTATGTATGATTTGACTAATTCAATTGTGTCTTGCCCCTCATTATCTCTATATGATTTGCCAATTACAGCTTGTAATTATTTGGTGTGTTACTACTCGCTTCAAACTAATTTTGCATTTATATGTGCAGCGGAGGAGAAAGAACCATATGAAGCAAAGGCTCTTCAAGACAAAAAGCGATACCAGGTGGAAATCAGTGGCTACAAGAACCCGCAATTGGTGGATATAGATTCTGGGAATGAGTCTGATGGCGCATAGATTAGATAGTGAATTCTAATCGCAAGTTTTGTCCGAGTGTTGTATCAATCGGCTCATTTATAAGATTAGTACTGTATACTTTTTTGCGTCCCTGACCATCTATGCCAATATATTGTCAGAAGTTTCTCCCTCGTTTCCTTGATTGGCTAAATGGAGTATTGAATTCCACTTCCAGTTGAGTGCCTGGAGAACAATTAGACTTTTGGATAGTGAGATGAGATGAGATGGTTTTAGCTGAGTTGAATAAAATATTATTAGAATATTATTTTTTAATATTATTATTGTTTTGAGATTTGAAAAAGTTGAATTGTTTATTATATTTTGTATGAAAATTTAAGAAAATTGTTGTAATGAGGAGATAAGGTAAGGTAAGATAGTTTCTGTATCCAAACGAGCCCTTAAGTTCTATAAGTTGCTTATGCGGCTTCATAGAAGTCGGAAGTCAGGCTGGAAGAAAGGAAAGCACTACATTCTTTTTAGAGGAATTGTCATCCTATCCTTGGTAAAACAGTCAGGGACATTGCGTTTTATTTTCCGATGATTGACATTGAATATATCAGTTAGATTGGTCACAAAGAAGATGGCTTGAAGAAAATAAAGCACGAGATTTCTTTTTGGGTAAAATTTCACATTCCAAAAGCAAAGCAAATTCCCTTGCAATTCACACTTTTGACCAAATTCTGCAAAAACTCTTCCTTACCACAGTTACAAATCAGTTCTCTGATTACTTCTCTTGCAATTCACTCTTTATTCCTCCCTGTTATTTCAGACCTCAAAAAAGAAAAAAAAAAAAGAAACACCATCAAAATCCTAAGTTCAAATAGGTATGCCAGTATAAACTTTCCAATATAATCAAGGTCATTGGCACTTCTATTATTCATAAAAGAAGAAAAGGAAGTCACAAAAAGATTACACAAAAGTAAATTTACAAATTAATATGGCTTGATATGGTGCGTCAAATTGTAAAGTTATTTTTGTTATAAAGTAAATCTAACAGATTCCGTGAAACCACTTCAATTTGTGGGTTGTGTCTATAGCAGTTCTTGAAAAGAAAAAGGAACTGTTGTCAGACAACATGGTCCAAGCAAATATTTAGTGCAGATCTTTTAGCAAACATATATGCAACATATACGCAGACTGAAAGACACAGATCATCCGAATTTTGCTATATTATCCTAAAAGAATATCGGACAGAGGTATGCACCATGCATGGTCTTTTTTCTTATCTCGTGGATGCACCGCACCATGCATGGTCAAAACTAGGGAAGCTTAAACAAGAAATGCTTAAATGTATGGAAAATCTAAAGCCTGACGGGCAAGATCTCAGCTCCTTCTCAGGCTATAGATTTCTCTTGTGCCTAAAGAACCACCACTGAACATAAAGAACAAGAGCATATGAATGTGGAATCAACCTTTTAATTCATAATTACAAATATGCCCTGATATTTATATTCTTAGTTGTGTCCATCACTGACACTTGACAATCAGAACCCTCAAAGAAATTAGAAATATATGCCAAAAGTACTTTAAAGAATACATCACAAGGCAAATGCAACAATTTAAAGTAACCAATATAAAAAGGCAATAACTATGCTCGCATCCTGGCACAAACATTGACAACTTATGGGCTTTCTGGCAAATAAGAGAACTTTTGAGGAAGCTTCTGCCAAAACAGGAATTCTCACCTTAACTTTTCATGGTTTAACAAAGCATCCAATTAGAGCACATAAAACATCCTATATCACCCAGAAATCATTTCCAACAGATTTCTTTTGTTTTATTTTTCAATCCTACAATCACTAAGTATCATGATTTCTCTAGCTGATGTTTATCATGTTGTGGAAGCCACAGTCCCATTATATGTTGTAATGATAATAGCCTACATCTCAGTGAAATGGTGGAAGCTTTTCACGCCAGATCAATGTGCAGGCATAAACAAGTTTGTGGCAAAATACTCGATTCCACTATTATCGTTCCAAGTGATCTCTACCAACAACCCCTACAAAATGAACCTCAAACTCATACTCGCAGACTTACTGCAGAAACTACTTGCCTTTCTGGTATTGACAGCAGTTACTAAAGTCAGCTCCCAAGGAGATCACTTGAATTGGATCATTACTGGTATCTCTTTGTCAACACTTCCCAACACTTTGATCCTAGGACTTCCACTGTTGACAGCCATGTATGGGGATGAAGCAGCTGTGCTCCTTTCCCAGATAATTGTCTTACAAAGCCTAATCTGGTACAATCTATTGTTGTTTTTATTTGAGCTCAGTGCCACACAGGGAGCAGCCCCTGTAACACCAGAATTAGAAGCCCCAGGTAAGAATTCAGAGTTTGCATATGCAAAGCATAGCGATTCAAAGCCTCACTTACATAGGGCATATAATAGCTTTGACAGCATGAAACCCTCTTTCCTGAATTCCAATTTTGAACTTCATAAACAGAATAGCTAAACTGTGTTGCATAGTCAACTCTATAGAAAACTAAGATAAATCACATTGGCCCGCTTTGAATTCATGGTTTTTCTAATTCCTCTCACCAGTATAACTCTCCACTTCAATTGCATGTGATCAGTTAAATCTTCCAGAAGGGTTTTATGTTAAGTACTCTTAACATCAACAAATGTATGTCATGGTACTACAATAAAGTAGCCTCTTAGTCATTCATTGTCATGATATTGCCCATGCATCAGGTTTATCTTGTACAGAATACAAATGAAATTTAATACATAACACAATGATGCTATTAAAGTAGCGACAGAAATCCCCCAGCAAGCACAAACAAAAGAAGAAGAGGAAGCGAGAATCAGGACTGCAAGGAAAACCAAAACCATGCTCATTCTGTTGACAGTGGGGAAGAACTTTATAAGAAACCCCAATACACATGCAACTTCAATTGGTCTAATTTGGGCAAGCATACATTACAAGTAAGCCTGCAGGGCCTTACAAAAAACATAATTCACATCATAGATTCCACTCGAAACAGATTGTTGACAATATCATTGATCTCAGGAAGAGCAATTTGGTTGACAATTTTGCAGGTGGGGAATCACAATGCCAGAAATTCTCAAACAATCAATAATCATAATTTCAAATGGGGGAATTGGAATGGCAATGTTCAGCTTAGGTATGAGTAAACATATACGAATTCTGTACCATAGAAATTTTAATAAGGTCGACCTTTGAAAGAATCTTTTTAACTTCTTCAATTGGATCACTTCACAGGTCTTTTCATGGCTTCACGTGTTAGCATAATAGCATGTGGAACACGAATGGCAGTGGTAGCCATGGGAATGAAGTTCTTAATGGGGCCTGCCTTAATGGCTGTGTCTTCAACTGCCGTTGGACTAAGGGGCAAAGTCTTTAGAGAGGCTATTGTGCAGGTGCTTAATTTGTTTTTGTTTTTGTTTTCTAGACAACCTTTTATGGGACACCATGGCCCCAGTCTTTACGGGATCAAGTGCCCTATAATCCACAATATAATTTGTTTACTCTAGAGTACAATCAGCCAAGAAGATTATATAATCTGTCTGTGCTGCAGGCGGCACTTCCTCAAGGAATTGTTCCATTTGTTTTTGCAAAAGAGTATGACATAAATCCGGACATAGTAAGCACCGGGTAATGACAAATGCTTCAGTGCACCTCAAATTTCAGTTCTGAGTTCTGCTGCAAATCATGGGTCAGCTTAAGAATCTGAGATATCTTCTTGTTCTTGTTACAGGGTAATTTTTGGCATTCTCATTTCCATGCCAATAGCTTTAGGCTACTACTTCCTGCTAGCATTGTGAAAAATGCTATTTGAACGATGCGATACAATCTCTGCGGCATAGTTCTAAACCAGGAAAAGAGGAGATGTGGACTGCACCCATGTTGGCCAATTTTCTCAAGTTTCTTTTGACATGTGATGCGTTTGAGTTTCTCCCTCGAACACACAAAATGTAGTTGGTTTGAATATTAGCATTTGAGAATATCAATTTTATGAAGAAAGAAAAACTTTATCTCATCTGGAAATATATATATTTATATATATATATATATATATTTTTGTTACCTCAAAAATACACCTTCACACATGAATTACCTCCAGATCAGCTGCAGCATATACACTGACCTGGAATTCTTAAAAAATGCCAAAGACAATTGCCCACACGACCAAAAAAGGAAGAAATCGTTATCTAATAAGACCCTGGTCGGTAACACAGGTCATCAATGCTGTCCAAACTTCTATTGGTTCGACACTTGTTATGTCACTTTCATCTTATTGAATGCCAAGTGTCAACAAAGTTCTTGCATTCTCGCTTCCTTCGGCTGATATCTCGCTTTGAAGCTGTCTAGCTCCTTATTACATGAAAAAATTTGTAAGATTTAAGCCACAGAAATTTTATAAAATTCACGAATTTTCCTGAATATCTTTTTTTTTTATTATTATTTAAAAAAGAAGAAAAGAAAATCGTTAAATTACGTTTTAATTATCTTTAAACAATTTCCCCTTGACACTCGCGTCATTACCTCAGCGAAGCCTCGAAATCAGAAAAAATCGGTTAAGACATCCCCGAAAGAGCATTTTACCCAGATCCAACGGCCCCTGTTAAGTCTCTCCTGAAAATGAAATCTAAGCTGGAAATAGGGTTTCTCACTCTGTATATATCAGTCCCCAAACAACCACCGTTCAGAGTGCGAGAGCTATCCCTTCTATATCCTCCTTACCCTTCGTCGAGTTTCGGATCTCCATTTTTCGCACAACGATGGGCAAGGGTCCTGGCCTCTACTCTGATATCGGAAAGAAAGCCCGAGGTTATTTCTCTGCATTTATTAAGGTTTTTGTTAAGACTTTGTTGTTTATTTTGGTGTTTAATTTTGTTTTGTATTTTTTTTGGGTTTCAGATCTTCTCTACAAGGATTACCAGAGCGACCACAAATTCACCATAACTACCTATTCGCCCACCGGAGTTGTAAGTCGTTATTTGCTTCAGAAGATCTGTAATTAAGAAGTTGGGTTATACAACTTCATATTGTTGAATGTACGACTTGGCATGTGATTATATACTTACTACGATTACTAGAAGGCTCGGGACGAAGATATACGCTTTATATTCTGCTGGTGATGAATTTATAGCGGCATATTGAGGTTTTCTTTACAGCTGTTTTTTTAAAGTGGGTTTTTAGGAGAAATTTATATAAACTTACATTACCTTTTTGCAACTATGATCAACATTTGTATTTTTTCTCTCTAACAAATTGTTATCTCTATATTTGTTTATTTCAATCACGGGAACAGAGATATGTATATGGTTAATACGAGATTCTGAGCAAACAGCTTGTATCATTTTCTAGTCCCTAACTTGTAATTAGGTGTTTGCTTTTGTAGACTTCTTGTGTACTTAGGCTGTCTACTTGATTCGATAAACTCTTATTCTTACTTATCAAAAAAGAAAAAGAGATTCAGAGCTGTTTCTTATTCCCACATTAATGGGTATGAAACTCGGTTATATGAGCTTGATCCTCCCAACCTGGTCAATGATGATAACTTGTCATCTATTTTTAAGCTATTTATCTCAATAATAAAAATAATAATTCCTTATGACGTGTTGATGCTGACCTGTATTTTCTACTTCAGGCTATCACTTCATCAGGAACAAAGAAAGGAGATCTTTTTTTGGCTGATGTCAACACTCAATTGAAGAACAAAAACATCACAACTGACATCAAAGTGGATACAAACTCCAATGTAAGCTCAAGATTCTTATTCGGTGGTATTTTCTTTATTATCTCCCATATTTCATGTTGGGATTTCCCCTGCCTTGTGGCTGGACCCATATTGACATCAGAAAGCTAATGCTGAATCTGTACCATTCGACCTTGGTTTTTGAAAGTCACATGTTAGTCCTCCCCATGTATCTGAAGTATATATTGCTATTGATAGCTCATTCAAAAGAACATGTAGTTGGATAAGAGCAACTGGTTTTTATGTTGACTATGCCCTGCATAGGAAGGTTTAAAGTCTAACTTCCATCTATGGCTTTGGAGAAATGAAAAATGGCCAAACAATCCTCCCCCTACACTTGTGCTTAGCATGCTGTAAAGTTTGCAGTTATTGTGGTTGAAATCATCATTGCAATTGATCAGTTTAATAACCAAAGTATTTTGTTTTACCTATGCGAATAACCTATACGATTGCAAGGTTTTTAATGATTGAATGAAAAACCCCATTTTCAAAAGAAATTTATTTACCCTTCTTCAATGTGTTTATTTTGTCACTAAAAGTTTATATTATGATCAGCTTCTTACAACCATAACAATTGATGAACCCGCTCCTGGTCTCAAGACAATCGTTAGCTTCAGAGTTCCTGATCAAAGGTCTGGCAAGGTGAGGAATGTAATATCCAGTTTTTGTATGATGGGATCTTATCTAGTATCTACCAACCAAAAAAGGAATTTGTATTTAACCGCTGCAGACTTCTCAAATGTTAAATTTCTCAAATGTTAAATTTTTGTCTGAGATACTTTATCATCATGGACACAGGCACTAATATTGTTATTTGAATCATTTTTTATTGCGGAACAGGTGGAACTCCAGTACTTGCATGACTATGCAGGGATAAGCACCAGTGTTGGGTTGACTGCAAATCCTATTGTTAACTTCTCAAGTGTTATAGGAACTAATCTTGTTGCACTGGGCACAGATCTCTCATTTGATAGCAAGACTGGGAATTTCACAAAATGCAATGCCGGATTGAGCTTCTCCAATGCGGACTTAATTGCTTCGTTGACCCTGTGAGTAATTCTTTGAATGGTGTGTGAAAAAAAAGAAGCGTATGACTTTTTTTCCTGATTTAACTTGTGTTATAGATGTTTACATGTATCTTGTGCTCAACATTTTCATCATCACTATCGTGATCATTATCATTATTATTAGCACCTTTACTTATGAAAAAGGCATTATTATCAGCAGTAATTCTTTTAGTAGTGAGAAAAAAGAACAATTTGAACTTTCCCCCCTTTTTAACTTGTGTAATATATGTTTGCATATACTTCTTGTGCTCAACATAATCAGCACTATCATTATATCAGCATGAATGAAACTCTTTTTCAGGGTAGATCTGACATGTTTATAAATTTTTATTTTTTTATCATATATTTTTTTGTGGGCATTGGGAGAGGATGGTTCCTGTGGTTGCACTATATGATGAGCATGTATTGATTATACAGGAATGACAAAGGTGATTCCCTGAGTGCCTCCTATTATCATTCAGTGAACCTCCTAACCAACACAGCTGTTGGTGGTGAGGTTACCCATAGCTTTTCAACCAATGAGAATACCATCACTGTTGGTACCCAGCATGCATTAGACCCATTGACCACAGTGAAGGCGCGGGTGAACAATCTTGGCAAGGCTAGTGCTCTTATTCAGCATGAGTGGCGTCCTAAGTCGCTTTTCACCATTTCTGGAGAGGTAGACACCAGGGCCATTGAGAAGAGTGCCAAGGTTGGACTAGCTTTGGCTCTTAAGCCATGAGTGTACTCTGCTCTTTTATGGTGTGGAGCTTTCAGGTAGGTTTGAGGAACTTAGTTTAGTTCTCTTTTTGGACATCTAATTTCTGTTTCCGTGGCTTTGAATTGTAAAATAAATATTAGATGGTGTCACAAACCAATGTTACAATTTCCTTGAGTTTTTACAATTTCACCGCCTCCTCGTCCAAACGGGGATGAATAGTTGTTATCAAAGAGGTGTGACTTCTGAGATTTTGTTCCATCCTTTTTATGGTGATTTTTCAGCAATTCTCTTTTTTCCTTAATGGTGTTTCTGGTTGTTTTTTCATGTCTTGGTGGTATGTGTATATATATATATATATTTTCAAGGATGAGGCCCTTCTTGCATTCAGTCTCTTTCTTGTTTTTTTTTTTTGTTTTTGGTGGAGATGCCGTTATCCATTACCTACTGCGATTCTGAAAATAACATTATGGTGTTATCTGGGTACCTTGCAAGAGTTGAATTCCAACGTCTGAGTGAGCTCAGTCTTGTGCCCAAATTAGTTGTTGTTTAATGGGATAAGGCACTGGGCCATCCAGAGTTACTGTTGAGATCTCAATCCTTCTTTTCCTAGCATTATAAGGTACGCATAGGTAGGGCCTGGCTCTTGTAATGGTGGTTTTGGTTTCTAGTGGAAAATTTTCTGATGAGGGGGCAAGAGAGAATTTATTCGATAGAAGATTTGGCATGATTTAGTTTTTTGATTGACCTATTATGGTTTCATACTCAAAAGTCTTGTGCAGATGTTTCTCTGCTTTCGAAACTGCGGTTGGATCCATCAAGTTTTGTGATTTGCCAAAAACTTTTGTATGTAATGGAGAAGTTACCTTGGGGGTGGATATTAGGGTTGGTACTGCAGAATCAAGTCCGAGATGATTTTTTTTTTTGTGGGGGGGGGGGGAATAGGTTGGTTCTGTCATTATGCTGTGTTCTCACGCGGTTAGTAGAGCTCCCAACGCCTTAGGAATTGGATCCTTATTTTATGCAAATTCGTCTGGGACCAGAATCTTTTCCTAGTCAGTGACCCAACTAGTTTCTGGTCTTAGAGGCAGGGTGTCTTTCTATGTTTCTTTATATGGTCCCCCAGAGATAGGTGAGGAGCACTTCTAGGTGGGATTTTTATTTACAGCCGTTGTTTAGTGTTCCGTTTCCTGTCTACTTTTAAGGTCGCTCATCATGTAAATTTCTTGCTGTAGCGGGACATAATCTTCTAATATACATCGAAATAGCAGTTACGAGATGGTAGAAGTTCAAATTACAAGTTTACAACTTTTTATATGTGCGTCACGCACAAGAAGAAAAATGCTCAAAACCAACTACGAGTGAGCAGTCCTGGGAAGAGCACACTTACAAAAGTTACACCACATAACCTTCATCAGAACCCCCGGCGCATCATTTAATTGAGACTTGATTGTTCCTAATGAGAGGATGCCTGAAGCAGCCCATCTCGAATCTGCGAGGCGACATCATGAACCAGACCTGGTCCATGTGGAATGAACACCGCTGAGGATTTAGAGCTAGCTCCAATTTCCTTCATGGTGTCAAAGTACTGCGTGATAAGCACCATGTCCAGCACATCCTTAGCAGTGGTCCCCGGCACATTGACCGAGAAGCCGAGCACGCTGTCTCTCAGACCATCCACAATTGCCTGGCGCTGCCGGGCAATTCCCACTCCCGAGAGATATTTGGCTTCTGCCTCGCCCTCTGCTCGCTTGATCTGCACAATTTTCTCTGCTTCTCCTTTGTCGCTATTTGCTACCCTCAACCTTGCAGCTGTAAACGTTCAAACAAACACCAAAAAGGCCTATCATAAGGACTTCCCTTCGGTTTTTTGGGTTTTGGTTAGGAGGCTAAACTGCCTTCCGATACGATTCAAAATGGCAAATAAGACAGCATCTCCCTTCATTTTTAGCCGAGTTACCCGTATGATTTTATTAGTTGATGATGTAAAAGACTCCCTTGGGGATTCTATTTTATTATTCCTTTCAATTAAGCTTTTCCCCGATCAAAAAAGAAAACAAAGAAGGAAAAAAAACCAAAGATAATAGATATATACCGGCATTAATTTCATTCATGGATCGCTTCACGCGCTCATCCGGTTCTATGTCAACAATGAGTGTCTGGACAATCTGATACCCATACGCAGACATAGCCTGTGAATCATTTCAAAGCAAATATTTGTTAACTAAGTTGATATATGAATCTCAAATAATAATATCACTCCTCCGACTGAATTCTGACCTTTTCAAGCTCATCTTCAACTGCTTTTGCAATATCATTTTTTTGCTCAAAGACATCATCTAAGTTTAGCTTTGGAACGCTTGCTCTGATTACTAAACAATCGAATACAGTAATGGACATCAAAATACGTTAGCATCATGAAATATTTATCAGATTTTTTTTAGGAGAGTTTGGGATCATACCATCAAATACATAGGCTTGGAGTTGGTTTTTTGGATTGCTAAGTTTGTAGAAAGCATCACTTGCTTTATCAGCCATAACACGGTATTGAATGGATGCAACGACTGTAACGAACACATTGTCCTGAATCAAAAACATTAGAAAAGGTCATTGATCATATATCTTATCCAGTTAAAAGGTAAATATGATCCTTGAATTTAATTTAAGATATTCTTCATAAGGAGCTTATCATTCTTTCTTATACTTTAATGTAGAGGTTTTTTTCTTCTCTCTCTCTCTCTCTCTCTCTCTCTCTTTTTCCCTTTTTGCTTTAACAAGAATCTCTGACATCGAATGTCTGTGTTATCCAATGAGCATAACAAAGTATGAACCTATGATCGAGTGAAACTTTAATCAAGGTTTCAAAGGTCAGTGATATATGTTGACCAAGTCACAACCATTTAGATGTAACTGGTCTTTTAAGCTTGTCCCTCATTTTTCTTTTTCTTTTTTCCCCCTTAATGAAATGGGGCTTTCCCATTTGTCACATACCGGTAAAACAGGACATAAGCAGTATTTATTTTGTGGTGAGAAGAAAGAAATTGCTCTGAAGGAAGCAAACCTTTGTCTTTGTCTCACATCGTACATCCAACTGCTGCAACCGAAGTGTGATGCGGCCAGATAGGCGACTACCTAAAATCCAAGGGACACAATGGCATCCTGGTTCGAGTACATCATTATACTTTCCAAATCTTTCCTTGACGGCAACTGTGGATTGGTTGACTTGTACACAGCATAATAGATTACCCATGATTGTTTAGCTTATATATGTTCCTTGCTGAAAAGAATCCAAGAAAATGGTGAAAAATCCCCCATGACTGACAGTTAGAAAGACCGAGGAAATTGAAAGGAATTCATATTCCTGCACTATAGGACATCTTGCATGGTTCACTGCATCCTTTTGATTGAAATTTAGAGCCAGTTAAGAACTTTGCCTTTTCTGCCCTCTAAATGGTCATTAAAGCTCAACAGAGTCAACCAATGAGTAAGCATCTCTTTAATTTTCCCACAATCGGATGCAAATCATAAACAGAGGAGGGCAATCTTTATGTGAAATTGTTTATGAAAAGTCCAATTTATAGGCAAATTATCAATATATCGATCTCATATAAAAGATAGAACGCGAAACTTGCACACTATATGCAGCTTTTAGAACTTTTAAGTGTCCGGCGATTGTTATGTGGAATTAAGAAGGCGAGATATATAGACAGATTAAATATATTTTTGTGTCTTCCATTCATATTCGGCATTGAAGCACAATATTCTAAGAACATATATAGATAGTTATGTAAACAACAGTGATCGGACGATGAAAAGCTGCAATGAAGTCTCTGTTAATCTTGGTAGATACTTATAAAGCTGGACTGTGTCATAAATTAAGTATATGCGGAATTTACCAAATTGAAGTAATATTTCTAAATCTGAGGCAGGATTTTGTGGAACTCATCAGGTTAGAGGTTAGAAATGGAAGATAGTAAAGAAACAAGATGGAAAACAAAGATCATCGCTACGAGTAAGGTAGATGTCTCAGGATTACCAGAGAAACTAAGATCACTGTCTGAATACTCAGAATTCGATTAATGGAAAAACATACCAAAAAGCTGCAAGATAGGCACCGAGATGGTGTATTGAAATGTACGGAGGGGAATAAAACTTTTGAGAACTGTGCAGAATTGCGGATAGACTTATAGAAAACCTGTCACCCTCGGTGCCGTCACAAAATCATAACCAAGAATTCTCGTTGCTTCCTATATACTTTCAGCCACCATATATGTCCTTATCAATCTACCCAAGTTGGAAGACACGAATACAGGAAGGAAGGAAGGAAGGAAAGAAAACCTAACAAAGTTGAAGGCTCTTGCTAGGAAACTTCATTCTTGAGGGGCCCCAGGCATGAGTCCCACGATTACGTTAATGCCCCAATAAATAGAAATGTCGAACGGACCTTTCGAAGGTGCTGCGCATTGCGCAATTGGATAAGATAAAGGGCATTCCACTGGTCCCATGGGCAAGAAGCGACCCAAAAGATAAGATAATAGACGAATAAACAATATTTAGTCGATAAGTATTATGGCGAAATTTTATAAAAATAAATATATAAATTAATATAAATCTTTATGATATGTTAAAAATATATTTTTTAATAAAATTAATTTTATAATTTAATAGACGATATCAAATTACCTTAATTTATAAATATACTTTATATTAAAATTAATTTTATAATTTAATAGACAACATCAAACCATGTCAATAACAAGATAAAAGACAGCGCACATTCTGATGGTATATTGTCATGTGCTTTCAAAGGTTTTTCCTAATTTCTTTTTCATTTTAATCCCTTGTTCATTCTAACACGTATCGAATATATTCAAATTATATTCGGCGTAAATCAAATGTAATTGGCCAATGAGAAATAGTCAGACAATGAACGGTCTTGGGAGTACTTGAATAATAGATATTGGTTTTTTTGTACAGATAGATAAGATCAGTCAGCCCTTTGTTTTTTGGGGGAGGCTTTTCCTATGAACTACACAACAAATTACGATCCTTCTGACTTGTGACAAACCTTTTTATTTATTTATTTAATATGTTATTATACTATTTCTGGTCTCTCAAGCGTTGCTGGAGTCGAGTACGTTTAGGGCCCTTTGACGAAAAAGAATGCAAGATTAGTTGTTAAAATTATACCAAGATTCAATAGATAACCCTCGTATAATTATTAATTAAAAAAAATCTGAAAAATAGTTTAAAATACAACTAACGTAATTACTTGGCGATAGGATAGTCTGGATAGGTACTTGATGAAATTATGAGAAAAACCATCTTGCCTTAATTTCCGTCTCATTCGCGTGCCGTTGAAGCCATGCTGCATCTCTTTCGCGATGATTTTGTCAATGTTTGGATAATTTCAATCCCGGTTCAAGTAATTGATTATTTTATGGTTTTCTTTGTACGAAGTGGTCCCTTGAAAATTAATTTCATGGCCCCCCAATCAAATTTTTATTTAGTTCGAAAAGTCGTTTCTGAAAAAAAAAAAATTAAAACCAAGTTTATGAGAAAGAATAAGGTTAGGTTTGATAATTAAGTTCAAACATAAAATTCTTATCTCATCTCATGATTCTCATCTAATCATTACAATTTTTTTAAATTTTCATACAAAATATAATAAAAAATTTTAACTTTTTCAAATCTCAAAATAATAATAATATTAAAATATAATATTTTAAACTTTCATCTAACAGTTCGAAGTTCCCACACTACTAAGGCTGACGATATCGTATATACAAATGCAAATGAAAAGAGAAAATTACAATCTTACATAAATACTCACTTTATATTCCCTGGTTCAAGCATAACGAGAGAGACATTCGGGGTGAAATTACACACACTATTACTAATCACTTTGCATTTGAATAATTACACAGATCCTATTGGGAACTAGATTATCCTTTGGCCATCAAGTTACTTTGAGACCATCACTTTCTCTGATATGTCATCAAAGAAGAGAGAGCCCAAAACAAAAAAGCAAAATAAAGATCTGCTCATGAGTAGCAGTTCAATATAAAACCTACATACCAAACACGCATCACGTACTCCATCAGAGCTTATATTGGTTTTTCCATAGAACTAGCCTGAAGGAGACCCTCTCGAATTTGTGTAGCAACGTCTCTCACTGCACCAGGTCCATGTGGAATGAAAACGGACGACGACTTCGAGGACGCCCCGATCTCCTTTATCGTGTCAAAGTATTGAGTCACTAGCACCATGTCCATGACATCTTTGGGAGTTGTTCCAGGCACATTGTCAGAGAAGGCAAGTACACTGTCCCTCAGGCCATCAACAATGGCCTGGCGCTGTCGAGCTATGCCAAGCCCTGACAAGTACTTCGACTCTGCTTCTCCTTCAGCTTTCTTGATCTGCAATATTTTCTCGGCTTCCGCCTTCTCATTTGCTGCCAACCTCAATCTAGCAGCTGCGTAACAAAAGTTAAATGCATAAAAAAGAGTTGCAGCTTGTACGCAATCCATAAGCATCTTATCATTAAGAAGCAAATTACAAGTTTTCATAATGAGCAAAATCATACTCCACATTAAGAAATTACTAGTTTTCAAAAAGAGCATAATCATAGTGCAATCTACTTCCCATAAAAAATTTATAAACACTACCTGCATTTATCTCGTTCATTGCTCTCTTCACTTGAACATCCGGCTCTATATCCACAATAAGGGTCTGGACTATTTCAAACCCATAAGTAGACATAGCCTGTAAAATACAAAAGAGAGTTTCCGAATTGTGAGTTCTGGATATACCTTATCTACAACAATTCACGCCCTCTTTTCTTAAGAGGAAAAGATTATGTTACCTTTTCCAGCTCCTCTTCCACAGCTTTTGCTATGTCATTCTTCTGCTCAAAGACAGCATCCAAGTTCAACTTCGGGACACTTGCCCTTATAACTGAAGAAATGAAGTACATTAGCTGCAAGAATAATCTCTTCCAACCATTTATGTTAACAATAATCTCTTCACATTGAACATAACTAGCTACGTAAAAATTTGATAGCACAAATTATGCATGATTGTTTGCAACCCAAAACCGTGCAGATTTTTTTTTTCTCCTTCATAACCGGAAGGACTAAAGCACCAAACATTGCTTTACATACCATCAAAAACATAGGATTGGATCTGTTCCCTGGTATTGGTGAGTCTATAGAAAGCATCAGATGCTTTTTCAGCAATGGCACGGTATTGAACAGATGCCACAACATTGACAAAGACGTTATCCTGAAAAGCCAATATTACGCTACCTTGGTCAACTGCTGGTAATAAAACAGACTAGGCTCTTTAAATTTAGGAGGTAGAAGAAATTAAGTAATATATCTCCTCTTTACTAGAAATAACGAAGTGTGATTAAAGATGAGAGAGAGAAATGTAAACAATGCAAACTGTAAAGAGATTTGACTTCAGTTCTAAGTTTGAACCACAAGTACTACTTCCATATGTTAAGATATCACACTCTCATATGGAAGATAAATTCAAAATTAATCAAAGATTATAAAAAAAAAAATACAGAAAATCTGAAGAGGATAAGCATGAGATTCAAACCACATCATTTCGGGAAAGTGAAAAGTAAAGAAGTTGAAAACCTTAGTTTTTGTCTCGCATCGTACGTCAAGTTGCTGAACACGCAATGAGAGGCTACCAGCAACCTGGTATCCAAGGCACCAAGGCAAGCAGTGACACCCTGGCTCAAGCACATCATCAAACTTTCCAAAATGTTCCCTGACAACTACATTTGACTGGTCCACTTGAATGCAACCGAATGCTTGACCCATACTTCGATCTGCAAATTTGGCCTAGAAAAGCAGTTATAATTCATACACCTAAAGAGCACTGATCCAATATCACATTGTTGAAAACAAAATTAAGAAAAATTTCATAAATTTCTACGGTGTCTTAATGCCTCATATGTTTTCACAACTTCTCTCAACTCATCTAATCATTACAACTTTTCCAAATTCCCACACAAAATAAAATAAAAAATTCAACTATTTCAAATCCCAAAACAAAAATAATATTAAAAAAATATAATCTAACAATATTTTATTTAACTTTTAATTTTAATCTCAACTCATATCATCTCATCTGTAAAAACAAATGAGGTATTAATCTAAAAATGCAACATTTTATATTTGGTACTCTTTACCGTCTTTAGCTACTCTGTCAGTATTTTATCCTCTATCTCATCTTTGAGCCTTAATTGATTATAGGAAAAAAGAAAATCAAGCAACCAGCACTTGAAAAGTAGGAAACCAGTAACCTAATTCAGATGTCTTTTCACTTTACAAAGTTTGATTATTTTCATTCCCTAGAAACAAAAACAAGACAAGTCGTTAAATCCAAAATTTTCTTTTCCCTTATTTGCCAGAATTTTCTCAGCAACCAAAAGAGTGTAAAACAGATAAGACGAGTTCAAAAATTCGTTTGCAAAAAAATAAATAACACTCAATTGATGAGTTAAGAGGCTCTACGGTCTCTTCCTCTGTTTTTTCAGCAACCGAACAGAGGGTAGATTTATGCTCACAAAAATGAACTGCCTTCATAGACCTATTTCCGCAAATTAAACCAAAAAACCATTATTCAAGCCCGAAGTCTTGGGCCCAAGAAAGCATAGGAAAGGTGTAAAAGAGAAAAAGAAATTCTAAGAAACAATAAACTAAACCCTTCAAAGCCAATCATAACAACGAGTATATATAGAATAATAACTTGTGATTCCAAAAGAAAAGGAACACAGAAGACTCCTGATCTGATCTTTTCGCTTTCTCTGCCTCTTGTTTCTCAACAATCAAACAGGAAACAACATGCAAGTGTACAATCAAAACCACAACCTCAAACAGAAAGCATATATATAAGAGTCTTGACACAAATTAAACGCGCTATTTGGTTGCTGAGATAGCTAACAACATGCTAGAATTGAAAGTGACTGCTAAGAATGTTCACCCTCATCGTTCGTATGATTTTCCAGCAACAAAACGAAAATTGAGAGACTTACGGCTATAACTTGAAGATCACCAAGAGAGAGAAAAAAGAGCTATGGTTTTCGATCCGTTTCGTATGGCCGAGAGAGAGCGCTTTGGTTTGGGTTTGGTTAGACAGTGACGAGAGAGGAGATCGTGAGAATAGTAATTGAATAAAATATTATTAAAATATTATTTTTATTTTAAAATTAAATTATTTATTATATTTTAATATAAAAAATTAAATAAATTATAATAATTAAGATGAGATGAGATAAGAGAATTATCAAATTGAAAAAGATCTACACAATCTTCTATTATTCACACAACCTTTATATATTATATATTTTTTTAATTTTAATTTTTGTTTTTATTAAATATTTAATATATAGATAATGAATAAAAGAATTGATTTAGTTTAAAAAGAATAATCTCAAAAAAAAATTTAAAAAAATATTAAAATTTTTAAAAAATATGGTGTATGAAAGTTGAAAACTAGAGAGGTTGTATAGCATTGATCAACAAACTGACCGTAGCTTTCTCGTTTCTCTCGCTTTCGCTTGCGATTCCAAATGTTTGGATTAGGGAAAAATCTTTGCATTAGCCACTGTACATGGGCGCACACACCACACCTGAGCTGGCTAACCGGGTTCACTAACAAGTGAACTGGTTCTCTCTCGGGACCAATGGCTTCGGGGGAGCCTGTAATTTCCTTAATTAGTGGGGGTTTCTGCAAATTTCATATAACTTTCGGATCTATGAGACGAGGGAGCTTTTGAAGAAACAAACGATACAAAGAAAGATAAAAAGAAACGCGTCTGATCTGAAGAAAGAATTTTTTTTCCCTTTCTAAAATCTCTCTAGACTGAGAGAATCGTTGTAGGTGAGAGATTAAGAGAGACAGATTTATCAATAAGCTCCATATCTTTCTGATAAATTCTTAATTCCTTCCCAGCATGAATCTCAACTCACCACCTCATTGCCTCTTCAGTTTCTTTTTATGCCTATGCGTCTATATTGGATATGTTGTATATTCATTATGTTAGAATTTTTGAAGCTTGTGCATTCCAACTGTATATTTTTTGTTCATATGTGATGATAATTATGATAATTTGTTCATATTAGATCTGAGGTTTAGATGCGGATTTCTTTGTAGTAGTTTTTAGATTATTTCAGTCTTTTATTTTTGTTTGGTTGGTGAGAAATTTGAGGAATATAGAGAGGAAATTAGTTACACATTGTGGCCCTAATAAAGAAATGCTAAAAGTCAACAACCAAGCCCCATCTCCCAACCCCACTCTCCTTCTCCACCGTACCAAAGACCAAAACCATTACTAGTGGAGTGTCCCTCTGTTTTAAGCCACCGAAAACAGAGCAAGTATTTTTTATTTTGCTTTGCACCTCCGCTGCTAATGACTCAAGTTGCCAGTGACTTGCCACCATGAGACGCTTCACTGCAGACTTGCATTTACCACCATTCCTGCAGCTCCTGATCTCCACCGTACCAGCCACTGAAAATTTATAGAGGTAGTGTTCTGTATTTCTCCACCGAAATAGAGAAACATACTCACATTGCCACCAGTTGATCCGGCTCTAGACCCACGACGGAGCAGTCGTGAATCACCAGTGTTACCAGAAGATGCCGACAGTACACCCTAGGCTCGTCGTTTCTCCTCACGGTAAACTCTCATCGATTGTGTTTCCCGGTTTCTCTACCTCTCACATCGAGGTACAAAAGAAGATGGGCGGGCGATGGGGAGGAAGGAGAGCTGGGCGGCGGCACTGTGCATACGGAGGAACATCACTCGGTGTCGCCGAACAGAGAGACGGCATCGTTGGTGGCAGTGGGCAGAGGAAGAATGCGACGCAGGCAAGGGATGAGTTTTTCCGCGCGGGACAAATTTGAATTGGGGAAAAAACAAACCTATAAAACTAGCAAGACGCACCTTTTGCATTTAAAAAAAAAATGGATTGCCACATAGGGTGTGCAAAATTGCACACCGCTACAGTGGTTGATGCCTATCAAAGCTCTTGGATTAGTGGATGTAATTTTCTGTCTTGAAAGTTGACCCCGCTTTGCAAAATCAATCTTTAGCTTTTACTTTTTAAAAAAAAAAATCCTTGAGTTTGCAATTTTTACACATTTCACCCCTGAATTATGAGAGTTTATATTTTAATCTCCATGTCCATATAAAGTTAGACAATTGAGGTCAAATATATAATTTAAAACTTTATTTAAATTATTTAATTTCATGTCATATTCTTATTGAAGATAGTCAAAGAATTAGTATTTTAAATCCTTTCATATATATTTTAAATACTTGAATTGCATTATTATATGTATATACATATACTAGCAGTGGTTTAACGTGCAAAGTACATTTGCCACATTTGCCTAATTGGAAGAAAAAACACAATTCTTGAAAATAATGTGTCAAAATAGTAAATAAAGTGTAACTCCTTACACGCAGTACAAAATCTTGTATGATTGAATTCGTTGTTAGTTCACAATCATCAAGATTAAAAGAGCACATAAGATTGATTAGTAAATACCCTAATGCATAGGAGCATAAAACCTAATATAAGCAAGTATTCATGAATTTCCATCTTTTTCTACTTCAACAATAAGAGTTTGTTCCAACCACAGTATCACCAAACATTTTCATGCAAACTTTAATAAGAAAAGTTTACATGAAAGTTTCAGTTCTACAAATTAATCATATTTGACGGTAGAGATCAATGCATGCATGTCATGTTATCTCTAACCGTGCAAAAGATGTAGTGAGCTCGTATGAAGCAAATCCATCCATCTTATTTTTGCATTTTCAAGAATAAGAAAATATACTCAAATTATAGTAAGAGAGTATACTTTCCAAAAATTGATCGTATGAACAAAACAATTATCTCAAGATCAATAAAAACTCGACCACACTACTCGATGACCCATGAAGCATTGAAAAAATATAGTCTTTTATTCCTGTGTTGCTCTCATGTTATTTCATCATTAAAGTAAGCCTTTTATATTTTAGAAGCCCAAAAATATTATAATTGTAGAAAATCATTTTATCTAATGATTTTTGTTAATTAAGAATATTATGATATTTAAATGATGTTAAAAACTCTAATTATTTAGATGGTTTTACTCTCTTAAAAATATTTAGCAAAACTTCATCATTTATTTAATGATGAAATATTAGTATTTTATAAATTAAAGTTGATTTTAAATGTATGATATGTTATTTATATTTTAATTATCTATTTTAAGTTAGTTTATTTTCAATATTTTAACATTTACTGTTGGATCAAATCTGAAGACTCAAGATGAAGGGTTGAAATTTAAAGCCCCAAATCTAGACCAAGCAAGACACGTGCATAAATGAAAAAAGTGGGTAAAAAGTATCAAACACGAATTACTATTTATTCCTATTCATCTCATATATACACTTTTAATATATAAGAATAAATAGAATATTGTAATAAGACCCAACTAGCAAGAGTATTGATGGGAAAAATTTTGTCAAACATAAAGCACTATTTATTACTGTTTATAAGGAGATAGATGCTTTTAAGTACACTAATGGGGCAACATGCAAGGCACGCTTGCCCAGTTGAAAGAAAAATAAGTTCTTGTAAGATATAAACATGTTCCGAAGAATAAAAAAAATGATAAGTTAAAGATGCATAATAATTTCATTCCATTTATAAAGTAATAAGTCAAACAATAATAAGTTTAAATAGACCATAGGTTGAAGCAAGTTTGGGAAATATTGGAATTAAATGAAAATTAAATTCAGGAAAGTCCAAAATATGAAAAAATCTTAGGTAGCATAAATATCGACATTTCCAACATAACATTAGCACATTGGCTCAAGTTAGACTTATTCAAAAACTTTTTCAATCCAATTATATGTTCCAAAATCAACCATGAAAATAGGTACATTCAATGTATTGTTCATTACATCTGGGCGATCGGAAGCAGAAGGAAGAAGTCCAAGCAACCTGGTAGACCCAAACGAATTGAGAAAAATGGAGAATAAAAATTAGGAACGCACTGCCAACAAGTATAAATATCGTTTTATGACCCTTTAGTGGCATTATAACTGAGACTTAAATGTTTAATCATTAACTTTTGGAATTCAAATATATTAATACTTTCATCCTATCATTTTAACCCGTTTGTATTCGAAACTCACTTCAAGTAATTTCATTATTATAATTTTTTTAAATTTACACACAAAATATAATAAACAATTCAACTTTTTTAAATCTCAAAACAATAATAATATTAAAAAAATATATTTTAACAATATTTTATTAACTCATCTAAAACCATCTCAACTCATTTCTGAATACAAACAGAGTTGGTATGAAGATGATAGTTCATTATTTGGCTAAAAATATTTACACAATGATATGCATTTTGAGATTACCTAATGATTAATCATTCAAACTTTAATTATTAAGATAAAACTAAAATGGACAAGGACTTGACTTCGGCCTAGTTTCAATAAGAACTATACTCAATGAATAACAAATATATATCTTTTGTGTCTATTAGAGGACACGTGTCATGATCTAATTGGTCTAATTCCAAGGCAACTTCCTTTTAGAAGGGTATGACTGGAGTCATTATATTGGGTATATAGTTAGAAAAAATATTAGGAACAACCACTATTTAGGATCATCCTTTTTCACATCCTACGTGGCATGATCCAAATTACTCATCTCCCAAATTTGAAATGTTACCCGGACTAAGAGAGAGAGCCGAGATGAGAGAGAGACGCTGGAGAGAGAGATGATGAGAGAGAAGGGATGAAAGTGATGAAAAAAAAAAGATAAGGAATTGCCACGTAGGGTGTGCAAAATTGCACACCACTACAGTGATCCCTATCAAAACTCAATTAGTTATAGTTGGCCATAGGACTACTGACAGGACCGACTATATAATTTTAGAAGGGCATGACTTGATTGACCATCAAGAAAACCCATCAATATGAGAGTTGGCCATTGTACAAATTTACCTATTGGAATTTATCATACCGATACCATAAAACTTGAGTGGCATTGCAGATAGCGGGGCATACAAGCTAGCATCTCTTTCAGTTCCATGGGAAATACCATAGTACATGTGAGGTTGGAAATGGAAAAGGTTACTGAGACTGCAGTAGAAAAAGCAATACATGGAGGATGCATTTGGTAAAGGCTAGGAGGGCCTAAAGAAATCTCCATGGTCATGTGAGGGGAGAGAGAGAGAGAAACCCAACCACTTAGTGTTGTTGTTGTTGTTGTTGTTATTGTTAATATCATAATTTTTCAGGATTTAATCCTCTCTCAATGTACTAATTTTCCCACTAAGTAGAGATTTTGGACAAGTTTCTTTCGAGGGGAGCGAACTCAATCATCGGGAAAGAAATAAACTAATTATACTAACATTCATTCCCTTCCTGGCCCTCTGCGTTGAAATTGGATCTTTGTTTGTTAACTGCAGCAATATTGATTGGACCATATCTTAGCACTCATCTAAACAAACCCAACTCCAGCAATTGGAACTATGTTCTCTCTCTCTGTGAAAAGATTTCTAAAGAGAATAAAGCAATTTCCTTTAAACTTCTTGCCCAAAAAATAGTTCATTTAAACAAAACAGGAAGGAGTTGTAGAAAGTAATGTTGTCTTTCTACAAGAAATACTAAAAAATGTTGGGTAATTAGATGAGTGCTTAGATAGTCTAGGAATTTTCAAACATGACAGCAAAAATTGATATATTTTTTTTAAATCGAGTTTTGTTAGCCTGAAAATTCCTAACAAGACCTAGCATTTCTTGTTGAGTGCAAGGTACTCGGTTTTTGTTGGCTTAAAACTTAAAGAAATACTCAACTGAGTGCTGGCTTCGAAAATTCTTTGCAGTAAGAAATACTCAAAAAGCAACCAATTCTAGGTATTCTACACAAAGTGCAATATTCACACACTGCTTCTCATATTCAAACTAAACCCATCACCATTGTCTCGTCGTAAATATCATAAGTACAATAGATGTTGCTCTGGGGTCCCACAACTTTTCAACCTCCACTACAATCATATTTACCAAGTCCAACACTACCCAATGGCTAAAAGCCCCCTAATCATTCTTCAAATTTGCACATGCTTGCCCCTTAAACCTTGCTCTCATTCTTCATATGAAACAAAGAAATTCAAATGAGAATTAAAAAAAAAAAAATCAAATCCTACCATATCGATTCTAAAAAATAAACAACTCTAATTTTTTGTAATTTCTCCTAAACAAACGACCACCACAAAATCAACGTACAAGCAAAAAAAAAAAGGAAAAAAGAAAGAAAGACTGTCACAGAGGGCGTAAACGTAAGAGATAAGAACAAAACACTCGATCACAGAGGGCGTAAACGTAAGAGAACTCAGTCAGGCATCACACGGTAGGGACCAAACAAAGAACACATGACTTGGACTCCGAGGCACAACCGTAATAACAGTTGATCACTCAGGGACATTAATGAAATAAAAAGTGTCAAACAAAACTACTGTTTATTACTATTAATCCATCATAGGCTCTTTTAAGTATAAGGAGATATGTTGAATTAATTGTTTTCCGATTCAAATCCAATTATATAATTTTTTTTCAAGCCTTTCAAGTTGTATATGTCAACCAATCAAACTGACAAGTTTACTCTTGCGGTTGCCACCAATCTTGTTAAGCAAATTATTTTAAAATGAAGCATCAGTCACCATTCACTCTCACACCTTACACTTATAATTTTTTTTTTTAGAATGTGGAGGTATTTTTTATAAGGTATAGATGTGTTTTTTTATAAGATGTGAGCGTGTAGAGTTTTAGGTGAGTTTAAGGTGAGAGATAGTGACTAATGAGAAGAATTTTTCTTATTTTAATGGCGTGGCAAATGAAAGTTAAATAATATATGTTAAGTTTAAACTTATTAAATGAAAACAAAACATATAATTAAATTATTAATTTTTACTCAAGATTAAAGAAAGAAATTTAAAATTTAGCATTTCTCTTCTTTTCCTTAGCCAATAATGAAAATGATTAAAATAAATATGATTGATTTATTAGGCCGGATTTTGAAATTGCAAATGCTCAACGCCCATTGCATCATCTGATATAGGGAAAAACACGTAAGATCAAAATGAGGTTCATATCAACCAGAAAAAATTATGGAAAATGAATAGTTGCTGTGTAATTAAGAAGGTAGTTACATCAGTCCTATTGCGTTGTTGGGTTTAAGTAGGATCTTACAAAGCCACAATGCTAAAAGACTTTACTAAGAATCAGCACTCAGCCCTGATGAGATTCAGCCGATTGTAGTTCTCCATGCTCTTTTACAATCGAAGCAGGCATAGAGTTAAGCAGGTTTTCTTATCATGAAACAAAATTTGTCTGGAAAATGAATAGTTGCTGTGTAATTAAGTAGGTAGTTACATCAGTCCTATTGCGATGTTGGGTTTAAGTAGGATCTTACAAAGCCACAATGCTAAAAGACTTTACCAAGAATCAGCACTCAGCCCTGATGAGATTCAGCCAATTGTAGTTCTCCGTGCTCTTTTACAATCGAAGCAAGCATAAAGTTAAGCAGGTTTTCTTATCATGAAACAAAATTTGTCTGGATTTCTGTTGATGATGTACAAACCAATTATAGAACAAAAACTTTTGTTTTTTGTTTCAAATAACAGAATAAGTTAAAGAATTTATATCTTACACTGAGTCATCCTCTTTCCAGGATAGGATAATAGTGTCAGGGTAACACGTCTTGAACCAGAAACCTGCTGCATTCAGCCACTCTATCCTGAAATGATTGATGCTTGAATTTATGACCTCGGTGATCCTAGTTTCAACTTTCCACCGAAGACAGCTGTTTCAATCGGACCCCTGGGAGATCATTGACACATTTCTTGGCACCTAATATATCATTAAGCATTGATTTGCTGTGACATAACTTGTCATCGGTAGACCTAATGCCAATCCTTTCTGGTTCATGGTTCAAGAGGCGTCACAATAGCCCTACATCACATAGAATCAAAGCAAAGATTCCCCTAAGGAGGTTCGTCAAACTTACATATCCAAGATGTATAGCATACCTACCAAAGAACGAAAAAACCAATTCTATGATTCAATAGCATTTGGTTTTGGTGAATGGAGAGGATGAGGGTGTGGAGAAGCACGAGGGCCATTTATAGCTACTAAGTTCCTCGTTGGTTGTCCATTCCTTGGTATGGATGCTGCCTGCCTTCCAATTCCATTTAGAGCATTTGGGTAGGGCCTGGCACGATCAGATTGCCTGGTCTGGAAGAAAGAGGAAGAGCTGGCCATGTCCTTGAGGTTTGGAAGAGGCTTTAGGGCTTCAACAACGTCACTCATCATAGGTCTGCCTTTTGGGTCCCGACCAAGGCAGCGGACAGCTAGCTGAGCAGCTTTCTCTGCTGCTTTAATCGAGAAGTGACCTTCAAGGCGAGGATCTATTAGCTGATACAACTTCTTCTTGTCTCCAAGAAATGGTCGTGCCCATCCAACAAGGCTTTGCTCTCCATTTGGTCTTTTTTTATCCATGGATCTTCTGCCACTCAGCAATTCAAGTAGGACAACTCCAAAACTGTAGACATCACTTTTTGATGACAGATGTCCTGAAGCAAGAACCGTCCAAGATTAAAGCATCTAAGGAGAATCTATGACTCCTACACAAGGGGTAAAACCTCAAAGTACATGGCCAGGTCTTAAAGTAGAAATGCAATAACTGGTCAGATTTATATTATTTAAGTAAAGCAACCCGTGCTTAACGCCCCCCCCCCCCCAAAAAAAAAAAAAGGAAATAAACCCTCAAGTACTTAAAGGTATTTTTTCATTACTTGCACTGTTAAAAAAAAGTTAATCTCATCTTCTAAGAACACAGCAGCTTAAACCAAAAGATAAATTGGTCATGTGTTAGGTTTAATGAATATGCCATCCCGCTGATTATGCCATCTCTTCCACCAGAAACTGCCAGGCTTTTTGTTGGGAAAAACTAAAGTTCAGGGAATAAGGAAATTCTCAACCTCTCGCTTATCCTCATTAACAAGCCGTAGTAAAAGTTCACTAGTGCCAACTATTGTCAAGCTGCTAATTGTAATCACACTCACCAGTCAAGACATACTCTGGAGCTGCATAGCCATATGTTCCCATAACACGTGTCGATACATGAGTTCTGTCTCCCTCGGGACCATCCTTGGCGAGTCCAAAATCCGAGAGCTTGGAATTATAATCCTAAAATCATATGTTTTTTCAGAATGGAATAGCAAGTACAATGCTAATACTTAGTTTTAGTCACATACCGTATCTAATAAAATATTAGATGTTTTGAAATCGCGGTATATGATCGGTCTTTGAGCTTCTTCATGAAGAAAGGCAAGGCCCTTTGCAGCACCAAGTGCAATTTTCATCCGGATAGACCAAGGAAGGGGCAGCGACCCTGAGGCATTTAACATGGTTGCTGTCAGACATTAAAATCAGAAGTTGAAAAATAATATGCAGTGTTCCCCTTTAGTGCGACGTGTCACACTGTACAAGTCCAAATGGCAGGACAAACAAATTAACAACATAACAAGGGTGAATTGGCTTCTGAAAAGAATAAGAGGCATCTAATAGAGCAACCAATAAGACTTGGAATACCACCATCTCATTCTTGCAACAACCATACATGTACATATTGACATAGACGGTAAATGCTAAATAGCCATGTGCTCCTTCAGCAGTTGTTAGTACAAATAAAAGATCAAAAGGAAAACTATAACAAATCCAAATAAGACTTGGAATACCACCATCTCACTCTTGCAACAACCATACGTGTACATATTGACATAGAACGGTGAATGCTAAATAGCCATGTGCTCCTTCAGCAGTTGTTAGTACAAATAAAAGATCAAAAGGAAGACTATAACAAATCCAAATAAAGGATATCGGCAGGCTCTCCAATTGGGCCATAGCTATGAGTGGAAAAATCAAACCTTCTTAATCTCAGGATGAAAAACTTGATGACAACCCTACAAATATATCGTGGTCCTCATTTCTTCAGCCAATATATATACATCTTTGACTAAGTCGGTCACAAGAACCTTTAACCTCAGCATTTTCATTCATTAAATCACCATGCCGTTTAATTTTTGCAATTGGAAGTTCTTAACTTGATTTTTCCCGAACAAAATTCATATTTTAATGCATCATCGGTCAATAGTTGCTCATAGATAGTGTTTATAGATAAATGATAAGTGCCACCACTGACAACTGAATGCGACTGCATTATGAGCCTACTTCTCCATAAACTTCCATTGAATTCATGTCTGATCTGATGTTCATGTAAACTAATTCTAGACTTCAACTACAATGCATTACATTTAGATCAACTGAAAAATATCTAAGATAAAAGAAGCTTGGTTATCAGAATAAAATATTTGTTGCATACTTCTGAAAAGGTGGTTCTCCAAACTTCCCCGAGGCATAAACTCATAAACTAATAACCGTTGATCATCTTCAATGCAGAACCCAATCAATTTAACCAAATTAGGATGGCTGAGGTCACCAAGCAAATCAATTTCAGCCTGTGATGCAAACAAACATGAACATTAATGGAGATGAAAGAAACGGGACTATTATGTGGTCTAGTGTCTGCCACTCCAAAAAATAAGCAAATTGTGTGTGTGTGTGTGTGTGTGTGTGAGAGAGAGAGAGAGAGAGAGAGAGATTATATAAGAGGGACTATACAAGCCACTCTTTATGACCCTGATGCCCATCATGGTTGAGAATCTTGACAGCAACTGTAAGTCCAGTACCAGGCTTTGCAGGCGCAGTGCCATTCTCTTCCACCCAACCTTTGAACACACAACCAAAACCACCTTCACCAAGAATACTATCAGGTCTGAAGTTCCTCGTCGCCAACTTTAGCTCATTAAATGTAAACTTCCGAAGTTGAGAAGCAACCTTCAGCTCCTCACTGAATTTTAAAGTGGAAGAAATACTCAATTTTGACGTTGATGCAGAACTGAATTTTGACGTGGATGAAGTACTTCCAGTATTACTAGTGATGGTAGAGGACCCTACTGAAGCAACTGGCTGGTCTCTGCTTTTTTCATTCATAGAATTATTCTCTGCTGATTTGGACAAAGACAGATGCACTTAAATGAATGATTGGTATTCGATTTTTTTGTTCATATCTTCAGGAAACTTAAAAGTGTGCTAGATGGTATAAATGCCAGCATAGGACTGAATTTATGCAAGATAATTCCCAATAGATTTAACTAATTGTAATCAAGCAACCAAATGAAAGAAATGTTAATATGCACCTACAGAGTTGATGGTCATAACATAATGTGGTGGCCTGACCAACCAAATACACGTCAAAAGGGGCAAATACGAAGAAAAACATAAAAACAAAAAATTCTCATAACGGGGGCCTAATTGCTTCAAATACTATTGCTGATTGAACAACACATTTTGATAGAATATGCATAGTTCGCATCAACTTACAAAAATGCAATATTGGGCAGAAAAGGTTGAAAAATACTGGTCTTTAAGACCCTTAGTTGTTTGCTTGATAATTCTTCAGATCCAAAAAAAATTTTAATTAAAAAAATCAATATCCCCACATCAAAAAGCAGTTGCATGTATCTTCACTTTATCAAGCGAACTAAGCAAAGAAAAATCAAACAAAAGGAAAAAAAAAAAATCCATTCGAACCCAAAATCAGAACTCCCACAGAAATGTTTTGTGCACATACAAGCCAAGACAAGCAAGAAAGGAATTACCATAAGGGGCAGTAGGTCCACTAATGGAGCTATCAACTTTTGATCTTGAAGATATGAAGCTCCCAAAGAACCTGACCGTACTAACCCAACACCCAGTCTCTACCTCCCCCCCGTCTTTCTTATTCCTTCCCTTTGACTTGCCCACATCCAAAGCCATCTCCTCCTTAATTTCATTAGCCTGTAAAGCCATCTTCCAAAAACCCTTGCGATCAAATTCTCATACCCCGAAATGGAGAAGATTCACATACCACATGCAGAATCCGTTTCAAGCCACCTCACTTCAAATCATTCGAACCCATCAAATGCCTCGTAAAATAATGAACACCCACAAAACAATGTGACAAAGAGCAGGAATAACTGAAAACTCACTCAGACCCAGTTGTAAAATTTGGTCAAAAGGGCCTCCGAGAGGGAGAGGGAGACATTCCAAGGTTGCGACTTGAAAGGGGGCTAGAGAGCTGAGATAGGCAGGGAAGAGTTCCAACAACGGGCAGTTCGGGCAGTTTGAAATTCGGAAGATGAGCAGGCCGGGCAAGAGAGAGACAGCGTGATAGAAGTGTCCCTTTCTTTGACAGCAGCAACCTTTGGCATATTCTCCAAGTTATCAAATCATAAGTACTACTTCAATAAATTGTTTTCTTTACATAGGCTGCCATATTCTACAGATTGCCCAGCTTTAGGTTCCTGCACCAGCACTCACGTTAGTACACGAGAGTATTGTTTGGGAGCTCCAATGAGCATTGGGGCCAAGACCAAATTTTGGCTAGAATTTTAAAGTTTAGCTAGCATTAATTTTTGATTAAATAAATTTATATTTGATTAATTATTGTAAAATCAAAATAATAATAATATAATATTATATATTTTAATAATATTTTACTCAAATAAATTTTTTTAATATTTTATAAATACACTTTATATATTAATTAATAATTTAATTTTTACTTAAAATTATTGTTTCTCAAGAACTAAAATTATAATTTAATTTAATAAGCCTTATAAGTCTTATTATTGTTATTATTATCATTCGTTTTTCCCATTGATGAAGAATTATTCGAGGATTTACATACAGCTTAGCTTAACCCACCTCAATTAACAGTGATGGCAATAAATTAAAGAAGGAAAATATATGCTTTCTTTCTATCCCCAGTCCCCACCCCTCCACAGTACATATTTCCTTTTCTTGACTTCTATCTATACAACAACATGGTTATCCTCTCACTTATCAACCCAACGAATAAAAGAGAAAATGCAAACCTCTATGATATAATAGATTACAAAAATTTATTTCCTCAACTCCTTTTGATCTTTCTAATTTCATACTTGCACAGAAATTCGTATTTTTATAGGTCTATACAAGCCGTATCCCATGAGGAAGTAATCCAATGGTATCAACATGGCATGAGGCTGCTCCTCTGTTGCCATTGACCCGCATGCTTGAACCTGAACTATATCTGACTCTGATATTTGAGCACTGCCATGAACTTCCTGTTATCTACCGACCAAAGTCTCAAAACATGAAGATCAATAGAGGAAATTAAGCACAGGCATACCTTGCTGAAGTACCTCTTAAGCAATAACTCAGTCACCAAATATTAAATCTCATATAAGAATAAGCAAATAATTAGTAAAAAGATTCTCCAACCCAAATAATTAACAAAACCTGTGTTGGCGCTGCATGTAAAGCTTAACTCAATTTAAAAGACAAAAACAAAAATATTAAAAAAATACAAAAACAAATGAAACCAATCTAATACTAAATCCTAACAGCAACATTTGCAGTCAACAACCAGAAGAGTAACTTTAATGCTGACAATTTTTCCAAGCATAGCATTGGGTATTGCCTTGAAAACACAATGAATAAACCAACGATAGAGAAAGAGATAATATAACAATCATGGCAAGAGAAACCAAAATGAATAAATTATTACTCGGTTATTCAATGCCAAACTAAAACTTGTTCAAAAGAACATCAAGTTGGTCAGATGTTTGCAGCATGCTTAGTTGGGAGGAGAGACTGGTCTTTTGATTTTTTCAGTGTACTACATTTCTAAGCAAGCAAACATAGCATTACGCACATTAAATAATAGATGCAAAGATAAGAAAAGAATGCAACAATAAGAGAAGTTTTTCTACAAGATTCATATGTTGAAGGAGTTGGGAGCAAAATATTTAGTAATGAAGATATTATCTTACATCAATTAGTTTTAATTGATGCATTTCTAATTCATAAATGATGTAGCAACAACTCAGCTTCATCATACAAGATAGTTGTTTGATTTCATACCAATATAAAAAATTCCAGTATAGCTCAAAATGCTGATGAATTAAACATAAAAAACATAGAAAAAGAATGATGGTACATATTGATAATATCATTTTCAATTGCAGACCATGCTGATGAACTCTGCAAAGGCTTTAGTTGTTATCAATGTTGCCTTTTCCTTCTAGTAGTTTCCTCCTTTGTTATACTTTTCTGACAATAGATTTTTTTTTCCATTGAAGGCACTGACAAAAATGTCTGACCGTTACCACAATTGCTCATGGTGTGTTAGTAAATTTGGAATTCAAAATACTATAATCCCTCAGTTTAGACACCAAAATCGTAGCTTTCATTAATGGAAAGAAGAAAGAAAATCTAATTGAAACCACTGTAAACGTCAAACATTATCAGAAGTTCCTTTTCTTAGACGGAACCTTCCCTAAAATTAAAAACTGATAAAATCTCGACCAAAGAGTGCACAAAGAATCTATAAGTCACAAACGGACTAAGTAATGAACCTGTTACATTGAATTCTATAATATAATTTCACCAATAATAACAAGAGAAAAGAAAACTTTTTATTGCGATTAAATTTCCAAAAAAACAAATAAAGAACCCAATATAAACTGTAAATCGTTGAGCAACCCATTCGCATTTGGCTTCAAATCCAACCTGCATACACACAAACATAGAGAGAGAAAAGGGAGGAGAGAAAGTACTGTCAAGATAACTAGCAAGAGAGGTGGAGAGCAAGACATCTTCAAGGCCAGCCCACGATATAGAGATCTCTCTTTTCCGTTCACTTCAATAAACACCAAACAAGTCCTCCAAAGTCTCCTCAAAGTGGCATTGGCTTCCAAACCACCCTCTCCAAGGAAAAGATCCAGAAAAACGAAAGCCGCATGCAAAAAACTCCAAACTTCACAAAACCACAACCCAACGCAATTTCAGCACAAACCCATATCAGCTTAGATTATGTTTGGAGGGTGAGATGAGAATTTTATGTTTTGTTTTAAAGTTTAAAATATTATTTTTTAATTTTAAGATTTAAAAAAATTGAATTAGAATTTGAAAAAGTTATATTGGGATTTGAAAAAGTTGAATTATTTATTATATTTTGTATAGAGATTTGAAAAAGTGTAAAGATGAGATGAAGATGAAGATGAAAATTTTGAATAAAACATGTTTTCCAAACATAATCTCTGTCTGCGACATTCGATAATCTCGATCGAGGAAGATAACGGAGAGTGATAATATTTGGCATACGCGGATCTGATAATTTCGATTGAGGAAGAAAACGGAGAGAAGAGGGAAAAAATCGATCAAGGAAGAAAAACGGGGAGAAGAGGGAGAGAATCGGCGAAATGAAGAAAAACGGAGGAAGATGAGGTACGAACGAGGGTATCGCGGGTTGAGAAAGAAAAGAACGAGGGAACGAGAGTATATAAAATCATAAAATAATTTTTGGCATGGGAACAGTGACTCGCCAACATTGGCTAGTCTTGTGTTTACTGTTGCTCAAATCTTGAACTTTGAATTATGAAGAATGATACATACAACCGCCTAGTGCAATGGGCGTGCAACTGGCGTGACACGTGTTTTATTTTTTTTTTCACCCTCTCATTTCTCCCTCCCTCTCTCGAGATTTTATATCTCCATCTCTCCTCCCTCTTCAGCTTTTTGGGATAGCAGAAAAGCTTAAAATAGAGTTGATAGAGGCAGGTTCTTCATCTTCTTCTGTCTCATATTTTCAGTCTGACCCACCATAATCAACTTCAAGAAGGGGTCCTCCGAACTGGAGTTCAAAGCCTAGGAGCAAACCCAAGAGGCAAAAGACAAAAGAGGAGAAAACTTTTAGAAGAATGGCCAAATATTTTTTTGGCAACACATGTTGTTGCAATTATACTCTTTCTCTCTTTCGTTACTAGATCTGATGATGAAGTGGAGCTTGACGAAGATGAAGGCTATGGTTATGATGACTACAAAGCATTCATTCACTTATAGACATTGCATTCTCCCATATTTTCCTTTTTTACTAGCCAAGTTTTGCGCCGTGGTAAGGATGAGTTTCCTTTGGCTAGTCTATTGTAAAGGTTTTTTCTTACATCTAGCTAAAGTTTAGACATTGGCATTTTGTTAGTCAAATGCCAATGCTCAAGAAGAAAAGGTCATTCAAACCAATTTGGTTGAACCATATATGCTAGACGTGAAGGGTAAGGCCCAGAAAATTAAATAAATAATGCTTAAAGGAGAAAATTAAATAGATAGTGTAAACTAATAATTGAAAAAATTTATGTGTATAACTCATCTCATAAAATTAATTTTATAATAAATGATTACTCATTCTTTATAAACATGTCCAAAACCTTGTATACATGCAATGTGAGATTATTCATCAACATCTTCCCTCAAGTGTAGGCCAGTACTTTCATGATCCTTGTCACAAGATAAGTAATGTAGGTCTTAATTCGTCCTGTGACAAGCTTACACCATGAAGAAATTTATAGACTTAACTCATGTCATAAAATCAATTTTACAAAAGAGGATTCCTCATTTTTTATAAATATATTTAAGATCTTGTTCACAGATAATGTAAAATTATTCTTCAAGAACAACCTGACTAATTGAGATATTGCTTGTTTTTTATTTTGCAGGCACATAGCCCTCTCTATTTTTTTTAACATTTGGGTCTTCTTTTGCACAAGTTTAATTGATACTCAGTTTTGCTACAGTACCTCATCAACTTCCACACACTATATTTTTTTTAATTTTAATATTTTTAATATATTTTTTAAAGTTTATTCTTTTTAAACTATTTCAATTTTTTATTCATTATTTATATAATAAATATTTGATAACAGAAAAAATAATAAAAATTAAAAAAAATATTATATGTAAAAATTGTGTGAATAATAAGAAGGTGCTTAAATTTTTTCTAAAAAAAAAATGACTGCAGAAATAATTACTTAATTTTGTACAATAGTCAGCATTTCTTGTCAGTCAAACAAGCGTGATTAGTTAATTACATCTTCTCGCAGTCGCTGCTACTGAAGAACTTTTCGTCATCACTGTTGTACATTTGAGGATTAGTTTAAGTTAGGATTGGTTTAGCTTACAAAATCAAACTATCTCACCTTACCATATATAATTATTACAATTTTTTAAAACTCTCATACAAAATATTATAAACAATTCAATTTTTTAAAATTTTAAAATAAAAATAATATTAAAATAATATTTTATTCAATTTTTAACAAAACATTTATCTCATCTGAACATTTATCTGATCTGAACTGTGTAAGCAAAGAAAGCCTTGAAGACCTGAACTCGAGATGTACCCAAGATTACCGTGCAATTTTACGGAACTTGGTGAATGATGAGTTGGTATGCAAGAAATAATCACATCATTTTGGTTGTGTGATACAAGAGCAGAATACATTACTACAGTAGTAGCAGCTAGCTCTCAGGGCACAAGCTAATATGTAAAACTAGAAGCTATACCCATGATTCCCTTAGGTCGATCGGTAAAGCAATGGTAACGTCCAATCATTTCTATAACTTCAGACTATTATTCGGGCTTTTCAGCCAAAATAAAAAACGATATTTATAAATTAGTCAGGTTTTGAGTCAAGTTTCAAGCCATGTCAAGGTTCCGACTATCAAATATTTGCTTGGGAGATCTCCGGCAGCCGGTCCAAGGTATGTAATTTTCTTCCTGTGATATATATATATATATATATATAGAGAGAGAGAGAGAGAGAGAGAGAGAGAGAGAGAGTTAACCCCATATAAAATCATAATTTCCACAAAGATGCTTCTAAGTCGGTTATGAAAGCACTAAAACCTTTGAATGTCGACATCCGTTATATAGATAAAGCCAGCAACATTACTGCACTCATAAAAGGGAAAAAAAAAATTGTAGTCAGCAGTTCGTGCATGCTTGTGTGTGTGTGTGTGAGAGAGAGAGAGAGAGAGAGAGCTAATCATGTCCTCAGATTTGAAATATGAAATGAATCATATATGGCACATTAAGGCAGGTCCTTTTTTATGGGATTTCAAGTATGAAACACTGCCTCAAGCAGAAAGCAAGGTCTATATGACTAAATTCATCCCGGACAGGAGATTCATAGGTGGCATGTTGAAATGACAAGTCCGAGAGCTAGCATTCTGCTACATATTTATATTGTTTGGGGCATCACCGTTTCAAATTCCAAATCAATGTACGGTCAGATTAAATCTCAACAATGCTTCTATCTAGAGTATCTTAACTAAGTGGGTTCCTCAGGGTTTAAGTTTGTGCTAAAGTTACCTTGAAATTATTTCATCAGGTTCTTTGGCAAACGAAACAGCAAGAATTACATGGAGCAAGTCCCGGTTGATGGTAACAGGAACTAATCTGGTCGGGTCTGCAGCAGGCTCTGCTCCAATTGGCAGCGCTGATCGTGGGGCCTGTGGTCCACCCCCAATTCGATATACAGCCAAATCACTAAAATTTGCGATATTGGAATGTGGGGAGAGATCATTCACTAGACCATAAAAGTATTCCTGGTAGAAAAACAGACTAGCTTTGTGATTAGGAGGAAGCATTGACTCAAAGGTTAATAGGGTTTATATATAACTGTAAGTTGTAACTATGCGTCGATCACATATCTTAAATGACAAGATGTATTTTCTGGATTGGATCAATATTAAAATCACAGTGCAACAAAACCCGAGTATTAAGCAACAAATATAAGGCCATAGGTGACAGATTAACTTTTCATAAGTTTGACTAAAAGTTATTTAGCCAAGTCTATGGGAATAGCAATAACCTACTAGAGTTCGATTGTAGGGATGTCCCAACCCAAGTAGAGAAGGTCTGGGGGGGTTCGAATGAGATGTTGGGAATCCTAACCGATCATGATAAGGAAATGAATAAGTCCCCCATTATCTTCAACATATTTTGGGATATGACATAAGCAACATACTCCATCAACCCAATGGACATCCATCAGCTTAAGTTCATGAATCAACATCTTTTCAACAGCGCCGCCGCCACCCCCCCCCCCCCCCCCAAACCCCTCCCCCCGACTTTTTCATTAAGAAACAAACTTGCATATATCACTCTACTCTATTAAGGCTTCTGAGTAACTAAAAAAAATCTCTTTTCCTCAATTTTTTTTTTTTTACAAGTAATGAAGGATTTTATTGATGAAATATTGCACATGGGTCCTTTCCCCAAACTTTACCATCCCTTAGCAAGAAAACAATCATCAATACCATGCTTCTTATAAATCAAACCATCGTTTTATCTACCTTAGAGAACCATTGGGGCTCAAAATAAATGATATACATAAACAGATAAATGTAGTTCCAGGTGTACTTGCAGACCACCTTTAGTCAAAGAAACAAGGGAAAGAAAGTTTACTACTAAGTAAAGATAGAGGTCCCTGCTTACCTTTATCCTATAACTCCTGGTCTTCTGACGAACTTTTGCATTCCTAGATACAACCCCGCCAGACTTTTGAAGTTTCACAACATCTACATTAGGCTTGTTCTTTAGGACATCTTTGAGCATGCTCCAAAGCTTTTCCTGCATTGAGCTCAAAAGGAAACTCTGAGGTGCGCTATAAAAAAGAAGCTCCATTTACTTATTTCAAGAAATGATTTTAGAGAAAATAATTCAGGGTCTAAACTTACAAAAATATGAGTTCGGTGAGAGAGAAAAAATTAACAAATTTTAGACACAAACTCCAAAAAGCAAGACAAGTGCTTAGTATCCAAGAACTTCCAGTATATTTGCCTATAAATTGAGCATTGATCTGTGTATTAAATGTGAACGTACAACAGGATCTGTCCATATCTTGGAAATATCCGTAATTCCGCACAAAGACCAGAGATCCTGAAGATTCACCAGAAAGTGGAGTGCCTATCTAGTCTATCACACCCAACACTAGGAAGAAAACTTGGCAATACACATTCGACCAAAATGAAAAGAAAAAAGGTAAAAAAAATTCAAGGTTTATGGCTTAATTTTCTTGTAGGGTATCTTTCTCGAACTTGTGGAATGAAGGACATATATAACGTGTGCCAATATGTGAGACAGTGAGTCACAAGCTACCACACCTGATCATAAATTATACTCTCAAAGCAAAGAGCATGTGTGCATCCTCTAGCCTCAAGGAAGATGCTAGCAAGATGACACTTGGAATGCTGATTCAAACAAACCCTCCAAAAATAGGCATTTACCTGACCCAAGACCAAGATGACATTGGCATTGAATATATCAATTGCATGTAGAAGCAACTGCAACAAAACACAAGATATTTAAACAATAGCTCCAAATATTTGATATCGACACAAGCACTCCAAATAAAAACCGTCTACACATTACTACAGAAGATTTAAGAATCTGGTACCTCATAGCCTACTCCTTCTATCCATCCCATGGTATTGATCACCATGCCTGCAGCTCGAGATTCTGCATTACCAGTAAACTGTCTCTCCAGCATTCTAGCAAGCTCCTTCACAAGTACTTTGTACAAATCTACATTGTTACTGCAAAGAAACAAATTTTTATATATCCTCAAGATATGGATATTATCAAAGTTATCAAGTACTATTTTTTATAAGTAGATGTATCTAGTACTAGTTGTAACTCGCTATGCAATATTTCTTATTATGTGGAGACCAATCAAGGAATGAATCAAAGGGACATAAACAGGAAATAGACAGGAAAAAAAAACTAATTACCTAGGAGTTGTGTGCCCATAGAAGTACACGAGGGGCATATCAAGAGGAATTCCTTCCACTGGATCAATGGGCAGTTCGATTGGGGTGGCTGCAATGCATCCAGGACACGTTATAGATCCCTGGCCAATATCCAAATCCACAAAAGTAGGTTTCCAGCCCTGCTTAGTTGCCCAACTAAGAAGCATCCTTGATAAGGTACTTTTGCCAGAATCTGTGGGTCCCACAACAATCACTCGGGGTCCCTGGACCACTTAAGCATTATTCCAATATTCTAATAGATGCCAGGTCAGAAATTTAGGAAGGTTAGTGTTGATGAGGGTAAAGAACCCTCCCATGATATTCTTTCTTTAAGGATAACTTCTTCTCAGTCTCGTTTTGCTGATTCTTCTCCCCCTTGAGTTCATGGGAGGAAGAGAGAAGAATATTCAGGAAGTTCCACATATCAAGCATGCTAACAAACAAAGGATTATACCTGGCGCGCTGCCAATAACCCGCGTCTTTTTACCATTTTAGTATTACTTATCAAAAAAAAAAAACAAACAAACAAAGGATTATGCGCACAATACCGATAAAAAAAGGAGTATGCACACAATATTCCTAGATAATTTTTGGTATATTTGTAATGAAAAATTGAAAATGGAAAAAATACCTGAGAAGAATCATAGTCATTAGATAATGACGCTTTTGCACGGCTTCTCCGTCCTTCCAATATAGCATGGACGTTTACATAACTAACCATGGGTGTCTAAAAATAAGGATAACAACACTATCATCAGTCAGTTAAAAAAAAATTCTAATTTATTTGACAAAGCAATAGCACAAGCCATGTTAACAAACCGGGAAAAGACACTTATAGCAGAGCAGAAGTAAGCACCTCGTCTGCAGTATAATCAAGTTCAGTAGCACCATCCATTTCAATTGTCGCTCCATACCAAGTAAAAACCTGACACATAAAACTTAAGTTTCCCGCAACAAATTGCATGAAAGCATATAAACACAGATAAAGGATCCGTTCACTTTATTAATGTCATTCAGTGGGAACCAACAAAACCTCTAACCCAGCTCAACCGAGCATTCCATCACGTTCAAGTGGACCATATCCACAACATCTGATATGATGGCCGTAGCCATCGGATACCTCTCCAACCGTGTACAATACTATGTAATTAAGTTCAAATACACTGTCATTAACGTTTCCAAAGGCCAAGAAATAGCGTAATATACAACTCGTCAGCATTGTGGTCATCAATTAGCAACAAAAATCAGCACCAATTATGATGTAGTTTTGAAGCATTCCAAAGACAGAGTCAACGCTGAAAAAAATGGAACAACACGTATCACAGAGTGCCTCAACCCTAAAAATGAGGCTGACAATTAACATAGACCTCACTAGACAATTTAGGAATACCGATTTTCAAGTTTGAAGCATTCTTCTCGTACTGGAATTCATAATAATACCCTAACTATCAGCTATCGGCGGGCTTACGGCAAATTTTAGCCTGGGAGGGAAATTGAGCCAGATTTCCGGGGGTAGCTCGGTGCCGAAGATCTCAGCCGTGCCAGTGAGCAGTCGAAGCCTGAGAGGCGTGTCGTTAGCGACCTCAACCCTCAGCTCACTCTCTCTCTCCAATTTCACCTGCCTGACAGTTGACGCCGATGCCGAACCGGCCGTTCCTGGCGCACCCATAGCTGCGCCGCTGTAAGCCATAACTCCTACTACTCCCGTGTTAAGAACCCTAACTGGGATGAGTTCGACGTACGGGTAGAAAGTCGAAGTGGGTGGCTGCACGTAGAAACGGTCTCGTTGGGGCTTGAAGAGGAGAGGTGCCGTCAGGAGAAAGGAAGAATGCTTTTGGTTCTTTAGTGAAGCTCTGCGTTTTGGATTTGTCTATCATTTTAGTTAGTATTCTTTTACGAGTAATGTTAGAGAGAAGTCATTATTATGAATACATATTTTACATTCACTTTGTGACTTCTTTTCTTCCACTAATTTTTCTTATTTTAAAAAATAGATAGTTTGGATTAAGCTACATGGTGTATGCAAAATAGATACTGCAAAGAGTAGCTTCTATTAATATTTTTCCTTCTTTTATAGTCGTTCTATTGTTTCTACTTTCTGTTACGGTTGGTTATGTTTCAACTTGCAAGTGTTGAACGTAGGGTATAAGTATTCTAGAACTGTTTACCCGAGTTTCAAACCGTCCAGGTATACCCAGTCCGGATTAGTCTAATTATAATCCGAGTCCTAATTCGGAAGAATCCGAACTCTAGATTGCACCTGATTTTTTATTTTCTACAAAAATTTCTCCTTTGAAATAATTCATCTATATATATATATATATAGTTAATAATTATAAAGCATTTCTTCCCCCCCGCCTACATCTTCACATCTTCTGAGCAACATGACCAATTGGTCAAACCAATGATATGGCCTTAGGTTAGGTTTTGAGCCAACTTTGCCGTGTCTATGCTACTGTTACAAACAAACTTCGCAAAGAGAATTTTGAGTTGAACACTGCTACACCGACAAGGCTATTTGAGTGTTTTTTTTTCTTTTTTTTATACATTTTTTAACTCTTTTAAATATTTTAAAAAAATCATAATATCATTACAAAAAATTTATTTAATCATTACGTTAAAAAAAAAAAGACAATCAGGGCCCATTGTTGAGACCCAAAGCATTTTCCTTTTAAGTTTTTGTCCATGCAGTTGCTAGAAATGAACAAAAAAAAAATCAAGACATTCAAACCAATAAACAAAAATGAGTACTGGTCTAGATTTGTTCTGGGCTGGAACCCGTAACAAGAATCCGGTTATCTAGATTTTGGACAGAACAGCCCGAATGAACATGCCTAATAAGGAAGAGGGAGAGAGAAAGGAGGAATCATCTAAAATCTTGTAATTTTTTTGAGAACTTTCTCCAGAGGCAGGGTACCTTGAATACCCATTGTAATTGTAGCATTTTAATAAATTTATGAAATCATATTTTCATTTCCATCTGTTGTTCTCTTAAGCTTACATTCATCTATTACAACCCATTTTAAAATAAGCAAGTAGATAACGATTGGTATTCTAAAGCCGACGATCCCATGGCTAAGAGAACTCGTTCGAAACATTAGCAGCAGGAGTCATTGCAAAGGCAAGTTGATGCTCATGAGGATGGTATTCAGGAGATGAGGGAACGCCAAAATAAGCTCACTGATATGGTTAGAACTTTGATAGTTAATTAGAATCCTTCTTCCAATAGAGAGCTTCAGATGGCTCATGATGGAAAGGGCCAAGATAATAGGAGGGGGTTCAATCATGGTGTGAAGTTGGAGTTTCCTCATTTTGAGGGTGATAACTTAGCAAGTTAGGTGTTTAAGGCAACCCAATATTTTGAATTCCATCAAACGTCTCCAGCTCATCGTCTCTTGATGGCCTCCTACTAAATAGAGGGTGAAGCCTTACTACAGGATAGTTTACATCATGGGATACCTTCATCCGAGCCTTGCTGTGCGTTTTGGTCCCGCTGCAGGTAGCACCCTTATCCAATTCCAAGCAGGGGCTAGGGACATCATAACTCAGAATGCAAAGTCCTTTAGAGGTTTTTTGGGCCTCACATGGTACTACCAAAAATTTATACAAAACTATGGTCTCATCGTAGCCCCACTAACATATTTATTAAGGAAAAATGCATTTGTATGGGATGAAAGAGCTACAAAGGCCTTTGAAGACTTAAAGTTGATTGTGACCCAACCCCCTGTTCTCAAGTTACTTAATTTTTCACAGCCCTTCATAACTAAGTGCGATGCAAGTGGAAGAGGGGTAGGGGTAGGGGCAGTTTTGATGCAATTAAGCTAGCCTATTGCCTACATGAGCAAAGTTCTTAAGGGTAGAGCATTACTATTATCCACTTACAAGAAAGAGTTGTTAGCTTTAGTAGCAGCTATTCAAAAATGGTGCGTTTACCTTTTAGGGCAATTGTTTGTTATTAAAACAAATCAACAAACCCTAAATTTTTTATTAGAGTAGAGGGTTGGCACTGTTGTCCAACAGAAGAGGATAAGTAAATTACTTGGATATGATTTTCTTATTGATTACAAAAGGGGGAAGGAAAACCTAGTGGCGGATGCACTCTCAAGAAAACATGAGGGGGAAGAAAAATCTAAGGGACTATTGGCCATGATTTCCTTTCCAAGTGCAGATTGGATTGAAGAATTTAAAGCTACTTATGAACAGTCAGCTGAGCTGTCAACTGTAGTATCAAAACTGTCTCAAAGGCTGAAGTGTGATTATGAGTGAATTCGGTGCAGTCCAGTCGATCCCAATGAGGTTTTGTGGATCGAACCAGACCTATTCAGTCCAGGATTTTCCCACGCTGGACCAAACCGAATAGGCATAAGGATCAATTCAGTCCAACCCTATTCGGTCCGGTCTGGCCCAATTATTTTTTATTTTTTAATTCTTTTTTTAAAATAAGATAATAAAAAAATTATTTAAAATACTAAATTAAGGGAATTATTAATGTAGATGATGTCACTAAGTTAATACAAAAATATTTTATATGGTCAATAATAATAAATTAGAAAAAAATTATATTATAACTTATACAATTATTATATAAATAATATTTTTTTTTAATTCGGTTTTGTCCTGTCCAGTCCAATCCGGAGTGGGAAACCCTTAAATCGAGATCAGATTGAACCTACTTCGGTCCTCTATTTCTTGGATTAGGACCGGACTGGACCAACTTCCGGACCGACCAACCAATACCCCTAACTATGATGGTGGGCATCAGTTACAACTGGGGTTACTCCTTAAGAATGGAAGAATTGTTGTAGTTTCATATTCACCATTTAAGGAGAAGATCCTTTACTTTATCCATGCCCATTAGAGTTGAAAATAGAAACTGGTAAACCAACCCGAACTGGATTGGACTGGTGCCAAACCGGTACTGATTTTATTTTTTCAAAACCAATTCCAAATCGGTCCGATTTCGGTTTTGATTCTTTTTTTACACTAAACTGGGCCGGTTCATATATATATTTTATTTTTATTATATATAAATAATTTGTTATATGATTTATTTTTATTATATATAATATATGCTAAATTTCTAATTAATATTACATGAAATTTTAAAATCTTAAAATTCATATATAATAATCTAATAATATAAAATTAATATAATATTTGATATAACATAAAATAAAAATCAATCTTATAACATAAAATTAATATAACATAAAATATTTTAATTTTAATTCTAATTTTATGTAACCACCATATTATCACTAACATATATGATAATATGATTCTTATAAATAATGTACCTATACTATAATAGTTTTACTATAATTTTTTTTTTTTTTGCATATCATTTTTCTATTTAGACAGTATTTTTTTGGTTTATCAGTTTGTTGTTCCAAGTTGACTTCCTAAGCGCCCGACCATGCTAGTTCATTGAAAAAACTTGTAAAACCATATTGTAATTGATAAAATCGAAAGTACCCATTTCAGGGGTGAATTGGTTCAAAATTGGTTTGGTATTGGTTCTTTAATTCTCAAAACCGGTGTATACCGGTTCAGTTCTAAAATACGCCAAAAACTAAACTGAACCATATAGGTTACACCCCTAATGCCCATCCTTTAGCAGAACATTCAGAATATCTAAAAACCTACCAAATAGCCAAACGTGACTGATATTGGGCTGGGATGAAATGAGATATAAAGAAATTAGGGAGGGAATGTGAAGTATGTCAGGTGACAAATATACGAAACTACACCTCCTGCAGGGCTTCTCCAACCCCTGCCTATTCCCAATCAAGCATGGTTAGACATCTCTATGGATTTCATAGAGAGATTGCCAATTTCACAAGGCTACAACACTACTTTTGTCATAGTGGATATGTTTACAAAATATGGGCAATTTATAGCCCTAGCTCATCCCTTACAATGGCACAAGTGTTTCTAAACTCAGTTTTCAAATTGCATGGACTTTCGAGAAGCATAGTATTGGATAGGGATCTTATATTTCTCAATTATTTCTGAAAGACACTATTTTCACTTCATGGTTCCTCGTTAAACTTTATCCATGCTTACCATCTGCAGTCAGATGGTTAGACATAGGCTCTTAACAAATGCTTGGAGAGTTATTTGCGTTGCTACGCAGGAAACAAACCAAAGAAATGGTCTCGGTGGCTTGCTTTAGCTGAATGATGGTACAATAATAGTTACCACACTTCAACTAAGCTCAACCTATTGGAAGCTTTGTATGGGTATCCACCACACCCAAGGTTCTATCCTATGTCCCATGTACTTTAGCCAATGAATTAGTAGATCAATTTTTAAAAACCAAAGAACATGTCTTAAAGTTGCTCAGTGAAAATTTGGAAATGTCTCAGAGTAGGATGAAGATTATGCAAATAAGAAATGTACGAAAAGAAGATCTGAGGTAAGTGATTGAGTATACCTCCAGTTGCAGTCGTATAAACAGAAATCACTTGCAACCCGACGCATTTTGAAGCTATCCCCTTTATTTTATGGCATTTTCCAAGTGATCTGCCACATTAGGAAGTTGCCGATCAATTGGATCTACCTCCTTCGACAAGGATACATGTGACCTTCCATGTCTCATGCCCCTCGCAACCATTCTCCTAATGAATTTGAGTAGTGAAATCCTCCTTGAACTAGAAGCTGTAGTTGATCGAAAGGTGAGGCAGAAGGGGGATCGACCGATGACAGAAATCTTAATTAAATCGGTAGGGACAACGAAAGACCATAATAACTGGGAAATGTTATGGAAGCTCCGACAACTCTACCCCCACCTTGTGGGTAAGGTGCTCTAAGGGAGAAGAATGTTAAGAACGCTAAATGGGTTGAGTTCAACATATGAGCAAAATATTAAAGTGTTGAGCTGTTGAAGTCAAAGTGGGTGGCTGCATGTAGAAATGGTGTCATTGGGCCTTAAAGAGAAATGGTGCAGTCGGGAGAAAGGAAGAATAAAATGCTGCGTTTGGTTTTTTAGTAAAGTTGTACATTTTGTCTACGCTTTGTGTTTTGTTTAAGCTTTGTGTTTTGGGTTTGTCTGTTATTTTAGTTGGTGTTCTTTTATAGTCGTTCTATTGTTCTGACTTTTTGTTACGAGTGGTTATGTTGTAAGTGTTGAACGTAGGGTATAAGGAAGAGGGAAAGAGAAAGGGGGAATCGTCTGGAATGTTGTAATTTTCTTGAGAACTTTCTCTGGAGGCAGGGTACCTCAAATACCTATTCTAATTGCAGCATTTTGATGAATTTATGAAATCATATTTCCATTTCCATCTATTGTTCTCTTAAGCTTACATTGATTTGTCACTACCTATTTAAAAAAAAAAAGGTAGATAACATCACGTGCCTGATTTATTGCCAAAACAAGTAATGGTGAAGGAGTCAAGGACTCAAGTTTAGGAGGGATCGCTATAGTATTGAAGGTTTAGGGCTTTTACGTGCATCTATATTCTCGTATTAACAGAATGTTTCAGTGTCGTCCGCTATCAATGGTATTGTTATAGTATTCTCAAGGTTCGAATTTGATTCCACGAAATGGTCACCTTAACAAGTGCAATAATTTTTTATTTTATTTTTATAGGAAACAAGTAAAATAATTAATGACACTACGTTGGTCGGAATGGATTTTTTTTTTTAATAATAATTATATTCTCAAGCCATCATCTTAACACACCTACCACACCCACCAACATGGCAGGAGAGCAAAAGACCAAAAGACCCCAGATTTCCTTCCTGTGACCTTATCCACACTCGCTGACTCCTCTCTTTTCTATTCAGACACTTTCATCTCAAAAACAACTTACTTACTAGCGGCTACTTCCTATTCAAGCACTACTTTCCATCCCAAAAAACCTAGGGAGACATCTTCATTGGCGAGTAGAAATATTGACAACCAAGATATTAAACATGTTAGCAAAGATGAATCAACAAGTTTAGATTATTGGGTTTACATCTAAGAGAGAAAGATGTGGATTTTGGCTTTAAACATGTTATAATTTAAGACAACCTAGACTCAACCCAGTGTTGTATGCATGGATCAAGGGTAATAATTACGCCCAAAACATAACGCGGTAATTGTAGCACAGCTTTAGGGTGTCGATTCCTCATAGAGATGGATTAAATAAAACACAACAAATAATAAAAAGAACTAAAGAAAAATATTTAATGATGAATAAGGAAGAGCTGGTTTTGAATGCAATTTAACATATAAAATTTACAAGGATAAAAATAGGAATCACTTAAATTATAAATAGTAAAGTATCAGGAATTCCTTGCACAAATCGAGTATTTATGTTTATTTTGGATTCATTGAATTAGTCAATTGGGGATTCATCTCCAGAGTTTCCAATTGGAAGATATAGAACTACAAACCATTTTAATCGAAAGATAACTCTTTGGTAAATCATTCACTACTTTTTAAAACTCTGTGAATTATCATCCTTATTGATAAAACCCAACGACGACAATATACCGAGGGGCAATACTGCAGTAAATAATTAAATCAATAAAGACAATGAATTAATCCAAACATAATCAAGGATCTTAACCATTCTATAGAAAAAATATGATTGAATTTATGAAAGGAATCAATTCCAAAATTATTTGGAGATAAGAAAATACTATTGATAATTAGAGAATGATAAATAAGAGTTTACATTAATAAAGAACAATCACATGAATAAAAAATAAACTAAAAACACTCTCAATTGTGCAAGTTCATCCCTAACTTTACTTAAAGACTTAGAGAGTCTCTCCGAACTGTCTGTCCGAAGTAATCTCTCTAAAACTCTCTTCCTCATCCCTTTATATAGAACTCCATGCCTTCAAGCTATCTTCGCTGGCCACTTCGACAGTTTTCTCTCTTTATTTTATTCTTCCACCATCTATTACGGAAAGCTAGCAAAAGTCTTTCTTTTATTCTTTTCTTCCACCGAATGGGTTATTGCAATGCATGTTCTTCAAGTCTTCTTTATTATTTCCTTTTCTTGCAGTGCATCTTCCGGCCCATGTCCCCCACTCATTCAAGCCAAAAGCTTTATTCTTATTCTTTTGTTCTCTTGCTTCCAGCCGAAAGTGAAGAACTCCGCATATCTTCTTTGTGATTTTTGTTGCTTTGTAAATCCAAACAAGGCAAACCAAGGTTAAGCCCTAGAAGTGTTAAAATACAGCAACGTCCACATCTACCCACTGAAAAACCAGGGTCCTGAAAATGCTAATTCTTCCGTCAAAATTGGAAGCTAGCTTTTTATTTTTCTTTTTCCACGTGAGACCCGTTTGATGCAAACCGTGCATGGTGAAAATGACCCCAAACCTGCTGCCTTGTCTTCCATTGCTAGCCCATGTCTCCCACTTATTTCTTTCACGCCGAAAGCTTCATGTGCATGTGTTTCTCTATTATTTCACCAAGTCGTGTCCTCGTTGCCCATGTGTTGTCCCGCATGCATATTTGTATTTATTTCTTTTATTTCTTTTTCATTATTCCACCCAACTTTTAACTTTCCAGTATGAGTCCCAGCATGCATATGAATTTTTTATTTCTTCTTCCTTCTTTTCAGTGTAATGGAAATGAGAGAGCCCGAAAGGTGGCTGGGCAAACGGGGTTGAATGGTGGTGTTGTCATGTTTGTGCTACTGCTTCGTGGAAGCTGAAGATGTGGCTCACAGTGGCTGGGCATGGTGGGGTAGCTACGGTTCACGGTGGCACCTCACAGTACTCTGTTTTAGTGTAGGAAAACAAAGGTCTCTCGGTGATGGCGTTGCCGTGTGTGGGTGCTGCTGGATGTGTGCTGGTGCTATGGAGGAGCTTCGTGTGGTGGATGTAGTTGAGCTGCAACAGGTGGAGGAGGTGCTGTATGGAGTGGTGGTGCCGTGGAGAAGCCTGAACGCATGCATGGAGTCTGCGTGCTAGAGGTTGAAGATGACGAAAATGACTTGTCATTTTTGTCTATGGACTAAACGACAAGTCGTTTACCATAGGGGCAGCTTTAATTTGACAGACAAAACGACAAGTCATTTTTTTCTGTGAACTAAAAGACAAATTGTTTGGCACATAACTGAATTCAATCTAATTAGAAACGATATGTCGTTTTGGTTTGTCGACCAAACGACATGTCGTTTAGCCTGTGCTGAAAAATAAAAATAAAATAAAATAAAAAGTTTGCTATTGATCAAATTAAATTACAACTTAGATTTATGCCTCTTAATCATTTTTTCATCTAAAATCAATAATAAAATAGTAAAACAATTAAAAATGTATTGATTTTAACTGTATAAAATATGCAATAATGCAGCTCAATCAGATAACGATGTCTTCTTCAGCTAGTAACGTTGTCTTCATTAGCCACAGGAAGCTGTGGGACTTAGGTGGCACAAAGCCACAATGAACCCTAAGGCCAGGTGAGACACAACGAAACGTTGAAGTTGGGGCGACATTGGGCTTTTCTTCCACAGGTTTTCAAATGGCTTTTCTTCGATCAATTTAAGCTCCCTTCCATACTTGCATCCATCTCATCATACAAGCTGGCCAGTGTGGCCAATGTGTTAAAAAATTGGCTTCTTCTTAGTAGGACTCTTCTTTTTATAGAAGCAAGTAATTGTATTATAGTATTTCAAAGTGCAACAAGTGGGGCTTAAGGACCCCTAAAAAGAAAATATAGGGAAGAAATATTGGAACTAACATACTAGTCTAGGTCCCATGATCACCTAACTAGTATGCTGCAATATGATCAAAGAGAAACCAACCATAAATGTGGCTTTGGTAGGCAATCTTCTAAGAAGTATGTCGAAGATTTCCACTATAGTTGCGAAAGCCTGCCATAGATGGAGTTGCATTGGTTCTAGACCGATTGTTGTAGATGGAGAAGGTTGTTGTCTCATGTTCTACATACTTTGAAAGGGGAGCAAATAAATTCATAACTTCAGGAAAAATAGTAAGATAGGTGGAAACGAATGATTGACTTCATCATAACTTCGCAAGCGTTAAAGAGACGAATAGTTATACTAGCACATGGGATCCACGTGCTAGCTATTAAGGGTGTGCATTCGGACCGGATTTTTTTTCGGTCCGGTTAAAATTCTGGAAATTCGGATGATCCGGGCAGATACAAAATAATTATATCCGCCCGGATCGGTTACAGATCCGGTATTTAACCGGTTGTAATCCGTAACCGGCTGTGACAAAATTAAAAGGAAAAGGTTCATCACAATCGCAAAGCTATAACCCGTAGTCTCTCCTTCCCAAAGCAAAAGGTATATAGCCTGGCAGCCTGTAAGTTTCTTCTTCCCAAAGCAAAAAGTCAAAAAGTAAAACTCACTTTTTCAAAATATCGCGTATGTTGATTTCTTCTCTCTCTCCCACCGACGACCCAAGCATCTTTAATCTACTCGGTATCTTTCTCTCTCTCGATTCTTCCTCAAATGCTCTGCATAATCGCTACCCAGGCTTCGCTCTCTCACCATCGTCTTTGCCAAAGACTACAAAATAAGATCTACAAACTACAAGGTTTCCTCTCTCTCTCGATTTTAGTTCGTTCATGTTTGGTTTCTGAGAAAGCATATTTATTTAAAAATGTTAAAAATATATTTTTTTAAACAAACAAAATAACATTTTATAAAATCCGGATATTGGTCCAAATTTGAATGAAAGTCTTTTAAAAAGTGTTAAAAAGTCTTTTTTTTTTAACATTTTAAAAGTGGTAAAACATATTATTTTTTAAAAACAAAAATTTAGAAAAAAAGGTATAAATCCGGATTCCGGTTTGAAATCGGATATCCAGGTCTAAATCCGGATATCTGCCCGGATTTCAATCCTATTTATCCAGGCGGATATCCGTCTGTTTCTTAAAATCCGGATCCGGATCTGCCCGGATATCTGGATCCGGATCCGGATGCACAGGCCTACTAGCTATATAAGTATTGGTAATTACTTCATCAAAAGTTTAGTTAAATGTAAAAAATTGATGAATTTCATCAAAAGAAAGTTGTATTGGATTAGCCAAAGAGATAAGTGGGAAGTTTTGATTTACAGTAAATAGATGCATTTCTTCAAATTTGAACGGTTACTATTCATCTACCAAATTTATTTTTTATTCACTTTTGATCTCCAACGATCTTTTTTATTCACATTTAATTTTCAACCATCTTATAATAATAATGTAAGAACCAAATTAAATTATTAATTAACATATGATTAGTGTAATTATAAAATATGAAAAAAAATACAAATATTATTATTAAAAAATAAAAATATTATTATTTTGATGAATTTAATAATTAATTCAATATAACATTATAGATAAAGAGATTTTAGATATATAAAAAATATGTATTTTTTCTTAAAATTTAAAGATAAATTTAATGAGTTTAATGAATGCTCTAAGAATGGATAGTTAGATCTTGAAAATCTCGAGTCCAAAATTGGATGGAGAGGCGCATGTGGCAGTTGGAACTTCAATGGTGGGCGATGCTTAGGGCTCACGTGCCGCTTTGGATAGTGCGTGAGACATATTCACCCACCATTTTGCAACACCGTTTATTGTTCCTCGTATATCAACGATCTAAGAATTCAATAGTACGACGCATATAGCTTGAAAGTGGCCAAAAAGCAATAAATTAGTCACTCCTTCGTCTTAAATAAAAAAAAAACACACGAAAGCTTTGCATATATGCCTCCCTCCACTAAGATCGACACCTTAATTTACACTTTTGTAGATTGAGAGGTGCATATTCTAGTTGGAATGGACTTGCACGGATCTTGCGATAGCGTCAATGTGCACAAATGGAATAAGTTCCACGGGGCGAGAATAAGTTCCAAATGGAATGAGTTTGGCTTCGTTTGGATGCCAAACTCATCCAACTCATCTCAACTCATCATTACAACTTTTTCAAATTTCAATACAAAATATAATAAATAATTCAACTTTTTCAAATCTCAAAATAATTTTAATATTTAAAAATAATATTCTAACAATATTTTATCTTCTCAACTCAACCCAACTCATCTCAACATCCAAACGCACCCTTAAAAGATCAATCTAGGACTTTATTTGGAGTTAATTTTTTCTAAATATTATTTATTTTTCTTTTAACCATTAATTTTATCGACAGTTAATGCCGCATCAAACAATAACAAAAAAATATATAACGTATAATACTTCGCCTTTTTTAGAGGCAGGGAGGCCGTATAAATCATAAATTTTTGCAAGTTCAAATACTCTAGAGTAGAATTTAAAGTGAAGTAAACATAAATACTTGAGGTGAGTTTTCTAGGATTTAATACTGTCCACAAAATCTAGTTAAATAATTTGACTCATTTTTTTTTTAATTTAGATCCTAAAATTGGTATAAGAAATTTAAATGATGTTAATCAGGTTTCTGCCAATTGGCTAAAAATAGTTATGAAGTGTCATTTTATTCAATTATCAAGTTAAAGTTTATTATCGAACCAAACTCAACTTATATAAATTCATCTCAAACTACTTGTTAATGAGACTCACTACTTTTTTAATTTTTTATGAAAACGTTAAATTCATCTCAACCTACTTCATACTTTTTAACCTAAAAAATTAAGTCAATCTCAACCTAAAAAAATTAAACATATCTTAATGAGATTTGTAAAATATTACTATTCACAACTCAACTCAGTGACAAAACCATCAATTTTTCTTAGGGGGGCCAACTTTTCTATCACATGAGATGTTTATGTAAAATGAAAAAAATATTACAAAATCATAAAACGTATATAAAATCAAATCTTGATAATTTGTCAAATAATGTAGAAATAAAATTTTAAAACACAACTTAATGCATGTTTTAGATTTTTGACGACAATATTTTATAGAATAATATTCATCCATTATTATTTTTATAAATATGAAATACTTAGAAATTTTTTTATTCGTAGAAACTATCAAGTGATTTTTTAGAAAATCATATTTCATTATAGTATTTAAGCTAGTTTATCAAATTTCATGTAAAATTTATCTATTTTAACATCTCATTAAGTATAGAATACTATAATTGAGAGCTTAAATGAGCTTTTTCTTACTTAATAAAGTTTAGAGGATAAATCATCTCCACTATTTTTCATATAAACCATCAATCTTAAATGATTTTTTGGTATTTTTACTTTGGATTCTATAATAAGAAACTTAATATTGTATAATAAAAAACTTTGAGGTCAATGTTAATATTTTGTTATTTCTCCTAATCTTAGTTTTAATATAATTTTAGTGTGACCACATTCTTAAAAATAGATAATATATAAAAATTATACAAAATGTATTAGTTATAGAAAAAAAATTAGAGAGAGACATTTTTATTTATATTACAAAATTTTAATAAGCATATGAAAATAAGAAAATTATAAATTTTTTTGGGAAGCCAATTTCTACATACATCAAATTATGAATAAAATTTAAAGACTGTTTTAAATTTTGAAAAAATTTTGGAGGCCATGGCATCCTTCAAACTGTATATAGATCCCCACTAACTCAAATCCACTCATCTTGCGCGCACAAATTCTAGCACAAAGTCTAGCGCGCATACGGATCCGTACTCCGAGCCTCCGAGTTATGAACACGGATTTATGCGAGTGAATTGGGACACGAGTTCGTGAAGTCTCAGCGCGTGTAAACACCCTCTTGGACAGGAGCCAGGACCTCTATAAAACCGAACCTAAACTGAAAAACTAGATAAAAAGAGCGACAGGCACTAGTCAGGCATACAGACAGCAGACGAACAGGATGGGAAATCCTCTATCACTGTTAAGATGCGGCGGAAATGGAGAGGCCAATCCGTCGTCAAAGAAGCCATCTCCGGTGTCGTCAGAGAAGCCATCTCGGGTGCCGTCAAAGAAGCCATCTCTGGTCTCGTCTTTTCACTCCTCAGCCAGTTGGCAGCTCCATTTCAAGAACTCCAAAGCTTCATCCCAGCTCGTATTTCTTTTCCTTTTCGTACTATTCATTCTTCTTTAAGGCATTGGATTCCCCAGAGGTTTTAAACCCCTTAATTTAATATGGTATTAGATACCAACTGATTCAGTTTTTCTTTCTTTCATTTTATTTTCTTTGTTGGACGGATCAAAGATGGTGATAGATTTCGCCGCGTCTTGGTGTGGGCCGTGCAAGTTCATGGAGCCAGTCGTCCACGCAATGGCCTCCACGCTCACCGACGTTGACTTCGCTAAGATCGACGTCGATGAATTACCTGCACGTCTTCTTAATTCGTTATTATTCTTCTTATAAACGTTTTTCCTATTTCTCCTTTTTTTAGTTATTCTAACAGCAAGTCTTACACCGTATACCTCAATAAAACAAAGAATTCTTTTTCTTTTTTTTTAAAAGGTACTTAAAAGGTATTTGGTATAAAATTGCTAATAGAATTTTTATTTTTATTAATTGATAGAAAATCTAAAATATCAAGTATAAAAGAAATTTGGAGAAGAGAGAATAAAGGAGATAGAATTTGAGGCTACATCTTTATTATTATAAATTATTATTAAATACAAGTCATAATCTCTATCTATAGAGAAATTATATTGAGATGAGATAAAATAAATATTTTAATTATTATAAAAATTGAATGAAAATAATATTAAATCAAAATGACGTGATAATTATAAAAATTAAATCAAAATTAAATTTGATTGGATATCATCTCCAATATTCCCTCAAACTTAATATGAAGAACTTTGAAATTTAAATTTAAAATCTGAGTATAGTCTTCATATTCTTTGATTGATCACCAATAAGATAATAAAAGTGACGATGGTGATAAAGCGACTTGTAATTAGAACATCAAATATGAAGTTGTGGTTACAATGGATTGATAACAGGCCAAAGCCAACAAAGAGCTCTAACAATGAGCTGAAAGATTGAGTCAACAATGAGTTATATACGGTCTTGATCAACTATAGGACTAAAATTAAAAGGGGTCAGAAGTTTTGAATAATGCTCACAATAAACTAAAACTCAATAAAAAATGATCACAACTTATAAAGATCCTCCTAATGCATAAACTTGAGGTGAAACATAGTTGAATAGTGATAAAAAAAAACTTATAAGAGATAAAGCTGACGGAAAAACTTAAAAAAAAAAAATCCACAACCTAGCCGGACATTAGTCAAGGGCTTTGATAATATGATAAAAAATTAAATATAACAGATTTGAAAATAGAAAAGATATAAGCAGGGAGAGAGTTTTTTAGGGTTATATCTTTCTATTCTTAATAATTATGAAATACAAATTCATATTTATAAAAAAATTACATAAAAATAATATTAAATAAATTTATAAAAATTAAATTAAATTCACTTGATATTATCTCCAACATCACTTAATATCAAATAAATTTTTAATTTGATAGTATCTCCAACATTATTCACTTTCTTTATGGTTCTTTGGGAGACGTGGGATATATAGGATGTGGCGAAGGAGTTTATGGTGGAGGCGATGCCGACTTTCGTGTTGGTGAAGAAAGGGAAGGAAGTGGACAGGGTGGTTGGTGCTAAGAAGGATGAGCTCCAGAACAAGATCGAGAAGCACAGGGCCGTCCTACCCTCTTCCTAATTGTGTATGATTCTCTCTTTCGGTTTGTATCCCTCGTATTCATAAATCCCATTATGATGAGGATGATGATGATGGATTTGATAACTGGGATTAATTTGATGATAAATGATAAACTCCATTACGATGATGATAAATTTCTTTTCATTATTTTTTGGGTGGCTTATCAGTTGCTCATGGGTTCACCGTTCTTGTACGGTTGCGTTTGGTATGAGGTCATCTTAAATATTCTAAGAATAATAACGAAAAATAATAAAAAAATAATAATAGAATATTAAATAATAATAAATAATAATAGAAGATTTGACAGACGTGATAATAAGGTTATGTTTAGAAACAAAGATGAAAAATTTTATCTCATCTCTATCTCATCTCAACATTACATCTTTTTTAAATTTCCATATAAAATATAATAAACAATTCAACTTTTTCAAATTCTAATTTAACTTTTTCAAATCCCAAAACAATAATAATATTAAAAAATAATATTTTAAACTTTTATCTTAATATTATTCATAAAATTTTTAAAAATTCTCATCTTATCTCATCTCCCAAACATAACCTAAATGTGATACATAAAATTTTCATGTTGCAGCTTTTGTAGTTTGCATACTTGACACAGTAAGAAGGGATTTATTTCTCCGTTTCACTTGCTCCATATTTGAGTGCAGACTCCAGAGAAGTGATCGAAATTTGTGAGATTAGGGAAATATTTCGGTGGTTGACTAAAGATAAAGAAGTATTTTGGATTCAAACTTATAAAGAGTGGACCCTTTGATGCAGTTGAAGATGCAACAAAAAATATGTTGTGGACAATTTTTACGCCCCGAAAAATGTTTAATGGGAGAAAAATCAAAATTAAAAACGCGGTTGATTGCTTGGTTGTAGTCGTTTTACGAGTCTATCGTAGCGTCTTGGATACACGACACACGGAGCTCAGTTTCTTTTGAATCATTTTCCTTTAACGCACGAGTTCTTTTCTATATTTCATTTTGAATCCCGACCTCTGCATTAAATAAGAGAATATTTCGCCGGAATAAAAAGACACAGAATGATTCTGCCCTTCGATGCAAATAGAGAATAACAAACCCAATCTGATTGTGAATTTGTGATCGCAACTGGTCTATTGGCGTATTGGACTTCGTTTCCAAAAGCGAGGTTGAGTTCCCAGATCACCCAATGGGAATTGTATGGTGGAACACAAAATTCACATTCACGCCATAATAATTCGAGGGAGAGGTTGGGGGAAGTCAAGTATTCTTTTGTTAAGGAATAATTTCTTTTTCCCCAAAAAGGTCAGTATGCTACATAAATGACACTACGCAACAGCTTGCTTCCCCCCACAAAAAAAAAAAAAAACTGTTTTAGTTCTTTTTTACTTACAGGCTATGGTATAAACTGACTTAAAAAAAAAAAAAAGGTTAAAATCTAAATTTAACTATTTTCACTTTCACAAGTAGAAGTAGACTCCTAGGTGGATTTTTTTGTCCCTTTTTGAAACCCCTTTTGAGTCTTCGACTAAAGACTGACCACGAGATGAGATGTCCGGCTAAAGTTGTAACACTTGCGGCTACATAGACAGGCAATACAGCAGCATACCCAAATCAGAAGCTAGGAAATATTCATACGGCACCTTCTGAAGTCTAGCTGTCGAAATATCTGGTACCGAAATTGTCTTCCCAACTTGTCATTTACCGAGGGTGATGCATATGCAAGCAAGCACTTCAGCAGGCAACTGCCATTATCCACTTTAGTTTCGTTTTTGGGAATCACTCTCCTTTTCACAGTTTACTTTCTTGGCAACGATTTCGTCGTTCATTTCAAACCATATTTAGAAGTCCCTGAGGCATCACTACGGCAGCCCACATCGTGAATAATGGACGCTACAGACATCATTAAGCAAGTAAGGTAAAGTATAGCGCTTATCATTTTATAACAAAGAAAAAGGTATTTAAACACTCCCAAAAATATAAAAATAAAAATAAAAAAAGCTCAGAAATGACTGAATCGTACTGAATCATCATTCGATAGGCCAGTTTGCTCTTTTATAGTTATTAACATTGGCGTTAATATGATCCTTCAACTTCGAAGAGCCCTGGAATCTTGTTAGCCAGCTAAAAAGGAGAAAAAAATGCGATTATTCAACCACAAGAATATTGGAGAAATTTCTCCCCAGGTGTAGGATCCAAACATACAACACATTTCACTATCGACTTTAGCACTAACAATCTAGACTTGGCCCTTGGACAAGCAGTCTCTGATGACTACCGTTATTCACATCAATGGAAGAGGGAAAAATACAAAAAGAATTAAAAAAAAATGTAAGCAAAGTCTGCCTATTTCAGCCCAACAACATTCCTTTGTTGTTGAGAATTGTCGGGCCATTGCAAAATTTTTTGTGAAGGAGCTCAAAAACTCACTATACCCGATCAGCCAAACAAAGTTCTTCAAATATCAGGGATGCATCATATGAAACAACGAATGAATGGGAAGAGGGCGGGGAATGCAAAAATATAAGTGAAAGTGCTCGTTACTTTCCATTAGAATTTGCATGCTTATGGAAAGGCCAAAGATTTACCAGACGCTCAAGCAATGCACCTTTTGCGAAATAGCCAGAGAATCCTACAGGGATTGATGGTGGAGGGAAATCTTCTGCAGGCATGGCAAAGGGGCGAATCATCTTTTCCATTTTCTCTAGTGTGAGATATGATCCCACTTCTTGCAGCCTTTCTGGACCCATTATTGGCAGTGTGTGCTCCTGGTGCAGCGAAGCAGCCTCACTGTCATTATTCTGCCAAGCAAAAGAGAAACCATAGCTTAGCTTGTTGAACATGCAAAGATAACCTCCTGTTTCTGACAACCATTGTATCAAGACATTTTTCAAAATGACTCCAATCAGGTATAAATAAATGCCACCAACACAGGAAGAAAACGTTCAACCACCAATTGGGCAGATATGCCCAGGAAATTGGTAATCAATCCAAACTAGCCAGGCTTGTTGCAGATAAACAGTACTAGGAGTGTAGGAATGACATAATCAAAGAGGAAACGCACTTTTAGCTACTAAGTCCCTGCAGGAAAATATTCTTCAAGTTCAACTGGTAAGCTTCAAGACACACCATAATTCAAAATGCATTACCTCCAAGGGGGATAGATCCGCTCCACGGCTAAATGTCATCTCTATGCGGAATCTTTTGGGGTCTTCTAAAGCCACCTGTAATTTCATTTCAATAACCATTGTGCTCAGCATAATGACACCTTAAATCTCTAATTATTGACAGTTTAATCTAAGCAAACATGTAAGAATTCATGACAAAGAAAAGGCACCAAATTCTGGCAGGCAGGTTCTGCTGTCATTAACTGTTAGGATTACCTGATCGATCCAGATCAAAGTGCAGAACACCAATTTATAGGTCAAATAGGTTTACTCCATGCAGGGTTTATTGACTTAGCTCAAGTATTGACTAGTTGTTTTAGAAAAAAAAGGTATTTACTATTTAGCAAAAGAAGGGACTTAATTAGCAAATAGAAAATGCCTATCATTGGGAACATACTAAATTTCCTACCTCTGTGTTCTCAAACATCCTCAGTACAATGTAGCTCATGTAGTCAAGCTCCTTGGTGTTATATAAGCGCTCCAAAGTATTATGGCAAAGAAGGCTGTCCTCTCCTTGCAAAGATTCATCCAGGTCACAGTAACGGAGAACATTCACGAGGGAATGGATATGAGATTCCTGCAGTTGAAAAGACCAAATGACAAATTGTGAATACCAGCTGACGAGCAAGCTAACCTGTACATTACATAAATGTCAAGAGAACATAGGGAACTAGAATGAAAATTCCTTGAGCTAATTATTGATTATTTTTCTGCTCACTTCACATGAATGGAATCATTTAAGTTACAAGAAAATATGTAAAAGGAAACAACTTGAAGAAAAATTTATTAAAATAAAGGCACGTCATTCTAATCCAAAAACTTGAAGGTCCATGTCAGTACTGATAATTGAGAGGGTATCAGATAATGAAGATACGAGGAAATCCTTGAAGAAGAATTATTAACTCAAATCAATGCATTAATATCATAACTACAAGTAAATTTGGATGAAGGACAAATACCATAGATAGATAAAGTGATAAAATAATGAAAGTTGAAAAAAAAAACTCCAAGTTCTGTTATTCAGATCTAGCAGCTGCTTCTAGCAACTAACAACGTCTTACTCAATTTCTACCCCTGTATAGATATAAGGAACTTCTACTCTTGCTTGAATTGTTATTTATAGGATGGAGAGAGAGAGAGAGAGAGAGAGAGAGAGAGAGCTTCTATAGTGGAAGGTGTTAACACAAGCATTGTACTCACCGATGTGAAGTAAAGGCGTGTCCGCACATGGCGTTCAGGTGTATTGACATTTGCTGCATACCTTGCAGAAAATAAGGTTGAGAAGTTTTTATATTCAGTTACATATAAGAGAATAATGTTACAAACAAAATATTCATGAATTTACTGTGCATCCAAACGATATTGGGTCTCTTTATCATCATCATCATCATCCTGATCCATTGATACATCACTTGCGGTGCTATTTCTTCTCATATCATCTTTCTTGATATAAAGCTTTGATTTATCTTCTGTGTCTTCCTTTTCAGCTTTCTTGGATGAAGAAAGTCGGTCTTGATTACTCTTTAAGTCAGTAACACTGATGGTTTCTTCACGAGTATTCCTCAAATCAATCAAAATTTTACCCAACAAACGGCGAGCAATCTGGATTTTGAAATATAATATTAAGTAGTAACCATTTAGGCCACAGAAAATGAAATGTATGGCATAAATATGTAACCGTACAACAAATGATATTGACCAAGGAGAACGCAATATGCATGCAAAGGCAAAAGGTCCACAAGTCAACTTGGATTTCTAGATTTCATTTATGAGTGCCTATGCTCTTCAATTTTGGGTTCTTTTAATATGTGGGTCAATTGAAGCAGTAATGTGACCGTCATATGACATTTAAGAATATTAAAAGACCACAATTAGAAAAAGGTTGAAGGAGTTTAGAGCTTACTTTTCATTATTTCCTAGTATGTTAGATGTTAACTTTACCTAATTCACTTTCTATTTTTCATTCCTTTAAAATCCATCTAAAGTCAAACCAAGCATACAGAGAGAGACAGATGAGCCTTTTTGCTACATTGAAAACAGGTACCCAAGACTAAGCATATATCCGAGTCTGACATATTGGCTGTGCATTGAAAACGGACTGAAAGAGCACTGCAAATTCTCAAGAATATACAATAGGGCGTTACAGCATGACCATACTAGTTAATACAACGGACCACTGATGGATACAGCATCCTAGATACCAGGGTGGTAAAACAACCTGCATGGAACCTACCACACATTGGTAACCATGTCCAGTCGATTCTATAAATGTTAAGGACTAACCTTGCCTTCTATGCACTTAACTTTTACCTCATGCTCCCAAATTGTCCAAAAAATCTCATGTTGAATGCTAGGAATTCAGAATATATTTGTTTACGTAGTGACTATTTAGGTGACAGATACACGATTCAACAGAAATAATGTACTTGAACTTTTTGATAAGCTATCAACTTTAACCAACATCAAAGTATCAATCAAATTGTATGAATTAGTGGCAAATATATTAACAATGTGGTGTGAAAGTTATTGTTGTTACAAAGTAGTAGAAGAAAGTATGGGACTCCATGTTGCAGCAAATGCTTCTATCACTAGAGCATGAGTTTACAAGAAAAATAGCCTTTTTAGCTCCTTTTCTTTTTTGAGTTGAACGTGACATTCTGTTGGTCACCAAAAAAAGATAGCTGACCAAGAATTCATAGTTTTAAGTTAAAATTTGTGGGGAACCACAGTAGGGAGTTTACCTTTGAGCCAATCTTCAGCTTCTGATTTGGATTAATTCCATACTCATTTGGGATGACACCATCTGCAAGTATCTGCAAAAATAATTTACAGACCATTTTTACCCTAACTGATAATGATTGGATCTCACCCAATATTAAAAATGCATACCAGGGAAAGTGGATAGATACAAGAGGTTAACTTCCTCTGCAACCTATTTCCCGCAACTCTGATACTCAAAATTTGTACTTTAGGAATGCCAGAATTTTGTTTGAAACAAGGGGTCCTTTTCTTTTGATAGCAGTAATGCACAGCCCTTGGAAGCAAAAATTCTAGGATTATGGTAAATAGATTTTTTTTTTTTATATATATAAGTAGGATTGAAGTTAAATAGATAGCAGACTGACAAGTCTTGCAAACATTGCTTTCTTGCTATATTATAGGTAAAGTGGTATCACTAGTTCCAATGCAGTAAACTAATGGACATTTGCTATTATAATTTATATCGACAAAATGAAAATCATTTTTTTAAGATGTATGAATGCTGAACAAACTTTTCCCGCTACCTGAGCAACTTTGAAGAGTTCATCCAACCCTTCTAGCTTAAGATGTGCATTGTGCAAGAGATCATATCTGTCAAGCAATAATTCAATAACACAAAAACACATACTTAAATTAAACTAGGCCATTGATATAACAACATAAGCTTCTCTGTTAACAATATAAACAATTGATATGCCACCTCATTCCACTTATACCCATAACCTTTGACTAAGTGCAACGCAAATCCAATTTTGAAGTCTTAGTATCAGTTTAATCCATTCGAAAAAAAATAAACGTTAATTTGGACATAAATATAGACAGACAAAAATGCCCTTAATGCACTTAAAGAGTTAGTGAATAGTAATTCTGTCTTCTCATACAGATTCCCATTTGAGTGGATGCCCTTTTTTGACAGGGGTGAACTGATTCAAAAAAATTAAAATTAGGGTTGGAGTTGCACTGACTCAACAATTATGGATGTAAATGAGAATGAGAGGTTCATGGTGGAATAGAACTAACCCCAAAAATTTAAGACGCCAGAATTAGCAAGATACTATGGCATTAATGAAAAAGCCTACTGAATTTTGATAAGCATAGCAACACTATGGTTCCAATTCAAATCTTAAAAGTCTTCCACCATCTGTAATGAATGTCTTCTTAGGAAAACATACATTCAAGTGAGAAAAATCTAAGAGAGGGATAACAAGGGTGTATATTAAACTATTGACTTTCAATGTTGGACCAAAGGAATGATACTCATTAACAAACAGAGAGAGTAAACAAATTTAATATGGTATCCCATAACATTTCCAAATTTACGAGCACATAAGCAATATATGTAATGTTGAACTTCTTACAGCTCGAATCCAATATGATCCCTTAAACAGATGACTTACTTGCAAGAGTCATAAACATCAGGAATTTGTGTTACATCAAACCGCCTGCAAGGTAGTCCACAATGTTAGTGGAATTGCAATCCTATCATAGTGACAAAATAGAACACTGGTTTAAATTTTTCATCAAAGAATTGGCTGGATTGTCTAGATACTGACTTGAGAGAAATTTTAAGCAGTGCAAGTTCTAAAAGAAATTCTAATATTTAAAAGATTCAATGCATTTTTCATACCACTATTGGCAGAGAGAATGTGATGTATAAAAATACCTTGTGGATCTACACCCCAAATGTAACCACAATCAAGTTAGTAATGTCAAATACTTACAATCTGCGTTCGTTATACAAGTCTCTTTCAAGCTTTTTCCAGCGAGCATACATCAAAAGAAATCCCTCACTACCACAGGGTAACCCGGCAGCAATGCGATCAACATCAATGTTTGTTTTACCAAGTGCCTTTGCTTGGTCATAAGGTGGGATCACATCAGTAAGTTCCTCGTCTTCATCCTTGGCAAGTAGCCTTACTTGTTTCGTGACCTTCTTAGTCAATTGCACCTATCCATGAAATAAATAAACCAAAAAAAATTAAATGAATAATAAAGTAATAATTTTTTATGCACATGCACAAATACAACTTGTTGCAATTTGAAAAAAGTTAATAAATTACACCATAAGCATGAGGAAATAGATTAGATTAACAAATTACATGATGTCAATCCATGACTCAACTTAAATGCACATGAAAGATAAAGAACGTTGCTCAAACAGGAATCCACCATTACATCTTCCAGCTTCCTGGAAAAGGTATTTCATCTTGGAATACAGATAATTAAGTCACTTGTTATAATAAAATATCAAATGAAATATGGAACAAAAGTAACAGAGGAGCAGATTTGCTTTATTTATTAGTACTAAGAATCTGTAGCAATGCCAAATCAAAGTAGAATTTTAGATGCCCATCCATACATATGCAAACCTGAAATCAAATAATATATAGAAAAAGCAAACTGCTGGTGCCAAATCAAAACAATGCAGAAATGGAAAAACAAGCTTAAACATAAAACTAGATAAAACTAAAAAATGAAAGAAAGAAAGGTTAAAGCATAAAAAAAACTTATGCTACCAAAGAGTCAAGGGCAGTAGGGTATTCTGTATATAGCAGGACTTGTTGTTCACGTTAGAGGCTGAACTGTTGCTCCTGGAGCAATGAATAATTTCGGGTGCGTTTGGATGTTGAGATGAGTTGGGTTGAGTTGAGTTGAGATGATAAAATATTGTTAGAATAATATTTTTAAATATTAAAGTTATTTTGGGATTTGAAAAAGTTGAATTATTTATTATATTTTGTATTGGAATTTGAAAAAGTTGTAATGATGAGTTGAGATGAATTGAGATGAGTTGGGATGAGTTTGACATCCAAACGAAGCCTTCATGATGACTATGTAGATGTACTTAAAATGAAGTGTATTTATAATGTTAACTTTTGAGCATACATATTGTCCAGAAAGAGAGGGCAACAAGAAAAAAATGTAGATAGGTATAGCTTCACCGAGACAATGAAATTACCAATTTGGGAAGAAGTTCAGATGCATTAGAAGGAAGTCCAGTGCCATCCACCATCCAAGGGCATTCAGATGAGTCATCATTTTGGACTGTCTTTGCACAAGAAGTTATTATCTTGTCCAACCTGGCCTGCAAAGAATAGAAGGGGGAGAAATGGAAAAGAATAATTGCAGGATCAGAACATAGCACAACAATGTTCACAATCTTTGAAAATGCCAAAATCTTGAAGCAAAAACAAGTTTGTTTACCCTGATGGGCCAGATCCCAGTAATGGAAATAATTGTTTTTAAGATCAGTGACATGAAACAATGAGCTTAAGGCTACCTTCTCCATTAGTGAGCCGAAGAAGGTACCCTTATTTCACAAATGGAATTCTCCAACCCTTCAAAATCGAATAAAATAAGTTGTGACACATTGCAGTCACTGATCCAGTGCCACTTCTCAAATCCATAGCACACGACATAACCTTAAAGGTAACTAAATAACTTGGTAAATGATAGAGAAAGATGTGCAGCATCATGTGGTACCTATTCGCCTCGCTGATAACACCTATGCATCCTATTAGTCTAACAATCTTTAAATGCTAAATTAAGCACAATTATGCAGCAGAAGCCAGAAACCATCCATTTCACAGAAATTATAACGATAACCATATATGATATGCTAAAACCTTCAGCATAACTCATATGTAGGAGTGAAACAAACCTTGGCCTCTTCCATCTCAATGCTGGCATTTTCAAGTCCATCCAGCATAGACGAGTCCTTGCTAACAAGTGAAACCTTGAAAGAGGTGAAAAAGTCAGTCATAAAACCTAAACTTCAAAAAGCACTCAAAACCTTAAAAAGCACTCAAAACCTTAAAAAGCACTCAAAACCTTAAAAAGCACTCAAAACCTTAAAAAAGCACTCAAAACCTTAAAAAGCTACAGACCAGGATTGGGGTTAGCTGCCCTTCTAAGTCAAGAAGGCCTTTGGCAAATGCAGCTGCAGACATCTGCCAATGAATACCCTAATGTAAATTGTAGATGATACCAAAGTGAAATGTTAAAAGACCAGTACAAGAAATACTATGGCCATACCTGCACACGACCTTCATCAGAACTGTAAATTTTAAGATCATGACGAAATGTACTATGGAGGCGAAGTAGGCCAGTGCCTTCACCTGTAATTGAATACAAATTCAACAAGATACACACACAAGAGGGATAACTGCATAAAATTGGCCTTGCAGATGTAAAGCCGGTAAGTCCTTTGATGTTATAAAATAAAACAATAAATAAATTGAGCCAGTCAGGACTACTAGTGTAGAGAAGTCGCGAGAGATACCAATGATCTGTCCATAAACTCCAATTTTGTGTTGAAAGTGTAAAGCCTCCATCCAAACTAGGTTATGGATTCATTTGTGACTTAAAAAAACATTTATTTAGTGAATTGGCACTAGACAATAAGTGGCCATTGAATATTTTGGCCATAGTGAAGTGGACTAATGTCATTTCACCGACCAAAGGCGATGTAACATTGTGCTCATTGTTATGAAATCATATTCATCAGTAACTATTTAGAAGATGGCTGGCTGCAGGGAAGAAAGCTAAGTCAAACAGTTGGATATTTCATGAATCCAATCATGTACAAATCCCCCATAATCCATAATCCATAGTCTAGTTTTGACTTATATGGACTACAAAACAGCTCTTGAAGAAAAAAAATGGCTATGTGACAATACTAAGAAAACTATTGAATGACTCAGATGGTTCTTCATAGTCAACGTAGTTTGAGCAAGCTACCCAAAGTTGAAAAGGTAAGATAGCAAGTTTTATTTTTAATCATTTTAGAAGGTCTGTGACGATATTACACGACTGAACATTTTCTCTCAACGATGGAAAACAAACACTTTCTCTTCTCTGAGTTTGGGTGGTCTGTGACAGAGTCACACGACTGAACTTCTGGGTGCTGGTGTGTTCAGAATGGGTTTTTCAAAAGACATTGTAATAGAATCAAAAAAAATTTCACTTGTGAAGGAGGGGGGGGGGGTTTGTTGGTTATTACAGAGAGAAGCTGGAGGGTGGTGTCAAAGGTGGTTCTAGGACTCTCAATGGTGCAATGGCTGACAAAGGCCCTGGAAGCTTGCATGAAGGAAGAAAAGAGATTTCTTCACCACAGCCAGGGAAGACAGTCGCAGTTTTATAGCGCAGCACTGTTCGAATGATTGAGGCCACTATATCATGGTGTTGGTAGGAGGAACTTTATATTCGTTCCTAAGGAGGAGGGTAGAGGGTGGAAAAGGACGGGGGAGGCTTTGTGGAAGTTTTTTCACGACGGGAGATTCACTCACAGTAACAGAGCTATGAAGAGACCAAAGGAGGCGAAGGTCCAGCCGCAACATCACTCCTACAAAGAGCCGCTGATGGTGGAGCAACCCCGTGAGCTTCGAAAAGGGGACAACGACATGGAAGGGTAGAGAGGTCCTGCTACTTTGAAAGGTATTGGACATGGCTCTGACAGAGAGTCTCGTCCAATACAGTGGCAGGGTGGCGGTGGTAGACCCACAGGAGGCGTGGCAGAGGGGGAGATACTTAGTACTTTACTGGACGTGAAGGCTCAGTTGAGCACTTTACAAAACAAGGTTGATTGGCTTATAAAGGAGGAGGTGGGATTGGAAAGAAGTGGTCCCTGTGTGGGTTTGAACGTGGGTTTAGATCTGCGTAACAAGGGCCTAGGCCCATTAGTTCAGAGCCCCAGTCAAATGGGCACTGGAAGGCCCCAGTCAATTGGGCTTGAGCCCGATAGCTAAAGGCCTCGTTCAGTGGGGAAAATAGGGGAAACCTCAACTGCTATGTGGCTCCAATCAACTGGGCTTGAGCCCATAAACTCAAGGCCTCAGCCCATCGAGCCTCTTCCTGTTTGGAGGATTCGCAAGGAGGGTGACCGTCGGCCCACCACCAACGGAAACCCCGCAACCTTGCCAAAGAAACCATCGGGTGCACTGCGACCAATTGTGGGACCATCGACCGTGGACCAAAAAGCTCCGGGGACGGTGGTGGAATTGTCAGCATCTTTGCACGAAGGGCAAACAAAGGACATCCCGCCACTGACAGTCACATTCCCGGTTTATTGTGGCAAAAAAAATGCCGATAAACACCCTGGAAGCACCACTTCCTCAAGCGGAGGCCATACATCAATCTAAGGAGCATCTCAAGTTGCTATCAGAAAGAGAGAGCGAGATGAGGATGGATTTCACTGAGGATAGTGTCGTGGGGCTATCTCAGATGCTCAACCACATCAGTGGTAGTGATGTGGAATTGGTTCTTGAAACACAAATAATACCTCCACTCTTTGGCAACAATGTGGAGTTCAATGTGGGCACTATGGTCAAATAGAAATCTATTTTTTTTTTTTGGGGGGGGGAGGGGGGGGAGAGGAGAAGGAGATGTCATCAAATTCACGGTGGGTTTCTAGAGAAGGGGAGCCCTTTCCTCTGAATTGTAAGTTTCCAAACGAGTTCAATGTGTCTGATTGGGTGCTAAGAAAGGTAAAGGAAATTCAACACTGTGTGGGAATGGAGTGTGTGGGTTTTGCGGATAGGTTTATGGCTTTTCTCACTACCATAGAGGTGGGTCACTCTCAGTCTAAGAAATTTGGGACCAAGAAACAGCGGAAGCTTAAAAGACTTAAATGATCGTTGAACTATGAGGGCAACTCAAGCTGTGTTAGATCCAAAAGGAAGGGGATTATATCTACTTTATGAAGCCAAAAATTGTGTCTTAGAACATCCATGGGTTGAATGAGGCAAATTAGCATCTTCGCATAAAAAACTTGCTTCGGGAATAGAGGGCAGACATGGTAAGTTTGGAGTTGTCTTTATGCAAATTGGGTCTATCTGGCATCAAATGGGGCTTCGGGTGGAATCTTAGTGATGTGGGATAGAAGGGTGGTGAAGAAAATGGAGGATTTTGTAGGGGAGCATACAATGGCCTGTTCCTTTAAAACTATTGAAGATAATTTTTTATGGGCCTTTGCAGGTATATATGGGCCGAATGTTGACAGCATCAGAAGACTATTATGGGAAGAACTTGCTGCAATACATAGCTAGTGGGACCTCCCCTAGTGCATAGGTGGAGATTTTAACGTCATAAGATTCCCTAGTGAAAGATCCAGTAGGTTGCGCCTAGCCATGACAGATTTTTCAGCATGTATTTTTTACTTGAAACTGGTGGATCTTCCTCTCATAGGGGGCCCTTTTGCTTGGTCCAATAATCAGACGTGGTCTCGGCTAGACAGATTCCTAATCTTGCCGGATTGGGAAATACATTACCCAGAGGTGTGTCAGAAGAGGTTGCCTCGCCTTTGCTAAGATCATTTTCCTATCTTGTTGGATGTTGGTGGTATCCAAGGCGGGCGTCAATATTTTAAGTTTGAAAACATGTGGCTTAAAAGTGAGGGCTTTGTGGATAGGGTAAGACAATAGTGGTCATCTTATCAGTTTCATGGTACCCTCTCCTACATACTTGCAGGCAAACTAAAAGCTTTAAAGAAAGATTTAAAGCTTTGGAACTCTCAATCTTTTGAAGACATGAGGGAGCGAAAGAAAACCACAGTGGAGGAACTAAAGGATTTCGAGAGAATACGTGAGGATAAAGTCCTCTCCCCAGAAGAAATATCGCGAAAGGCAGAGTTGACTTTAGAGTTTGAGAGAGTAATTTCTCTAGAGGAGATCTCTTGGTGTCAGAAGTCAAGAGCATTATGGTTAAAAGAAGGGGACTGAAACACAATTCTTCTAGAGTTGCTAATTCTCATAGGAGAAATAATACCATTGAGATGCTGAATATCAATGGTATAGACTGCATGGAGGCTCCTGTGATCTGGGATCATGTGGTGGATTTCTTTGAACAGCTGTTTACAGAACGAGATGGGTGGAGGCCAAAACTTGATGGACTCGGTTTCAACTCTATTAAGCCACATACAACGTCTTGGTTGGAGAGATCTTTTGAGGAAGTGGAGGTTTATGATGTAGTAAGAATAATGGTTAAAGACAAAGCACCAGGTCCAGAAGGCTTCTCGATGGGTTTTTCCAAACATGTTGGGAGGTAGTGGAAGAGGATATAATGAACATGTTTCAAGAATTGTTCTCAGTTGGGAAGTTCGAGAAAAGCCTAAATGCTACTTTTATTACATTGATCCCAAAAAAGATCGGAGTATCGGAGGTGAAAGATTATAGGCCCATTAGCCTCATTAATGGGGTGTACAAAATTATCTCCAAAGTGCTCGCAAAAAGGCTAAGGGAAGCCTTAGGTAAAATAATTACGAAGCCACAAAATGCATTTGTAAAGGGTCGTCAAATCCTTAATTCAGTCCTTATAGCCAATGAATGCCTAGATAGCAGATTAAAGTCTGGAATCGTAGGGATTATTTGTAAGCTAGATATGGAAAAGGCATACGATCATGTAAATTGTGAGTTCCTTCTTTATTTGTTGGAGATATGTGATTTTGGGGAGAGATGGTGTATGTGGATCAGAGGGTGCATCTCAACAGCAAAGTTCTCAATTTTGATTAATGGAGATCCACTGTCCCCACTTCTCTTTGTTGTCATCATGGAAGCCCTTAGTAGGATGCTATCGGCCGTAGTTAGAAACGGTTTTGTGGCTGGATTTTTAGTAGGTGATCCTAATAGGGGCCTTATTACTATATCTCTTTTATTATTTGCTAATGACACACTAATTTTTTGCGAGGCAAGTCAAAACCAGCTTAGGGCACTGAAGGCACTTTTACTATGCTTTGAAGCAGCGTCAAGCCTAAGAGTGAATTTCGATAAATCAGAGCTAGTGCCGGTTGGGAATGTCAGTAACACTCGGCAATTGGCCAGCACACTTGGGTGTAAGGTCGCTTCTCTTCCTATGAAATATTTGGGATTGCCGTTGGGGGCTGCCTCACAGGCTTTATCAATTTGAGATACAGTTATCGAGAAGATAGAACGAAAATTGGCAGGGTGGAAGAGATTGTACTTGTCGAAAGGAGGCCGGGTGACTCTAATCAAGAGTACTATCTCTAACTTACCAACTTATTTTCTGTCTTTATATCCAATTCCAACTTGTGTGGCGGCATGGACTGAAAAACTCCATCGTGATTTCTTATGGAGCGGAATAGGGGACAAATTCAAGTTCCATCTAATCAGTTAGGACAATGTGTGCATGCCAATTTCTTCAGGTGGGTTGAGGATACAAAAATATGAGAATTTTCAATCGGGCCCTACTTGGAAAATGGCTATGGAAATATAATATAGAACCGAAAGCCATATGGAAATTGGTGGTTGACTACAAACACGAAAGCTTGTGGTGGGGGGGGGGGGGGGGAGGGAGGGGGGGGAGGTTGGTGTACTAGAGAGGTGAACGGGGCCTATGGAGTGGGGGTTTGTTTACTCGCCATACTAAATTTATGTTGGGTGCGGTTACTAGGATAAAATTTTGGAGGGACATATGGTGTGGAGAGGAGGCTCTAAAGGAATCTTTCCTATCCGTTTTCCGGGTGGCATGTGATCAAGAAGCTTCAGTGGCAAACCTCATGGTTCGATCGGGGGACCAAGTCCAATGGAACGTCACCTTATGTAGAGCGACGCAAGATTGGGAAGTAGACAGCTTTGAGGCTTTTTTCAGCCTAGTGTATTCGTGAAGCTGAATGGACTACGAGCCAATAAGTTGTGGTGGGCAGGTAAGGGTGCTTTCTCGGTGATCCTTTTATAAGTCCCTTACACATTTACCGAATACTCAATTCCCATGGAGAAGACTTTGGAGGAATAAGGTGACCCCCAAAGCACTCTTTTTCACTTGGACAGCTACCCTGGGCAAGATTCTAACAATCGATAATTTGAGGAAGTGCCAGGTCATTATTTTAGATTGGTATTGTATGTGCAAGAAAGTTGGCGAGACAGTGGATCATCTTTTGCTACATTGTGAGACAACTAGAGCCTTGTGGATTGAAGTGTTCAGCCGAGTAGAGTTAAATTGGGTAATGTTTGCTACAGTGGTCAAGTTATTGGCCAGCTGGACACTTCCAGGAGGTGCTCCACAAATCAAAGCTGTGTGGAGGATGGTCCCTATTTGCATTATGTGGTGCATATGGCAAGATTGTAACAATCGGACATTTGAAGATAAGGAGCGGACACTAGAGGAGCTTCGATCTTTATTTTTCCGTACTTTATTTCTATAGGCTATAGCTATAGATTTTAATGGCCTAAATTTACATGATTTTCTTGTTTCCACTACTACGACCTAGATAAGTCTTATCCCTTGTATACCATCTTGCATACTTGGGTTATGCCTATCCTTATTAATAATATCGTTTACTTAAAAAAAAAAATCATTTTAGAAAATGAAAAAGATCCATGAACATAACCTGGATACATGTTATATCGGAAATATCTTCCCAATTCTTCAGCCTGAAAAGAAATGAAAGAACCAAATTAAAACTAAGAGACTAAACAAAAAGGTTTTACAACTTGTTACAAACAACAATTTTGCATTAGTTCTCATATATGCTAAGACAAAAAAAACTGTAGGATGCATTGATAATCATCACCTGCTTTCTACCAGCATGTGTAAGAACACCCCCATATTTAAGAACCATGAGAGCTTCCACGGGTCGTTCTTCTTCCCCTTCACCATTGCTTCTTGCAACTTTAATCCACTTCAATGGCTTTAATTGAACCTTCCTATAAATACCAGAAAAATGTCCACCCTGGATACACACGAGAAAAAAGAACTAAAGCAAAAATTACACAACTGAAAACAGAATATGATGATCATCTGAATCTCATATAAAATTTAATTAATATATTTACGCATGTAACGGCAACCCCATCTTTGTATCACATGCAGCAGGCTACATTTTACACACATTGCCTGAAGTTGAGGAATAACAATCCAACTTTAATCATAAAACTAATTTGTTTTCCTTAGGGAAAACATCAGAAGTTAACATAAAAGTCAATGTCTTGTTATGGTTGGTCAAATCAATAAAAACATTTGCACCGCACAGTTCTGTTTGTGAGAAATAAATTCACTGATGAAAATAAGAAAACATATGAAGATGACTATACTAGAGCTGGATATCTAAAATAGAATTCAAGACTTTGTCCAGGATACCCAGTGCCAATAAACAAAAAGGGTATCTCATATAAAATGCATGAAACAAGGTGAAACTAAATAACCTCCTCAAGCACTGCTTTGACTTGGCGAAGCTTTTCTGCATGCTCGAAGTCTTCTGTTTCACTGTCACTCTCTCGACCTTGTCTAGACAATTTAAATAATCATCAATAACAGGTTTTTTAAGATACAAATCAATGTAAATAATCCTTAATAATAATCATCAATTTTCATTTTTATTTTATATATAAGCCATATTAGCACAAAAACAAAATGTCATAACGCTGTTTTGGTACTTCTAGGGAAGTATGGCTTGGGAATAGAATGGTTTTCCAAATTCTATCCCAGAAATAAAATCCACAATTCCTTCTAGGAGGGTTGAATTGGTCTGAAACTTTCAAAGTTGGTGGTGGAGGATTGAATTGGTGTAAAATTTTCAAATTTGGTGGTGGAGACTGGAACCTGGGGGATTCACATAAGTTTTACTTCACCGAGCAAGAACTTGACGACATTCTATTTATTTATAAATGATGCAGAAATTTTAACAAAGCGTAGAGGAACGCAATCCAAGTACACATGAACTATACAAAAGGATATGTCCATTTAGCTAGAACAAAAAGAGCAAAATTCCTTAAACTCTAAAATATTGGATAATTGACAGCTGGTGTAAGATCCAACCAAGCATGGAGATAGTTGTTGATGACATTTTGATTAATGAGAAAATTATCCTGCATAAAATGATGAAAAAATGCTGCAGGAGTGCTTGACCTGAACATATTGATGCCGGGTATGACCACTAAGCTACATGAATCATGATCTCGGAGATGTTTTAGGATAATTGACCACATGGACTTGTTTAAATCTCAGTCATTGACTCCAAAATCAATGGGAGTGCTTTTGCCACATCGGCATTTTATCACTTCAAATTCAAATTCAATGTGCTAAATTTGGTAAATGCTAAGATGACAAATACTTGCACCTCAAAGTGGTAAATGCTTATATGAAAAAATTCCTACAATTGATTTTGAATTCAACGGATGAAATTTAGAGAAATCCGCCAAGTAGATTACCAAAGGAAATAGAGGATCTTAATCCAAGCTACATCCTTGGTTGGCCATATGTGATTGTTAGACTACAAATTAAATAATTAAATTCACATCTTCCCGCCAGTTTAAGTTTTTGGGATAATTGGTGATTTAACAAGGTATTAGTGTATGCTTTTCTGTTTTTATTGATATAGTCATTTAAGGATTCTCACACAGTCTGGGCCTAAATATCTTTTCCTGAAAGTAGGCACCCTCCCACTTCCATTCTTGCTCCTATTCTTGATCTCATACCATACTCTGGTATCCTAGTTCTAGAAAGCAGCTTCCCTCAAGAAAAATCAAATTAAGTTTGAACAGGGAATTGGCAGCTCCTATGCCTTGACCCCTGACATAGAAAGAACTACATGTATCACTGGAATTAAGATGTTTGATGGGGTTTTGGAAAAGGAGAGAGAAAAAATTGAATAAAAATATTATAAATTTTTTTTTATAGTAAAAAAATATTATGAAGTTAAAATATTGTTAGAATATAATTTTTTAATATTATTTTTGTTTTGGGGTTTGAAAAAGTTGACTTGTTTTTTGTGTTTTGTTTGAAAGTTTGGGAAAGTTATAATGATTAGGTAATGATTAGATGACAATGTTGAAGATTTGAAATTGAAAAGTGTTTTGAGTTTGTGGTGTTTGGATGTTGAGATGAGATGAGAGCATCTTGCAATCCAAACAGGGCCTAAGATTCAATATCATCAAAGCTACCCATCTTAGTAACTCCTGAAAGGGGAAAATACACACAAAATTCATTATGAGTTTCAAATAGAACACGTCTATTTGTTCTGGGTTGGACCACGGATTCATCCATATATGTGGCATAAATATAGTATCTGACTTCTTATGGTGAACTGAAAAATGCTATGCATGTACAAGAAGTACCATTGACTGTCCAGTGAATTGAGATTTCTATGATAATAATCACTCTAAGCTCAGAAAAAAAAAATTATTGAATATATGCAGTTGTTTAAAAATATCTTTTCTCAAGAGGAGAACCAATTATTCAAAAAGCACTGAAAGATTTCATTTTAGACAGCAACCACACCATGCATTTTAAAAACTTATATATTGGATGATTTCTTCTTGGGTAGGGTGATAAGGGTGACATTGATATGTCCATCAACTTTTAAATGTAAAGTGTTACCTAGTACGAGGTACAAGCATTCGTGTAGCATCCAACAAATCTTGCAACTGAATGGCGCTTTTAAGTTTTGTCTGTAGAATGACAACCAATAGAAAAATTATCCCATAAGTGGCTAGATAACTAAAAACAGAAACTAGTATTTAAATATGTTGAGGTAAGAATAATGACCTCAGATCTTGGTCGTCCCCCATTGTATTTTAACATCAAGCTTAACAGCTTTTCCTCAGTAACCTTCAACTTCACCTTCTGCTTAGGAGTCCTATCACCACTACAAAATCAAAAGATGGATAAGAATGAAAGAGAAAAAAGAAAACGGAAGCAACTAATCTAAGGAATAGACTGGGGAAAACACCACATACTGACGAATAACGGCGATTACACAACGTAGTTCCTCAGACTGCCCAAATGTGCCAATAATCCCGCTTCCCTGACGAGTTAATCCCTCAGAAGGCTGGACTGATTCATTGAGTTTCCAAGGTAAAGTTGGTGGAATCACTGAAGAAAGGTGAGGAGCTTTTTCATCTAAAAACATCTTCCTTAACACACAAGCAGCATCATCATAATACCTGCATTTGGAAAGGAAAACCATGTATACCTTTTGCAACAAAGTAACATAAGAAATTTCTGGAGCTAAGAAGATAAGACAGTAAAAAACGAAAAATCGGCTCGGCCGACCTATTCAGCCTGTGATGTAGAAAATCTCCCTATAAGTATATAATGGAAATGCAAAAAAGATGACAAATTATTTTAATTCATGTTGGGATCATGTTGGCATATCAAAGCAAGTATCCCCATTGAATAACTCTAATGTAAGAAATTTAGGAAAAGCCAGGATTACTTGTGAGAGTTTTTCACAAAGCTCCACCCATTCACATCACAAACATATGAATGCCCATCAGAACGCAAGAGATCAAACCCGCAAACCTGCAAGTAATGAAATTGACTAACAAATTGACGTAAAGTAAAAAAAATTTAACAAGAAGGAATTTCTTGATGCAGGAAGAGCATACATCTAGACATTCGAGCACATTCTAACATGCCATATAATTCATAGCAGTACTGATCTCTCGACATGAGTAAAAACCAGCAGCCATATATAATAGCAGTATGTCAACATGATTAAGAACCAGAGTAGATTGGTTTCTTTAATATTACATATTACCCCTGTATAACAGAAAAAATATTTGCAAGAGTTCTGTGGAATTTGTAGAACCCACTCATCTATGCCTATAGAAACAGAAATTTATAAGCTTTCATTCCAATTTCTAGAACTCCAATGAGCTCAACAAATCTATGAAGAGTAATTCTTTTTGAGAGAGTTCAAATGATTAGACTCTAACATAGGATGGAAAATATCTGATACATGTTCAGCGAAAAAAGGGGCTGATTTAGAGCAGATTATCAATTTTCGATTCCAAAATCTAGAAATAACACATAGTTGGGTAAAGGTCGAAAATTTTGAGAAAAATGGACAAATCATTGACATGACTAATAAAACAATTTTTTCCAGTCTAATGACAGCTTTTTATCATCATGGCCCAAGGAGATAGATAAATTTTCTGACAAGCAAGAACAATTGAAACAAATAGAAACCAGCATTCGGTAATGTTGCACTATAGAAATAATCAGAGACAAGAAATAACAATATTGCCTTTGAAGATCATACTGAATACTTGTTACAGTGTCCAACAACATACCGCTTGCCTAAATGCATTGTAAACACCTCTTGCCATTTGTTTCTCAGTTGGTGTCAGTAACACAGGATACCTCACCTGTCAAACAAAGTAACCATTATATGCTTCAAACATAACTCTTTTATCGCAATGAATTAGGTTACTTACATCATCTACTGCTTGCTGCATGTCATATGCTAGTGTCTCAAAATTTACCCAGTGGGTTCCTAGTAGCTAATTTCACCATATGGAGATGCATTCATATATTATTTTTTTTGTCAATTTGAAAGTTCAAGCATCCACATCTCAAATGTTTTTACAAGTTTTCACAATCCATCAGATTAATCGCAGATGAAGAAGAGTTGCTAGATAGGATACATGTATGCACATTCTATTGGCATTATATGAATAAAATCAAGCTTCTAAAAGGCTATAAAAATCTGTAAGGGAAGTGAGTTAGACAAAAAGAGAAGAAACTTGGACAAAAAAAGAACTTAACTCATCACAGGATGACAAGAAATTGACAACATCATGAACATATTTTAACCTTTAATTAACTATGGATTCTTCAACATCTAGTTGCACCTTCTAGCTAGGCTTGTTGTACCATATTATAGTTCCATTCATATTGTTCACCTAAATATGACTCCTCTAATATGAAGCAGATAAACTCGACATTCTTCCATCAAGGTGGGGCTGCCTGCAAAGATTCTATCTTGCTGGTCCTGTTTTAAGCTAAAAAATATGCCAGTATTTAGGTTCTTATAGGTTTGACTGAAAAATATGTAGTGTCCACCAGACAAATCTCCTCCTAGAGGCAAGACAATTTACCAGTCAGGTAGAAAACTAAAAAAAAATGACAGGAAACGGAAAATAAATACTAGAGACTTGTAAGAGAGAGTAGTAATTGTAACAGAAAAGGAAGAAGGATAAGATGTGCAGGTAATCAAAATATGCTACAAGTACAACTTACTTCCTTGCCATCTGGATTTCTCATAACAACACCGTCAACAACAGGAGACTTCCTTGCCTCAGCATGTGCATATTCAGGGCCAACGGTATACACCTACAATCATTGCAAAATAAACTCAAGCAACCATTTTTAGAAAAAAATAGCATATAAATTACTAGAGACAGAACTGAAGTTCAGACTTATATCGATATATGTCAATTTCAGATATGACCAAAGGCTAGCCATTCAATCTCTTTTTTCCTACCAACACCCCAAGACAAGAAAAATCCAGATATTTTTTTTGAGGTAGTCACCGCTGTTCAGAAAATAACTTCCACCAAACAGACAAACATAATATTCATGCTTTCAAAAGGTCAATCACCAAGGAAAGCATGTGCTTCCATCTGCTTACGAAAGTAGATGTGTATAAGATCATTACACAAGCCAAATAAACATCAAAACTCCACAACCTTGACATCTGTTCCTCCAGTGGGCTTAAATTCCTCATATATATAGGAGCCTTCACGCCTCACTTTTCTGACCTCTGGATGAAACTCACTGGAACGATTACCAACCTAAAAGAAAATAACAATCATATTAATAACATGGGAATAATTAAGTCATAGAAGCCATAAAAAATAGGAACCATTGCACACAAAATTTGAAAAAAAAAAAAAAGAAACTGATGGATGAGCTGCTAGAAACGTTGATAACAACAAAACTTTCACTAAGCATGGGAGTACATTTGATAAGATTTATTTTACAGATATGTCTTAAATGATGTCGGGGAATTTGAACTTGACCTGCCAAACTGACCATGGGCTAATAGAACTTGAGTAAACCCAACTAAAACTGATATAAAGTTGTTAGTTTCTGCTTAGGCAGCAAGAGCCAATCAACTCGATCAATATTTTTTCCTTTTATTTCTAGCTTTTTATTTATCAATAATCCACCACCACTTTTGGTAGAAGTATCATTTAGACTTCATGAAACACCCATATCCCTATATATATACAGCATGAAAGAAAAGTGGAGTTAAAAAATGTTTTGAGCCACAGAAAGTGGACAAAGAGCTGTTGATAAAATTCTCACCTTCCTAAATAATTCCTTCATACCTCCACCTGCTGAGCTTGGGTAATATATCATAATACTATGATCATCCCCTTCACAAAAATATAACATCAGTCATTACCATATGTGCATGAAGTAATATCTTAAAATACTTAAATTCAAACTAGGCAGGCAAATTGATTTTATGCATACATTTATATGAGACTCTCCATGTGTTTCAATGATCATAGTCACCCTTTTTTTCTAGAACCCATTATAAAAGGAAATTCCATCCTTAAATTCAGGAATTTTACTTCAATTTCTGTTGTTTCAACCATTTGCTTTTGGAAGACATGAAGCCTGAAGAAAAAAAGCTTTTACAAGCCATGAAAGGTCTGGATTTAACATCTTATGTTAGAGACCAATCATAACAAATCACTTTTTTGTCAAGAAAACAGGGCTATCTACAAGTAAAGGAGTTTTTTTCTCTCCTTACACATGCAAAATCTCTTGCAATTGGTGTTACTTCGTTGATGTTGTTCTGTTAATGGCGTAAGTTTTTGTGGTGATTAGCGTTTGTTCTCTTTTGTCTGTCGTTTGGATGGTTGCGATGGGGTCATGCAGAGATGTTATTATTGATCACAAGACTTTCGCGTTTAAGAGGGAAAATGCGATGTGGTGGAGAATCACAGAGAGTAGTCGGTGAGTGGTGAAATATATCTCTATCGATCATGAAGCTCTGGTGTGGTTGGCTTCAATGGTGAGGGAATGTGTGGCTTCAGTGGGATCCTCTAAGTTTCTCAGAACTCATAGAAAAGGGAACCAGGTGCTTGTGGTGCAGAGGTGTCAAAATTATCATGGAAGGTTCTTTTCTCTTTCGGAGTTCGGTCACAAGAAGAAGCGAGGTCTGATTGTGGTGCCGAAAGGATGGAAGGGGGAGGGCTGGAGGAATTTCAGCGACACCTTGAAGGAGCTTTCTTCATCCTCTGGTGCGTGCGAGGAAAACAGAGTCCAAGGGGGCATGGGAAGGTGGGAACAGGCAGGGATGTTGAAGGAGGTTGGAAGAGGTGGTGGTCCTCCATGGGTGCCTCCACCATCGTCGATGGTGCATTAGGCGACTCCTCTGTCTTACAGCGAGGTACTCCTAGGGCAAAAGGCGCTACCTCGAGCCGCAAAGCTTGCAGAAAAGGCAGGCCTACCAGGTACAAGCGGCCCTTCCATTTCAGCTGAGGCGCAGAGTTGCGAGGGGGGTGGCAGGGACGTGGTGGGTCTAAATGAGGGAAGGGTGATGCAGGCATTGGCTAAAATGGAAAGACAAGTGGGTTTTCTGTGGGATAATATTTTTTGGCTTAAACAGTGCGTTAAGGGGAAGGGGGCTTTGTAAATGGACCTGGGCTTGGGCTAGGGTTTAGGGACGGGTGGTATTAGGTTGTCTAATCATGCTGGGCCGTCAAAGGGTAATGGGTCGAGCCAGGGTTTAAGCCCAAAAAGGGTTTGGATGGAGAAGAACCAGGTCTCAGTTGATATATCAGCCCAGGATCTTAATAGCTCCCCCACGGCACCAATAAGTGCCCTGCCAGACCCAGCCCCGCCACAGAAACTTCCGTTGATTGCCGACAACCATCTTGGTAGGTCAGCACAGTCACATCGGCGGGAGGTATCGAGGTTGGGGAATTGTTAGAAGACCTCGACGTTGGGGTTGTTTTTGATAGGGAGATTAGGGAGCTCTCAACATAGCCCAACCTCCAGGCGGCGGAGGTAAGAGGTACCTATGATGGAGCTTGTCCCATGGTTGAGTGACCAGCTCCTTTCGGGTGGAAGGTCAGGGGTGGCTTAAGGAGCACAACAAAGGTGTTGTCTAGAGAGTTGCAATCGGCTTGCTCTTCAGAGGAAGTGATTTCAATTGGCTTACAAAAGGGAGTTGTTGTTGGTGGTGGAGATACAGGGGTTGTGGAGTCATATGACTATTTAGATGGCTTTCAAATGGTGGTTTGTGAGAAAGGAGGCGATAAAAATGAGCTAGGTAGTCCTACCCCACTATGTGCTATTCCACCAGTTCCCAAATCTTTGGATTGGGTGCTGAAAAAGGTGGCGGAATTACAGGGGCACGTGGGGATTTCCTGTGAAGACTTCGAAAAGCAATCTAAGGCCCTTTTAGTTGCTATAGAAGCAGTTCGACCAACAGCGTTGAAGTTAGCAGCCAAAAAAGATAGAGAGTTGAAAAGATTAATTTGTTTTATTAATTATGATAACAAGGAGAGTAGTGGTGGGAGGGAAAGGTTGAAGGGGCAGGGGAGTTGTTTATCTTATGAAGCCTAGAATCTTATCGTGGAATGTTAGGGGGATCAATGATGTTAACAAGCGACTTCGCATTAGATCCCTTCTCCGTAGTTGGAAAGTTGATATTGTTTGTCTCCAAAAGACTATATTGTGCTATGTTGACAGAAATATTATACAAAGCCTAAGGGGATGCTTTTGTGTGGGGTGGAGTTATTTAGCTTCTTTGGGTGCTTCAAGAGGGGTGTTGTTAATGTGGGATATGAGAGTGGTGGAGTTAGTAGAGGACTGTATTGGGAATTATTCAGTGGTTGGGTCTTTCAAGAATATTGAGAATAGGTGGAGGTGGGCTCTTGTGGGTGTGTATGGTCCTAATGCAATTCGAGAAAGGAGCTATTTGTGGGAGAAACTGGCGGGTGTGTATTATTTATGGGAATTACCTTGGGTTGTGTGCGGGGACTTTAATGTTGTACATTTCCCATGTGAGAGGGAGGGGGCTCCTTATTTGACAAGGTCGATGGAAGACTTCTCGGAGCTGATTTTCGATCTTAACTTGATTGACCTTCCTTTGATTGGGGGTTTTTGCACGTGGTTGAATAGTAGAGGGGGTCAAGATTGGACAGATTTCTAATTTCTACTTCTTGGGAGACACATTATCCGGACCTAAGCCAAAAGAGATTGCCACGGGTATGCTCTGATCATTTTATCTTGTTAGATTGTGGGCCATTCATAGAGGTAGGCGTTACTTCAAATTTGAGAATATGTGGCTACAAACGGTTAGTTTTGTGGAGAGAGTGAGGGATTGGTGGGCTTCCTATTCCTTTCACGGTAACCCCAGTTTTATTGTGGTTGATAAACTCAAAGCCCTTAAGCTGGATTTAAAGAAGTGGAACGTTGAGGTTTTTAGACACACAGATGAGCAAAAAAGTCTTCTTTGGAATGAGCTGCATTCTCTAGAAGTTGGGGAGATCACCGAGGCGTCCTCGTTGAGAAAGATTGAGGTAGCGTCTGAGTTAGAAAAGGTTTTGTTTATGGAAGAAATTTCTTGGAGACAAAAATCAAGGATGACATGGTTGAAAGAGGGCGACAAATGTACTAAATTCTTTCACAAAATGGCAAATTCCCACAGGCGCAATAATGTGATTGAGGTGATCCAATCAAGTAACACGGTGCACCAATTCCCGGAGGTTATACAAGACCATATCGTGAATTATTATGAAGATCTTCTCAAAGAGACTGCGGTGTGGCGTCCTAAACTGGATGGGTTGTTTTTTGACCAGCTGGATGTTAGTGCAGCAAGTTGGCTAGAGAGACCATTTGAGGAAGCCAAAGTGCAGCAGGTAGTGAGTGGTATATGCAAAGATAAAGCCCCGAGTCCGAATGGATTTTCTGACCTTCTTTCAAAAGTGCTAGGACACTATGAAGGATGATGTGATGCGGATTTTTCATAAGTTTCATCTATGTCACAAGTTCGAGAAGTCTCTTAATGCTACTTTCATTGTCCTTATCCCAAAGATAGCGGGGGTCATTGAGTTGAAAGACTTCCATCCTATTAGTTTGGTAGGCGGGATTTATAAAATCGTATGAGCTTGGTGATAGAAAAAATTATCTCCAAATCTCAAAATGCTTTTGTAAGGGGTCGGCAAATTTTGGATTCAGTTTTAAAAGCAAATGAGTGTTTGGACAGCCGGTTAAGGGATGAAATTTTGGGAGTCATTTGCAAGTTGGATATGGAAAAGGCCTACGATCATGTGTGCTGAGATTTTTTGCTATATATGTTGAGAATATGTGGCTTTGTTGTAGTAATGGATGCCCTAAGTCGCATGGTGGAGGCTGCTATTAGGGGGGGCTTTCTTACTGGTTTTTCAGTGGGTAAAGTTAATAATGAAGCTTTATCCATCTCTCATTTATTGTTTGTGGATGATACTTTAATTTTATGTGATGCTGAAAGCAGACAGATTCAAGTTTTAAGGGTTGTTCTATTGTGTTTTGAAGCTGTTTCGGGACTTGTGATGAACTTGAGCAAGTTGGAATTGGTCCCGGTAGGGTAGGTGGCAAATATCAACCTTCTAGTCGAGTTGTTGGGATGCAAAGTGGCTGCTCTTCCTAAGAAATACCTTGGACTCCCTTTGGGAGCCTCTTTTAAAGCGAAAAATATTTGGAATGGTGTTGTAGAGAAGGTAAAGAAAAAGTTGTCGGGCCGGAAGCAGCTGTATCTTTCAAAATGAGGGAGATTAAGGCTCATTTGGATTCAGAGAGTGTTTCATCTCATCTCATCTCATCTCATCATTACAACTTTTTCAAATTCTCAAACAAAATATAATAAATAATTCTACTTTCTCAAATCTCAATTCTACATTTCAAATCCCAATTCAACTTTTTCAAATCTCAAAACAATAATAATATTAAAAACTAATATTATAACAATATTTTATTCAACTTTCATCTAAAACCATCTTATTTTATCTCACTATCCAAAACAACTCTTATCAAAAGTACCCTTTCCAATCTTCCCAAGTATTTTCTTTCCTTATTTCCTTTACCGGTGGAGGTGACAAATTGGATTGAAAAACTATTTAGAGCCTTTTTGTCGGGTAGCATGGGTGAGGAAAATAAATTTCATCTTGTAAGTTGGCAAAAAGTGTGCAGTCCGAAAGAGTTGGGAGGTTTGGGGGTGCGTAACTTAATCACTTTTAGTAAAGCTCTATTAGGAAAGTGGTCGTGGAGATTCCAATTGGAAGGGACTTTGTTGTGGGTCGAAAGTATGGTTGTGATTGGGGGGGTTGGTGTTCCAAGGAGGGTAGGGGGTCTTATGATGTGAGTCTATGGAAATTTATTAGAAAGGGGTGGAAGGTGTTTGCAACACACATCAATTTTGAGGTTGGAGAGGGCACAATAATTAGGTTTTGGTTTGATGAATGGTGTGGTGAGAGAGCTCTATTTTCTTTTTTTCCAGGTGTTTTCAGATTGGCTAGAAATCAGCAGGCATCTTTCTCATATGTGCTATGTCGAGCCAATGGTACAGTGCATTGGAATATGATACTTTCTAGAAATGCACAGGATTGGGAAATTGAGGAGATAGCAAGTTTTTACAGCTTTCTTTATTCCAAGAGGATAGGAGATAATTGGAGCAATAGAATGCTGTGGAAACCTTCAGGGAGTAAAACTTTTCTGTTAAATCTTTCTATAAGGCGCTGACAAATTATCAGCCCATTGTGTTTCCATGGAAGGGTATTTGGGGAGTTCTTGTGCCACCCAAAGTTGCATTTTTTACTTGGACAGCAGCTTTAGGAAAGATTTTGATGGCTGACAATTTAAGGAAACGGGGGATGAGTGGTGTTATATGTGTAAGAACACTGGTGAATTGATTGACCATCTTTTTCTACATTGTGAGGTGGCAAGGGAGTTATGAAATGGCATATTTAGTAGAGCCGGGTTGACTTGGGTTATGCCCAAGAGTGTGGTGGAGCTCCTAGCATGTTGGAATAGGCATCATCATAGCTCTCAACAGGCTGCGACGTGGAGGATGGTTCATTTGTGCTTATTGTGGTGTATATGGCTGTAAAGAAATGAGAGGTGCTTCAACAACAAGGAGAGAGTTGTGGGGGAATTATGGAATTTTTTTTTACTTTCTTTGGTTCAATGGCCTTCTGCTATAGTTTTAAAAGGAGGGAATATTCATGAGTTTTTGCTATCTTTTCAGCTTTCTAGAATGTAACTAGGTGTCTCTTTTGTATACTTTTTGTGTACATGGGCTTTGCCTAGTTTTGTTCAATCAATGAAATTTCTTACTTATCAAAAAAAAGAAAACAGGGCAAAAAGATGAATTATATCAAGCTTATAACAAGTTTTCTTCCTACCATTCAGCAAGGAATAATGAGGAGATAAATGATATTATATTTGTAGATATATTTTTTACTTGGTTCAAGCATCAAGAAACAAGGAATAGCCAAAAAAAATATTTTTCTTTTGTTTTTTTTAATTAAAAGACGATGGTACCCAGTAATTTTTGTTAGCCGGCAACAATTCATATAAAATTTGCTGGCCCAAGAAACAATTTATTTATCAATATAAAAATCTAACTCACCATCAATAGGCTTTTCCACAAATGGCTTCCAAAAACGATTTCCATGAACCTCAACAAAATCATCTTCCTCAACAAAATAATCCAGCTCTTGATACGGTACTTCTCTATTTACGAAGGCATATCTTGGAACAGGGATTCCATGCATTTCAAGACACTTAAATCCAGAAAAATGAGAAATTACTAGTTAGCATTCAGTTTTGGTAGTAATCAAAACATTAAAAATGGATAGTTGAAATAATGCAATTCATTTCATTCCAACTAATGCATGAAGTACTTAAAGCATATACTCCATGAGTTTTTATGGGTAATGCTTCCACACATTAAGGAGTGACGAACCCACGGCGAAGCAGTTGCCCATGATTCAATTGTGACTCAATTCAGAATAACCAGGTCTGTCAATTTGCATGTATTGACAGACTTTTAACAAGAGAGGAGTCCAGATTCAATATCAACATGTTAAAGGAAAAGGTAGCACAGCATTTACAGACCATTAAGAAACAAGCCACACCACACTTTCCAGTCAACATAGTAAACTAGCCCATCTTAGAACTCTATAGCGAAAATATCAGAATGGCCTGATAGCCACAAGATCTGGACATTACCGGAAGAACTCAAACAAGTACTTATCAAGTAACTCTAGGACCTCCATGACTTTTAGCTTACAAAATTATTGTAGCTAAAAAATAGAAATCAAGAATCAAAGTGTTAAAAAAAAAAAAAGCTTAATCAGATTACCACAAGCAAGAACCTACCACAAAATGCTAACCACCAGTAATGGAATTAAACCCTAACAAAAAGATCAGAGGTTATTAAGCATACCTCGTAGACCTTCCTTCGGTCATGAAGAAGGTACTGCAGCTCCAATTTATTTACCAGAAAAGGCCTGAATGACAGAGCATATAAGAAAGTTGTAACTGTAGTACTTCCCCCCATCCCAATTTAGATGACAAGCTTTCCTTTTTGGGTTATCTCCAAATAGATGAAATATTCTAAGAATGAAAGTCCTTTTCTCAAATTTGAACCCACACTTCTTGGCCCATCAAAGAAATTTTAGGAAGAGTAGTAGTTTCATTAAAATATATGCTATTTGTTAACTTTCATCTATAGTGAGATAGAGGGAGACACTAACTTACACCTAAAAGAGAATTAAAAAATAAATAAAACAGAAACTATGGTTATTGAGGAATGAAATAACATCGGTGCAAAAGAAGACGTAAAGCTTACTTCCTTAGAGCAGCATATGCCTCTGCCTTTTCAAGGGGATAGCCAGTGGAATAGAAGGAAATCAAACAATTGCATATTGGCCATCTGAAAACAAGCATAGCGCAAAAAAATAGTCAAATATCCCCCTGCCGCCAAAGGAAGGAAAAAGAGAGAGAAACAATAAACAAAAGGAACAAAAAACAGTGGAGTAGTCAACAGATTTCTCAACTAATAGAACCTAAAACTGTCACCAAATTGATGTACCAGAATTTTTCAGCAATAATTCTCCAATGTGACATGCACACTGAACATTTGCATCCTTCCATTACCTCCTCTCAAGTTGTCAGCTTCACCAATTATTGAATCTTCAAAGTAGTAAATTTGCCCCTCTATGGTGATTAATTTTGGAATGGATGTTTGGAATCAGAATCGTATGGCAACATGAACACTTGTCTTTATACAGAAAAGACTGGTTATTAAGTCAAATGATTTGTTTTATTCAAACCATTTTGGAATGGAAACAAATTTCAATTTAGGACCAAATATAAAATGTAGTTAAAGAAATCTTATAATAAGTCTCTTATAATTACTTCAAAAGGAAAGTAGGCTTCATCCTTGCGCAGAACCTGATTCTTGGTGAGGCTTATTTCCTTATAATGCCATTATTGACTCTATAACCAGATGATATGGAAATGAAATCCCGAAAAGTGAATCTCCATATTTAAGAAACCCTAATTTTTCATCTTTATTGATTTAAAAGACACCACCTAGCAGGAGAGGAACTTACAAGGTTCCCTCCTCCCCCCAAAAACTTTCTAAGAGTGATGATTCAGCACTTAAATTTTAGCCCCATTTTGTATAAAGTATACCTGTGAACCCTGGTGTTATCAAAGGATTTCCTGCCAATATTTCTTGTGACTCTTTGGTTACCTTTGGTTCCCTCCCCAACTCTTCCCTTCTCTCCCCCAAAAAACTCGTACAACTCAAGTTCCACCCCTGCCTCCAAGTCACCTAAAGTAGTTGGACCTTAGGAAGAAGTTAATTGTTTAAAGATGGTATTTTTTTTCTAGGACTAATATGACATGCATATGTTTTTCAAAGCATGTGTACTCAACTTTGAAGCTTTGGCTCAACAAAAGAATCAACAAACACACGACAGCTAAAGTTATGCATAGTATTATACACAATAAGATGCAAATTAATGTGTGTAAACAAGTTGAGTTAGAGCGAGTGATGGGTGGTCAAAACTTATTCATTAACTTTTATTCGAGCAAGAGTTGAGCTCATATTTATCATCAAGTTGCATTTTATGTTCACTAATAGCTCATTTATTATTCAAGTGAGCTTGAGCTTGTTCATGAGCTATTTAATTTTGAAAAAATAGATTCTTTATATTATAGATTTTAACTTTATCTACAAATTTTAACAAATAAAATTTGATTTTTTGGGAATATCCTTATAAAACTTATATATGCATATATCAATAACTATATTCATAAAGATTCAAGCAACATAAGTAGTATTAGGAACATGGTTTTCTGTTATATTTTTAAGTACTTAAATATTCTCATCATAAAGTTAAGATGATACTATAAAAAATAATAAATATGAAGTAATTATAGTTTATATGATTCGAGTTGAGTTTATACGAGTTGTATTGTTTAGTAATCGTGTTATATTTTGTGTTCGCAAACGATTCGTTTAATAAACAAATCAAGTCAAACTCGAGTTTGATCGAGCCGATTTCAAGCTGCAAATCAAGAAGTCTGGTTCATTTACAACCTTGATTAAATGCGGTAAAACAGTATATTCCAGGTAATTACTTAAAAACATACCTCTCAATTGGTTCTTCAAGAATGACCTTGTCCCCAAAGTATATGATCTACAATATTAGCATAAACGCGAGAACACATTGATGAAGAAAGAAGAGAACATGAACACCAAAACCAAAAAACTTGTATCCTATCAGGTCGTAACAACAGAATTTGGGGAAACTGCAAATTTTAAAGGTTCGAACCAAAAAGAACAGAAAAGAAAAACACTCCGAACACCGTACTGCTTTGCAGGTAAAACTATCACATTCCTAGAACGTTTCAATCTTCATTCATTTCCGGTAGCAAACAGTATCATTAGCCAATTCCACAAAAACAAGAAATTAGTCCAATGAGCACACGAAACTCGATCGAAATTAAAATTCATATACCTCAAATTCACCGAATGCCTGTAACCTCTCTAGTATCTGTTCCATCGGTGCCGAAAATACCTATAGGATAAAACAGATTAATCCTTCGAGAATGAAACAACGCAGTAGAACCTACATTCAGCGATTCATTACACGCTCTGTTTAGTATTGTCGGCAAGTTAATTGAGCTGAAAAGAAAGAACCTCAAGTCTGCATTTCACCTTCTTTTCCATCACGCAGACTCCAATCTTTATCTTTTTTACGACATCACTTCTTTCCACCTTCATGTCCCTATCTCTCTCTAGAAAACTCTCTCTCTATCTTTCCCTCCAGAAACGCAGAATCAGAATCCAAGTCCACTTTTAACTTATCAATTCCAGCTTAACTGCTCGAAATAAAGTACATAAATACAAACTCATGAGCGACTCACTGCCATTCAAAAACACACACAGTGACACAGAGCTGTCTGAAACACACATATATACGTCATACACACCCGCACACATACATATGCGAGCGATCTAGAAGAAGGAAAAAACAGCGAGGGACAATACCAGAGAAGCGCTGACTTAGAAAATGGAAGCGACGAGAGCGGGGGAAGAGAGAATGAGAGAGAAAAGTCGAGGAGCGCTTTAAAGCTTTTCACAGGCAGCAGCGGAAACTGGAAGATGAGAAAGTTAAAACGGAAAATGTGACGTAAATAGTATACATATAGGCATAAAGCGGGAGTGATTGGATATTAACATCTTTTAGATTCTGGAATATGCAACGAAAAAGCTATGGAAGTAGCCGCGTAGGCGCGGTACGGTACAAACTACAATGCTTGTCTAGTTTTCTTGGACGATAACAAGAGTTGTTCGCTTTATACGGGCATGAGGATTTTGGATATTATCTTTTTTCTAGAAAAGCGTATCTGAATTATTTACCAACGACCATAGTGGCAGTACGCTATAATGCTTTTCTAGTTCTTTGCGGATTTTGGATATAAAAATATATATTATTATTTTTTAATAAAAAAACTTATCTGAAATGATTTACTCCACTGATATTTTGGGCACCAACGATCGACTATAATTGATAATCGGATCTCAGCTCTGGTTTGGTTGCTGATTTTGGATACTTGGCGGACGGAATTTTTGTCATGGTCCCGGACGGGGAAATTAGGATACGGTTTCTGACTGAGTGGGAGTGTCTCATGTTAGGAAGCGAATACTGGAATTCATCGGAGGGCGAGGAGGTCCCACGGCTTGAGATCTTCTTAGCGATCTCTAGTTTTTATTAGTGTGATTTTAAACATTTTTGTTTTCTTTTAACCAAAAAGAAAAGTGCCATGGCTTTTTTGTACCGAAATTTGCCCCACACTACTCACAAAAACCATTGACTTTACTGGCATATATTCCGTTTGTAATTCTATGGAGGATGTTTATCCTTGATTTGGGGATTTGCGAGTCTAATTATTCCTCTTTCGCTAATGACGAAAGATAAGAGTATATTTGCTTTATAATCTGAAAACATTTGCCTCACAATTTTCATTGTTTTTACGATTACTTTAGTTTTAAAGCTTGCAAATCAATAAGAATTCCTCCCAAAAAATATGCATGCTAAGTGGAGTATCCATGAATAGTTTTTTCAGTAAATGCGATGGTCTTTCATTCTAGGGGTTAGGGACCACGTCATAAAATTAAGCAGATTCAAAGCGAAAGCAAGGCGGGGGTCAAAAGACTGATTAGTGGATGAAATCCTTGGGTTTTGGGGATAGGGCCCGCTGTGGTTGACCACCCTATTAAAGCCAGTTTTACTGCTACCTCCATTTCTGACCCTTTGGTTTCCTTGGTCAAACCTTTTGTTAGTTGGACATGTTCAACGGAAGACGGTGAGATGTCGATCATTCTCACCCCTTTTTATTATTAATTTTTTTAATTTAGATAAAACGTCACCTTACCTCTTACCCAACCAACACAAACTTCTTGTTAATTTCCTAAACAATTTATTAAAGATTGCCAATGAGTTATAACCTTAATGGACAAAACATCTGGATTTCCAATGAGTTTGGGTCAACCCAAAAACAATTAAATAAATAATTAAATGATTTTTGGGGTCGGAATATGCAACTTTTGATCCTTTCTAGATTGGATCAGACATGTGGTATAATATCCTATATTCTCTCAAGAGATTACATTTCGGTCGTTTTCATGGCTCTTTCCTGCACAGTTAATCGTGGTTTTTCTGTTTGGTTCTTCTGCTTGTAGGCTTGGTTACGATGGGGCAGTGCACATCTTGGTCTCAACAAGGCATCATTCGTTTTCCTCTTGTAAATTCCCCACAGTGGAATAAATTAGAGAGTTAAATCTAACTCACACGCAACGTTTGATAAAATTCCAAGAGTTTTAAGAATATCCAAAGGACCTAAACATTTGAATATCATATTAAAGTTAACGACATGTCAAATTATATTTACAGCCCAACATTAGATTTAGGTCTGGTTTGAATAGCAAAATCTTCCAAATTCATCTAATCTCAATATCCAATCACCACAAATATAAATACTTTTCAATTTCAAATTTTCAACTTTTTCATATAATTATTATTTAATCATTATAACTTTTTCAAATTTCTAAACAAAATATAAAAAATAATTCAATTTTTCCATATATCAAAATAAAAATAATACTAAAACATTATATTCTAATAATATTTTTAATTTTATATTATTTTTAATCAACTTTTTCCTTCTCATTTCTCCAAACTCCATAAAACATATTTAACTCAAACTATTTCATTACTATTAACATATCATTTTATAGATTATCTCATCTTATCTCATTTTTCTAATGAGGTCTTAAATCCCACTATCCAAACAAACAAGACCTTAAAAAATGTTAATTCAATGGAAGTTAGCAAGTCATGTACTATGAAAAAAAAAATCATAAATGTCTATTTTCTTGGTGCTTTCTTTGTAACTTCCGGTTGCTTGTTTGGCTTGTCATTGGACAATCTAAATCCCATTTCCCTTCGCATTGGTCAGTCTTGATGGCGACTAGTTTTTTTTTTTCCCTCTCGTGGCATAGGTTAGTCAATATTGGTATAGAAAAATTATATTCATCATCCTCATACACCACACACCATATTTTTTTATTTTTTTTATTTTTTAATCTTACCAAATGTGTAATACATAGATGATGAGTAAAATAATTTAATAAGTTTAAGAAGAATAAAACCAAAAAATTTAAAAATTTTAAAAAAAATGATGCGTAGTGTGTGGATGATGAGTAGCAAAGCTCTATTAGTATATAACCATTAGAGATATTCTATTCTTGAGCAGGTACGAAGAACATACCATCAACATCACTTAAATAATAAGATTTGATTTGTAAAATTCAAATTATAAAATTTATCTTTCAAATAAAATTATGTCATATATACATTTTACTGTGATTGTACTCTACGACTTGATAATAAAAACTTTCTAACAATTAAAGGCTAGAGATATAATTTCCCCCTAGCTTATTCTTTGCTCGAAAAAGGAAAACGAATAATTCATATTCACCTCACAACTCAAGATGGATAATTCTCAAATACCCCCACCAATCCTACAGTCCGGAATATGCCATCCGCAATTGAAAGACGCTAAGCTATTGTTTTCTTTCATTAAAAAAGTCTAACCATCATTCTCATTGCCTCATCTACCATGTCATGGGGATTGAGATCTCTATAATATCTGTCCAAATTCTAAGGTCAGAATTGTAAGAGAGAGATCGACCGACACGCATTGCTGCTTAGGGTAGTGCCAGAAAAGTAAATTTACGGCCACATAAATGTAGCAGGCAAGTCTTAGATATCTTGCTTGTGGAATGCTAGTTTCAGAAATTCTATGCCTAAATATAAAGAAAACTAATTCTCTACGCATAGATTCGTACTAGTGGATGAGAGACTAAGTTGCTGAGAGAAGCAAGGGGGTCTGCCCTGAGAAAGGAAAATAAGGCTGTTGATAATGAAACTCCAAATCAAACAGAACTCTATCCGCTTACAATTTGATCAGAACCTTCGCACATACTGAATCATTAAGAACCTTTTTAGAAATCATGCTGTATGTGGACGGCAGGAAGCTTACCAATTAATACATCCGCATTATGTCCAAATATATGTCATAGAACCCTCTCCTCAAGATCAGTACCCCTAGCTAATTCACCAATACTTGTTCCTGCAATGTATCCACCCGACCAAGCATTCTGAAAGTGGGAAAATTTATGATGTGATGACATTCATATAATATCTCCTCTCTTACAGGAGGGAAAGACATCGAGAGCTGGGTAATGACCAAACAGATAAGTAGCAAAGTTAAAATTGAAGTTAATTCAACAGTTATGAGTAGTATTTTGGGGGACATTGGCACTATCCGTCCTGTTGCACCACTATGAATGGGTTGATGCTGTCTTTCATGTGAAACAAAAATGCACCGAATATCTTTGTTCAGAAAATTGGTCTTAATTTTCCAGCCAAAAAGAAGTTCAAATCTTACCATTTCGCCAAAACGAAAGGAAGAGGAAGAAAGAAACACAGTCATCCTCCTTGCAAAGTTAACATGCATGCAACATCTTATGTATGAGTTCATGGAAGGGGAAAAAAATACTAAAGAAACGCTTTGACAATAGGGCAATTAGACTGTATCTTGAAAAACTCTGTATATGCGGTTAGATCAAAAGGTGAACCTATAAGAGCAAGAAACCGGGAAGCTTTCTCTAGTAACAAATTGGGATATTACTATTGATTTTGGAAATTTAATACTTTTTTTTATAAGTAATATTTTTTATAAGTAAGATAAAATTTTATTAATAATGGAAATTATGGAAAGGGACCCGTTACACCAGCAAAATTTTATAAATGGATATATTGCTCTACCTGGAAATTATAACCACCAGTTATCCCATCAACATTCAGTACCTGCAGATAATTCAATATTTTGAGTTCCATAAATGATTAAATGAGCCTTTACTGATTGCAGAGTGTGCTTGTGTGGGATTCTGATGGGGCTGCAAACGAACCGAGTCGAGTCGAATTCAAACAAAAATCCTAGAGCTCGATTAACATGTTTACTCGTTCAAACTTAGCTCGAACTTGAATAAAATTCGAATATCCTTGTTCAAACTCAGCCTGTAAACCATTAATGTCGTTCAAATTCAGCTCGAACTCGACAAAAAATAAACAAACGACTCTTGTTCGAACTCGATTTTTTCAAAAAAAAAATCTGAATCTTATCTTTTGATTAATAATTGTTTTAAAAGAATTTACAAAAAACTCTAACATTTAACTATTCAACCAAATAGTTATGATTAAAAAATTCTTAGAATAAACTTTTTTATAAAATAACTTATAGTTATAAATTAAAAAAATAATACATAAGATAAATCTAATAAACTAAACTATTTAATACAAATAGATAATATAATAAATCAAAAGTTCTAGTTGTATGATTTATTATTATTCAAAAAAGTTATAACTTATAGTTATAAATTAAAAAAATAATACATAAGATAAATCTAATAAACTAAACTATTTAATACATATAGATAATATAGTATATCAAAAGTTGTACTTGTATGATATATTATTATCCAAATTATCTAATAAACACTTTGGGAACATAATATATACATAAAATAAGGTAAACTATAAATAATTCATAATATATTAAGTATATAAAATATGACTAACATGTAATAAATATAACATATACATATATAAAATATATTACGAGCTCAAACGAGTCACGTCGAGCTTTGTTCATGAGCCTAACCGAGTCGAGCCGAGTTTATACAAGTTTTGCTCGTTTAACATTCGAACATATATTAGTGCTTTTACAAACATCTCATTTATTAAATGAACCGAGTTCAAAACGAGTATACACGATCCGAGCTCAAACTATTCACGAGCTACTCTGTTCACTTGCAGCCCTATGTGGGAATGTAAAGCTAATAAATATCAAGGAACAGTACCTCTCCTGCAAAGTATAGATGTGAATGTATTTTGCTTTCCATTGTATTCAATGAGATCTTCCCAAGGCAAGAAAACCGGAGTTATATTATGGGAAAGAGATAGATAGAGAGAGAGAGAGAGAGAGAGAGAGAGAGAGAGAGAGAGACCTCAGACAGCGGGACGCCTCCAGCAGTAACAAATTCATCCTTAAATTGACCCTTCACCATGATAGTATGCATATCATCCACCGCAACCATGAAAAATATAAGAACTAGAAAAGCTCCAGGGTTAATCCTACCTTTCCTGTCACTCTGAAACTACAATGCTTTAATAGAGAAGCAACAGAATTCAATGAGTTGTTTGAAATGGAAGCCCACAACATATCCTCAACTAAGCTCTGCATAAACAATAAAATCTATCACCCTTGGGGAAAATCTTAATGCGAGACAACATATGATCTTTCAATTTGTAATAGCAACTAAACCTCACGATCCAATATATACTTCCAAAATCTCTTGACAAGACCAAATTCCGAAGGACATGAATTGAGCACCTTTTGCTTCTGCAGAAATGTGGCCAAGCAAAAAAGTAATCATCAATTAAAATACAACGAAAGAGCAAAATATTTTAACAGAGTTAACAGTCCTAACTTTTAAGCAAAAAGGAAATGTCAGAAGACAGTAGTCAGAAAGAAAGCTTTTTTTTTTTTGACAAGTAAGAGATAAATATTATTGATATGAATGAAGTAGGCATAGCCCGTGTACACAGGAAGTATACAGACAGTATACTTCAGAAAGGCATAGCCTCTAACTTTTAAGCTAAAAGGAAATGTCAGAAGAAAGTAGTCAGAAAGAAAGCTTGCACCAGTATCTTAGAATTTCATATTAGAAACAAGGTTACTGGCCTAAAAGAACCAATGCCAGTTAAAAAAAGCATGTTAACACAAGGCAATTGCTCTTTTTACCTCCAAAGTCTTAGCCAACCTCTTATTTGGGATGAGTTGCTGCTACATTGAGTTATATATACACATATCATAGTTCCACATTTAAACATTTTTTGATCGGTAATTCCACATTTAAACACCTAAACCAACTTAAATTACTGATCTGCCTCTATGCATGAGAACCCAGATAGAAAGTCGGGTCTCCCACAAATTATCATAAATCCATCATGCAACAAATATTGCATGTATTGAAAAAAAATTCCCACATCCAGGTATACATAGAATGGAAATTTAACACACAAGATTACCACAAACTGAAGCTTGTGTTGACTAAGTATAGACTTCACATCTTCCATGTTCAAATCAGGAGTAAAATCCACAATAAGAATCCCTGCATAAAATTTATGAGTTGCTGTAGGAAAAATAAAAACTAAAAGAAGAAGTAACTTCCATCACCTTCATAACCTAAGCTGAAAAGATCACGGGCCCCCCAAGCAGATAGCCGAAGAACTACAGGCCCACTGAGTCCCCAGTGTGTGACTAACATGGGCCCAACCTAAAATCCCAAATTTTTGGTTATGTCATACACATTAGAGTGTTTAGGTGGTTGCAATCAGAGAAGCATGCCTGTGTGAGCTGTGGTATGTTCCTTCGGACATTTTCCAATTTCAACTTTGCTTTAACTTTAGAAAAAGTAACCTGCCATAAAAATAGAAATAAATATTGGGCCCCGCAGCTATAAGAAAAAAGGACCATTATACCCAGTGGCGGAACCAGCAATTTCTTTGAGAGGGGGCCGATTTTTCTACCGTGTGACACATTTATGTAAAATAAAAAGAGATTAAAAAATCATAAAAACATTACTAGATATAAAATTAGATCTCAATAATTTGCTACATACACGTAGAAATAAGATTCTAAAAACACAACTTAATATATGTTTCAGATTTCTGACGATATTGTTTCGTAGAATAATATTCATCTATTATTATTTGTATAATGAAATGTTTAGAATTTAATTTCTTCATAAAAGCTATTAAGTGATATTTTAGAAAGTCATCTTTTATTCTAATATGTAAGCTAGTTTATTAAGCTTTATGTAAAATCTAAATATTTTTGTATCACAATAAACATATAATGTTATAATTGAGACCTTAAATAAATTTTGTCTTGCTTAATGAAGTTAAGAGGATAAAACCACTCAACTATTTTTCATATAGATTATCAACCTCAAATGATTTTTCTTGTATTAATGTCAATTTGGACTCCATATATTTAAGAAGCTTATATATTATTGTATGACAAAAGACTTTGAGATCCATGTTAATAAGTTTATTATTTCTCCTAAACTTACTTTTAATTTAATTTGGTGAGGCCAAATCCTTGAAAATATATAATATATAGAAATTATACAAAATTTTAGGACTATAAGAAAAAAATGGAGAGAGATATTTCTAGGTATATTGAAATTCTAGAAAATTTTATAGAGAATATGGGGATTGTAACTTTTTTGGGGGGCCCATTTTCTATATTTATAGAATTATATTGAATAAAATCTTGAAATCTGTGCCTATTTTGAATTTTCAACAAAAAAAAATTCCCCCGGGGGGGGGTCCACCCCGACTATACCATAATTATAAAGCAGCTATAACTTGTAATCATGTAGCATATAAATGCTAGATGCCATACAAGTTGAAGCCATCACTTTTATAATTATAAAAAGCAGAATAGCTACATTTCATAAGCTCTCATTACTGTCAGGAGCTCAATTAAATGCAGATGCTGCATACAGGCATCGGGTTAGAATTTAAAACAACCATTAGTTGCATAACTATCTTTTTTACATATAAATGATTTAATTGGAACTAAATACTGGTTCTTACACTGTTAACTCAAGAAATAGACAATATGGCAACTACTGTTTGGATAAAGAAGTAGTCTTGGGAATTTTTTTTTCATCAGAATAGATGACTTGCATAAGAAACAATGAACAGGATCTTTGCAGCTATTGTGAAGTAGTAAAAAATAAAAACACAATAATGAACATTACCCCTGCCAACTCTGCCAGCTTTGGATCCTCAATCTTGAAGGTAAATAAGCTTGGCACTGGATCAACAATTGAATGATTGAGCTGAGCTACAAGCCTATAACCCTTTAAGAAGGACAAGAAAAGTTGATCAAGAAACATAATTCATATACATGCAAATAAAACCAAACCATTTTTCATCACAACCTGAGGACTACTACCACTAGCAATCAATAGATAATCAGCTTCAACATATTCAACATAATCAATTGTCCGCTTCTCAATCTTAAGAAGGAATTTTCCCAAACAGCTAGCAGAAGCGGTTGTCACAACTTTTCCGGTCTGCAGAGAAACTGATCGAGCTCACATTTTAGAATAGAAAGTTGATAATATATTCCATCATATCACTCATCAAAAAGAAAACCCATCATTTTACACAGCAAGCATTGAGCTATGGCACAGATAGTGACATACACAAGTCTGGTAAAGTATGAACTTAAGACTTTTTGGTGATTTACTAACTCAAATCTGTGATATAAATACTGCTTTCTTATCACTATATTCTTTTAGCATTTTATTTTCCCTTATAAAAACAATCTGTGATATAAACAGTGTGAGGTTGTTAAAAAAATTGTGCAGTAGTACCATATCCATTCATAAAATGCTAACAAGAAATTAACATTTAGTAAGGCGCGAGGGCATCAATTCTAAAAGAAGTGCCACGGGAGCTGAACAAACCACAGGAAAAATATTGTTGTTAATGTTCCTTCTGTGACCATAGCCATAACCTTCTTTTAGAAAATCAGGATTCCGGCTCTTGCAAACAATGAACATGCACAGTTATATTTGTTTTCATACCCTATATACTAGGGTTCGGTGCAAAGTGAAGTCAAGGGAAAACTATAATACTTGCATAAGGAATGCAAAGTAATTAATGAATGGGATCCTTTATGTTGCAGGAGCCTTGGGTCCCAAGACCCTGCATTAGCCTCTAATTCAATGAATGCACTATCGTGCTGGGTAAACACAGATGGGATGAATCCAAGACATACCATCAGAAGTTCAATGCAAGATAAAAAGTTAACATTAGTCAATTTGAATTTTGTAAACAAGCGCACCTCCTATCTTCGTTGCTTGAGACATGAGACAATCAATTATCGAAGAAGAACAGTCACTGACTGGGAAAACCCTTCCATCATCTTCAATCTACAAGTAGATAGACACATATTAGACATGTGGAGTAACAAAATGACAGCCAAGAAGAACTGAACAAGAGACATCCAGTCTCATAGGAAACCTTAAGTTCAACCCCATGATCAGAAAACCAGGTCATGGTATCTGCTGGGCTGTGTGTGTTGAAAAAAGATCCTCTCAGTTCTTTATGACCCCTAGGATAATGTTCCGCCAGAATCTAAGAAGGAATTCATATTTCAAAACTAATGTTAAGTTGTATGGAAACATCAATACAAAGTTTAGTCCAATGAACCAATTAGGAAAAGGGCAGAAAGCGCTACAAAGAGTGACCAAGGTCCTAAACATACATAAATCTGTTCTTTTTCTTTTCCTATAGGTAAAAATATGATCTTTTTCTACCTCACAAACTCTTTACATTTCAACAGAGCTACAAGCTATCAACTAAGGGAAATTATGACAAGAACTAGGACACATTAAAATCTTGATTATTTCCCCTTCCAGGCATGAAGCTTGGAGTTTTATATACTTAGGTTCATATATGACTCTCCAGCTACTAAAATTCTCATATTCTGCATCCAGAAAAGATGATAAATAAGATTAAAGAATATTCAGAATTTCAGTACAAATTATAATTCACAGTGAGAGTTCATTATTAGGATTACTACATGGCAGCACCAAGGAATGTGGAACATATATGTAGGGGCAAAAAACGTAACTCAGTAGAAACTGTGCCCACTACTCAATAATAATTTCTTTACAGAAGTCAATTATGGCGAAATTTTCCAATTCAGATAAAATGGACAACATGCAGTTGGCAATTTCACTTACCAGTATATGATCTACGTCAACAAGGTAGTGTTTATCCAAACAGACAAAACGCTGCTAAATCATCAATTTCAAGTTGTTCATAGCATTTAAGCAAGAGATATGCGGTTTAAGGGATAATTACAGGAAAGAAATGTTACCTCTACAGACCACCTAGCATTTCATCAGAGCATAATAAAAAATAATAGCATTCCTGCCCACAAACTTAGAGCATCATAGATTCATATGTTGCCAAAAAGTGTGAGGTGTTTCGTGATAAAACTTCGCCCATAATACCAGTTTGTACATTTTTTCCACATGTTCTGATAAAACATTATAAACCTCACCAAATTGTCAGCACAATGCCCGTTTGTCACATTGCACCGGCCACCTCCAGATATTTTCACCTGCCAACAATAACACTTGAACCCAAAACACACACACACACACACAGAGGAAAAAAAATGTATAACAAACCAAAGAATAAGCTGAATCGGCCAAAACGAACCTTTGACAGAGGTTTCCCTTTCTCAATAACCAACACATTCAGATTAGGCGCCAGGGTCTTTGCTCTAATTGCCCCAAAAACTCCAGCTGCTCCACCCCCAACCACCACCAACAGCTCTTCACTTGACTACCAAGCAAGAAAACCACAAAAAATTAAAAGAGTAGAAAAAGTGACAGTAAAAACAAACCGTTTTCCCTCTCTTTGGTTGCTGAGAAAATTATCAACAGTATTAGTACCTTTGTAGCTAAGGGGATGGGAGTCGCAGTAAATTTTCTCCCCCCAGAGGTTGAAAGAAAAGAGCCACAGCTTCCAGTGGTACCAGCTACTCGTGAGGAAATCCCCGCAAAGTGGAAGATGAAGCGCGCCAAAGTGAAGCTCATGGCCCATGAATTAGCTACTGCTATGAAAATTTGGGCACGCTCGGGTCGGGGATTAAGTAAGCCAAGTGGGTGGTGCAATCTGGTGTGAGTGGTGAAAGAGTGGTATGCTGTGGACTACGGCTACGGACGCAGACTTTTTGTAGGGCACTCTTGAGACACAAACTACAAGTCGTTCACGTTCACCCTATTCCGGTGAACATGTTGATTATACCTGATTTCCAGCAATCTCAAACAATCTTCTAGTATTAATGAAAAGGTAAGATGGCAAAAGGCTAAAGGTGAGGAATGAATTAGCTGAGAAAATGTTAGAGTATTTGCATTCAGTGTCGCAAAGTATGTTTTACTTTTTCCCTATATTTTGGGGGAAAATTTAGGATTTTCACCCCAAATCATCCTCCAACCGAATCCCTAAAATGGGAATCAACTATTCGAATGCTACAACGATTTCTCATATTGGGGGATTTATTGTACATCTCCAAATCTGATTTCGTGCTTTTCTTGTTGTTGGTCCCACGTCTCCTTCTCTTCGATCGTTGGGGCCCTCGTCGTGTTTACCCCTCCCTCACATTGCAACCACCATCGATGGCAACTTCTCTATCGAAAATCAATGTAAATCATCATCCCCTCTCGATTTTCTCCATGGCTGGATTCCTCTTCTCTTCGCACATACTGATCTTTTCAACTTACTCCATGTCTGGACTTTGTGAAAATCGAGATCCTCTATGGCTGGCCACTGAGCTTCTCTATCACACTGATTTGTTCTTACTTGTGTTGTTTTCATTATTTTCTTGCAATTTACATACATGTGCTCAAATATAGGGATTTGTTATGCACTAATTTAGGGCTATTTGGTGCACTAATCAGTGAATTGTCTACTAAAAAAAACCTAACTTTTTACAAGCTGTGTTGTTGGATTGGGATTTGCTATTGCTGTGATTTTGTCTATTTGGTACACTGATATGTTCTTGTTTGTGTTGTTTTCAAACTTTTTAAGGAATTTACAAGCTTGTGCTATTGGATTGAGATTTTTTATTGCAGTGATTTTGTCTATTTAGTGTACTGATATGTTCTTACTTGTGTTGTTTTCTAATTTTTTAAGGAATTTACAAGCCTATGCTGTTGGATTGTGATTTGCTATTATTGTGATTTTGTCTATTTGATGCATTGTTTTGTTATTGCTTATGTTGTTTTCGGATTTTTCTTGCAATTTACAAGTTTATGCTCAGAGGTTGGGGTTTGCTTTTATTGTAATCTTGTCTTTTTGGTGCACTCATATATTCTTGCTTTCTCGGGAAAAGAAAAAAAGAAAAAAAAAACCCAGCTTTTTACAAATACTCACATCAATGGATTAATATATGGGTTTGATTTTTAATTAAAAAATTAAAAAAACATCAGTTCGTAGCTTTCTTTATTCTTTCTTATCTGTTATTGCTAACACAAAATACCAAGGGCTTTTTTTGAGATTGGGATTTTTGTGCAATGATCTGGTTGGTTTTTCAGTGCTCTTTTTGCACTTAAATTGGTTTTAAAGGTGTTGTTTTTGTACTGTTTGTGCTATTGCTATGTTGTTTTTGCATGTAGTGTTATTGCCAAAATTGTTTTCGCCCCTCCAGGGATATTCCACAATACTATTTTTGTACTGTTGGTGTGTTGTTTTTGCACTAAATTTGGTATTCAATGGTACTTTTTTGCACATAAATTAGTATTAGTTTACTATTTTGCACTGAAAATACAACTGAGGGTGCTTTTTTGCACTATATGTGTTATTATTGTGCTGTTTTTGCATGTGCAGTGTAATTTCCAAAATTATTTTTACACTAAATTTGCTATTTCACTGATAAGAAAGTTGGCAGCCAGTCTAGTGAGCATGTTTTATAATTTAATTCCCCAAGAGCATATTTTATTCTGATTTCCATGGCTTTTATCACATTTATCTTTATTTTCATTCTGAATTTCACCTCTGTTGGGTCATTTGCAGCGTCTGGTACTTATCAATAATGATTTCTCAGAGGGGCTGCATGTCTACTGTAAGGCTGTGATGATGGTTGTAATTTATATTTGAGAGGGGGTTAATTCATAAGTGTTAATGGGGTTCGATTGATATGGCAAGGTAATCCTAACCTGGATGGCCATCTTGCATTTTGTGATAGTTTCACAAAAGGCAACCAAAGTTTAAGGTTTTGCAGTCATTCGAGGTTGGACTCTTATCTTACACATGCTGTAAATAACCATTTTGAGCGCCATGGATCACACATTCTTTATGGAACTGGATGTGAATGCTCTTATTTAGTTAGCATCGTCCAACTTTCTTTACTATCACTATATGTTTCTTAAGTGACTAGGATTTATTCATAGCATGTTCATTTATTCATCACACAACCATTCTGTTTTAATCCATGTATTGCTCCCTCATTTCTACCAATTGTTGTGTGTTTATAATTGATGTTTAGTTACTCGAAAGTTATATTACTTTTATGAGTTTGTTATTCAGTTAAAGATATATTTTCCTTACATGTTTTTCTTGTTTGGTATGATTTTGGTTGTGTATTTTCTCGGCTACGATGATAACAAAGTTGAGTGGAAACACAGGAAAGTTGTAACATACTCCATGGCATGGTAACCCAGACGGTCAATTACAAAGGTAATTGATTGTTACAGCCATTCGAGCATGTTGCTTTTTTCTATATGTTACCGCTCATTTCCTAAACCACTTTGTATGAGTTAATGGTTTGGGTATGTTTTGGGGTTTCAGAATAAAAAGATGAGTATGGACAATGCAAATAGTCGTTGTTTGTCTACAAACTTAAAGCAAAAGAAAAAATAACACTACTAAATGCTGGGGTCAAGTAGTAGCAAACTATCGTCAAAATGAATACCTAGTATATTATTGTGGTATTAAAGTATGTCGACGAACTGCTTATACTAAGAATAATGAGGAGTGTCGATTTTTCGATTACAAAAACTATGAGGTAATTTTGCATTTGTTGGTAGTCTTATTTACTGAATTGTTGCGGTTCTATTGTGCTTACAGATTTCAATACTTGTCAATTGCGAATGCTGGATAGGCTTGCGAGTTTTTCTGATTGTATGATTCAAAAATACCAGCACATGGTTAAAAGACAATTAACCGATTAAAAATTGAACTTCATAAGATACAAGTCTTAATGGACAACCAAATCAGTAGATATAGAGTAGAAATTGATTTATAAAGGTGTAAGAGAAAACTAGAAAAAACTAGTTTGATTATTATGAATTTGATGTCGTGGCTATTTGTTTTGGCAATTTATTTTGAAAAATTCTAAACAATCTTATGGCAACATGAACTAAACTTTTAGCCCTAGTGTATGAGCATTTTCAGTAACTATAAGTATAATATGTTTTATTGTTTGCATATTAAATTTGTGTTTTGAGACTAGTGTGAATGGGCAATAGTAGTACTTGTACGTATACTTGATAAAATATTATGGATGTGTTTGACCTCTTTTCAATTTTGTTTTTCAATTATTGAGAATGAATTTGCAGGTTATAAAGTGTGTAATTTTTCTTATCGTACTCCTTTTTCTTCTGGTGTTCCTAAAGCTTAGATCATTTCGATCACCATTAAATCTAGCACGATATTTATCTATTACAAATAAAATACCATTGCAAATCTTATTTTTTATTTATTCGTTACAAATAAAATACCATTGGAAAAGAAGAATATTTATTATTTGTAAAATTATAATAATTTCAAAACTATTCTCATACTAGAATAAAAAAATCAGCTTCATGTTTAAAATTTATGTAGAGGCTGATATTGCTTAACATAGGAAAAAGACAAAAGAGTGAATAGTTAAGATTATAAATGGAAGTGAGAGAAAATAAATAATAAAGAAAGAATAGAGAAATATTATTTTAATAGAATAGAGAAAATATATGAAATGAGGTATGTGAGGTTTTTCAAATATTAGTAAAAGTTAGGATAAAATTTTAGGAATGATGTATTTTAGCTAAAATTTAGGGAATGATATAAGGAAGCAGGGTTTAACCATCTATTCTAGAAGCGTAAAGAACATATTCGCTCGTTGGATGAAGCACAAAAAATGTTATAGTTGTCATGCTGAGAATGTGTGTTACTGTTGGAGGAAGGGAAAAAACATTACATTTAGATAAAATGACAAAAATTATTATAGTTATACAATGCAAATTAAATATTATTGTTATATATGCGGAAAAAACATATTCGCATTGGAAATCGCACATATTAAAAAAAATTATTATTCGTAATATTGTAATAATTTAAAAAGTATTATTGTATCCAAGAAAAAAATCATATAAAATGTTTGCAAAATTAGTAGAATGTGATATTTGAAAACAAAAGGAAAAGACAAAAGAATTAGTAGTTAAAGAATATAAATGAAAGTGAGAGAAAAAATTAATAAAAAAAAAATATATAATTTTTTTTAATAGAATAGAAAAATGATAGGTAATGAGATAGAGAATCGGATGAGAATATTTTTAGGACGGGATTTTAAAAAGCTAAGATATTAAACCTTAATAGAAAATATCTTTTCGTGTGCATGTGGTTAGAAAAAAAAATAGATAAAATAAAAGTAGTGAAATAGAAGAATATTTTTAAAAAGATGAAAGTGAAGGATAGAAGAGGAAATGGAAGATGGAAGGGAGCTTAAAAATGGGGAAAATGGGGATTTGAGTGGGAAGGTGAAAGAGGAAGGGATTTCTAAAATGGGAGAAAGGGAAAAAACAAAAGAGAGAGCAAATTTTTACACTTGAATGGACGTACAGGCGGGAGGTTCCCAACCCCGGGTGGAGTAGAGTTTTTGTTGTCGCTTGGATGGGGTTCGATACTTCGAGCCAGACTTGCCACATGGGATATGGTTCTGTAGTGTGGGCCCGTTATAGGGCACAATGACCCACCATGATGTGGGTCCATACACTAACCTGGGCCATCGCAAAGCTCATAGCTGTGCCCGGCTTTTGAACCCTCCATTTCTGGCCCGGACATTCTCTGTTCCATCACCTCAACTCTGGAGTATTTCGATATCAACGATGTATACGGTCTCGTTCTCTTCTGCTCCTTCCATGCGAGTAGATTCATTCCCATCTTCTTCCTTCTCTGTCCCGTCATTCCCCATCACCAAAACCAGTAATTTCACCACCACACCCTTCAATAAGCACAAAAGAAAACACCATAAAACCCGATTGTTGCTTCTCACTGTTTCAGCTTCTTCGACAACCAAAGATGTCTGGCGAAGAACATCTCCACTAAATTCGGTGCTGTCCTCACCTTCTCGAGGCCAAGTATACCACAGGCACCCCAGAAAACAAAAGCCCGTGCACTTGGATCACAGTGTGGACATGGACGAACTCTTAACCTCAATAGGGCAAACTCAAAACGAGCAAGAACTCTACTCTCTAATGTCACCCTACAAAGGCAGACAGCTTTCTATCCGTTTCATGGTTTCTCTGCTCTCGCGCGAGCCCGACTGGCAAAGATCGCTTGCGCTTCTCGACTGGATCAACGAAGAAGCTTTGTATTCACCTTCGGTGTTTGCGTACAATGTTGTTATGCGCAATGTGCTCCGCGCGAAGCAGTGGGATATCGCGCATGGGCTGTTTGAGGAAATGCGCCACAGAGCGCTCGCACCCGATAGGTATACTTATTCGACGCTTATTACTTATTTTGGGAAAGAGGGTATGTTTGATTCTGCGCTGGCTTGGCTCCAGCAAATGGAGCAAGACCGTGTGTCTGGGGACCTCGTTCTGTATAGTAATTTGATTGAGCTTTCGCGGAAGTTACGCGATTATTCCAAGGCTATATCGATCTTTTCAAGGCTGAAAGCGTCCGGTATTGCACCCGATCTTGTAGCTTATAACTCGATGATTAATGTGTTTGGTAAAGCGAAGTTATTTCGAGAAGCCCGTCTTCTTATTAAAGAGATGAGGTCAGCTAGTGTTTTGCCGGATACAGTGAGCTATTCGACGCTTTTAACTATGTATGTGGAGAATCAGAAGTTTGTTGAGGCCTTATCGGTGTTCTCTGAGATGAATGTGGTGAAGTGCCCGCTTGATCTTACCACCTGCAATATTATGATTGATGTTTATGGGCTGCTAGATATGGCCAAGGAAGCTGACAGACTGTTTTGGAGCATGAGGAAGATGGGAATTGAACCCAATGTTGTTAGTTACAATACCCTTTTGAGGGTTTATGGCGAGGCTGAGCTTTTTGGGGAAGCCATACATCTTTTTCGGTTGATGCAAAGGAAGGATGTTGAGCAGAATGTTGTTACCTACAACACCATGATAAAGATTTATGGGACGACTCTTGAGCATGAGAAAGCTACGAATCTTGTACAAGAGATGCAGAACAGAGGGATTGAACCAAATTCCTTTACCTACTCAACAATAATATCTATATGGGAGAAGGCAGGGAAACTGGATCGTGCAGCAATGCTGTTTCAGAAGCTGAGGAGTTCGGGGGTGGAGATCGATCAGGTTCTTTATCAGACGATGATTGTCGCTTATGAGAGGACAGGTTTGGTTGCTCATGCTAAACGTTTGCTTCAGGAACTCAAGCGCCCAGACAATATCCCCAGGGAGACTGCAATTAAAATTCTGGCTAGAGCAGGTCGGATTGAAGAAGCTACATGGGTGTTTCGCCAGGCTTTTGATGCTGGAGAGGTGAAGGACATATCTGTGTTTGGGTGCATGATTGATCTTTATTCAAGAAACAGAAAGCATGCAAATGTCATTGAGGTGTTTGAGAAGATGAGAGTTGCAGGTTATTTTCCTGATTCAAATGTGATTGCTCTTGTTCTGAATGCTTATGGGAAGTTGCGGGAATTTGAGAAGGCAGATGCCATATATCGGGAAATGCAGGAAGAGGGGTGTGTTTTCCCAGATGATGTTCACTTCCAGATGCTCAGTCTTTATGGTGCTAAGAAGGATTTTAAGATGGTAGAGTCACTGTTTGAGAGGTTGGACTCTGATCCCAACATCAACAAGAAGGAACTGCATCTTGTCGTTGCCAGCATATATGAAAGAGCAAATAGGCTCAATGATGCATCCCGAATCATGAACAGAATGAATGACAGAGGAAATCCAAGATTATGAGCATTTCTAGAAATCATGCATCCGACCTTGTCTCCTGTAAATTGCGTTTTTCTTGTCTGCTATTGATTTTGTATATATTGTATTTGGAATCTCTATGCATGAATTCTCACCATTACCATGGGATGTCGTGTTTAAAATGAAAACATTTGACACAAAACAAAACAAATAAATGTAACAAGGGAAATACTTCTTCCTAACGCTTTTCCTTTCCTCATTTCCTGTAAGGCTGTAATCATCTCGTAATTACAGAATCAATCTTCACACGCACGCACGCACGCGTGCGTGTGTTTTGTGTAAGGTATAGACAATGGTGTATGACTTGAAATACAAGCACCTTGAAGTGTAAGAACATAAACTGGTAATGGTAAAAAGATGTGTAAGCCTGACATTGTTATAAACTAATCAAAAAAGGTGATGAAGCCTCCTAAAATGGGTTCGAGAGCCTTAAAAACTTAGGTGAGATAACTAACATAAAGGTTGTGAAGCCCCCTACATGGGACAATATAAATGAACATGAAGCATACTGACTTTCTTGTTGCGCCGTGATAAATCATCCACAAAGGGACTATGAGTACTTGAAATAATATCTATTTTAGAAAAGAACGACACTTATTATTTTTTAATTTTTTTACTAGTAGAAATTTATAATCTTTGTAGTCATTATTAGATCCTTTTTCTCAATTGATAGAACTTTTTGCCGTCCAGTGATGGAAAAGTACTATAAGAGAGAGATATATATATATATATATATATATATATATATATATATATACACACACATTAGATAAGAACTTACGTGCAAGGCATATATTCTCTGTCAAAAGTGCTAGTACATTTTTTATATGGTAAATATGAGTTTTAATATACATATCAATTAAAACAACGAGTATGATAACTGTAAAGATAATCATAAATCTATTCAACAAATGATTATAATTATACTTTAAAAAATGAAGGAAACAAAAAATGTATAATTATTGAACACATAACAAATTGAATTTTTAGAATTCATTATATTGAAATCATAATAGGAGATGCATTACTCTACTCGATATACGACCAATTAGACATGAGCATGATAATAATATTGTTCCTAATGAAAAAATAAAATAATATTATTTTTAATTGTTCCATAAAACTACTGGATATAATTGATATTGGAATGATAAAATGTAAAAATAGACTATTCATTTGAAATTTTAAAACGTATAATATTTTTTTAAAGAAAAATAATATTAGTTTAAAAAGTGTTGTTCAGTATGATTCAGTATTATGAGAAATAATATGAAAACAGTTATTATTTTTTTGAAATGATATCTTATAGTAATAAAATATTATTCTGTAAATTTAAAGACAATATTTTCATTTTTGAACTTAAATATAATAATAATATTATTTCCAAGTTTGGAATTGCAATATCCATCTTAGAAAATAAAAGCATATTCTTACCAAAATAAGTTTTTAAAGGATAAAAAGTGTTATTAATTCTTTTAATGATAATTTAAAAATGCATTACAAATAGATTAATATGAAATGTGTTACAACAAAAAATAAAATAGTGAATATAATAAATTAAGGACCAATTATAAACTTATGCATAAATTAGAACCTATATATAATAATTTAATTTTGTAAAATGAAAAATATTTTTAGTCCAACGACTATGGTTTATTTTTATGAATTACTATGAAAAATAATATGAAGATATTTTTTATTTTTTTTCAAATAATATTATATACGAAAAATATTATTATTTTTAAATCTAAGAAGAAATATAAAAAAAATCCTAAATTGTTAATTTGTTCCACAAAAGTTCAATAAACAAAATCTTCAATTTAAATTATTTGTAAGTTATTATTATTATTATATTGATAAAAAATTTATTTTATTTTTAATGATTAATTAGAGGACAAAAGTGTAATTGTGCAAATGAGGGCAAAAATGTAACTGTGCAAATGGGAATAGTGTGAACTCAAACAAAATCCACGGTTCATTCCACTTTTTTGTAGCTATAGCCTCTTTTACTGTAGAATAGATATAGATATATATAAATTTATATATATAAATTTTATATTGAAGATTTATACTACAGAACTTCACCTAATAGCACTCTCAATTATGGGTGTAATCGATTCAGTTTCAAACAAAATTTTGAACCAAACAGGTATGACCGATTTTACATTTTTCAAAATCGATTACGTACCAGTTACCCTCCTAAATCGGTATTTCTGGTTTTATCTGTTTTCGGTCTAATCTGGCCCGGTTTTCTGGTTTTTTTAAAATGTAAATTTGACTAATAATATTAATATTAGACTATTAGTATAGCTATATATTAGTATTAGTTATAAACTATATATTAATATAGCTATATAATACATGATCAATTACATTTTCATTTTTAAGATTAAACTTTTATTTTATAATAACATTATCTTATATATAATTATATTAATAGCATATGATCAAACAAATTACAAATGTTCATATTTAAGATTAACATTTTATGTTATACTTTAAAAATTATAATATGAAATTCTTTCATATATGATATATAATTATATTAATATATATAAAATATTTTGTATAATTTTAATTTTGTAAAAAATTTATATATAAAATATTATTTTTTATATATATTTTATCAACCAGTCCGATCTGGTCCGAAAAATCTCAAAACCGGAATTGAACTGGTTTCAACCGGTTTATGAAATATAAGAACTGGTCCCGACCGGTTCAAAACCGGTAAAATCGATCCGGTCCGGTTTAAATTTACACTCCTACTCTCAATAGATTCTTCATTCTATCATTTAAAATACATTATTAAAACTCACATTTTCTATTTTACATAATGATTTTTACAATATACCATACATCAACTTATCTAGATTTTTATATCATTTAAATATTATATATATATTTTAATTTTTTTTTTTCATTTCAAATATTTTCTTGAAACTTTCAATGATATACTCATATCTTTTGATATTTGTAATATCTTTTCATATACAATATCATATAATTATGTTTTATTTTAAATTAATATAAATTTATAAGCTAAACCAAAATATAAATTAATTCAAAAAATAAAAAGAAGAGATTATATAATGAAATTAATCCAAATTAGAGGGTCATTTCTTTCTAAACAGGAACTCTGTTATTTCATTTATGATTCTTTTTTATTATTTCCTCCGCTCCACTCCAGAAAATAAAATTTTGGTAAAGAAATCTCAACTTCTGATTCTATAAATGCGAGTTTTATAGATTGAATTTGGAGGTGAAAATATTGCAACAAAAGTAGCAAAGTTTTCTGGACAAATTATTGGGATCTCATGCATCATTGCCTTTGAAGTTTCGAATAGGAGTTGTAGGATAGATGGAAGACCAGCAGATGAGAAATAAATGATTAAAAAATTATTTACGACTGTGAACTGTTACCGTTAGATGTAGCAGTAACATTGTAGCCAACTAAAAGTTACAGATGAAATAGATCATCCGTTGGATGCCACTTTTAGGGGTTTTTCTTCAAATTACACAGAAATAAGGATTTTACATAACCTGTTGGGAATGCTCTAATCAACATGTGATTTGTTATTTTTGTCATTTTATTTGAATGCTTAAATATATGTATGTTTAAATAAAATGACAAAAATAATAAATGGTAAGTTGATTAAATAGAGATGCTTGGTGTACCACTTCCTTATATCATTTCTTATAAATATATTCACACTGCTAACGTCATTTATATCTAAGCATGTTGCATGCACCTCCAGTCTCATCCGGGTCAACGGCTTTATCAACTTGTATCTATAAATTCTATGGCACCCGGGCCTCAAATGATACCCGTACCCGTACCCGTAGTAATGAACAAGCTTGTCTTTATATGATAACTTTTCAGTTAGCTACTTTTATGCGCGGGGCAAGAGATGACAAATTTATCATATTTAAAATTCAATAAATCTTTCCAACCTCCCAACACTCCACACTCCATCTTTTTAAATTTTTTTTTTAAAATTTTTTTTATTAAATAATTTTTATATGAATAGTGAATAAAAAATTTGAAATAGTTTAAAAAAAATAAATTCAAAAATTTTTTTTAAAAAAATATTAAAAAATGTGGAGTGTGGAGTGTGGATGAATAGTAGGAGGTTGTGTAGCAAAACCCGAAAGTTAAATTGATATACTCATTTTCTCTCGAGAGCAGCCCTCCTAAAAAAGCCCAGATCAGAGGAGAAGGGGTTTGGAGTTTCGAGCCTCAGCTCCTTCCTCCCTCATACCTCATATTTCTTCTCTATAGTTTTTTCTCTCTCTAATTTTGCATGTTTTTCTTTCAAAATAGGGAGAAATGCCGATTTATTGTTGTCTAGAACCTGGCGACTACCACGTAGCCCATCGCAAGATTACCAATGCACCAATCCTTTAGACGAGCGAAGAATCTTGTTGAACGGAGCGGCATGTGAGCCACACACATGGTTCAAAGTGCACGCTTGACATCCACACGCCACTACAAGGGGAGCTCTACCGCTGTCACGTGCGACATTTCTATGACTAGGGCCATTGGTTTCTTTAGACTTGACTGTCTGTTGTACTTCCAAGGTGGCGAGCCACCATAATCTCTGTGTTTGCTTTTTTTATTTCTTCTAAAATTGGAAATACGGATCTACAGCTTTCTAAGCTATATTTCGCTATTTTTTCATGTATCATTTACGTTTTTGTTTTGCTTTAGGTTAATAATAAAAAAGAAATAGTCTCTTGAACATTTTGTCCATAAAGTGAAATCCTCTCCTCCTCTGGAGGGTGGGGTTTGAAATCTCTGCTTTAGGCAGAGTGTGGTCTCTCAGATAGTTTGTCTGTAGAGAGTTCTAGAAGTTAAAATCATACTAATCATAAAAGAATTTGTGTAATGGTGGAGCCTCAACCGTGAGTAGTTGACTTTTTTCTTGTATATATCAGTCACAATTGTAACTTCACTTTCATAAATGAATGAAATCTATTTTCCATAAAAAAATATTTTGATGATTATCAAGGAAGATGTCCATCTTCCTCTATCCATGTGGCATGCATGCTTACTCCATGTTAACATAGAATATTAACTACAAATTATCATAATTGGACAGCATGCGCATGCAAAATGAAATGAACATTACTCAGAGGAGAACACAATGTCTTCCTCTGAAATTCATTCCCCCTTTCATATGAAATCCATTCTCCCTTTGAAACTGAAACCCCTTATCCAACCTCCTAGCTTCGGCCATCACATGTTGCTGAGCTTCATCCGTCCCCTTCCTCCCAAATCCTAACTTCATCCTCTTCGCACGAGCACCTGAGACATTCCAAAATCTCCCAAGTCTGAAATCCCTTCCTTTCCAGTTTGTCAATCCCCTTCCTCCTAAGCCATAACTCTCACAGATTTCTTAATGCGATAGTCCCCTTTTGTCTGAACTCTAATAAAGTCTCCTTTGTGCCAACGGTTTTTAGATTGTTTTTACACTTTAATTTATTTTAATCATAGAAAGTGTGGCTACCATATGGATTTTCTTGATTTTGTTTATGCTTCTCAAGAAAATCAAGTTTGCCATTCAAATTTGATTTTGTAACTGCTATCTATACGCCCAAGTTATTTACGAATTGTATTATGGGATCAGATTATCTAATGAATCTAAATTTTATGTTTTTCATATGGAAACTTGGAGGAGAGAAAATAACAACTAAAGAAATGCCAACAAAAAATAAAGAAGAGAGCCTGAAATAAAAACGAAACGAACACGATGAGTTGATGCAGTGGTCGAACTAATGAACGAGGAAGTTAGTGGTGGAGGAGGCTGACCGTGGTGGAGGTGACCGACAGGTGGAGGATTGTTATGGACCTCAACAAAATGCAAGGAGATACTAAGATATGAAATAAATAGAAATAGAAATATAGAATGAAATTAAGAGAAAGCTATAATGAATATTAGTATGAGAAAATAGTCACGACTTGGGATTGTTCGAGGCACCCCAATTATTCCAGAAAATCAAGCCAAACAATATTCTAGATTCCCCATTACAAACAAATACCTCCAGTATATATATTGTGGGACACCCCCTTAAATAAAGCAAACATACAGCCACTTCTTATCATGATATCTAGGAGTGGTAATATGTGATACGACCTGTTAACTCAACATGAACACGACACGATAAAAGCGGATTAGGGTTTAGTCTTAACGGGTTTGGGTTAAAACAGGTTAACCCGTTAAGATACGATTGCTTGATGGGTTGATAACGGGTTAATATGTTATGACCCGTTAAGAAAGTAGAAGTTATAATTATACCCTTATATCTAAAAATAAAATTGTTGAGATTTTAATTTCGATGTTTTTTTTGTAATTTTGGACTTGTAGTTAGTTTTATATTTTTTTTTATAGATATTGTGATTTTAATATTTACATAAAATTATGCTAAACTTAATTAGGTCTAATTTCGGGTCTGTTCAAACCATTTACATAAACGTGTCAAAATGAGTTGACACAATACGACCCGTTATGTTAATGGGTTAGGTTAGGATTTGAGATTTTGACACGATAAGCTTAATTGGTCAGGTTAGGGTTGGCGTATATAGTATAATATATATGTCTTGACACAATACGAACACGACCCGTTAACACAATTTGACATCCCTAATGATATCATCCTAACAAACTGATTAAAATACTTTAAAAATACCATAAGTTTGGTTTCTTTAATGATAAATCAAGTTTTTAATTTGAGTAATACTACTCATCATCTCAAATTCCATCATTCTCTCATCATCCTATGATGTGACATTAGATGATTGGAGGTTATTTATTATATTTCACTTATGAACTTATCATCTATGCCACATCATAGGATGATGAGAGAGTGATGAAAGTTGGGATGATGAATAGATTTTTCCTTTTAATTTATATATATATATATATATATATATATATATTTTGGATCTTGACTGTTAAATCGTGCATTTCCCAATTCGAATTTAAGATCCAACAAAAGTTTCAAACAAGAGAATAATTGTGAAGAGCCCATCTTGCAACTTTGAAACGATACCTCTTCTTGACGTGAAATGAGATTTGTTGATGTGGCGTTTGATTTTTTTACCATTAAAGGATTGCTTTCTTTCCCTGCCGCGACGTTGTGATTTGCTTCTTCTGTTTCGGTTTCGAGATTCTTTAAGAAGTATATATTGGAAATAATGTACTGTTTGATTTTAATTTTTATGCGAAAGATTTTAAGGTATTTTATCGAAAAAGATCAAAATTTTCATTCTTTTTCTATAAATAACATGTCAGCACATATGATTACACGAATATAAATAGCTTTCTTATTAAATTAATTCATTGTCACGTGATTTATCCAAATAAAATTCGAAAGACGACATCTCAACCTCCTATGCGTAAATGTTGAATGAGGTATTTGATTGATTTAAAGATGAAAAATCTTATTCAGAAGCTTTATATTATACACTTATTTTATTTATTTTTTAAAATATATAATATAGTACTATTGAGTAGAATAACTCTTTAAAATTATTCTGATCAGGCCATATGGAAGAGTCAACACAACGCAAAGGGGAACCATAAATACTCCTGAATTTAAAAACCAGTCTCCCAGAGCTTTTTGTAGTTGTGCCCAAATTCCGCACGAGCCGTTGGATCACAGACTTGGAATTGTACCCAAATTCCGGATTAGACTGTCTCAGGAATGATTTATTCACTTTTACAAAACATAAAATTACATATTCAAAAATTGTAAATATCATTTTTTTGGAGTTTTATATATCTCTATCTAGAGCATTTGGTGTCTACCTATTTCTGTGGAATTATAGAAACCACAGAGAATCCAATCCCCAAACTCCACCAAAATTCCCCTTTTGTCACGGCGAGACGACGACTCCTATCTCAGATAGTCTCGCACCTAAAAACAGAACAAAAAGGAGACAGGGAAGGGAGGAGTAACTACAAAACCCACCCCCTCCCACGGTCCCCACTCAACCTCTCTCTCTCTCTCTCTCTTCTCTCTCTGTGGCCCATTTTCCTTTACTCTCTCGCCCAGTTTCTCCCTGATCAAACATAGCCCTATAACGGGCTCTCTCCCTGTCTCTGAAATTTGAGAGAGAGGCGTTTAGAAAAATAGAAATTTAATTTAATTTTCGAAAAAATGAAGAGGTTGAAGAGCTATTACATGAACATAAGGCATCCACATACCATAGAGAGGAAATGGATTTTCCCCTTGGCGATAGGCTCCATTGTTTCTCTCTTCCTTATCTTCCTGACGATGCTAACCTCACCCGACGGTACGCCCTTCGTTCCGCTCTACCGCTCCATCACCTCCGGCTCCGTATTCGTTGAGTCCAAGCTCCATGTCATCCCGGCCTCGACCCTTCCCCCACCGCCTCGGCTCGCCTACCTGATCTCCGGCTCCAAAGGCGATGGCCGCATGCTGAAGCGAACTCTTCAGGCTCTCTATCACCCTCGCAATCGCTACGTGGTGCATTTGGACCTCGAGTCCTCTCCCCAGGAGCGCTCGGATCTGCAGAATTACGTGCGGGATCACCCGGTCTTCGCGAGATTCGGGAATGTGAAGATGATCACCAAGGCGAATCTCGTCACGTACCGGGGCCCCACTATGGTGGCCAACACGCTTCACGCCGCCGCGATTTTATTGAGGGAAGGAGGGGACTGGGACTGGTTTATCAATCTCAGTGCCTCTGATTATCCACTTGTCACTCAGGACGGTGCGTCGTCTTTTTCTTTTTGATAAATTGGTTTGAGAATTGCAATTTTGGTTTGTTTTGATTGGTTTTCTTTGTCCATTTGATCGAGTTAGATCTGCTGCACACGTTTTCGTACTTTCCGAGGGATCTCAATTTCATTGATCATACCAGTAACATTGGCTGGAAAGAGTAAGTGTGTTTTTTTGTTTTAAATGATCTCTGTTCATTTCTTTTTTGGCTGTTTTTTGCTTTATTTCGCGAATGAACTTGTGTGGCTGACTTATGTTATATGTGGCATATTTAGATTTCAGAGAGCGAAACCGATAATTATAGACCCGGGGTTGTATTTGACAAAGAAAGCGGACGTTTTCTGGGTCACGCAGCGGAGAAGTGTGCCGACAGCATTCAAACTCTTCACAGGTGCGAAGTTCACGTCATATGTTTTGTGTTTGTTCATGCCTTCTGTATCAATTACAGAATGCAACTCTGCTCCACTCTGCTCGAATCCCCTTTAGTAAAACTATTTCAGCAATCGAATAATTTTGCTTCATCTTCTTGGGTATCGGTTCACAAGCTTTTTAAATGAGGAATTCTCTTGCAGTATTGTCAATGACCGAACCTGCTTGGGAATCAAATAATTGGTTTGTAATAGATAGTAATGTTACTTTATGGAATGAGCTTAATTGCTTGTTCATATGCTGTGCGATAGACAAACATATGATATAGTCTCCCTAAAATATAAAGTATAAAAAAAATCAATATATTGGAATTTGGAAGCATAACTTTAAGAGAAGCCCCGATCCATTAGGTGGATATGGTTGGGATGGGAATTTGGCCTAGATATCTTTTATATTTTTCAATTTGCTTTTCCACTTCAAAGAATCACCTGAATTGTATGAGACTGTGGTCTATGTTGGTAAGGTAGCAATTCCAGGAATAAAAACTAATACGATATATTACGGAGATACTTTCAATGACCTTGACTAGGATATGCACAGAATGCATGGGGCCTAATAATGCTTTAAATAGCTGGCTCGCATTGCTATCAGCAGTCAAGAGAAGTTGATCTGCCTTTATTTTTTTGTGAGAACCCTTGTCATCGAGGTCATTAGAGTGCCCGCAAAATCCTTGATGTGTATTTGCATAACCATAGGATGATACAAGTATAGCAATAATATCATCTGCAATAGTGATGATAAATAAGAGGGGAGGCTGGCTAAATGATGTATAATTGCACTGCACTATGGGCACCTAACCCAAGTGGGGTTTAATTTCGCTTGTGAACAAATGTAATTCCAGCGGATGAGACCAATGTAGCACAGGCAATTTCTGTATGCTTGGAAGTGAATTGACTGACCTCCTATCTTAAAGCAGAAAAGTATTATCCTCTCCTAGAGCATGTCGTTTAAGAAACTCTGAAAATTTGTTCTTAAAAGGTTTTTGCTGTTTGCTTCTAAGCAGCTCATATTTTTTTTTCTCTTTAATATGCAGTGGGAGAACTCATAATTATTCATATAATCATAATTCTACTTATAAATGAGGTTCATGATGCTATTTTAATTCTGAGAAGATCAGATTTTTGAAGATTCGCCCTTAGGCCTGATACTGCTTCATACTTGCGCAAACTTTCTATATTTACTGTTTATGCTGTGGTGTTATAGTTTCTTTAAGTTTGTATGAGGGGCATCAAAAGCATGGAGGGGTTGATAATATGCACTGCTTTGAATCAGCAAGCAAGTTTAGCTGAAACTGAAAGTTTTTTTGTTCTCTTTCTGCTTCCCCATACCTGAATTAATTTGGAAATTTTGATAAAATTCCCTTATTAAAATAATGAGTTGTGATGAAGACATGCTGTCAATACTAGTCATTTTGATAGAAAATTCCTCTTTATAAAGAATAAGTGGAACCATATTGTCAGATGGTACAGTCCCTGGTTAATTGTGACTATGATGCCATCGATTGATTCTAGGCCACATGCGTTGATAAGATATAATTTCTCAACTTCAGATAAACCAACATTACTTGCTGATATCTATTGAGTCGTGCTTGACCCTAGAGCTTTCTGGTGAACTCATAATATTACATCTTTCAATCCTTACAAGGTGCTAGAGTAGGGACTTGTTTTTTGGTTCATTCACATTTGCGAATTTGTGTTGTGCAACTTGAATATTTTCTATAATGGGGTTACTTTAACCAAATATGTGATTTTTCTAATAGGTTCTGCTTGGATGGCACTTTCTAGGCAGTTCATTGATTACCTTGTATGGGGTTGGGACAATCTACCTCGAATTGTCCTCATGTACTATGCAAACTTCCTATCTTCCCCGGAAGGATACTTCCATACTGTCATCTGTAATGCCCAAGAGTTCCGCAACACAACAGTGAACAGTGACCTCCACTTCATATCCTGGGATAACCCTCCCAAGCAACATCCACATAACCTCAATCTCAATGACATGCAAAAGATGATTAACAGTAATGCTCCGTTTGCACGGAAGTTTCGCCACAACGAACCAGTGCTTGACAAAGTTGATTCTGAGCTATTGTCTCGGAGTCCAGGGATGCTTGTTCCTGGTGCTTGGTGCATGGGAAGCAGGGAAAATGGGAGTGATCCGTGTTCTGTCATTGGTGACACCACAGTTCTCAGGCCCGGCCCTGGAGCAAAAAGGTTGGAAAAATTGATGACCTCTCTATTATCCAGTGAGAAATTTCGGCCAAGGCAGTGCAAATAAGAAGGGCCAAACTCCTAGTGAGCACTTCTCGTGCTACTTTGTATCTGATGGTGGCAGACGGTATAATTGGGGAGTTAGCATGTGTTTTGGTAGAAAAAGAAATGAAAGTACACAAAATCTGCTCTATAGAGTAGCACGAAGGAGATGGATTTGGTGGAATGACATGGGTTAAAGAGCTGGGTGGAATGACATGGTATAGACGCTGAACTGATTGTAGGCCACGTTTTTCTTTTAAGTTTTAGAATATGCAGCCCACTCCATTTCAGGCGCAGAAGCTTATGTTGCTCTGATAAAGGGTCGCAGAAATATTGCTGGGATGACTATTTGATAGGGGAAAATTGAAAAAAAAAAAATTATTTGTTTTATACCGTGTACATCAGTGCTTTTGATAGCAAATGCAAGAATATGTTCGCTAGATTGCGAAAAAGTGGAACGATCTTTGACACGCGTTTACATAAAACTTTTTTATTCCATTATTTCAGTGACGAAGTTTCTTTCCTAAGAAAAGCTTCACCTTCGTTGCTCTGCAGTTGAGCTTCAAACCTAGAAACTTGATTTGTGAATGGGCGGGCCTCAACGAGAATTTGACGAGCTGGGAGCTCAAATATTTGCATGTAGCATGGTCTATCCGACAGCCTGCTGCTTTTGCTTCATTGCAAATTGCCTCTAACATGATTGAGATTGACATTTTTTTTATAGACAAGGTAAATTTTCTTGAATATTATACTAATTATAGCTGGGGTGTGAGCCTTGCAAAATATATGACCCGTCCACCTTTACAGAAATATAGTCCCACGCTTTCTTGCTCACCACAATTTTGTCCAAAAAGAAGGATCACTATAAAGGTGTTTTGTTTTTATTTTTATTTTTTACAATTGAGTGAGAGGATTATCAACTATCAAGAGAATGTTGTTAAAAGCGCAAGAGTCTTCAAAGTTGAAGAGAAAGAGGGGTCGGATTTGATGGTACTGAGGTGTTTGGTGAATACATCCACTCTCGTGTTCTCAGTTGGAGGCTCCAGATTTGTCGTCAAGAATGGCAACGTGTGAGAAGCACGTACGTACAAGGAAGCGCATCACACTCGAGAATAGAAGACAAGTGAGAATATTAAAGAGCATTGAGAGCCTGATATCCACTAAAACTACTGCTTTTTAAGCTTAAATTGTTAATATTTGTTTAGAACTGTGACTAATTGGGAAATAAAAACTTGGGAAATTGCAGTTATCAACGTATAAAATGCCAATATATAATTGAATCTGTCCCGTACCAATTTTAGCGTTAAAAGGGGATAATTTTTTATATTTTATTTTAAAAAATAAACCTCAAATTAATTGGATATGCAGGATTACCATAAACCAAATTGGAAGGATATGAATGGAATAATTCCCAAATTAATTGAAGTGAAATACTGTTGTGGACTTTCGGTCAAGTGGCTGGTAAAGCTAGCACAGTCGACGTTAATGGTCATATAAATATATATGTATATATATATAAGGAAAGAGCTACGAAGCTTGTTCATCATTAACGAATACTATTTTCATTAGCTTTCCAATTCACAGAAAAGAAACCCATGTCGCATGCATTTCCTCAAGACCTTCCATGCATGTTCACATTTTGTTTTTGTCAATCTCAACGATGGATCCAATTTAAGGACTATATGTTTCAAGGGAGTGTATTTTTTCCTTGAATTATCTCGTACATGCATATAACATTAATATTTTTCCTTATGGATATATAGTGCTGTTTAAATGAAATTAAGCAACAGCTAGCTAGACATCACAAATTAATAGGTCGGCACCAGCAGGTGGCCGTTCCACTACATATGATCTGATAATTTGCAGCTACACATCAGAAATAAATGGGAGCATGCTGAGCTGTTGAACATTAATTGATCTGTCAATTCGCACGGCAGAGAAGCTCATCAAGGAACCTGCTACAGCCACAGAGAATCCTCTTGGAAAGGTAATTTTTTTTTTAAATATATTTTTAAACACTTTAAATATTTTTAAAAAGTATAAAAAAATTATAAATTTATTTAAAAATATTTTATTAATCATGTGAAAAAAAAAATACAATTCGATAAAAATTTTCGATAAAAGGTTGCGTGGGAATTAGTATTTTTCATCAAAATTAGGATAACCATTTTAAAAAGCCATCAACAGATCGGATGTGATAGCTAACGATGACATGGGATGCATTAGGGGTGAGAACCGATCACTTCGGTGTGGTTTTTGGACAAAATCGGCACCGACCAATGCTTAAGTTCTAAAAGAGAAAATCGGTCGAAATCGGCCGATGGGGAGAAGAAACGCCGACACCGGCCGATGCTTCATTTCACGGTCGGTTCTCAGACCGAGCTTCGTTTGAGAGAGTAGAGACTAGAGAGAGAGAGAGAGTTGCAGATGAGTGAGAGAGAGAGACAAGGAGAACTGAGGTGAGGAAGAAGCGCGAGGTAGAAGACGACTGATATCGAAACGACGCGGTTTGGTTTAATACCAAACGGCGTCGTTTCTGTTGTGTTTAAAACACAAGTATAAGATTAGAACGACGTCGTTCTACTTAAATTTAAGTAGAACGGCGTCGTTTTGGATACATGATATATAAAAAAAAATTAATTTATTTAGTCGACTGGTTTAGCGGTTCGAACCAGGTTCGAACCGACGTCGAACCGGCCGATATCTATTTTCTTATTTTTGTACCGCACGCCGACCGGTTCTCCACCGGTTTCGGCTGGTTCCGAGCTCGGCCGGCCGGTTTGAGTCGGTTCCGGTCGGTTCCACGGTTTTATGTACAGCCCTAGGATGCATTTCTGTCATGGGTATTTTTGTAAAAAAACCTTTACAACCTTTTACTACTCACCTATATTTTATATATCATTTTTTTTAATTTTTTAATTTTATTAAATATTTATTATATAAATAGTAAATAAAAAATTTGAAATAATTTTAAAAAAATAAACTAAATTTTTTTTTAAAAAAATATTAAAAATTTTAAAAAATATGAAACGTAGAGTGTGGTGGAAGTTGTGTAGTAAAATTTTTTTTATTTTTTATTTAAAAAAATTTATAATATTATTAAATAATACTTTTTTAATTATTAAATAAAAAAAATAGAGCAATAGCTCTGGGGATCCTAGCTAGCTTTTTCCTTCTGTCATACAACATGCAGTCGTTTAATGTGTAATTATTATATAATTATTTTAAAAAATAGTAAAATTTATTATTAAAAAATTATTTTTTAATATAAATTTTATATTTATTTATTTTTTTAAAAATAATTACATGATATTACACACTTCACAATTATTATCATTTTCTCTAAATAAAAACCGAACTTACCCACAAAAAAGAAAAAAGGAATATCAAGGTAATATGATCATCATCGATCGGAGGATTCCAAAACGGTCGGATTTAACTTTTTGGCCCTGTCCTCCACCTAGCATAATCTCCATGTATGAATTCATGCAAGGATCGAAACGTCTAAAGAAGGTTTGCCGCCATAATATCATTAATGGAGTCGTACGTGCACGGAAATTCCTAGGCCAAAAAAGGAACAACAAATATGAAAGCAAGCAAAACAAAGAGAAAATACCAAAAACTCACGCACGTACATGACGTACAAACGCATTTACACGATTACGGGCAAAGTAGAGGCTGCAAGGGTTTCTAGTCGCAGGAGGATGGCACTTGCTGAACATTGCCATGATCTGTATTACAGCTAGTACCATCTCTTCTGCGACTAGAAACCTCCAACCCCTTTTTGTCGATGTTGATCTTGCTTTCTTGTCCCTTCAAATATCATAACTTCCCAATGTATTTATAGATTCCAAAAGCTCTATCTGATCTAATCTCTCTCAGCTCGCTCATGCAAACGACTGCGCGATGCTTGCCAAGAGGTTGCGGGGTATCTCGTCACAAGAGGATGGCGCTTGCTGCGTATTGCGTACCTACCACTCAGTTCACGCAGCTTGTGCCATCTCTCCTGCGACGAGAACCCCCACAACCTCTTTTATTTTTCTTGGTTTCTTGCGACCATCCATGTCTGCCATACCTTTAGTTAATTCCCTAATATCTAAGGGTATTTATAGCCACACAGAGGTGGTTTTTTTTAACAATATATATAGCGAAGTTTCCCATGCAGTACGATGAAGTTGCTCATGATACTTTGGATATTGAACTTTGCTTCTCTTGGCTTAAGCTAGCTAGTCCAAGGATTTGAATGGAAGTAGTGATATTGACCATATCTTTAACAAGGCCTGTACATTGAAAGTCTTGAAAATCTAATACCAAATTAAGTACTTTTTATTTATGTTATTCTTTTTTAGATAATTTTAGTAAAATATTTTACGCGTTCTCACTAATTAATTTGATATGTTGTTTGTTAATAACTGAACCAAAACTTATGTCCAGAAAAAAAAAAAAAAAATTGCATTTCTTGGTTTGCTTCCTAGAATGTGAAACAAATCTTTAAGTTTGTAGGTTTGGTTGTTTGTCAGATTGAGTAATATTAGATACAATTTCTTAGGATATGTGTAAATTTTATACACCTTTTTTGAAAAAAAAGTAGAATTTATTATTAAAAAAAATTATTATTTTTTTATATAAATCTCATATATATATATTTTTAAAAGAAGCATGTAAGACTTGTACTTATAAGACTATAAATATCATTTATTTACTAAATTCATATTTCTTTATTTTTAAGAAGGAAAACAGACAAAAAGATCGAAACAAATTTTAGCCCATGGCCCCATGCGATTAATTACCCATCTTCCTGTTTATTATTACCAAAAAAAAAAAAAAAAAAGAGGCCGCGGGCCATTCTTTAATCAATGATTGAGTTCTAGAATGAAAGTTGCGAAGCTGCTTTCGACGAGGACTTATAATAGTCTCCCCGGACCCAGCAAGGTAATTATCAGTAACCAGGTATATATATGGACTCAAGACCATATATATTGTGGAATTTGGAGTCTTGGTCTTGATGGTGCTAAAGGAAATTAAAGGTCGTTACAAATAATAAATTAGGAAAAAATAGAGAGGGGTGTTTTTTGGGAGCAGTTAAAGCAATCATGCATGGGACAATTTGTGAATTGTTTTTAACAAGGAGTAATTCAATGAGTTAGGCACACTCTGTTTCGTTGTTTTTGCCAGTGTGTATGTATGTGCCTCAAACTCGTTCCAACTTCCAAGAAAGTTGCAGTCCAAGTCCCATGCACCAAATTCATGCATACTTGAAGATCATTTGACTGAACATGGAACCTCTAATTAGTAAAACGGATTTGATAACTTGTTTTGTATGCCAGACTTAATTATATGTATGTTTATTATATGCATGCATGCTCTGAGATGTACCAATGCAACCCCTTTCATGACATGTGCTAGCTGATATTTAGATCCATAATGCTGTCCATACAAGAAAACTCGTACTCATCAATATATGCCATGTTGCTAATTGCAAATTGATCTTGTCTCTTTTAGTCACGTGGAACAAATTATTAGTTAAAAGTAAAAGAGTCTTTAAAGTTGAACACATGCAACCAATTGCGACCCAAGTAACTCCTAGCATACGGAAACCTACTTGAAATTTCTAGGATTAAGGCAGGAAAGAACTCTGTACGTAGTCTTTGGCATGCACGTTGATTATTACAGATCAACAACACCAAAGCTAGTAATTATATATGTGGAATTTTCAATTTTTGGAAAAAATAAAGTGGTATATTTTTCTAATGTGGTCGACCAATTGTGTTGCTTTCTTCAGACCCCACACTAGGTATTGACCTTATTTTTTCTTTGGTCTTTGGGTATACATCTTAGAAAGTTTCCAATTTACAAACAAGCTAGACAGCCATGTATCTGTTTCCTGAAGGCCTTCCTCGTGGTTCCCGAATCCCTTTCATGCTCTAGTCTTCTTTTTTGGTCTTTGGGTATACATCTTAGAAAGTTTCCAATTTACAAACAAGCTAGACAGCCATGTATCTGTTTCCTGAAGGCCTTCCTCGTGGTTCCCGAATCCCTTTCATGCTCTAGTCTTCTTTTTTGGTCTTTGGGTATACATCTTAGAAAGTTTCCAATTTACAAACAAGCTAGACAACCATGTATCTGTTTCCTTAAGGCCTTCCTCGTGGTTCCCGAATCCCTTTCATACTCTAGTCTTCTTTTTTGGTCTTTGGGTATACATCTTAGAAAGTTTCCAATTTACAAACAAGCTAGACAGCCATGTATCTGTTTCCTGAAGGCCTTCCTCGTGGTTCCCGAATCCCTTTCATGCTCTAGTCTTCTTTTTTGGTCTTTGGGTATACATCTTAGAAAGTTTCCAATTTACAAACAAGCTAGCTAGACAACCATGTATCTGTTTCCTTAAGGCCTTCCTCGTGGTTCCCGAATCCCTTTCATACTCTAGTCTTCTTTTTTGGTCTTTGGGTAAACATCTTAGAAAGTTTCCAATTTACAAACAAGCTAGACAGCCATGTATCTGTTTCCTGAAGGCCTTCCTCGTGGTCCCGAATCCCTTTCATGCTCTAGTCTTCTGGACCAAATAAAATATAGCAAATTAATATATATAGGATATCGATTGTGATCATGACATGCAGCCTAATTCAAATTAGAGATAAATCATGGGAGTGTCTTGGCAATTTCTTGTTGTAGGTGGGCCCCCCATCCAATGGATGATTAATTTGAATTCAACAATAATACTACATACAGTCGTGGAGTCGTAAGCGTCGTGTAATTATTTTGAAAAAGAATAGAGTCTATTATTAAAATATTAATTTTTTTTATATAAATTTTATATTTATTCATCTTTTTAAATAATTATAAAGCGCTTGCGTACTCATGACTATATTATCATTTTTAATTCAGTCAGCCACAAGTCCATAAGGTAGAATGAAACCCATATAATCTCCACGTTCAGATTTGCAATGGTATTTATTTCAAGTATAAGCAAAGGGACAAAAGCACGTAAACAAAAATAAATAAATTTTTCAGAGAGAGAGAGAGAGAGAGAGAGTACTTTTATTTCTTTCTAGTTTCAAGTTTAGGGTACCCGAGAAAAGAAAAAGGACACCAAGCCTGAAAACAAATTGCAGGTGTCTCCTAAGTTCCGTTTGTTTTTATAGATGTGATTAGATGTGATGAGTTGAATTGAAATAAAAATTAAAAATTAAATAAAATATTGTTAGAATATAATTTTTTAATATAATTTTATTTTAAGATTTGAAAAAGTTAAATTATTTATTTTATTTTATACGAGAATTTGAAAAAAATTATAATAATTAAATAAAATAAGATGAAATGAATTGAAATGAATTGTGAAAACAAACTAAACCTTAAGTAGTGGAGGCTTGGAGTCTGGAGTCTGGATTATTAACAGGGCTTCCAATTAGTGAACTTCAACATATTCGGTCGTGCCTAGCTAGGAATGCCACCTTTTGTAAAATACCAACAGGGCGTAATATATACAAAACTCATAACTTTGACTCTGATTCGGCTGATCCAGACTGTAATTAATTAATTAATTAAGCATCTAAATTAATGGGAAGCATATATGGTTAGATATGGTCTTCAGCGAATAGCGATATCCAAATCTTTAACGAGTTCTAGATAAGGATTTTGATCATATGATGACTAAAAACTGGTCCCAATACAACAAATTATGGCTGTTCCTATATATGCACCAACTTTAATGATGAGAGAATCGCATGTTGTTTGGTTTGTTTCCAATTTCCATCACAATTAGGCTATGTTATAACCATTCTGGCCTGCATGGGAATCTTGAACTAAACATAATATTTTTCATTCAAGAATCGGATCGAATCTCAGCCAACCCCATCAATGCGAGGTCCAATACTTTTGACTAAATTTATCAGTCATCATGTGCTGCATGCTACCTAGTACTTTGAGCGACCATATACTAGGTTTATAAACCATCCATTTTAGCGTACCCCATTTGAGAAGTACTACTTGAGTGACCAAGAGTACAAAAAAATCAGATCGGCACTTTGATAAAAATACATATGCTTTGAATAGCGCATTAATTCTACTGGGCCGGCATTGCCACATGCTCGTGCATGCACGATCAGCTTCCGCAAAAAGACTAGCTAGGAAGAATGAAGGCGCTCATGTACGCGCGTACTGATTAATATACACGACTGTTAAGACTGAAACAATCAATGAATTCTTTTGACCATCAACCCCATTAACAATCTAATGGGTCTGCGCTGCTCCTTATAATTACAGTGATTTTCATGGTCTCTCATGTATACATAAGATCGAGTTGCAAATAATTCAGTTGTCTTAATTAGATTTGTTCACAGAAAAAAGGCATGTATCAAAAATATTATTGGTTGAACAAAACGAATTTATAAACTTTACTATAGCTTTTACTCATGATCAACCATATATATATGCACTTATATAGTACTCATGACCGGCATAGTAACAAAATGCTCAAAGTTCTCCCTTCAGAAATGAATATCACACAAGATCATCATGTCCTTCTGAAGTTGATCTACAAGATTATTGATTTACTCTTCTCTTCCAAGTGAAATCATAAACTCTAATGACTTAACCCGTAGCAGTACCAAAATATCTAATTTGGTGGTATTACATAATGGCCCCCGAGTAGGGTATTTTGAATCTTCCCTTTCGAAGTCCAACACATGAGTAGATGCTGTATAGTATATATTGTCATTACATGAAAAGAATGTCACTCGTCGTGGTACTCAATCATTCATCAATGCTATAGTTGCGTTTAATTTAATCTTTTGATTTTCACTGGTTTAAGTGGTAAAAAGCTGTAGGCCGACAGCCGCCCACCATTTTCCACGAGTTTTCTAATCTCATTCCCTCATCATGTCGTCGGCACTGCCCCGTCATCATGGTCGTCATCCTTATCGAACAGACACGCACATGCATTTTGCTATAAATACATGTGTCGAGAAGAAGAAAATCATTCAGGGCAGCTAGGACAAAAGAAACTAAAGAGGTTACAGTGAGCTTCTGTCGCAGGTGAGATGGTACCAAGCGCACGATCAAATACGGCAATATAGGCCGCTTTCATGCGCTAGGGACCATCTCCCCGACGGAAACTCCCTCCAATCTCTCTACCATAAGATACGCACATTTCCTGTAAATCTGAGTGTCAAGAAGAATACGAGTCAGAGCAGGGGAAAAAGTACTGAGGTTACAGTGAGCTTCTGTCGTAGGAGAGATGGCACCTAGTGCATGAAAGTAATACAGCAATAGGCGCCACCTCTCCACGACAGAAGCCCCTGGCTCCAACCTCTAGCTACCCCACTTGGCAAGGTTCTTTTGTTTACAGCGGACCTCTCTCTCTCTCTCTCTCTCTCTCTCTCTGAGACAGGCGCGCGCACGCATATATCCATTGTTGTCCTCTCTCTCAATCTCCGCCTGTATGTGTGCCTGGCCTGTTGTCCTTGGTGTACATGTGAGTTTGGGTGCGTGTAGGAAATTTATGATGAGAATCATTGCAAGAAAAGCAACTTCTACCGCATCCCTTACTATAGAAATCCTAGCTAGATACATCATAAAATTCTTGTGATTGGACTATAGGGGGCATTAATTATCCTATGCATTACGATAAAGAAACGAAAAAGTCGAAAAAGTTTATCTGTTCCTCTACATACATGAAGGAAATAGACTTCAAGATCGAAATCGCACACGCTCTTACATAGATCATGTTAACTATATCTTCCGGTAATTCAATATACAAACAGATATCCATAAAAAAAAAAAAATATATATATATATATATATATATATATATATATATATATATACAAACAGATATAATATTCGTATTACACAGCTAGCTAGTGCCATCTCTAGTCCTGCGACAGGAATCTCCGTCAACCCCTTTTTCCTTTCATTTCTTGCATTAGTTTCCTCTTGTACATATCTTACGTGCATGCATCGTTATTCCTCCATACTTATGGGCCAAAAGCTGGCTTTTCTGTCAATCTCTTCACATAATTTTAAGCTTTTTTTATTAATATTTTAATATGGTGTAAATGAAATTACTCATACAATACAATATTGAAGCTACGGATGGCCGTTCCTGCATCTTAGGCTAAAATTATAAGTGAGATTTTTTTTGAAGTAAAATTAAATATATTTTTTATATTATATTTTTATTTAAAAATAATTCTTATCGTTTTGTAAAGTAAAATTATTGATTAAGATTTTATACCACATCTTCAACTAATAACTGACTTAATCTTTATTAGGAAAATTTTGATTTAGAGAGAATTTTATCAAATTTAGTTTTACAAATACTTTAGACTCTTAGACACAATTATAATCATTATTGTCAATAAAGTTCTATAAACAATTTACACATTTGAAAAAATAAATAGGCCCTTGACTCTTCAAATGATTATAAAAAATCTTTTTATAAATATTGAAAAAATAAATTTTGTTATTTATAATTTTTACATTAATTATATATTAAACTAATAATGACAAAAGAGAAGTGTATTCTTAGAAACTGAATAAGTAAAATAATTATTATTTGTGATATTTTTAAAAATTAATAATAATATAATATTTATTTGATATTATTTATATTCTCCTCCTTTTGAGTTAATTGAAATTTTTTATTAAATATATATATATATATTTTTAAAAATTCTACTTTATATATATATATATATATTTTGAGGTCTTCTGGTCTTAGCCATTGTCTAACTCGCCTGACGAAGAGCCGGACTAAAGTTACCTAATATACGTACAGTCAAGTCATTCACACAAACATATATAAATATTTTTATATATATTATATCGCAGTTTTTTGCTGTCAATGAATTGAGTGAGAATGGTCATAAAGTGAGAACAAGTAGTACTTTTTCCGGCGGTGATAGGGTTTGATCAATACATATGAGAAGTGATAGAGTGACAACTCCCCATCATTCATTTACAACTTACCAATAAAATAATATTTTTATATAATTTAAATACATCAAATCAAAATTAAAATAGATATTTTAAAAATATTATTTTATTTTAAAATGGTAGAAAAATAGTAAAGTAATTGTTATTTTATCTGTTATCATTTCTCTATTCCAATTACTGGAAATTGCTTATATTCACATGATTGGGGAGTAGTTGAATAAAGCGAGAACAAGTACTTTTTTCAGCCGTGATTGGACCATCATACGTGTGATTGGAGATAAGGGTGCCTTTAAATGTTAAAATGAATTCAGTTAGTTGAATTGAGTTTAGATAATAAAATATTATTTTTTAATATTATTATTATTTAAAAAATTAAAAAAATTAAATTATTTATTATATTTTGTGTTAAAATTTAAAAAAATTGTAATATTAAGTGAGATGAGTTGAGTTTGATTTAATAACCAAACGAAACTTAAAAAAAAAAAAATTTCTACTAATCATTCTAGCTCACATATCACATTTTTTTAAAATTTTTTCTCTTATCAAATATATAGTTTATGAATGATGTATAGAAAAATTCAATAAATTTTAAAAAAATAGGATAAAAAAAATTAAAAATATAAAAAAATATAGTATGTGGTGTACTGTGAATTGGAGATAATGAGTAACATAGCTCTAAAAAAAATGGGTCATGATTAATATAATATTGAATTAAATCAGATAATTATTATGCTTGCTACCTAGTTTTGTGAATCACAAGGCCTGATTCATGAACGAATAATCTGGACTCTCAGAGCTCCTGTCCATGCTTGCATGGCGCTATTTTGTGTGCGTATCATGCATGTCCCTTTTTCTGGGCAAAAACTTAAGCCCTTTGCCCGTGAAATTAGAAAATAAATTTACTTACCTTAGTTATAAATAATTATCTAGTATGTTCGCCGAACAATTGAACAGTAATATAAATTATCTCACAATGTAACAAAAGGTAATTCGACAATTTGTACTTGCAAAATATAGAGTAACAGTTAACAAGAGGATATTTTATATATATATATATATATATATAATCTTGCAATGTACTTGAAGCAAATAATTTACCGTGAAGCTTGTTCCAATCGAGTCATATATATATTTGGTACTGGAGTTGGGTCAAATTAGTAAGACCAGAACTGGAATTCCAAGCTACACCAAAAGTACGTGGCCGGTCATGAGCTACTCGATGGATGAAGCACGCTAGGGTGTGTTTGGATGTTAAATTGAATTGACTTGAACTGAGTTTAGATGATAAAATATTGTTAGAATATTATTTTTTAATATTATTATTATTTTGAGATTTGAAAAAATTGAATTATTTACTATATTTTGTATTGAAATTTAAAAAAATTGTAATAATGAGTGAGATGAGTTGAGTTGAGTTGAGTTTGATTTAGTAACCAAACGAAGCAAGTCGCAAACTCTATATATAGACTATAGGTGTTGAATAATCAAGAGGGGCAGGCTAGCTAGGGACTCTATTAGACTGGACTCTCCATGGCGCGGCTTATCCGCCTAGCTCGATCGATTAATTACTACTTCCAGAATGAATATAAATAATTAGATCATGCATCTTATTAATTAAAAGACCATATCTATATCCTCAGTACTGGTACGTATGCATCTATATCCTCTAGAAGAAAAAACCGAGACCCTCTCTCTCTAGAAAACACTCGTTCTGAAGCCGAACGAGGGGGAGGTTCGGCTCCTCTCCCCCTCCCTCCTCCCTCCCCCCTCCTCCTCGATGCAGCTGTCTTTGTGTTTTTCTGTGTATTTTCTTTGTTTTTTTCAGGTCTCTTACGGTGAACCCCCGATCTAGGACTTTCCGGAGAGCTCAGGCCAGAACGCGCCACGCCACGGTGTCCCCCAGCTGCCGATCTTCTAAACCACCGATCGCGGCGTCAAACGGAGCGGCGAGTGGCCCGCACGCGCGGGTCGAAGCTCTCGGAGTTCTCGGGCACGTGGCCTGCACGCGCCACCGGAGACCCCTTTGACGCCGTCACGTGCGGTTTCTCTGGAATCAGCGAGTCCAGTACTTCCAAGATCGGTCCCCAGTTCCCGCCCAGTTTGGCGCGTGGGCTACACACGCTACAACAGCCTCCTTTTGTGTACTGTTTTTGCAGTGGCTGTTTGTGTAGAACTCGTGTCATTGTAGTATTTTTGTGATCCTGTTTGTTTGTAATTTTCTTTATGTAATGTTGTTTTTAAATTAATAAAAATCCAAAAAGAAGTCCCCCTCCGCGCTGTCGGATGGTGGGGTTTGGAGAACCCTACCCTGCTTTGTCGGGGTATGGGGGCTTTCTAACCTCTGTCGTGTACAGAGGTGGTATCTCTCTAAGACTTAGGTCTTTAGAGATGTGCCGTCTGGACTAGACCCTGTCAGACACGTATGTGTTCTGGGAGCTATTAAACGTTTGTAATTGACTTGTTTTCAAGTCAGAGTTATATATCCTATCTTAATGAAGGGTGATCCGCTTCTTTCAAAAAAAAGAAGTACTGGTACGTAAATATTGCAATTGCAACGACGTTGATTTATAATTGATTGATCATGGGGAAGGCAAGATTAAAGAAAAAAGAAAGGCAGCATGTTCAGTGCATGGTACTGTAGAGTAATCCCTCATCCGGCACGAATTTGATGGCAGCCAAAACCTGGCTGCCTTAGCTTGAACCAATTTTCAATTATGTGAGACTCATGATAATCAATTTTAAAATTTAATTTTATTATAAATTAAAATTCTTCTTATTGGTACAACGGGTGTCTCCACATCAGTTTGCAAACGACTACATCTTTCGTATTGATTTGTAAATATAAATTTTCTAATTATATATTATATATAGGTTTTCAAAAACCTTTTTATGCAAGAATAAAATAAATCAATATAAAAAGGCTCAAAATCTAAACTCAAATGTAAGAAGAAATACTTTAGTCATAAATAAATTTTGTAAAAGTAAATTTATTAAATGTATTGATATAATACGTTAAATTATAAAATAGAAATAATATATCACATTAAACCACGTTAATTTATTAATTTATTTTTATAAAATCTTTTTATAACTATTCTCGCAGCAAAAACACAAGTATGCATTTTGTTTACTCGTACCGGAGAGGGACTAAACGAAACGCAAAACAGTAATTCCCGAGTTATGGGGGTACGTTTGGGCTGCAAAGACGCTTCAAAGAAGACAAGCCCAACAAAGCGCTGGCTACTATTGTATATGGGCCCATTGTAATGTCCATTATGCTTGCATATTTTTTTCTTAACAATGTTTTTGATTATAGCTTTTGGAGTCTTGGACCATATTTTTAACTTGCTATCGCTTTCTTTGTACGCGCCGGATCTGCGGATCAACTAATATTATTTAACGTGGTATATTGAATTTTTTTTTAGCGATACTATAAACTATATATTTATCCTACTCTCACCCCACTAGATAACACGTGACATTTTTTTTTATCACTCTTAAATCTTAGATCATCGATTCATCCTTTATTTATTTTAAAATAAATTTAAAGATCCATGAGTAATAACACTTGGATTATAGCAGTTATAATAACCACTTTCGAGTATAGATTTATTATGTTACTAACAAAGCTTTACATAATAAGCAATAATTAACTTCAAATCAAATCTGAAATTAGACAATCATAGAGATATTCATAATGCTCTATATGGAGGTGTGTTCATCACCCCAAACTGGACAGAAGGTTATCACATTCTCTCTAGAGGCGCAATTTACCAATGGTGAAGGCGTGTCAAAGGCATAACTGTAATAAGAAGGGCAAGCATCTTTAAAGATCTTTGAATAGACACTAGGCTTGCACTTTTCTGGGCTCCCGTATTGATTCCGACAACAAAAGTTGTCCAGGCCAAAAGCCAAGCAAGCACTTTTGCATGCCACCACTTCCCCATTTTTGTTTAAGATTTCAAGCTCTCGTGGGCATAAACTGTTCACGTTTTTCAAGCACCCTCTGATGGTACATTTTGGCAATTCTTGCCTTGATGTGATCGAAACAGGGATGTTGTACCCATCAACCAAGCTTACATCATAAAAGCTTGGCTTGCCTTTATCTTCCTGCAGGGAAACTTCCACTAGTGTGGCTGGGGGTGTGCCAATAAGTCCGTTGCAGGCCAATCTTCCATCACAATCGCCTGTTTCACAGGCAGGATTCCAACTGGCATTGAATTTGCAGCCTGTTCTGGCCCAAACCCGGCCACTCCATGTCAGTGGGGTATAAATGCGCTGTGTCTGGCCTGAGGGGAGGTAGAAGCCGCCATCAGCTATTATTGGGTGCCCGGTATTTGGTGCTGTTGCAGGCCATATGGGAAAGTGGCATTTGTTGTGCACATAAAATGTAACTTGATGTGCTGCTGTAATTCCTGCAACGTGGGTTTCAACTAGAATGGTTAGCTATAAGTTGTTGACAATTACAAAGCAAATGGAAATCAAAGGCACTCCCTCTAAACTTCTTGCAATTCAACAATACAAGTTTGGAGTATGATATCAGGATTGAGTCATTAACATGGGCATGTAAATTCAATGAAGAAAGTAATGCTCATTTTGTGAAATTACCTGCAGATAGCATAGAATGGAATGCCAGGAAGAGAAAGAAAGCAGCACCCAGCGCTGGTAACTTCATCTTGAATGCTATTAGGTGAAAAACATGATTTGGTATCATATTTATAGTTGAAAATTTAGTGTTGCTCCTTCTTCTTTGATTGTACTTCAAGGTTGACGTGGAATCTTTGGAGACAAGAAAGAGCAACGTGTTTGTTGTTGGCTGGTAAGCATTATCATCTCTTAAAAGAAAATCAAGAGGTTCGCATTAGAATTTGACACCTGCAAATAGAACCAAGTATGAAACAATCTCTAATTGCTTTCTGAACCAAATGCACATCACAAGATCACCTGTATTATCATAAGCGAAATCGAAAAACAAACCTTAAATCACTCTTTTTTTAACTCACCAATGCCCCTGCCACGTTATGCACCCTCCAAAATGAGCCATTCCACCCTTTCTTAAGCCTACAGGCTATATTGACCAGAATGTGCAAATGCTAATTTCCATAAAGCACCATGTCACATTTTCTAGCTTGTAGCCGTAGCAGAGTATGCATATTGACCAGAAGGTAAATGTAGACATATTATTACTCAATCCCTTATGGAAAATGATAAACTTAAAACTATTTTACCAATCTATTTCGAATAGAGGATAATCATGTAAATTGAAATTATTTTTAATGAAACAGCACAATAATATTGGTGTCTTTTTTCTTTTTTAATCAAGCATGCATTATATTGAAAGGAATTGAAATACAAGAGTGTTCAAAGTGGATCCTTTCCACTGTCAGTGAAAGAGTTGTATAATAATTACCCTCACGCTCTTGCAACTAAAGTCTCATTTGTTTTCGTAAATAAAATGAGATGAGATAAGTTGAGTTGAGATAAAAGTTGAAATTTAAATAAAATATTGTTAGAATATTTTTTTAATATTATTTTTATTTTGAAATTTGAAAAAATTAAATTGTTTATTTTATTTTATGTGAAATTTTAAAAAGTTATAATAATTAGATGAGATGAGATGAGAATGATTGTAAAAATATACGAGCTATGTCGTGTGCTGCTCTGGGGTCAGTTCTGTGTTCTTTGTTATCCCTGCCGTGTATCCACCGTGCTTCTCCTAGCATTCATGTCTATTAATTATTAGAGCAGCATGTTCATCACAGCTCCTCTACTGTAATTCATCAAGATCATCAAGATCAAGCTGATAGTGCTACCATGAAGACATCTGACCTGCAGCCTCATGCACTCGCAGCTTGTGATAATGCCCCTCTCAAACTACCAGAAATGGTCCTCTTGTAATTAAGTCATTAGTCCTTTTATGTAATTGTACAGTTTGTTACGCAGCTGTAACACTCAGATGAATATTCTTTTTTACCTCTGGCATGTCAGAGTTTGTTATTCTTTGTTGTACATAAACCAACACCTAGCACCTCTTGTCATTATCGAAATAGTGAATGAATTGAATTCAGAAAGCTTTCTCTCCTCCTTCCTTCTTCTTGTTAATTGTTCTGCAAACTTCATTTTACCTGCTATTCTTACATGGTATCAAGAGACAGGTTCTCCTGAGAAACTTCAATGGAAACACCCATTTCAAAAGACCCATTTCAAAAACACCCAACTCCAACACATCCATTTTTCTCGATTTCACTAACATTGTCAACCCTTATAGACTTGACCATGGAGATAACCCTTCCCTCCCTTTAGTTCCAGATCTTCTTACCACAGAAAACTATACTACTTGGTCTAGAGCCATGTGCAGGGCTCTGCGTGCCAAGAATAAACTTGGATTTATAAATGGCACCTTGTCCAAACCACTAGACCCAAAAGACCCTTTACATGAAGCCTGGGAAAGATGTAATGACCTCATTGTGTCCTGGCTTCACAACTCTATCAACCCAGCCCTCAAATCTAACATTATCTTGGTGGATGATGCTCAACAAATTTGGACTGAACTCATAGATAGATTCACTCAACAAAATGGCCATTGCATTTTCCAATTGAAGAAATCCTTGACAGGTTTGCAACAAGACAGTGACTCTGTCAATGTCTACTTTGGTAAGCTTAAAACCTTATGGGTGAACTTATCATATATGAACCTATGCCTAATTGTACCTGTGGTAAGCTTGCTGTCTTATATGATAGATATCAGAGAGATTGTGTTATATAATTTCTCATGGGTTTGAATGACACTTATAATGTGACCCGAGATCAAATCATGCTCATGGACCCATTACCTCCCATAACAAGATTTTCTCCATGATTCAACAGCAGGAAATGCAACATTCGATTCTCTCTAGAATACCATCCCCTGACTCCATGGCTCTTGCTGTCAAACACCCTCAATCCTCTTACAAACCTTTTTCCAAATCATCCCAACCACCAAAGCGTGAGAGACCTTATTGTACCTATTGCAAAATTACTGGCCACTTGCTTGAAAACTGTTTCAAGGCTGGAAATGCTCAACCACCAACCTGCACACACTGTCATATGACAGGACATATAGCAGATAAATGCTATAAACTACATGGCTATCCCCCTGACCATAAGTTGCATGGAAAAGGTAAGCAACCTGACCCTCCCTATGCCAACATGACATCCCTTGAGCCAGAACCTCCATCAGATACTCAGCTTACTTTTACCAAGGATCAGTACCAACAGATTTTGTCCCTATTGCAGTCAAGAAAAGCTCCCATTGCCACTCATTCAGTCAACACTGCCATGAATGGTACTTCCCTTTCCCTCACTTCCTTCACTAACACACACCATTCAAAAGCCCATTTACCATGGATCATAGACACAGGTGCTGCAGATCACATGATCTGCAGCACCTCTCTCATCTCCTCCATTTCCTCTTGTGTTTCTCTTGCTGTTAAATTACCAGATGGAACCACAGCACCTGTCACACATATTGGCACTGTCCACCTCACTAATACATTAATTCTTCACAATGTATTATGTGTCCCATCTTTTCATTTTAATTTGATTTCAGCAACAAAACTGACTGCATCTCTTTCTTGTTGTTTTGTTTTTCTTTCACAATCATATTTTATTCAGGACCTTTTATCATGGACCACGATTGACATGGGTGAGATGAAGGATGGACTCTACAATTTGCTTACTGCTTCAGTGTCTCCTATTGCCCTCCTTGATTATTTTTCTACTTTTCTACACAAACAGATTTTTGTTTCTACTATTTCCACAAGTGTAGATCATATTTCAGATATTTGGCATTGTAGATTGGGTCATACACCCATTTCCAAGCTAAACGTAATTCAAGATGCTTCAATTCAGAATCACACTTTTACAATTTCTCATAACAATCCTTGTCATGTGTGCCCCATTGCTAAACATCATAAGCTCCCTTTTCCAATGAGCAATCATCAAAGTAAAACTATTTTTGAACTTATGCATTGTGACATATGGGGTCCCAATTCCATTGAATCATATGATGGTCACAGATTCTTCCTAACTATAGTAGATGACTTCTCTCGAACCACTTGGATTTATCTACTCAAGGCCAAATCAGACACTAGACAATGCATTGAGTCCTTTTGCAATCTAGTTAATACACAATTTCACACAAAGGTTCAAATATTTCGAAGTGACAATGGCCTTGAATTTCAAATGAAAGAATTTTTCCATAAAAGGAGAATCATCCATCATAGAACTTGTGTCGAAACACCCCAACAAAATGGGGTTGTTGAAAGAAAGTACCAACACCTTTTGAATATAGCTCGAGCTCTTAAAATACAATCCAATCTTCCCAATAAATATTGGACTGATTTTATTCTCACTGCAGCATATATAATTAATCGAGTTCCAAGTTCAGTTCTGTCCAATAAGACCCCCTTTGAAATTCTTTTCAACATTCCCCCAACATATTCTCATATGAAAGTATTAGGGTGTCTTTGTTTTGCTTCCACCCTTTCACAAAATAGGAAGAAATTAGACCCACGAGGCAGGAGATGTGTTTTTCTTGTTTATCTTTTTGGGGTAAAAGGATACAAGTTACTTGATCTTAACACTCAAGCAGTTTTTCTCTCTCGAGATGTCACATTCTATGAGCATATCTTTCCTTTTCATCATTCCCTTCCACCTTTACATACCACCATTCCACCACCAAACACTTTCTTACCCAGCCCATTTTCCAACCCCACTTCCTCTTCACCCCCATCACTTTCTTCTTCTGCTCCTTTACCTATTTCATCACTTCCCCCTCTCTTACAGACTACTGATTCTTCACCCTCTCCCCTTTTGCCTTTTGAACCTCCACCCTCATCTCTTTCTCATGAACTCCCTTCCAACTCTACTTCTGCTTCTCCACCACCACTCAGAAGGTCAACCAGAATAAGGACAGCTCCTCAATACCTTCAGGATTTTCACTGCAAGCAAGCATCCTTCATCTCACCTACTGTAATTCATCAAGATCATCAAGATCAAGCTGCGAGTGCATGAGGCTGCAGGTCAGATGTCTTCATGGTAGCACTATCAGCTTGATCTTGATGAATTACAGTAGAGAAGCTGTGATGAACATGCTGCTCTAATATTAATGGTCTTAACAGTAGTTGAGCTGGATATGAATTACTAAACTCGTGGAATCTACTGCTTTATGTGCTCTGTGTTTGCGCGCCTGCTAGAGTAAGTTCTCTGTGCTGTTGGAAAGTAGGGAATTTACTACTACTGAATTGCTGCTCTGCTAATTGTCTTCTTTCAAGTTTTCAACTCAATTGTACTTCAAGGGTTTGATGTGGAATCTTTGGAGATATGAAATAAGAGCCCATGCTTATTTTGGCCCCTAAGCATTATCATCCCTCAAAAAGAAAATCAAGAACATGACATGAGGTGCCATTTAGAATTGAAATTTGAAAACCTGACAACGAATGTTTTGTCTGATACGATGTCTAATTGCTAGAAATCACTGACAAAAAACCACATGCAAATCGCATCAAGATCTCTGGTGCTTATCATAATTTAATTAGCAGGAGCATGCATAAGTTATAAGTATTTTGGACAGTTACCATTTATTTCCATCCAAGTATCAGTTATTCTCTCATATTTAGATAGTAGACTAGTCTAGCAACATTATTAGATCTAGGGTTCATGTACCACCACCCCCCGGGGGTTGTTTTTTCCGGCATTATTAGGCCTAATGTTCAGGATAACATTATCAGGACTTCAAAAGGAATAGGAAAAAATGGTAAAAAAATTATTGTGACCGACTCCCAATTCTCAGCTGTCAGAGATTTATTTGCATTACGGTATAACGCATGGCATTTCTTAATGATTCTTTGGTAACAATAAATAACAAGTTGGATACTTTAGTCTAACCAGGGAGTGTAGAAACTTCAAAACTTTCTCCATTTAGCAGATACAAATAAAGATTTCTTATAATAATACAATGCAGGTCATAAATAAGTTGGCTACTCTGGTCTAAACAGTGACTGCAGAAATTCAATAGAAAATATACACAAAAACTCGTGAGTAGTTGACCAGAGGTGGGGACTCTTTTCTTGGGGAATATCCAATCTTCTTCCTTTAGCCCAGCAAAATACTATAGAATAGAGCGTCTCTACGAAAACCATCAACCTCCATATCTACCCCTCCAGCATCTATTTCCTACACTATGCAAGTGGGTCCAAGATTCTCATTCGAAGTATTTTATTTGACAAGTATATAAGATGATTTGGAGGTTGATAAATAAATAAATTTTCCTTTATAATGAGAACTCAATATTAATTATTATATCGTTTAGTATTCCGATCCACGTGATTGCATACAAATCCAGAAATGCAGGGTAACGGTATTGGCTGGGAAGGGGTATTTAACTTTAAACACGTTCGCCAAGAAAAATCGGAAAGGCTTTTGTCGTCCTCGTAAACAGGGATTCTCTCTCTTTCTCTCTCTGATCGGTCCTCTGTATTTTGTCTCTAAGCTGTAACATTTTCTGGACAGTGCAAGAGAGAAATGGACTCTAAACCCAATTTACTCATTGGGTCTCTCACTTCCACCACCTCCTCTGATTTCAAATTTGAATACCCTTTTAGTTTTCACTACTCCTTTTGGGTCCCTGCGCTCAGCTCTCTTCGCGCCCGCGTCTCTCTCGCCCTCACTTTGACCGCCTCGGTCTCATCCCTTCCCATCTTGACCTCACCATCCCACATATTTAATCCTGACCCCCTTCTCTCACAACTTCCATCAAGCACTTTCAAAGCGCATTCATTCAGGCATGGAAAATCCAGCCCAGAGTAGTGAACACAATGATACCGAATCCCTCGCTGGCAACCTCCAAGACCTAAGCTTGGATACTAGTGTTAGCATCAGTCTTTTTAGCAGCACGGTTTCTGGGTCTGAGAACAGTGCGAGTAGCAGCAATATGAGCAATGCCAGCACTGTTGAGGCTCAGAAGAATGCTGAATTCGTAGTGGACTACGAGGAAAGTGACACAAGCAGTTTAAGTTGCGCGAGAAAATATAGCAGATTTGATGCAAACGAATCCAGCTTTCGGAGCTTTTGCCCGTCGAAGCCTCACAAGGGCAACGATATACGATGGGATGCCATACAATACGTAAAGGCGAAAGATGGGGACTTGGGGTTGGGAAATTTCAGGCTATTGAATAAGCTTGGGTGTGGGGATATAGGGAGTGTGTATTTGGCCCAGTTAAGAGGAATGGGTTGTTTGTTTGCCATGAAGGTGATGGATAAGGGCATGTTGGCTGGAAGGAAGAAGCTGGTGAGAGCTCAGACTGAGAGGGACATATTGGGTTTGTTGGACCACCCGTTCCTTCCTACCCTTTACTCGCATTTCGAGACCGACAAGTTCTCTTGCCTGTTAATGGAGTTTTGCAGTGGTGGGGATCTTCACACGCTTCGGCAGCGCCAGCCCGGCAAGCACTTTACGGAGCAGGCAGCCAGGTCAGTAGTAGTACTGAAATGTCAATTGCCATTGGCCTTTTTATTTATCTGGTGTACTTCTATTTATTTCTGTTGAGGTAAAACGGATTAAACAGTACTCATTAGGAGAGAGATATTAGGGAAAAAGACCACTTGGTGTAAGTAAGAAAAGAGAGGAAGAACTAAGAAGTGCTTGCCTATAGTAAGCATTAGTTTTTTTTATTAATCAAACAAAACTCAAAGAGAGAGAAATACTACATTAAATTTAACTCCTCATGTCCTCCTCGATTGTGAGCTTTACTTCAATATTCCATGAATTCGCGTCAGATTAACACTTGATCCATTACACTTTGAATGATCATGTTGATTGTTTTTTATTTATGGACTTTGGTTCTCTAATGTAGTATCAGCTCAGATTGATGAACCATGCTTTGGTAAAGTCATTTTGGTTTGCTCCTTAGCGCCATCCTAATAGACTTTGGGCTTGTTTATATTCAAATTTCTGATTATTTTCTTTGTTACTTAACAACAAAAGATGTCTGACTATCTCTTTTGCACTTTCAGATTTTATGCTTCTGAAGTTCTTCTTGCGCTAGAGTATCTACACATGATGGGAGTGGTGTACAGAGACTTAAAGCCTGAGAATGTATTGGTGAGGGAGGATGGCCACATCATGCTCTCTGATTTTGACCTATCATTGAGATGCTGTGTCAGTCCCACACTCGTTCAGTCCAGTACAGAACCATCCTGCCGGATATCTGCTTACTGTATTCAGCCATCATGCATTGATCCAACCTGCAAATTACCCGTTTGTGTGGAGCCTTCTTGCTTGCAACCTTCTTGCTTTAAGCCTCGTTTTCTCAGTTCCAAAATAAGCAAGGTGAGGAGTGAAAAAATAGCAAATGCAGATTCACTTCCTTTTCTAATTGCAGAACCAACTAGCGCCCGCTCTACATCATTTGTTGGAACCCACGAATATTTAGCTCCCGAGATAATAAGAGGGGATGGTCATGGGAGTGCTGTTGATTGGTGGACATTTGGTATTTTCTTGCACGAGTTGCTCCATGGGAGGACACCGTTTAAAGGCAATGGAAACCGAGAGACATTATTCAATGTTGTTGGCCAGCACCTAAAATTTCCTGACGGATCTTGTATCAGCTTTGCAGCAAAGGATTTGATCCGGGGCCTGCTTGTAAAGGATCCACAAAAGAGACTAGGATTCAAAAGAGGTGCCACTGAGATCAAACAGCATCCCTTCTTTGCAAGTATTAATTGGGCTCTCATTCGGAGTACTCACCCTCCAGAAATTCCAAAACCCGTTGATCTTGCATTTTTGAACCACACATTCAAGACATCGATGCCTCCAAATGACAAAGGTGCTACTGACTCGGATAGGCCATCAGGTCCTTACTTAGATTTTGAATTTTTTTAATGACCAAAGGTGGGAAAAAAAAAAAAAACTAATGAGTTGGAATATATTTATATATATTAGGTTGTACGTCAATGAAATTTTATTCCTTTGCATGGTTTTATAATTTTCCTCGTATAATTGTGGTTGGCGGGATACTCATTTTGTATTGGCATGTGGATGATGAATTTGATTGAACTCACTTGATTCCTTTCCGAATGCATCAAAAAGGGGGAAAAAAGAAATAAAGGGACCTGAAAAATGAAACTGACGTTTGTTGTGTACGACTACGATTTTCATCTCGCAGCTTTTGTGAGTCTTTTAACAAGAGAGTTCCTTAAACCTTTAATGGTGGCCCGGGTGTGAAGCACTTTTTATTTATGTTTATTCTCTTCTTCCTTTTGCATACTGTTTGTCTGAAATGTGACCCCTGTAAATCTCCAAAACTTTGTCCGCAGATTAACTTTTGGAAAAGGAAAATCTGATTTAGACAGCACGCAGAAAAAGTCGTACTGTTTGTTGGGTTTCTTGGATGCATATGGAAATGAGAATATGTGATATCCCAGCTGTAGCATTGGTCTTTTAGGCCAATTTAGGTTGAATTGAGGTCAATTTAATTCAACTTAATTTTAATGTGAGTTTAAGATTAAAATATTTAATTCTTAAATCATTAAATTTATCTTAATTTAACCTCTTAGGTTCATTGGAAGTTTACCTGTTGTTAATTTCAGAGCTCCATAAAAATAGTTGAAGTACGCGCAACTTGACTCGGACATCTACGGTTATTAAAAAAAAAAAAAATTATCTTAACTCAAAACTTTTTTACATGTAGAATTTACAATCTTTTTCAACTCAACACATCTTTACATGCGGGATCTACAACCATTTTCAACTTCTTATAAATACATCTAAATTCATCTTAACATCTAAACACATATAAATTTATCTAAAGTGGCCCTTACAAAACTCACTACACCATCTCAACTCACTACTATTTATAAAAAATTCAACTCAGTTCAACATTCAAATTAGGCCTTAAAGTTCAGTTTGGATAATGAGTTAATATGAGATAGTTGAGATGAAAAAATAAATAAAATATTGTTAGAATATTATTTTTTAATATTATTATTTTAAAATTTAAAAAAATTAAATTATTTATTATATTTTATATAAAAAATTTAAAAAATTATAATAATAAAATAAAATACTTATTGAATCCAAACCCCAGTGCTGATTTCTGTTTCCTTGAATTACAAGAGGGGCTTTATTCCTCTGCAGTTACAGCCTTTTTTCTCTCAATAAAAAAAATTGTAAAATCGCACTTAAATCATCATGGGCTGGGCAAGTGAGCTTTTACAAGTGCCTCAGCCCGGTTTTTACAAGTGCACTTAAATCATTTTCACCCTTGAAAATGATGTTCTTTAAAAAATGATGTGCAAAACTGATCCACCTGCCCATTGGGTTTTAACCATTTCTATCACTTTCAACCCTCGCAATCTCTTGGTTTGTCAAGTTGTGAACCACAGACAGCAAAACAAAAAGGACAAAATATAAAAACAGATAGCCGACAGCAGGAAGAAAAGCCAGATCATTTTCAGTTTGTATTTTTTAATTTATTTTTAAAGTAACTGTACAGAATTTGTTAAAAAGACTGCACAGGATTTTTATATTATTAAAGTAATTAAGATCAGACTATATTTTCTTTGATTTTGACTTTCAAGCTGTAAATATTTCTCCAAATCGTCAAAATATCATCCATGTACTCGTTAAGGAGCCTTGTACCTAAGTTCATATTAAAAAAAAGTCTTGAATTCACAAGGAGTTTAATAGGTTGGAGGAAAGCTATATTATTTTATAAAGCATGTATATGTATGTATATTTATTTTAAAAAAAGGTTGAAGAGAAAACCAATTCCCAATTGAATGGAAACGATGACATGTCGCAATCTTATTTTTAGTTGCCAAAGATACAATGAGAGACATAGAAAGTGAGTAAAGATTTAGGTCTCGTTTGGTTACATAAATAATATAAAATAAGATAAAAAATTTGTGAATAATAGTGACATAATTTGTAATAGTAATGAAATTGTATGAGTCGAGATTTTTATGAAGCTTAGAGAAAAAAATTAAATTATAAATTATAAAATTAAAAGAGAGTTATAATATAATTTTTTAATATAATTTTTATTTTAGACTTTGAAAAAGTTGAATTCTTTTTTTTTTGTATTTTGTTTGAAAGTTTAGAAAAATTATGACGATTAGGTAATAATCAGATGAAAAAATAGCAAATTCAAAATTTTAAAATTAAAAAATATTTATATTTTAAATCGTGTTTAGATGCATAGATGAAATGAGATGTAATGAGATGAGATGGTTTAAAGATTAACGAAATAATTGGAGATTTTGTTAATGTAAAAATGAGTGTGTATACATATTCTTATAAAAACTTTTGTAAAATTGTATTGTAACAAGTGTTGAAGTGTGTCAATGAGAAAAGGAGGTCATCACGGTTTAAGCAGAACATAAACAGAAGTTTGCTCGACATGGCTTGACACATCGCTTGAGCGACACTCAAAACAGAGAGTTCGCTCGACATGACTCGACACATTGCTCAAGCGAAACTCAATCTAGAGAGTTCGCTCGACATGACTCGATACAGTGCTCGAAAGAAGGACATCTAGAGAGTTCGATAAAGCCTTGCTCAACATGACGCTCGAGTGGCTTCAGAAGTGCAACGTGCGCTCAACTCTCGCTCGACACTCTGCTCAAGCCAATGTTCAGAAAACCTAATTTTTCCTAGGATTTGAGTGCCTCACTTATTGGGAGATATAAATAAAACATTTTGTCCTGCCCTTTGGTAGGGGTGAGAGAGTCAAAACACAGCTTCCTTCAAAGAGCACTTGAGAGAAACTCTCCCCCACATTCAAAGTTGAATATCTCTTGAAAAATATACATCTACCATATCACACTCAAGATTAAACACAGGTGAGTCCATTGGAGTGGACATGTTCTTTGGCCGAAAGGTTTACAGAGCTGCTGTAGATGCAGAGATTGATAGGTTCTCGTGGGACACTGTAGAAAGATCAAAGTTCCGGCACACTACATTCGTATAGAGATCAAGTGGGTCACTCGTGGTGTTGCAGGCCAAGTTTATGAACTACAAAAGTTTTGTGAGTGTCTCTAAATTGGTTGTAACAATTAAAGTTTCTATAATGGATTTGAGGTGGTGACTTACACTCAGGGTGGTTTTAGATTTTGAAGATGTTCTTCAAATGAGTTTCCACTTCGTGACCAAATCTTTGTGTTGATTATTTGTGTTATTTGTTTCATTGATTAATTGTTTGCTTGTCAATATTTTTTAATAGACCATAAAAATCGTTTTACACCTATTCACCCTCTTTAAGTATTGTGTTGGGGTAGAACCACTACTTTTTCAATTGGTATCAAAGCGAGTTCACTCCACTAGGATTTAGTTTATGAGTATGATCCCGTTGTAGTAGTTAAAATGGATAGGTCTCAATCACTCACATCGCCACCATATTTTGATGGAAGCAATTATGCTTATTGGAAAGTTCAGATGAGAGCTTTTCTGAAACCATAGATGAACGAGTGTGAGTTTTCAACCGGTTACAATCGTTGAAGGAGGTTAAATTTTCAAAAATGTGAAAAATTACTCTAAGGATTAAGTAAACCAGTGTAATTGAAATAGTAAAGGGCTGAATGCGATTTTCATGGTTGTGTCCCAAGAGGAGTTCAAGCAAATATCCATGTGAAATTTTCAAAAAGGCACGAGACATTTTTGAAACTACTCATGAAGGTACCAAGGCTGTGAAGAACTTTAAGTTTCAAATGTCAACTACCAATTTTAAGAAACTTAGAAGGAGGGATGATGAAACATTTGATGTCTTTTATACAAAACTGAATGACATTGTCAACTCTCATTTTAATTTAGGGGACAAACTCTCGGAAGACAGAATTGTGTTAAAAGTCCTCAGATCTCTTCCTGAGAGATTTTGTCTAAAAGTTTCTACTATTGAGGAAAGCAAAGATTTTGACACTTTGAGGATTGAAGAGTTGGTGGATTCTCTGCAAACCTATGAACATACTCTTCCCGTGGATAAGAGAAACAAGTCCATATCACTAAATGCTATTAGAGAAGAGTCAGATGAGTCTTCTGATGAGTTGGGTATGAGTGACAAAGAAATAGCATTTTATGCTAAGAAATTCAAAAAGATGTTTGTGTCCAAGAAAGACCTAAGGCAGAAGTAGATAAGATTTAAAAGACTCAATGAGGGTCAAAGTTCTGAAAGCCAGGAAAGGAGCTTTAAGCAAGACACAAAGCTATCAAAGACAATATATCATCAAATGTACAATATCATGAATGTCATGGTTTTGGACACGTTCGTCTTAAGTGTGCAAATTATAGAAAGACCAAAGGGAAAGCAAAGGGTGCTTTCTTGAGTGATAATAGTTTTGAGAAAAGTGACACATAAGAGAGTCATTCTCCAAAGAAAAATTTCAACTATATGGTATTCACTTCTTCTGTTGGTGGCAAAAGTCATAGAAGTGAATCAATATCTGAAAATGAGAGTATATCCGAAAATGAATCCGGGGATGAAGATGGCTTGTAGAAAATCTATGAGAAACTGTACAAGGAATGTGTAAAATTGAAGAAACTCAATAAAGCATATATTGAGAATATAGATATATACAGAAGAGAGAATGATGATCTTCAAGGTCAACTAAATGAAGTCATTTGTCTAACTGATTAGTTACAAAGGAGGAATGTATCACTCGAGGATAGAGTGAAAATGCAAGAAAGTGAGTTGATTTTGTTAAACAATAAATAGAAAACCTTTTCTACTTGGAAATAAAAATTTGACAAAATCTTAAGTTCAGGAAAGTCCTCTAGTGATAAGAGTGGACTAGGATATGCTGAAGGAAAATCTGATGTGGCTTCAACATAAAAAATCTTCAGTAAAAATGTAGAAAAAATTGTGTTTGTTTTTATATTGAATGAGAATGGCAAAGCACAATCATGATATCATTTGAGAAGGGTAAGAAAACTCTACATGTGCAAAAGTTTGTCCCACCTCCCAAGAAATAAGGAGCTCGCAACGTGAGCCCTATATGTCATCACTGTGGGAAGGTTGGTCATGTTAGACTAGATTGCTTTAAGTTAAAAAGTCAATCTGTTCATACTCTTGCATTCTCTAAAAGTATGACTGCCTATCCTTCTAAAAAAGGTAAAATTTCTTGAATGCTCCTAGGTACGTCTCACCCTCTATGAGACAAAAAACTCACAAAGCAAACCATGTCTGCCACAGTTGTGGTAAGATTGGTCACATTCGACCAAACTGTTTTGAGTTTAGGAGCCATCCCAAGAAAATGGAAAAGCCCTACACAAGAAAATAACATCAAAACTTGTAGAGCCAAGTCATAGTTTTGACCAAACAAAATGAGATGATTAATGTGAAGTTAGACCAATTGACTACTAACCAGAAGGCTAATAAGGTGAATCATTCAAAAGTGAGACAAGTGTGTATGAGAAAGGGGGAGAAACAAACCAGACATGGTATTTATGTTGTAAACTGATAGTCATGCATTCATGCATTTTACACATGTTTAGGTATTGTATAATTTTTCTTTATTTTCTTGTTAAAAGCGTATTGTATGTGTTCAATTCATGCATAATTTTATCCTTTGTGTATTGTTGTGTGTGTTTCTAAAAAATCATGCATAATGTTTTGCACATGAATGTCATAAAGAGGACATTAGTGGTGGTAATTCTAAACATCTAAGTGCATGTGTCTTTTGAAAATTGTATCATATGCACATGGGTCACAAAGGTATGAAACATGTGTATTACTTGTAATTTTTGACCTGCATCACACACTACACTCTGAGCTCGATCAATTGATATTTTGCCCCCTATGAGTTTTTGGAGAGGCAATCAAAGATACAAGGGAACTCTACTTGTATACAGAATTGACCACAAGCTAGATGACCTCATTATTTTCTTCCTGTTAAAAATAGGCCAATACAAAAGAAAAAGAAAAATAATGATGAAATAAATATATTAAAAAAAAGGTCATATAGTGCCAAATGGGTCAATATAGATACAGGAATTCAAATATAAGCATCTAGGTCCTAGCAGCATTAGGGTTGACTTTCTGTATCTTGGAAAGGCTTCCCAAGCATTTATGGTTTCTTGTTCAGCTCAACCCCACTCACGTCTCTTGGTTGAAATGTCTTGATTGAGTAAGGATCATCTAAACACACATGTTCATATTACTTGTAATACTCTGTTTTTGCCCCTGCGTGATTTATAAAAATATGGTACTCTTTTACATTTGATGTGTATCCTTGGTTTTAAAAATTGCTCTCACTAATGTTTGGAGTCAAGCCGTGTGAGTTTGTGTTAAACTGAGTAAAACCAAAATTTTGGGTTCTTCACTCGATGCACCTCTCGATGTTGTGCATATCGCTTGAGCGAATACCACTCGATAGGCCACTCGAGGGTTTTAAAGTCCGCTTGAGCGAACATCGTTTGAAAGGCCTATGCTGCTCGAGCATTTTACTTTTTCACCTAAAAGCATAAAAGTTCTTCCCTCCTTACGATTTTTCCCTTCTTTTCATATGCTTTCCGTGTGGGCTCTAATCGATTTTTCTCCTTAAATTATCTCTCAATCACGGTAAACATTTCATCTTCTCATCTTCTTGAGCATTTTCATATTTTGATTTTCATTTAGGTTTTTGATTTTTGAAGTTACATGTTTCAGTTTTGGGCTCTCATACGGTATTTGTTTGGGTTGCATTAGATTCTTTACTTGCATTTGTGCATTGGGTAGCATTGTATTTTTCATTTTCTGCATTTTGATTTTCCCCTTTGCTTTTCACATTCATGTGCATTGTCGGCTTGAGGTTTTTGGTTGGAGTTGGAGTTTGTTTATGAATTAGGAATGTGCATTTTCATTCCATTTCATGGGGGGCTACGGTTTCCTCATTGGGGACAATGGGGACTGTATGGTGGGTATGTTGGGAGTTGAGGATGTTTCCTCTCAAGTGTATTTAGGCATTTCGGGGGTTATGTTAACTGCACCATAACCATGTGTAACAGCACATGCACATCAAGTGATTGATAAAATGCCTGAATGGCTCACTTTGTCGCATTTCCATTGAATTGCATTTCATCAATGCTTACACATGCATAGTCATCTAGGGTCGTGCATCTCATGTTTATTTTTCTTATTGGGTCATGTAAAAATGAGTGTGTTCGCATTTTTTATGAAAACTTTTGTAAAATTATATTGTAACAAGTGTTGAATTGTGTCAAAAAGAAAAAGAGGTCACTGCGGCTCAAGCAGAACATAAACAGAAGTTCGCTCAACATGGCTCGACACATTGCGCGAGCGAAATTCAACCTAGAGAGTTTGCTCGACATGGCTCAACACAGCACTTGAGCAAAACTCAATCTAGAGAGTTCGTTCGACATGACTTGACATAGCGCTCGAGCGAAGGACATCCAAAGAGTTCGCTTAAGCCTCGCTTGACATGACGCTCGAGTGGCTTTAGAAGTGCAACGTGCGCTCGACCCACGCTCGATACTCCGCTCGAGCTAATGTTCAAAAAACCTAATTTTTTCTAAGATTTGAGTGCCTCACTTCTTGGAAGGTATAAATAAAACATTTTGTCTTGCCCTTTGGTAGATGTGAGAGAGTCAAAACACAGCTTCCTTCTAAGAGCACTTGAGAGAAACTCTCCCCCACATTCAAAGTTGAATATCTCTTGGAAAATATACATCTACCATATCACACTCAAGATTAAACACAAGTGAGTCCATTGGAGTAGATGTGTTCATTGGCCTGAAGGTTTTCAGAGCTGCTATGGATTTAGAGATCGAGAGGTTCTCATGAAACACTATAGAAAAGTCAGAGTTCTAGCACACTACACAAAGTAGAGATCGAGTAGGCCACTCGTGGTGTTGCAGACCAAGTTTAGGAATTACAAAGGTTTTGTGAGTGTCTCTAAATTGTTTGTAACAATTAAAGTTTCTATAGTGAATTTAAGGTGGTGACTTATAGGGCTGTACAAAAAATCTACCAACCGACCTCCACCGGCTCAGATTAGCCGTCCGAGCTCGGAACCGGCAAGGAACCGATTCGCCATCGGTGGTAAATTACCAAAATCGGCGTCGGCCGGTTTGGTTCGCAGTTTGAACCATAAAAAATCGAAAAACGGCCGACGTCAGCAAATTTTTTTTTTAAAACATATATACCATAATTAAACGACGCCATTTCACTTAAATAAGTGAAACGATGTCGTTCTGAATCTATAGTTTAAAAAAAAAATTAGAAGGAACGGCGCCGTTTGGCATGTTTCTTCCTAGGGTTTAAACAACCCGTGGTCCCGTGCCCTCCTGACCCTCATCTTCTCATTTCATTTGCCTCGGGCCCTCTAGTCTCCATTTTCATTTCGAGCCTCAGCCCTCAACAGACAATGATAGCGGCAATTGCCAACGCCAACCCCCTCATTTCAGCCTCTCCATTCTCCGGCGGCGACATTGACAGCGGGTAGCAGCCCAACCTTCCACATCCCTCCGGCAAACAACGCATCCTACGGTTCACGCCCACGGTCAGTTTTTTTAGGTATTAAAAATGAAGATTTTCATTTTTAAAACTTGTATTTTCTATGAATCTAATTTTTTGTTTCAATTTTTGTGATGAGAATCTTAGTACTTCGAATTTTATGAATATATAACCTAGAGCAAGTTTATATATAGCCTCGATTTAGAGATTCCCGAATATATAACCTTCAAATTCGAAACCGATAAACCGACCGTGAACCGGCCGGCAACCGAACTAGCCGGTTCTGCCCCTAGCTCGGTCGGTTTCGGCCGGTTTGTGCCACATTTTCTTAGTGTTCGGTCGGTCTTGATTTCTCCTCAAAACCGAACCGAAATGTCGGTTTTTTAGCCTTAGTGACTTACATCCGAAGTGGTTTTAGATTTTAAAAATATTTTTCAAATGAATTTCTACTTTATAACTAAATTTCTGTATTAATTATTTGTGTGATTTGTTTAATTGATTAATTATTTACTTGTCGATATTTTTTACTATAAGGGTGCGTTTGGTTGTTGAAATGAGTTGAGTTGAGTTGAGATGATAAAATATTGTTAGAATATTATTTTTTAATATTATTATTGTTTTAGGATTTGAAAAAGTTAAATTGTTTATTATATTTTATGTTAAAATTTAAAAAAATTAAAATGATAAGTGAGATGAGTTGAATTTAATTGGATAACCAAACCATCCCTAAATATCATTTTACACATATTCACCCCTTTAGGTGTTGTGATGAGGTAAGAATTTTTTTTGGAGCAGACGATTGATGACAACCTTAATGATGGGTTTGATACGTTGGTTCGTTAGATTAGACTTTTACTTCGGCTCAAGAAAAGAAGCTTCCACAAACAAGCGGCTCAAAAGTCCGCAGTTACAAAATCCAATGGGCACCCACAAGAAATAGGACGGGCCTGAAGGCCAGGAACCCTTTCCTTTCCATCATTCTACGCTTCTCTGTCCTTCAATAGAACCCGAAGCCGAAGCCATAAGCGAAATTGTATCTAAATTCGAACACTGCACAAGAGATTTTCCCATGGAGTCTCCATATTTTCTCCCACTCTTTCTCTGTTTTCTATTTCTTCTACCTAATCTCTCTCATTCAGCTCTTCATTTACGCGGATGGCTCGCAGACACGAAAACGTATGTCTCTCTCTCTCCCTCTATGTGTTCTCGTGAAAGTGCCTTTGAAAGTTCTTTAAATTTGCTGCGGTTTCAGGCCTGAGTCGGTGCTGAGATTGAAGAAACCTTCTTTCTCTTCTTTTGATCCCACTCGTGTCACTCAGCTGTCATGGCGTCCCAGGTCTCTCTCTCTCTCTCTCTCTCTCTCTCTCTCTCTCCCTTTTAATAAACAGAACTGCTACATACCACCGGGGTTTAACCCCGCTGCGGCCTCGCCACTGATGTGGCAGCCGATTAAAAAAAAAGAAAGAAAGAGAAAGGGAAGAAAACCCAGAAGCATAGCAGTATGAAGAAGTAATCGGCATTTTCTAAACTACATATTGATTTTTCATAGCATACTGATCCTCTTTACTTTGATAAAAACCATGTTCGTCCCCAATAATTTGGACATAACGGAAAAAAATCCCGAGTCAGATACACTAACCTTCGTATAGACTTGTTTTTCTGTATTTTTCTCGGCAACCAAACACATCAAATTATAGCGAAGCATGTCTGAAACCGAAAAGGCATACCTTTAACAGGGTTAATCTCTGAAACATCAATCACATTAAATTCAAACCCACTCGTCAAACTTGCATCCAAATCATCCTCACTACCCAAAACCCTCTTCTCTGCCGCTCCAAATCCCCTTTCCCGGACACTGAACCGAACAGACCTCTTACAAGACAAGCAAAAACAATCACCGGCAGCCACCTCGCCCTTCTCACGGCTCCTATAAACCCTGATCTGTCCACACCCACTGTTCTTCACCCAAATGGGGTTCTTCCCAACGAACTCAAACGAAACCGTAGTCCCCGTTTGGCTCTGGTTTTTGTCGTCCGAGATTTTAACTTCAAACAGAACGTGACGACGAGACACGATTCTGTTGTCGGTGTGGAAACCTAAGCCTCTTCCAAAAAAGGTCTTGTGGTTAAGGGCATTCTGCAGTGCAATCCTTGAACCGCCTTCGCCTTCGACCTCCATAGCTTTACAACGGCTTCCACTTAGTAATTTATTTTCCTTTTGATTTTCATTTGACTGATGAGAGGGATGACAGAAGGCGGAGACGAGAGAAAACAGAAGGAAAATTATGATTAGAATCGATATGAGCGAACGATGTCGTTTACTACTTATGCCACGTAGGCGCTGTGGCCGCAACGGGGATAAGGGTCGGTTGCGTTTAGAATTTCTCTTTAATAAATCGCATTTCTTTTGTGGTTTATATTGATTCTTTGCCTATATTTTTAATTCCGAAGGTCTTTCATTTATAAGGGATTTCTGACTGATGAAGAGTGCGACCACCTTATGAAACTCGTGAGTCAAATACTAATCCTTCTCCTTCATTCGTGTTTTTTCTCCTGAATATGTAGAAACCTATAAGAATAATCAGAAATCAAATTTAATCCAAATGTAGCCATCGTCCTTAATTCGATTTGGATTTGTGTTAATATTGGGGAAAGTAGGCTAGGGATAAGCTGGAGAAATCGATGGTGGCGGATAACGAGTCTGGTAAGAGTGTAATGAGCGAGGTCCGAACGAGCTCGGGCATGTTTCTTCAAAAAGCTCAGGTATTGTTTAATCGCTTATCTGTTCAGCATTTATGGACCTTTTCTGAGATTATGCGTTTGAATTCTTTGGGTTCAGAATGGTATAAACTTGATAGCGATTGCCTTTTTTTGTGTAAAGTTGAGGATTCATATAAATCTGTAAGCGTGTAGTGGTATATCTGTATTTGTAGCGGTCTTGCGTGCGTTTCTCACAAGGATGTCCCATTAGAGAGAAGATTGCGGGCAGCTTTTGGCATTTAGAAATATACTTATTATTTTTTGATAAATATTTAAGGTGAGATGCTAATAAAATGAATGCTTCATTAACTTTGACAAGAATCAGCAGAAGTTTCACCAGAAATGGGGTATTTAACTCATTGATCTTTTTTTTGTAAGTGCTTAACTCATTGATCTTTAATTTAGTTTGTATGTGGAAATAGAGAAAATCTAAACTTCTCTAAGTAATTTTGCACCTAGTTGAAACTTGACACCATTTGAGTTGGAGAATTATTGCATTTTGGATAAACAGTGTAAACTAATGCTGGATGGATAACAAACTATGTCAGGTATTAGAATTATTGCATTTTGGCTTGGGAAACAAGGTTCTCCGACGGCTTTTCATAGACAAGACAACTCCGTCTCGTTGAACTGATGACTTATTCAAACCTAAGCTCAGAATAAGCTATTTTCAGTTTAAGGGGATGTTTGTTTTCAAAACTCTCCTCAACCCATCTCAACTCATCTCATCTTCATCATTACAACTTTTCTAAATTCCTACACAAAATATAATAATATTTTTTTTTCAAATCTCAAAAAAATCTTCTCAAATTCCCACACTAAAATATAATAAACAATTTAACCTTTTCAAATCCTAAAAGAATTTTTTCAAATTCCCACACAAAAATTAATAAACAATCTACTTTTTCAAATCTTAAAATAATAATAATATTAAAAAATAATATTCATAAAATATCTTATTCTACTATTCACAAACCATCTCAACTCTCCTCCCAATTCAAACAGCCCCTAAGTCTGCTTTCTTAATTGGATGAATTGACATGAAGTTGTATTTGTTATGTTGGCTGTGAGATGTGTTATAACAATTTTTGTTGGTCCCAGCTGCTTGGACATCCATTAATCAAAACCAAAACTTAGATGCTTGAGAGAGCGAAACTTTCTTTATGTGAAGTGCTCCATAGAGTAACATGCAAGAAGTTAGTTTGAGAGGCTTTTATTAGACCTGGCATTTTTATGATTAATGCAGCCACCAGTCGCTGCAAGGACATGATCTGTTTTCATACCCATTCTGTGAAATATGCATTTTTCGATTCTTATTACTTGGCAAATTCTTACCTGGTGTCTTTGTTTCATCTTCAAGGATGAAATAGTCGCAGATATTGAGGCCAGGATTGCTGCATGGACCTTCCTTCCAGCAGGTAAAATAATTACTTTCTTCTTGTTGATTTAGGATTTCTGCAAGTGTATGGAAGTTTATCATTCAATCTTTCTCACCCTGATTAACAGAAAATGGGGAGTCCATTCAAGTACTGCACTATGAGCATGGTGAGAAATATGAACCACATTTTGATTATTTTCACGACAAGGCTAATCAAAAACTGGGTGGCCACAGGGTTGCCACTGTATTGATGTATTTGTCTGATGTTGAAAAGGGTGGGGAGACAATCTTTCCCAATTCAGAGGTAAAATTATCTGTGACTGACCATCTGAGTGATCTTCCTTTTTTTTCCCTGGTCTGGAAATTTTGTGGAGGGCTTTAAGTTGGTTACACAGATCATTTCAATGTGATCCGTGTATGTATGTGCTTTCATTTTCTCCCATATGTCTACTTCACTAAGTCAACATTTATTTGTATTCTTCCACAGGCAATGATGTCTCAACCAAAGGACGATGGCTGGTCTGATTGTGCTAAAAAAGGCTATGCAGGTATTAATTTGTTGACTAATAACGAATCTGAATTTCTCTATTGTTTTACTCGAGTAATGCTAATTTATGTGTTAAGTTATTCGGATGAGGCATCTCTTTAAATCTGTTGATACCTGTCTTACAACAATTATCTATTTCATTACATTTGTTCTTTAGTTTCTGTCATCCAGTGGTATATAGCCTCCTGGTTCCTACCCTACATCCATCATAGATCTGAAAATTAGCTTTTCATAACCATGCAGTGAAACCCAAAAAGGGCGATGCCTTGCTGTTCTTCAGTCTTCATCCTGATGCGACTACAGATACCAACAGCTTGCATGGGAGCTGCCCTGTTATTGAGGGTGAGAAGTGGTCTGCAACCAAGTGGATTCACGTGCGATCCTTTGATAAACCAGCAAGGCACCCCGACAATGGGGATTGCGTTGATGAGGATGAGAACTGCCCTATGTGGGCCAAGTCTGGTGAGTGTGAAAAGAACCCTCTTTACATGGTGGGTTCTGAGCACTCTAAAGGAAATTGCAGGAAGAGTTGCAAAGTTTGCTCATCCTAGGAAAACCATTTTTACTTTGTTCTTTAAGGGAACGGGGATAATCCTCTTAACTGTTGTATATAACATTGAGGTGTGACATAGTGGCACAATCATCAGAGTTGCTCGGACCAAACTTTTATAGCATTCGTTTGTATATTTGAAAACTTACCTTATCTCATATCAAACCTACCTCTCTTCCTTACGATGGCAATCCATTTAAAGCATTGGATCCTATTGTGGCCTTTGCACGAACTGCATAATACTTTCCTTTCTACGGGGGTCTAGTGGTGGTACAATGATTCATTAATTTTTCTGGTGTCTAAGCTCATTTCTAAAGCTTGAAAGTGGGAGTTGTTTGTATTTTAAACATGTGTGTCAAAATAGCTATCCTTTTTTCGTCTATATAATATAGAAAAATATATATAATTGTATAAGAGTGGAACATCTTTTTTGAGATGTCACAGGCCTGCAGGTTTCATAAAAACACTGGTAAATAAGAAAATCTCAGACATTTTGGAAAGAGAGTCCATTTCACGAGCACATTGAAATCTCCTTTGGAGTAACTTCTATATGCCACAAATGACGATCTAAATTTGGCTGATTTCGGTCGTGTGTGTGGGATACAAGTTGGACCCAGTGGAATCTGGATGATATTGATGGCTCGACATCTGGACATTTTCCTAGTACGCTAACACGACGCCATTGAAGTTGCACCACTCATAAGCTTAAAGAAGCCTTTTTGGTTTTCATGTCAAACACAGGTAATCGGAATCAATTGATATTTACCTGATTGAAACTATAACTAAATAACTCACCCAATTTGAACCTCAAATAGAGTGCTCTAAGATCCAAGCATGTGAGATAGAGAGAGAGAGAGAGAGAGAGATGCTTATATTGTGATGTCATTTCAAACCGTTTTTTGGAGAAGATGAAAATAATCATGCAATTGGGAGCCAAATTGCATGCATTTCTTGCCTCCTCATTTGTTAAACGTTCCCTTCCTTTTCATCTTTTAAAATGTACCCTCAAAGGTTTGCAATTGCATCACCATTACATAATTATACTCTCAGCTCTCTCTCTCTCTCTCTCTCTTCCCTTCCTTCAATGGGAAGGCCACCTTGTTGTGACAAATCCAACGTCAAGAGGGGCCTTTGGACTCCCGAGGAGGATGCAAAAATACTTGCATACGTTTCCAACAATGGGATTGGGAATTGGACCTTGGTTCCCCAGAAAGCAGGTTTTGTCCATTCTCCGCTCTCCTACATGGGAGCTGATTTTTTTTTTTTCAATTTTTTGGATTTATTGTCTGTAACTGTAAGAGCGCCGCCTGCATTCTGTAAGCATATGCGTGCATGAGCTAGTTTATTATGTACAGGACTCAATAGATGTGGGAAGAGCTGCAGGCTTAGGTGGACTAATTACCTCAGACCTGACCTCAAGCATGACGGCTTCACCCCTCAAGAAGAAGACCTCATTATAAACCTCCACAAAGCTATTGGAAGCAGGTGAATCACCCAGTTTAATTCTCAATCTTGAATCTCTTTCAGTTAATTGTTCTTTGCCTGATTATATGCTTTCAGTTTCAAAGATGAACTTTTTTTAAGGAGGTTGCATTTAAAACTAACATCTGTGGTGCTATATTTACATGAAAGGACAGCCCTGTAATGTGCATCCTGAAAGAGAATCAAACTACAATTCCATGCACATTAATGTTCCTTATACTAGTTTACACGTCTCCCGAGTCTTAAAAGATCATAACAAAAACTTCCTACTCGATATACAATTGTCAAACAGCCTTTGTTCCGTTACCAGTGCAAGTATAATGACATGACTCTCTCTCTCTCTCTCTCTCTCTCTCAAACAAACCAATGTGTTGCAGGTGGTCTCATATTGCAAAACAGCTACCTGGAAGAACAGATAATGATGTCAAAAACTACTGGAACACCAAGCTGAGGAAGAAGCTTTACAAGTTGGGAATTGATCCAGTTACCCATAAGCCATTTTCTCAGATCCTCTCTGATTGTCGAGACATTAGCGGCTTCCAAAACAGCCAAAACCAAATTGGATCTCTCAATAAGAACATGCAGTTCTACGCATCAGTGTCCACACCAGAACCCTCTTCAGTCCTCACAGTATTTCCAAACACCGATATGATCAGGAATAAGCCTGTGATGGAGCAAGTCCAAGATAGCTTCTCTAATGTAAACATCCACTCATGGCACTGTTTGTCTCAGTTTCAAGTCCTTGACCCGGAAATCATCCAGCCACACTTCTTTAATGAAGCCACCTCTTCTTGTTCATCAACATCTTCTTCTAATGTCACACAGTTAGGCTCGCCACAATCGTATTCTTGCCAACCATCTCACGCACAAATCACACCATCTTCTTCCTTCAATTGGAATGAATTCCTCAGTGAACCTCTTCCCTATCTTGGCTTTCAGCAACAGCAAGATCGCCACCTCAAGGGAGTCTTGTCACCAACCAATTGCCCTTCAACTCTAGAGCAAACACCCCAGTTAAACCTTGCTACTGGAAATTATAATGGCCTAAATCGAATTGGACATGAGGGTGGTTTTGGGACATTTAATTTTGGATCCACAAGTGGAGGTCAAACAAACAATAGGTCAGAAGCTTCATCATCTGTGAGTTCATTTGTGGACGCTATTCTGGAACAGGACAGTGAGATGCGGGCAGAATTTCCAGATATTTTAGATGATTCTTTTGATTACTAGGTACTGTAATATGGTTCTGTTACACTGGCAGAAAATAATTATAATAGCAGAATTCATAGTTGCAATAGGTAGTTTCTCGATGCAGTAGACTGAACAATATAGAGAGCCAGTATCTAGACAACACGGTACTGAGTAATTCCGGCAATGTGTATAATTTGGCATAAAATTTCTGGCGATCCAAATATTGAGTTATGTGAAATCACCAATTATTCCAAAAGCTTAAATTGTGGGAAGAGATAGGTTTTATATCTTAACACTTTCCCTTACATGCGGGTCAGACTCCTCCTTACTGGGTAGCTCAACACGTGGAATATTTAATTAAATAAGATAGAGTGTAAAGTTGGTTCGAACTTATGACCTCTGCTTTGATATCACATGAAATCAAAACTTCTCCTAAAAGTTTAAACTGATAAAAATAAGTAGATTTTATTATTTATTTTATATCTTAACAAGTTGTAACACACAAACTAAGCCTCACGAGAAAATATTTCGAGCCTGGAAATAATAAATATATAGTTGAGCAAAATCGTAAAGATTCCACAAGTTGGAAGTTCCCTGTCATGACCCTACCTATGTTAATAATCAGGATTATGTTTCTAACTGGTCCAAGAAAATCTACGTACATCATATTCAAATGTTTGCTAAAACCTACGAATGTAGTTAATCCTCAATAATGGACATTAGCTGTAATGGGATATTGTGATGGCTAGAAAATACAGTGAGAGACATTAGAAAAGTGGATTTTCAAACCATTTTTATTTTTGGAAAAGTTACTGTTCAGGTCCTTGTGTCTTGTGACTCCCTCTAAATCATTCTCGCCATCTAAGCCTCAAAGCAAGGTCCAAAGATGTTCTTGCTCTGCCCTTTTCGGCTGTATATGGGTTTTCCTACAGCCTAGGAGGATCTTTGGTTTTGTTCTTTTTAAGCAATCATCCGTGCAGATTTTATGTGTATTAAGTTTCTCTTTCTTTTCCGATATAGATTCAATTATTTCTTTCAACCCGTCAATAATGACATTGCTTCCTTTTAGCAAGAGATGTTCATTTCGTGCCTCACGATTCATATAGGTTTGTTCTTTTGTTTTACTCATAAACAAATTTACAAGAACGTTAATAAAATCCTTTCGAAAGAAACTATGTATCCATGCAGATGATGGAAGGCTGGGGATGGACATCCCTTGAGCGTATTTTGTTCCTAAAATTTCTTCTTAATTTTAAGAGTTATTTTCTAAGCACCCACCCTCCTTGAATATACATACAGTGGATGATTATGACAATGTTCACGAATCAAATGATAAATTGAAGGGTCCAACTGATTACATAATCTAGATTCAATGAAAAGAGAACCTATATGTGGAGCCCTTCCTTCACATGATAGTGGGCCACCTTTTGATCGATCATAATATTCATAGGAGTCATTACCAATGTGGTAGTTCAGTTGGTACGAGCTGGTATTTCATAGTCTTGAGGTTATGAGTTCAAGTTGAGCGTAAGTCGAAACCGCTTGTGTGAGTAGTGCCTAACCAAGAATCTATGGGATGGGTTTTGAACCGCCTGACAGCTTGGTGGTGCTGTGGTGAAGGGCTCGCCCATTGGGCAGTCGCTGTGGCTCAAACCGGACATTCCACAGTGAGGAGGAGTTCCTATGATCATGCTCAGAGAGAATAGTTACGCTAGTCGCCCTCACTTCCCTTTATGGAGGGAAAAAAAAATATTTATAGGAGTCATAAAACGGTATTCTTTCAATCAATAAAAATATTTGATCTACACACAATTTTTATGAAAAAAAAAAAGTTACCCCATGACGTGATTTAATATGATCCATTAAATTATATAAAACTCTTTCAATAATAAAGTAGATCTGACTTATTACATTAACCTAAGTTAGTATATAAGCTTATTTATGTGTAAACCTAACCTGAATATATAAAATGAACTGCCCGAGATCGGAATCTGTATCCCATGCAACAAAAAGGCCCTTAAATTTGAATCTCTGTTACTTTGGACCTAGTCTTAACTTCTCGAACCAATCAAAATCAAATCAGGAAAAGGAAGCAAAGAAAAAGAAAAAGAAAAAGCAAGGAACAGAGATTGCTTCTTCCTTTTTTTTCACTTTAGGAGAAGTTCTATCTATACTAGAAGTCTAGAACTAGATGTCCATATATTATATATACATGTATATAATATGTATATATGGGCTGTGTTTATTATTACCTGTCACTGGTTAAATCCCATTACGTTTCTTAGTTCTAAATGCACATTTAATCATACAGGGAACATAAAAAGTAAATAAAAAGCATGCATTTTTTGGTTAAATACAGCCCATTGTACGTTGTTCATTGAGTTCTGCAATATGTTGGTCTGTGTCTCCTTTCGTTTTTTGGGCAAGGGACTATTATATTAAAAAAAAAAAAGCTGTTAGAATATATAGGGAGGGGTGAGGTGAGACTCCTACAATCATCCTGTAGAGTAAAAATTGCCAGGAAAAGACAAACACTCAATCAGATGGAAATGTTTGTTCTTTCAGGTATTAATTAGTAGTCTTTTGTTAAATTGCTTGATATAACATTTAATAGAAGAAGAGTTATACTTATACGGGGTGTAGATTGAATTCTAAATACAATGAAAAAACCAAAATATCTTAGAAATTCCCTAAAATGCTCAACGAAGATGATACCTCATCATGTATTTGGGATTGCTCAGTCAAGAACCTTTCTGGGATAGTGTTCTTCTTTCTTATGGTATCTCTATTTGTTCCACTTTTTTCAATACAAAGTAATTCTGACCATGAATCTCTCCCTAAAACATTAAAGTAGGGACAAGAAAACTGTTGTTGGGATACCTCCAAAAGTTCAATCTTTCTCAAGGTTCCCCGTGTATTTTGTCTGATATAAACTCGGTTTTTTCAGACAAAATCACAGATTGCCCATCCAAGTCAAGAGTTGCAGGAATTTTCATGCCTCTCAGCTGCCTAGAACGGCCTTGGTTGAATTTCGAATGGCGATATTGGGTTGGCGCATTTCAGGCATCTACATCTGTAATTTTGGTTCTTCGCTGGTCTGGTCTGAAGTTTTTGTAATTTTTAGCTTCATGCTTCATTTAGTTATGCAGAGTTGTATAGCTGTTTGTGAAGAGCATCTAATTTATAACATTTTCTGTAATAAAATTTGAAAAAAAAAAAAAAAAACCTCATGAAAACGTTACTGTTCGACCAATCACCGATCAAAAGTTCCGAAATTCAAGGCTGGCACAAAATGATTAGCAACTGAATGAATTGCACATACTTCCCAAATATTTATAGGCACTCGCACCCAATCATAGCAGTTTGCATTAGTGTTCAGGGCAACACATTTCAACTCGGATGGCCTAATAATTGAGGAATCATAAATCTAACAGTCTCCTGCACATTCCCCTGCTCACAATTGCTGATGCTTCTCAGTTCTTACTCCCCTTAGGCTCTACCAGGCGGCCGTCTAGTCTTCCCTGCTCTCCTGAATAAACAAATAAATTAGAAGATATTAACATCAGAGAGAGAGAGAGAGAGAGCTTTTGACTTAAAACAAAAGACAATTTAGTTATTTATGCAGCACTGTGATGGGTGTATTGAGGAGCCAAGTTAAATGGGGGCAGCATTTCTCTTCTTAGTTCTTGTAGAACAGCAAGCTTTTACGGGCATGATGGTTTGGTCGCTTAATGGGCCATTAATGGAATAAACTTCGAATATATTAATTAAAATTCAGAGAAAAAGGAAAGGCAAAGATCGGTTATCTTTGAATGTTTCCTCCAACCTGAAGTGGTCCGTTTCTTCCCCCGATGTCTTTATTTGTTTCTCATCAAAATAAGAGAAAGATTGGTTCAAAGAAGCTTTTAGTAAAGAGTTAAAAACTATCATCAACTTCCACGCATTTCATTTATCACTTCATCAAGTTTTTTTTATTTATTATCTAACGCCTTAGGCTCTTAGCTACAGTTTCGGTCAACAAAGCCAAAGGGCTGACGAAGTGCTGGGACAGTTTTGATTCTTGATGTTGAATAAAAGAGAAAAACACAACACACCCCCAAAAAGAAAAGAAAATATAAAAATCTAGGCCATTGTCATCACGTGTAGAAGAAAAGAGCAGAGAGACAATAGTATTTTGGAGTGCATTGTCACACTTGAAAACCATGTTTGAAATTTAGAGAAATTATGAAATAGGAAGATAGCATTTGCTTCCAGTCTTCCAGACAATAAATTTTCTTCGTTGGGTCTGTTCCCTGTCTAATAAGGATGTCTCCCTCCTTAGTTCAGAAGCTGAAAAGCAATGCCCGTTCATCCTCCATTCTAGTTCCTTCATGGGTACGTTTTTGATGCTGTAAATGATGCATATTTGATTAAGGAGGAGGAGAAAAAAAGTACCTGTTGTGAATGGGATCAGGTCCATGGGGCACTCTTCTCCTGCTCACGTAATTAAGATCGGAATGCCGATGAGCAGTATGCTTCTCTCTCCCAATCAGCTTCCAATACCTGAAGATTTCAGTTGACCTTGCCGTTATAGTCGATGTTTTATTTGCTCGGTTTGCTATGATTCCAACCGTCGAAAGCCAAATGACGCCCATGAATACGAGAGATCCAAACAGAGCCCTGAAAACCCTACGGCCACACACCATATCTGTACCTCTCTTTCTCCTATAACTTCCCACTCAAGGAAATTGGCAGGCTGTTCAAAGAAGGGAATGAAGACTAAATCAAAACAACCATGTTGGGACTGAGAAGACGATGATCAATATGGATATGGACCTCCCACTTAAGCAAAGTAAAAGAACAGAAGATAGAAAACGGCAGGACAACTGATTAGGTGGTTTTTTTTTTCCCCTTTAACTTGGCGCGGAAGAAGTGGGTTTGTTCTATTTAAAGGCAGAAAATAGTAAGAAAGAGAGAACAAGGCCAATAAAACCAAAAAAAAAAAAAAAGTTTTGACATCTTGTAACTTTACATATTGAAATGGGTCCATGCAAGCTCTCTCTCTTTATTTAGCTTAGTGCATTTTCATGCAGCTACTAGCACAGGGGACCTCTCTAACCCCGAATCTGGCGTTCTCTTAGGTTTGTACAAGGCATAGCCCCGTGCATATATGAAATAATGAGGATTGATTTATCTCCCATTATCGGTAACTCGGTTCCAAATACAGATTATCTTAACCACTGGATCAATTAGTAAGAGCCCTCTCTCTCAGAGAGATTGCAGGCAACGACGCCGAAGCTTGATAGAGAGAGAAGAAGAGGGGGGGGGGGGGATATCACAATGCGCATCCTTTATTAATTTTGAATGGCAAGTGCTATTGTCAAAGCAAAGACCTTGATGTCAAGCAATTTTTCCACCGTGTTCTCTGACAGCAACTGGAGCAATAGCATTTCCTAACTGAAACTTCAAACACAAATCCAAACAAACAGACAGGGAAGACTAGCTGAAAAACAAAGAAAAGACAGAAACTAAAAGAACGAAAGCATTGAAAAGAAGTTCAAAGGGGTTCTAGAGAAACTAGCAACTGAATCAACCATAATTTATTTATTAATGCAATCCTTTCAATTTGATAATTGAAAAACAGAGTATATTCCCCATATTCTCATGTTCATTATCTCAAAAATTTAATAAGAAGTTATCTACAATACGCTCATTTTTCTTCAGAAAAATGCGTCACTATGCAGGATAAGAATCTAATCAAACCAAAACAAGCATCACAAGTAAACACACTGAGAGTGACGGTTGAAGAAAAAGCAATCAAGACTGTACAGATTTATCGTACTAACGAGACGGAGGCAACCATTAAATAATTTAAAATCATTGGATTAGTGATTTTCAAAGCTCGATGAAAATCATTGTTGGTCAGTAATTCCTGTGGGATTGCAGTTCAATAATACCTGTGGGGCAACTCTTTCAATTGTGAGGGAAATGAAAGGTCTGTTGTCCACAACATCTCAAATCTTTATTCAGCAGTTGATGCATGTGGAAACTAGAGTCTACCCATTTTTTTGGTCCCTCCACATCTACAACAATTAACTTTTGTGGTCCCTAACTCTAAAACTAGCAATCCAAACAGGGGAACGAGAGGGAGAGTGGAAGAAAAGAACAGAGTAAGCATTACCCATGATAGCTTACAATAGAATGACTGCAGAAGGTAACCCCAAATTTAGAAAAAAATGCATTTGCAACGAAAAGAATACAGCATGAGTACTGGAACAAGTTTGAACACTTCAAAATGGATCAAGATGCTCACACATCCGCAGGTTGCTCCTTCCCAGAAACGGAGAGAATAAATAGTAATTCCGATTTTTTTAATGATGAGCAGGTCATTTTAATTATGCCGGGCACCCACCTCTAGTAGTTTATTAATAGCCTGCTATCGTTCGGTGATTCTTCAATGTCAAGGAATTTACAGGCGAGTTTGTTTCTTTTTTTGATAGCCCTTCCTCTTCAACTTTTGGGCCCCGACAGCTTATTAATAGCTTGCTACCGTTTAGTGATTCTTCGATGTCAAGGAATTTTTATTTTTATTTTTCTTTTTCCTTCTTTTGACTCATGATTTTGCATGCAAATATATGGTGATATTGCAGGTTGTATCGAAGTATTGGCACCATTAAAGGTACATTGATTATATTAAAGGTACTTTGTCTACGATAGCAAGTCGCCAACAGTAAAGAAAAATCAGTGATTATCAATCCACAAGGCCTAATGGCAGGGAAACACAGTAGTCATAATCACTATCTGGTTTCAGGCACTTGAGGCGCGAAAGGGAAATTTAATACAGTTCACCTCCTATTGGGATAGAATGTCTGGTTTTGTCAGTTCTGTTTATTTAAGAGGACATTCCAACCTACAAGTTCGGGGCACCAATATACCTAAATGATTGGTTGAAAGGCTAATGAGTATAGCCACTCAACAACCAATGCGTTACTCTGTCAATATTACTCAAAACATTCCAAAATAGCATGAATAAACATAGCATCATGATGTTCAGCAAAACATACAGATTTTGAGGAAGCGATTGTTAGGGAAGAAAACCAGGGGGAATAAAAGAGTATATCCATCTTGGCTAAAAAATAATGTTTTAGAGAGATTAAATGATAAGGTTGTGACTTAGGTGAATAATCCCTTCAATGACTTACTGATGTTTAATAGCAGCAAGGCTAACAAACAACGGAGAATAGCCCAGGTGTCTCGTATGCTTTTAGCCTCATTGGAATACACGGTAAAGGTAAAACAAATAGATTTTAAACCTGAGGTTTTTAAGAAGTTTATTGAATTTCATAGCTATAACGACAAATGTGAAACTGGCTATAATGGAGATTACTCCGTTTACATAAATCAAGATCCTGCAAAACCTTACCACAAGATGTAGAAAACTGAAACAACTTTACCATGCTTCTCCCATCATTGCTCCAAGTTTTTTATACTGAATCATTATCTGGCCTACCAGGTATCAGTTGAAATTCATTGTCTTGTTGGGAGAAACCATGGTCTTTGGACATATTCTTCAAGGATTGATAAACCTGGTACATTGACCACCTGTCCTTGGGCCGAGAAACCACGCAATTACATGCAATTTTAAGGAACTGCAAGATTTCTTCTTCATGCCCTTTTCCGCACAGAGCCTTATCGATGGCATCTTTCGTTCGACCAGAACTGGAGAGGTGATTCATCCAATTCACCAAGTTGCCCTTAAATCCTTCCTCAACACTGTTGACTTCAAGAGGCTTTTGTCCAGTTACCAATTCAAGAAGCACCACCCCAAATCCATAAGCATCTCCTTTCAGCGAAGCAACCAATGTGCTTGGGTATTCTGGAGCCACATAACCAAGTTCTCCCAAGTCCCCATTGACAAAACTACTCTCATTAGAATCAGAAGAAGTCATCAGCCTTGCCAACCCAAAATCCATTATCCTGGCATCAAAGTCCTCGTCAATAAGGATCACATTGGAGCATACATTCTGATGCATAATTGGAGGGCGGCACCCATGGTGCAGCCAGGCCAGACCCCGTGCCGCACCCAAACCAATCCTAAATCTACTTGGCCAGTCCAATGCATCACCACCACTTCCATGCAACAAAGAAGACAGAGTCCCATTACACATATGCTTATAGACCAAAAGCTTCTCTTCCGCTACCACACAAAACCCCAAAAGGGGTGCCAGATTAGGGTGCCTAAGCTGGCCTAATCGGTTCATCTCCAAACGAAACTGCTTCTCCGGAATCTTACAAGTACTCAAACGCTTGATTGCAAGCGCTGATCCATCCGGCAGCACAGCCTTGTAAGTAGTCCCAGTTCTAGTTGAAATGATTATATTTTCGGGGCAGAAATTGTTGGTGGCTGCCATTAAATCCGCCAACTTAACCTTGACAAGCGGTTTCTGAAACAACGTAACTTGAACAAGCCTGTGTGCCCTCAACCTCTCAGCCCAATCATCATCTCTGCCAAACCCATACCCTCTCTTCCTCCTCCTACTCAACCTCAAATGGTACCACCACCACGCCCCAAAACCCAGCAACAACGACCCCGCCGCACCAAACACCCCGGCAGCAATGATAATGGCCAAATTCTTCTTGCTCAACCCCCCACACTTCCCTAAAGGTCCCCCACAAAGCCCATCATTCCCCGTAAAACCGGCCTTGTCAAACCGACCGAAAGGCGACGGCACCCTACCCGTAAGATCATTATTCGCCACGGAAAACTTGTTCAGCCTGCCCAAACTAGAGAGTTCGTAAGGTATGGTGCCTGAGAGCTTGTTATCCGACATCATCAGACTATTCAGATACGTACAATTTGCAAGCTCGGGTGGAATAGAACCGGAAAGACCGTTATTAGATAGATCCAAGGTTACTAAAAAGGACAACCAAGTACATGTTTCTTTAGGTATCGTACCGTGCAGGTCGTTGGCCGAGAGATCCAGATTCTGCAGGCTCCGACAGTACTTCAAGGATTCGGGAACCGTGCCCGACAACTTCATGTCGCGGAGTTCGAGGCTGAGTACGCGATTCTCGCGGTCGTTCCAGCATGAGACCCCAACGAACTTGCATATGAAGCCAGCGGACGTGTTGGAGAAGCTCCACGAGCTGAGCTTCTGCAATGGATCGCGCAGTGAGTTCTTCAAACCTTGGAGGCACTTGAAGTCGTCATGCAGTACCACCTCCGCCGAAGAAGAAGCAGAAAACGCGAGAAACAACGCGATCGGCACGATACCAAAGTTAAATATAACCAGAAACTTTATGCCATCGGTCTGTCCTCTCATGCTGAAAGTGAAACCAGTACCCAATTCTCCAGTATTCCGTTTCTTATATATATTAGAAACAACTCATGAAAAGAATCGAAAAAAACAGAAGAAGAAGGAGGAGGAGGCGATGGAGGTTACGCGTATAACTGTTGGTAGTGGTGTGGAGGAGAGATCAGGGCCATTGACATTGCGTGGTGGGAGACGAAATACCATACAAATGGCATAGAAATCAATTCAGGATTCTGTATGTTGTGGTTGATGGATTGTTTTTTTCAATGGGTGAGTGTGTGTTTGATGATCACAGCTTCTTTGAGAGGTTTTTTGACCAAAGGAGGACTCGTCGGATGCTCCACTAAAGTCCTATTTGGAGAAGATAATGAGATCAATTCAGTTCAGTTTAATTTTAAATTAGTGTCTAATATTTTAATATTTAATTCTAAATCATCAAATATCACTCAACTCAAAAACTCTTTATATGTGAGATTTATAATTTTTTTTAATTCAACACCTCACAAGTAGGATGGTTAATATTTTTTAACTTCTAGTAAGCATATTTAAATTTATCTTAACATCTAAACTTATCTTAAATAAATCTCACAAAATTTACTTCATCATCTCAACTTATTAATTTAATTCATCTAAACTCAGTTCAATGCGAAAAAGTATACTCTTGGGATTGATTTTTATTCTCATTGGGGATTTTTTTTTTTCTAGACGGCCAATCAGAGAGTTGGATTTTGGATCTTCCCAAGTCACGTACAGTATACTACTCTTTTCTTGATTAATTGGGAGTGGAGTGGGGAAGGTCTTGACTCTTTCCTATGGTTGCTGTCAATTCAATCGTCTTCCTGTGATAATTTCTAAGGCATTGTTTATTTTTAAGATTAAAATTTAAAATTTTAAAAATTTTGAAAATCTTTCATCTTATTATTATAATTTTTTTAAATTTCTATATAAAATAAAATAAACAATTCAACTTTTTCAAATTTCAAAACAAATATAATATTAAAAAAATATATTTTAACAATATTTTATTCAACTTTTCAACTTTAATCTCATCTCTAAAAACAAACGAGACGTAAATCTAGACATGACATTAATTTAATATATGTCCATCAATGTCATAACCATACGAATATTGATTACAATAATTTTGAGATTTCGAGTAAACCTTATTTAAAATTTAGAAATGCTTTAGTAATGACAAATTTTTATAAAAATAAATTTATAAATTAATGTATTTTAATATAGTATCTTAGATAATTTTTAAATAATATACTAAATTAAATCACATCAATCTGTAAATTTATTTTTATAATATCTTTATATAGTCGTAACACTTTTTTTTATAATTTTATAATAATATATTCAATTCCACCTTAAGCTCCCCCATAATTAAGAAGAAAAAATGATGGCCTTTCACTTTAGATAGCATGAAATTATTTAAATGACATACATGCATGTGAAGTAATTCAAATGTGCCACATAACCGATATAATTAAAGTTGATAAAATCTAAGATGAATAATAATATTACTCTAAAAATAGCGTATAATACGAACATGTACGTTAAGATAACATGAAATCAAGATAGAGTTATTTGAATAGAAAATCTATGTCATAATTCAGGTTGAGCCTGAAATTTATTTAAATTTTGGAGAGTGGTCAAAGGCGAGGTTGGCCGAAAGAACGTAGATTTTAGGCATGACATAGGGGCGGTTGGTGCGGTCAAAGTGTCCAACACTCGTACCTAATTGAATAATATTATGGAAGTTGCGAAATTTTAGCCTAATTTATTAACTACTCACCAACTTCATTAAAGTTCTCGATCATTTTGGATGTAAAATTATTGTTTTGTGCTTGCTAGTATAAGTACTTTACAAGTTATTGCCACATCCTAAAACGTACCCAAAACCCTAACTTACATAAATAAAAAGAGTTATTCATATTTGCTTTAACTTGTTTTTTTTTTGCTTTTAAATAAAGGTTCCAAATAATTTAATGGTGAGACAATTGGTGTTCATGCGTAGTATTTAAGAAAAAATCTACTTACAACCGGTTTGGGACCTAGGTAATCAGTGCAAAACCGTGTCCTATGTGGCACGTATGTAAACAATGTCGCGTGTGTTCGTTTCGTTTCCTGCATCCAATTTCATTTCAGTAGCATTTCACATTAACTTTTCTCCCGCTCGATCCAGAACCTTCTTACCACCCACATCTTCTCTTCTGGAAGCTTCTAGGTTCGCTACTGTCGGGCCGGAGAGTCCTGGAATGATCGGATCGAAACTCGCATTATAAATTCTAGCAGTAGCCTCCCCGATAACGAATTTTACGTCCTTGTATATCAGATCCTCAGTTCTGTCCCCTACATAGTTCGCATCCTCAAAAGGATCCTTTCTTTGTAATTCTACACCCCCTCTGTCCAAAACCCTAGACCCAGCAGCAAAATCCTCTTCTTTCACGTCACCAGCTATCAAATTCTGAGAGGATGTTATGAATTCATTAAAGTGGGTAAGGTTTTTTGAAGAGGAGGGGAATGTTAAGGCTCAAGCGTGAGGTTGAGAAAGAAACGAGAAATGAAGAAGGAGTTCGCATAGGTTCTGTCGAAGTGAAGAGTTGAGAAGCTGAAGAAGTTTGAATACAATTTCTCTTTAGTAATTTATCACACAGTTTGTGTGCGATCTGTTCTTCAACTTACAGCAACCATCTTTTTCCCTTCATTCATCTTACCTTTTTACAACAGCATCACAAGCAGGCATTTAATGGAGGAATTGGCCACGGCAACGGGAGTGAGCTCGTGCGTGGGTTCAATGGCATGGGGAGCTAGGTTTTGGTCAGAGGGAAGATTGGGCGCAGAAGAATTCAAGCGAGGAACTCCATAGACAATCTCTTCGTCATCGCTACCGGTCGGGCGATGGAGAGGCGGTGGCGTATGGGACGCCAAGAAGGAATCTTAAGCTACGGATGACGATGTTGATGTCAAAGCAAAAGGTCAGAGCACGTCCATGTATAGATCTCCAAACTCATCGTCATCTTCCATTAGAGAGAGAGCGATAAAGAGAGACCCTCCCGTTTGCAGATTTCATTCTTTTATTTTTAAAATATTAAATCGCCACGTCAGCTAGTTTTGCACCAACGGTTGTATGTAGAAGAATTGATTATTTAATGGTGAGACAATCGATCTTCATATTTACTTAATGATTTTCACACGTTTGTTATTAAACATTGATATTAACCTTATCTTTTTTAGATTTTTTTTTAAGATGACGGTATCCTAATTTTATTGATAGCCCTTATCACTTATGGCTAAGAAAAATTGTGATTACAACCCGAAACCTGGGAGTTACAAATATTCAAAAAAAACTAAAATCCAGACCTCAAAAAAATTCTTAGATACCCAACCACAATACAATTTTTCAAAAAGTTTATAAGAAAATAAAACCAAAGCGACAACGACCTACAAGAAAAAACAACACATGCATATAATAAAATAAGAATTAACCAACTGCAAATTAAAACATACCTCATGAAGAAATCCTCAAATAAGGAAAATCAATTATGTCCTTGCAAAGAAGACATCTTAATTTACTGATCGATAGAACCCGATCACCAAACCAATCCATAGTTAAACCCATTCATCCTGCTTTGCAAGAAAATCCGCAACAACATTTCTCTCACGAAAAATATGACTCACTCTATGCTCCAATTAATCCAAACAAATTTTAAGCTCATCCCAATAATCAATAAGATACTAAATATTACACTCACCTTTTTTAATCCAATTAACAAGGATTTGAGAATCAGTTTTAATTTCCACTTGATAAAAACCAAGTTGACAACACCTTCTAATGCATTCCAACAAACTCTTCAATTCAGCAAAGTTATTAGAACTCTGGCCTAAAAAAACAGAGTATGCCGCACACATTTGACCACCAACATCACGAATGACACTCCCAATATCAGTAGACCCAGGTTTACCCAAGCTGTTGTTATCTATATTAAGCTTCACCTAATTATGTGAGGGAGGACTTTGCTTATCTTTTTAGATGTGTCTTGGCTCTTAAGAGAGTATTTTTTTTTAAAACTTGAGAGGTTGGAGAATAAGATTTGACAAAATAAATGTTTTAACCACAAAGAGATCATATAAAAGTAAATTCATAAATTAATATAGTTTAATGTGATACGTTATATTGTAAAATTACTTTTATTGTAAAGTAAATCTGACGTATAGTATAAAATCATATCAATTTGAATGTTTATTTTCATGAAATCTTTTTATGGCTATAGCGCTTTTCTTTCAACAATACATGTTTACTTTTTAGATATATATCATGCATTAAATTTTTATAATAATCATGAAAAGCCTCATAGTTTCTATATTTATTAACAGATGAGGTCGCATTTCTATATCCTACAAATATATGACAGTCCAATTCTATTTTCAAATGGTTCAAAAAAAATCAATTTTCAAATCATAAAAACTAAAATAGATTATTTGGAAATCAAAATCGACCGAATCGGAAACTTGGGACGCACGAAACGGAAAGCCTAGGTAAAGGGTGTCGATTCAAATTCGAAAAATTATAAAAACATGTCGTGTTGTCGACCCCGCGCATCACAAAGACCGGCCCCACACCTACAGTGACCCACGAGAAGTTCTCGAGTTTGCGGGCCCACCTCGCCTCTGTTTTTCTCAGTTTTCTGCGCGCCCCTGAATAGTGTCTACAACAAGACGAAAGAAATCCTGTTTCGCCAATGGCAAATCAGCAAAACGCCTAACGGCCCTGCCCCAGAGAAACCCCAACTAAACTGAGAAAACTCCCAGCACAAAACCCCGATGGAAAAGCCAACACCTCCAACCGAACAAAGCCAACAGACAATCTCGTAATTCACAATCGGAACGAGATAAGGAAAATGAATCACTTTCAGCTAAAAAACAGATACAGGTAGCAGTGGATAAAAGAGGGAAATTCAAGTTCAAAAATCCGGTGCTTTTGTGCCCTCAAAATAACGCCGGCTCTAAAGATTCATGGAAGACGATGCCCAGGTAACCACCGCCTGCCTAACTATAAAAAATAATACTACCGCTGGCCTATTATTTTCCTAATTATGTATTTTTGATTTCTCGTTTCAAAGAAGTTGATTTTTCGTTTGTTTGTTTGTTTTTTTTGTGTGCGCAGAAAATGCTCTCGCTGAAAAAGGCGTACGCGGAGATAATCCTGAACACGGCAAAGGAGGCCGCAACGCGTGTAATGGCGTCGGAGCGGAAAGCTCTCCGCTTTCAGCAGGATTTGCTTGCCACCAAGGACGAGGCGCTCCGAATGCTCGTCCGCTTGAAGCAAACGTTCGACTCCAAGGTGCTCGGTTACGTAAACCTCAATGTGCTCGATACCGTTAATTTTGAGTTTCTTTCCTTCTCAATTGTAATTTTTGTGTATAATTTTCTACGATCGGTTATTTGAGGTTCTTCTACGATATTTGAGTAGCTCATTGATTCCGGCATAAATTACTCACCATTTGATCCTGAAAACATGCTGATGTGTTATTACTAACTATATATTGATAGGGTTGGAACGTTGCCATCATTTGCTATGTTTTCAGGATTGGAGGTCCTTTGGGGCACTCTTTGGTTCAGTCTTTGAAGGCGTTGCCTCCCTTTTAGATGCATAAAGCAATTAGCGCAAGAAAAGCGCTTCCCAAATGCTAAACAAACCATACCCTGGCTGGGGAGAAGCGAAACCTAGCTAGAAATGCAGTCTTTATCATCTTCAGCGTTCAGTATCTTTTCAATTTCTACAAAGCCTCTGTCTGGGTTATCTCCCAAGTGGCTAGCGCAAAACTCATAATTTTGTTAACAATAGACTCAAATTCGATTATATGTATACACAATACGTATACAAAACATGTGATTCCTCTTAGAGTTTCTCTCTGTTTCACCTCATGAGCGTTGTATTGGTCCTTTTGTATTTAAGTCAGTAACCTATCTTCTTATGCCTTAAAACTTTTTATCCATTAATAGATTCTTAAATCTTCACTTCAGTTACTCTCTTTTTCTGCAAGCAAATGCAAATAATGCCAATAGAGAAGCAAGCCTACAGATTGCCTCAAAATATAATTGTATGAAAGAACCCGACAAGATTGCTTCCCTCTGATACTGGTTTCCAATCTTGGGAGCATATTTTTTTTTTGTGTAATATACTTCCAATTTTATTCACTTATACCTCTGAGATGCCAACATTAAATTTTGGTGACAGGAATGCAGCAAGGATGCTGTTATACCTGGTCCCTTCCCTGCTTTTCAGGTTCTATTAGGATAAGTCATGATTGAAGACAAATTGAAATCCATGTGCTACGTAATTTGATGGTTTGACGACTGGGTGCTTAGCGGTCTGATCTTTGTAGATTTGAGTCATTTGACCCAACTAGTTTTGTTAGTTGATCCACGTCCAATCTACTTCTTTGAGCCCTATATAGCGACTTTAGAAACAAGAGTTCACTGTGTTTTGCTCAAAATTGTTCAATTTGGTCTGATAACAGCCTTTTTTTCAATGTTTGTTGCTTTTGTGCACCTTTTCAATCTACCCAACTCTTATGGAATTACATTTCTGTTGTTGTGAGTGGTTAGTATAGAATTGACTAGGTTTTACTTTACAGACAACTGAAGCGGAAATGGCATCCTTAATCCAGCAGGGAAGGATAGAAGAGCTTGAAGCACAGCTCAATGAGGCTGAGGATGTGATAGCAGGTCTTAGGACAGATTTGAAACAGGTATGGGGTGCATTGGAGAAGGTGAAAAGTAACCAAGTGCGACCTTTAAATGGACAAATCAAAAAGGAAGATGCACCTTCTCATGAAAGTGCAGCATCTGAGCCCATCAGACCCAATCTTTTAAACTCAGGATTTGAAACGGTGACAATTTCTGACATGAAGAATGCACCATTGGATGAGGGAGTTTCAGTTGAGGAGTGCTGTAATACAACAAAAGAAACTGAACAAGTAGGCATTTCTCTGTTGGATAACTATTATGCCAATAACTCTGATTTTGCCTCCATAATCATGAAAATCGAGGAACCTGAGCTGCATAGAAAAGGATTTACACAGAGAGTTTGTGCATTTGAAAGAGACTTCCTCGATGGAGAAGTGCCTCCTTCTAGAGATGAAATTGATCGACATTCACTAAAAAAGAATGATTCTATCTCTAAAGTGAGTGAGAAGGATGAAGTAAAATGTCTTGAACCCTCTACTATGACAAGTGACACAGAAATGGTGAATTCCTCAATTGGTGAAGAAGTAAATAACCAAATTAGGATCAGCACATCACAAAGAAGAAAGACACGATTCAGGAAAGCCAAAGCTACTTCACGGATGTCTGGTCCCAGTCCTGTTCAGGTCATGAAACTTTGCCAACCATCTTCTCTTCTTTCATGTTGTAACACGTATTCAGTCAACAGGAATGTTAAATCTGCTGAGAGCACCTGTACTCTTCTGTCTATCAACACAGAAAAGGGGGAAGTTCACCAAGGGAAAGAAAAAGAGGAGATGAAAAGCAGGGATGCCACTGCCTCAGTCAGGTCTCCTTCTGATCAGCTTAACAAACATTGTCAGCTATCTTATGTTCTCTCCCATTGCAGAACATCTTCATATTCAATGAATGGAAATGTCAAATCTAGTGAAGAGGGATTGAAAATAAATGAAACTGAATCCAAGATAAAGTCATTGACCCGTTTGGATCCTGGATTGACGTTAATCACACGGGATGTAGATCCTAGATCAGGCTCTGCTAACATTACTGTGAATATTAAGGCAATTAATGAATCCGGAGTTGTCAAGAATGTAGGGCAGAAGGACATGGAGTTGGGAGATGAGTCTGCCTTGGTAGAACATGAAGGCAGTGCTGCAGAGAAATTGATGAACCCAAGCTCAGAGTTGAACCTTGGGATGGTTAACAAACCACAGATGAACGCTAATTTGAAAGATGCTGAAGCATCTGAAGAAAACAATGGTTCTCCTAGTCAAGCAGCCTGCAACAGGCTTCTCAGGTACACCTTTCAGAGGAAACGCAAGAAGGAATTCTTGAGCAAACCTGAGGAAGATATTTCTCTTGAAAACAGCACCGCTAAGAGGAGGTTGGGAGAGAACCAAAGTGATACACTAAAACTACAAAACTCTAACTTAATCAATGACTCATCTAGAGATAGTCGTCGACTAGCTCAGGTTGCTCGTCAGGTTGGCTTTCTTCCCTTCCTATTACTCACTTGATTGTGTTTTAGCCTAAGATAATCTCTCGGGTCTCAAGTGAATAATTTATGGGCTGCTCAGTAAATTCTGACCAGTGAATACATATGAATCACACTCACAGAGATAAGGTCACTATGCATGCGAATGCTTGGACTAATTAATACTGGGAAGCAGATCTGGTTCACTAAGCTAAGCAATCATGGTTGACTTCAGTTACGTGGGATTACAAGTTCATAAGAAATGAACTATATGGTTTCTTCCATTGCGGTAGATTATGAAAATATTCTTATGTACAATAGCTGGTCTCTTGGCTTTTTTCTGGCTCTCCCAGTGCAGAATTTCATGCTTCTCTAGTTTTATGTTCATAGATGATCAAGCTTGTCTAATATTGTATTTATGTTTCCCCTTTTGTGCAGCTAATTTCTTTGTCCGGAAAAAGATGGCGGTAGTAAAGGCAGCCGTTTCTTACATCCAAATTCCAACGAGTGAATAGTTGGAATATATTTGGTCATTCAAGAAACCTTAATTTGTGAGATGGCTGAGGTTGCTTTTCCTGAAGGAATCTGATAGGTGTAAGCTGGTTGCACGCAGAGAGAGAGATTCGGCATTAATGTTTATAGTTTGGAATCTTTAGACACCAATTTTCGTCGACAGCAGAGAGTTTACGCCGTTGGATGTCCATGCTTAACTTGAATTCTTGTTTTTTATTTTTGGTGTAACCAGCTTTAAGTCTCAGTTTTGCTCCTTTCTTTAATATTTTCCCTTCAATCTAAATGGGTCATTTAGTCGGTTGCTTGCACTTTGCATTCAGATCATCTCACGATTTTGTTGTATAAATCGATAAGAGAGTTGTTTTCAGTCATATGTGATGGATGCATTTTCAGCGAGAGCAAGTTGGGGAATTCAGATTTCATGTGAATCAGTGGTCCCAAAGAATTTGAGAACCAAGGGAGGTGGAGCCGTTCATAAAAGGGTCGAAGTTGAAAGATAACTTCAAATTTCATATGCACCCACTTATTTTAGAATGTCTCTCGCTCTGAAAGCTACACATAATTTGCGTCCGAGTTTTGGGCAGGCGACATGTGACAACATGCATTAAGAAGAAACTCGAGCCAAGCACTCCTTCCCAATTAAAGGATGGTTGGATGGAACAGATTAGGATTGAGAATTTATGAACTTTATTATAGAAACCAACTAGGAAGAGAATAATGGCAAGTTCCAACCCTTTTTTTTTAGCAAACCCCGAGCCGTAAGTTGAAAAGTCCCAAGCACTGGGGTGGTTCATTTAACACAAGTGACAAAACGCATCTCAAATCATGTAGACCCGCTTTCCAAAATAATGAAAATTTGAAAATATCAAAAATCCAACAATACAACTGGCAGGCACCGTTAATTCATAAATGTTATGGACCAATTGATATGTACTCCCTATTAGACTGATGACCAGACAGCCACAGGATAACCACAGTGACCCCATTTTTTGTTTTTTTGGTGCAAGTGTACCGGGACCTTTTCTTCCAGTGAAAGAGTATAAAATTTAGGAAAATTACATTTCATCGATATGTTATTCTGTTGAATTTGAATTACTAACATGTGGTTTAAATAATTACATTTCACTTCTAATTTGACTTGATTTTGGCTCACATGTTTGATGCATTTACAGTCAAATAAGGTACTTGTTACTATGTTTTTAGAATGTGCTTTCAAGAAGAGAAATTCTATATACCACACTATCATTCTATTTTCATCCCACTAAATAAAATGTGACATATTTATTACTATTAAATGATCATTTATTGAATGTATTTTTATTATCTAATAATGATAAATATGTCACATCTTATTTAGTAACATGAAAATAAGATGAGAGTGTGGTATATAGTATTACTCTGACCAACCAAGATTCAAGTTCAATCCAATCACGATTGAGTAAAATCTAATTGACCCATAGATTTGTATATGCTAAGGCGTACCAAGCTACAAAAAAAAAAAATGATTATTGAGTTGTACTTCGTGGCCATTACTATTAGGACTCGGGTTTTGCTACACAACCTCTTACTATTCATCCACACTCCACACTCCACATTTTTTAATATTTTTTTAAAAAAAAAATTTGAATTTATTTTTTTTAAAATATTTCAAATTTTTTATTTACTATTCATAAAAAAATTATTTAATAAAAAAAATTAAAATTTTTTTTTAAAAAAAGATGGAGTGTGGAGTGTTGGGAGGTTAGAAAGATTTATTGATTAGGACTCCATCCAAGCTAAACAAGTTATAAAAATAATGATAATAATAATGTCCTTTGTAGCATGCAAGAAAATACTGATCTTTAGAATTTTAAATCCGTTTCAGATTAACTTATTATCCCTTGGGCACAGGTTAAGGTTCTGAATTCCTGATTATTAGATGTTAATACCTCGTTACATACCAGAGGCACCCTATGTCTATACTAGGTTGTTTGACTTTGACACGAAATGATCTTGTCACGTAAAATCCCATGACACATACGTGACCAGCACCACCTATCAAGTCCGTCTAATTATCTGGCAAATGATAAAAACTTTGAAGCTTACCATTGGTTGTTTCCTGAGAAGTTTGCTCCATATATTGACTTGACATTATTGGTGTGCTCTCGAGTCTCGGGGTTATCGGTATAAGTATAACGTATACGCTTCGGAGGTTTGTCTCTTTTTCTTCCTCTCATATTAGGCGATTGGCACAATGATATCCTATACCCAAACCCAGCGGTGCTGAAAATGATCAAAATAGCTGCCATCCGAGGAAAGTGCGAGTCGCACTCACTCCATCTTCATTTGATTCTGCCATGCATGGACTAGGTTGTTTTATGAGCTATGGATATTGAGACCCAGAAGCCGAAGGTTCGAAGGCTTGGCAAATGGTTTAAGAGGAAGCACAAGAGAGATGGCCCGTTTCATTTGAGTGAAGTTTCAGGTTAACTCTTTTTTCTTCTTCCACTTTGTTTTCTCCTTTTCATGGTGTTCTATTGTGTTCTATATTTCAAGCATTCAATTATTAGTACAGATGGAGGCGAGGATGAGGGTGATGATTACCTGGATAGTGTTCTCTTTCGGTCAAAGGAGATGGCTCCACACATTTCGATCGATGAATTAAGGTGATCAGGTTTCGTTGTCTCTTGGTGGAAAGAAATCAACCAAGAAATTGATGACAACTTGTTTTCTGTTTCCACATACTCCAGGATCTTTGTGGGTACTTGGAATGTTGCTGGAAGATCTCCTATAGGGAGTCTAGCTGTAGATTTGGAAGAGTGGTTGAATCTCAAAGATGCTGCCGACATGTATGTTCTTGGGTAGGTAATGATCGTGGGTTGCCTTCACGTCCTTTTACCTCTTTAATCCTGCGTGAAAAACCAGAAGAAAGATTTTATAGCCAAAAAATTTTCCCATTTCAGATTTCAAGAGATTGTACCTTTAAAGGCCCGACATGTAATAGGAGCAGAAGATCCAACTGAAGCGACAAATTGGAACATGCTTATAGGAAAAACCCTCAATAACAAATACGGATGCCCTTGGTTGGTGCCGATGTTGAATATAATCTCAAGTAATAATTACCACTATGCAGGAAGTCCCGATTCGAGAAGAAAGAAGAGTGCTAGCAACCTTAATGGGACTTCATTGAGAGAGAGACCAAGTAATCAACACGACAGGCTGAACGGGAGCGATGACCAGTACAAGCTAATTGCGAGCAAGAAGATGGTCGGAGTCTTTGTAAGTGTGTGGATGAAAAGTGAATTGCTCAAGAAGTATTGCATTTCAAATGTGAAAGTTTGTTCAGTTGCTTGTGGCATCATGGGTTGTTTGGGAAACAAAGGTGCGGTTTCTGTAAGCATGTCTATCGAAGGAACTAGCTTTTGCTTCATTGCTGCCCACCTGGCTTCCGGTGAGAAAAAAGGTGATGAAGTTCGAAGGAATTACCAAGTCTCAGAGATTTTCAGGCGAACTTCTTTCACTCGATCCCCACAAAACGACATGAGTTCTCCCCCTCTCACCATTTTAGGACATGAGTAAGTGGCCATACTCCAAACAAACAAACAGAATACGAAACCAAAAAAATTTAAAAAATCAACTTTTGCGTATGTAACATTTTTTTCCTAAGCGCCTGCATAGTTTTTTCTCAATAATTCAAAGTTGGTTCTTGGTTGTTTGAGCTTGGAAGTTTAAATGAGACTATGACTTTCAATCCATGTTAGGAACAACATTGTTGACAAGGGTAGTTTTTTTCACAAAAACCCCGATTGTATGCCCTGTTCTAACCAAGACTCATCTATTGTGTTTGTTGAATAGCCGGATACTCTGGCTCGGGGATCTCAACTATAGACTATGCTTGGAGGACAGTTTTGCCAGGCAGCTTATAAAGAAGCAAGACTGGAGAGCCTTGCACGAGTTTGATCAGCTCCGAAGGGAACAAAGAGATGGAAGAGTATTTCAAGGTTGGAAAGAGGGAAGCATTGATTTTGCGCCTACTTACAAGTATTCTTCCCACAATTTTAACTGTTACTCAGGTGGCCTTCCAAGCAGATCAGGAGAAAAGCAAAGAACTCCAGCATGGTATAACTATCAATCATTGTTCTCACTTAACCTTTCAACTGTATTAGGCAACCCCTCCACGGGACGACCACTAAGCTTGGATGTGTTAGTATTTGGTCCTAAATCAATGGGTCATCTCTACCCCGTCCTTGGTTACAAGGATAGTTTTGAACTGAATTTCCATTCTCCCACTGTCAAAATTATTGCTAGTTGTCCCAAAATAAACTTACAAGAACAATACGTGAGAGGATATCGTGTAATGACAGGTGCGATAGAATTCTATGGTATGGGAGAGGAATAAAGCAGCTATCCTATTTTCGTAGCGAAAGCAAGTTCTCCGATCATCGGCCTGTCTCAGCCCTATTCTCTACACAGGTAAAGCCGTTAAGTCTACCAGTACAAGAGTTGTTGCAATGCACACCAATTTTCCCACCGTAAGGCCTCCCAAACAAACTGTAAGTTCTACCTGCTAGTCAAAAAATTTAGTTTTCCCAAGATCTTACTTTTGTACTTGCATTCCAGTAAAATTGAATCATCTATAAGTAAGAAAAACGGTTACCTTGTCATTGTCATCAACATTATCATCATCTCTGCAGGGCCCAAGTGACAGATGATGAAGTGGCCAGATCAACATTCCTATTTTTTTAAATGATGTAGAGGCATCATCAGGACAAATGCACAACTATATATCAAACAGATGAGACTGGATACAGCTGGCCTGTGTGGCTGCATGCTGGCTTGATGTGCTATTTATTGTCTTGCAGCCTTCTTTCCCGTACCAAATTCTCTGTTTTCTGCGAGTCTTATTTGTTTGCAATGGAAATTAGGTCTGATTAATGAGAAGTCTAGTACTGCAATTGTACAAATGTTGGGAGGAATTATCTAGCAAAACAAAGGGTATGAAGATTGGGATTCATTGAAATGTTTATGAAAATTGACCGAGTAATATTGTTGATGCTTTAAAACATAAATAGGCAATTCCAAAAAGAGTTCGATTTTACACCAAATGGGTAGTCATGTCACTTGTCAGTACCTTAAGAGCTTCTTAAGGTAAAAATAATCTCTTCCTGAATTGGAGAAACTCTAGCCCGAAAGAAGGTAAAAATAATTATATAGGAAATAATCCCACCTAAACTAGATCGAATCGAGCAGAAATTCAAACAGACATTAATAAGAAATCCAAACTAAAAAAACCTCTAAGACTTCAATCAAATAATCGTTGCAAGAATCTTCAACTTTGTGGCCTTTAAGCACTTGCTCAGCGGTTTCCTAGGACGCTTGAAGTTTCGAGCGCATTTGCTGCGTCGAGGTCGGAGCGAAGCTTTTCGATTCGCTTCTTTAAAGCAAAAACTCTTCTCTCTACCTGTTTCAAAATATGTATAGACAAAGATTATTTGGTAACTAAATACTCTAAGAGAGTGAAATGGTAATAATAATAATAATAAATAAAAAAAATAAAAAACTAGAGCATCTGTTTGGTTGGTGGGAAAATGGAGGAAGATAGAGCAAATCAACCTTTCGCTTCTCAGAATCCTATTGTTTACTGAGAAAAGAACTCATATCAACTGAACGCGTCTACTTCTACAGTCTACTATTTCTTTGTTCTCGATGAGATTTTTGTTTTTCCAATACCAGAGCAACTTTGCTTGAGATGCTGAATTGATTTTCTTTGTTTCTTTTACCATCATTTTCTCGGTAACTAGAGGGATGAAGAGAAAATGGAGATGCAAGGACAGAGTATGGATTACCTCCTTGCGATTTTCAGTCGCGGAATACGCTTAGTGGCTGCTTCTGAAGGTCACTCCCCGCCACGGCTTTTGAGCTTCGTTTTTCGCGCGCTGCTTCTGTACAATCTCGCACCAGTTACAAAATGAGGTGGCAATACGTGACCTGTTAACCAACGCTAAAACGATACCATAAAAATATATTAGAGATTAGCTTTAACGAATTCGGATTCAAACGGATTGATCCGTTAAGATATAATTGTTTAACAAATTGATAATGGGTCAATCTATTTTGATTCATTATAACTTATTATGACCCGTTAAGAAAGTTAAAATTATAATTATATTCTTGTACTTAAAAATAAAATTATTAGAATTTTAATTTCGATATTTTTATTGTTAGGATTGTAATTATAGACTTATAGTTAGTTTTATATTTTTTTTATAGATATTATAATTTTAAAATTTATATAAAATTATGTTAAACTTAACTAGATCAAACGGATTAATTTCAAGTCTGTTCAAACCATTTACATAAACAGATCAAAACGGATTGACACGACCCGTTATATTAATGAGTCGTGTTAAGGTTTGAGATTTTGACATAATAAACTTAACAGATCGGGTTATAATTGACCTATATAGTATAATATACATATCTTAACACGATACAGACAATACCCGTTAACACAATTTGACAATTTACAAACTCCTCCTAGGCCATTAGGCCTCTTTATAGAGGTGCTCAGTTGAAGACTATTTGTGGCCCAAGACGAGGCCCAGATCACCGAGGATATACGCCTAGACTTATGGCCCAAGTCTAAAAAAAGTTCCTTTGCTTACAAAAGACAGATATCCAGGCAGGCTTAACAAATGTAGAGGCTCGTGACCCGGGACTACAGTAAGAGATTATGAACTTAAAATAATTAGAACGGCTTTCTTAATAAGTTGAGATAAATATTCTTCTAATTCTAATTTTTGCTATCTCCATTCGCACTTATTGTTTGACAATCACTTTAAAATATGTTACATCAACAAATTTAAATAAAATAATAAAATAATATTATCAGTATCAAATTCAGGATATTTTAAAGTTAGACAAACTGTGACTAAGATGTTAGTTTTTTTTTCCTCTCTTTGGTATGGGAAGCAAGGGTGCCCATGTACAGGTCCATTTCCGGTTTTTATGGCTTTTACACTTTTTTGTCTCTGGTTTTCCACTTTGGTTTTCCACTTATGGTGTTTTAGTTGAGTTCAATGACATTGTATTCAAAGTTTTCTTTCGTCATAAACGAGGGATCTTTAATAAAATTCAGATTTTTGTTTAAAAATAAAATAAAACATCCAGTGTGTAGAACACATCCGATTCATTTCTCCTACCATTAAAAATGGGGTTAAGTGGCACATGGTACTTATGATATTATTGTTGTCTTTGACAAAGGGAAGTTGATTAAAAAAAAAAGGAAGAAGAAGAAGAGGGGTTGGGGGGCGCAGGGTCCCACACTAGAACTTACTACTCGCGGGTCAGCCAGCCTCCAAAGAATCCACTCATCTTTGTCGAGCGCCGGGTATGGTATCGCCGGAGATTTGAGTTTGTCTTCTTTTGCCATTAACTAAAAAAAGCTCTATAATTGTTAAGAGCTAAATATAGTTTGGATAGCGAGTTGAAATGAGATAAGTTGAAATAAAAGTTGAAAATTAAATAAAATAGTATCAAAATATTATTTTTTAATATTATTATTATTTTAAAATTTTAAAAATTGAATTATTTATTATATTTTATGTAGAAATTTTAAAAAATTATAATAATGAGATGAGATAAAACACTTTTACTATCCAAACAAATTTAATGCTTTTCCTCTACAAAATGTGCCCACGTTGTTGTCCTTAGAGAGCCTGTTAATCTATAGTCTTATTATGTAGAAGTGTCCCTAATATATCCCCCCCCCCCCTTGGAGTTTTGACCCGTTGATTAAAGAGGAAAATGAATTGTCATTTTATGTGAAATACTAGACTTCCACATGATATCATGGAGGACTCAAGGATTGTTTATCCGGATTCCGACTCAAGAACTTAGATACATCCAAACCGGAACCCGAGTTTCAAACTCAGGTTGAAACCTAGACTAGATAACTCCAGGCCAGACTCGAGCCGGAACCTGGAATGTTTCGAGTTGAACTCGATTTTTTTTCACTTCAAAAGCCACCGTATATGGACTTCAAACTCTCTATAAATACGCATCCAAACAATCTTAAGGGAGAAAGAACAAAACCCAGCAAACCATAATTGGTAACCCATTTATGCTTTCTGGGTTTTGGACCTGAAATCCTCGCCTTTATTTACTTGTGTTTTCAAGAAACATTCCTGGATTTTCTGCAATGGAGAGGTGTGATATTTATTACGCATCAATATGTAATTTCTATCATCTAATGTTACATTATGGGATGATGAGAGGATGATAAAAATTGAGATAATAAATAAATTGTTTCTTTTGAAAGCATCAAAACATTGAAACTGAACAATAATAATAATAATAATAATAATTAAAAAATATTATGCAACTCCTCTCTATCGTGTAGGTTTTATTATATATGATTCGCCGATTCTCTACTTCTAAATTTTTAAATCCCATGAAGAAATAAAAGGCTTGGAAAAACAAAAGATACGGGACGCACTCCATAGCATTGATTTTTCATTTCTTTTTCTTGATCTGTGTATAATATTTATTTTGGGACGTTACTGTATTTTATGATTTAGTGATGATGATGACGATATGCCAATAGTGGAAGGCCTGCATAACTTGAGCTACTAGCTCATCGACTTGTATCTTTACTAGAGAAGTTAGTGGGATACATGACAAAAATAAAGTAATGAGGCTCGACTAAATTCTCTCAATCAATTATATAGTAGCATTTATAAGTAATGGTGGGGGACGGCCTCAACATGGCTAATTTATTTGTTTTTATATACACACACATATACATCATGTAGCGGGGGGCCATGCCATGATTTGATATCTCGATCTCCCTGATCAATAGCAATTATTGGTTTTTACAATTTCATTAATTTCCACAATTAATCCTGAATTTTTCATATATATATATATATATATAAAAATTATCTGGAGATATTATTTTTATATTATATTGCTGTATATTGATATTATGGTAAATGGTAATTAATGGTTTATCGATCGAGAACTGAAGAGTTCAAACTGATCTCGTTCATGATTAATTAATGATTTTTTTTCATAATCCTAATGATTAACTAGCGGACTTTCGGCGCATTTTTTCATCACAAACCTGCTTGCTGATTGAAGAGTTAGTCATGTCATATATAAGAGTAACATTACTATGTTTACATTTTTAAAAGATGAATGTTAGATGAGTAAGGGTAGAAATAGTCTTAGGATATGAAAATTTCGCGTAATCCATTTGAAAAAAGTGAGTAAATTTAAGATTTACATGAAAATTTTATTTTTTTAATAATGGACGTTACTTTTTTTAAGAGTATACGGAACTTGCACATTCTAATACTGCAAATATCATTTATCATGCTGATCTAGTTTTGGGGTTTACAAAGCTTAACGTACTCTCTTAAAAAAGAATGGGATCCACAATTAAAAAATAATTTTTTATGTGATTATCATATTTATCTATTTTTTTAAAAAGAGTGCGTAGAAATTACATACTCTAAAACTGTATTCAGCATTACTCTTTTTAATAACCTAATTTATTGTCGTGTGCATGAATGTCCAAACAATTATCGAATGATATTTCAAACTGTATGTTAATTTCTATAATAATAGTAATACTAATCTGTAGTTGATACAAAAAAAACACGCATTATGTTAATAACTTCTAAGCTAAAAAAAAAATCCGTAGTAATAAAACTGTATGTTAATAACTCGTTCTCAGCAACGGCGGAACTACATAGGGGGAGGGGGCCATGCCCCACCAAAGTTTGAAAAAAAATTATATATATTAATTTTTTATAATTTAATAAGATTATAATAATCTTATCTTGTGTTGGTCTCTTCTCTAAAAAATTATCTTGACTTTCTTTACAAAATTATTTTGATCATATAGATTATTTTGACCTAAAAATAGAATAAAAAATATTTTATTATAATTTTAACTTTACTCGGCCCCTCCTACAACAAATTTTTGGTTCTGCCACTGGTTCTTAGTTAAAAAAAAAAAAAAAGAGTTGATACAAAATATTTTATTAATGCGACGTTAAAGGTTATATCTTATATATATATATGCACAAAAATCAAACAAAAAGATGATCAAATTAATTGTAAAAATAAAAGGTAAAAATTGATCGTTTAATTAAGCAACGCTACACATCTAAACAATAACTTCTCTAAATATACATGTAACTCATCATTTTAATTACACAAATATAATAAAAATCCTTAAAAAAATTATTTTAATTCTCCCTAGCTAGCTTAATTCTGGCCCCAGAAAAGGAACTGACTAAGAAGCAGTACTTTCTTGTTGCTGACGTATATATAAGGAAAAATCTTATACATCACAAATTATATTTATTTTTTATTTATTTTAATTTTTCTGTTATCAAATTTGTTGTATATGGATGATAAATAGAAAAATTCAATTAGTTTAAAAAGAATAAAAAAAAATTTTAAAATTTTAATATATGATGTAAGAGAATGACGAGCAACATCACTTATATATACTATATATATAAATATATATTCTTATCATTGTATGCACGAGTACTTTGTGGGCCTCCCAGCATGTAACCCTAGTAAACTAGCAACTCCCACTACTTCCCAATCTTGAAGAAAAGTGAAAGTAGGAACAGGCTAGCTAGGTGATGAGGCTCAATGTAATTCAGTCGAAGTGCTCGAAGGTGTCCCTTCATGCTACCCAACCACACAGACAAGATTAATAGATTGTGGTTCGGGAATATCTCCCTTAAAGATCTTTCTTTCCTAGCTTTTGTATTCCGAATCCGGAAAACCGCCCTCTTATCTTGACCAGAATCCTTTACCTACACACATATATATTTATATACATAGAAACAGACAATTCGATCCCCCTCGTGGTGGAGAGAACTTTCCCAAACACTACTCATGTTTCACCATGATCACCACCAATATGAGTATTTACAAGGAACAACAGCAAGAGATGGCTCTATTAACTAATTCCAGCTCCCTGGCCTTAATCTCTGACCATATATGCATATGCCATATATAAGTGTCCTTAATAATTCCTAGTTTTATAAACAAGCTGGCACTTAATTCCCTCACAATCCATGCAAGCATGCATGCACAGGCAAGTGCACCAGCTAGCTGTATATATCGTCTTTGAACAGTAGTTTAGAACTAAAGATAAGCGGTGATTTAACAGGGAGATCGATAAAATCAAGCACTTTACACGTGAAGGAATGGCTTTTCAAGTTCATTGTACCATGCACCGACATGATCCATAGTTTCAGAAGCCGCTGATCGTGATCGAGCTCCACAAGTACTACAGCTAGCTAGCTCTCTCATCTTTCAGGCAGAGTATCCCTCCTCGATATAGAAACATCACTTCAAGCATATAATGGAGTAGCTTTTTTAAGTCCATTAGACCACCACCCACAACCACCATGCACCAACGTACAGTACAACTAGTTCAAAGACAAACAAATTAAAGCAGGCTTGCTTAACTCATATATTATAAACAATTCTTTCGATTTGATCAGAACTGATCTCGTAATATTTCATCTCACGACCTAATTATCAGGACTTTTATCAGCAACTTAAATGCCTCATAAGAAATTGATTTTGGCTCTTTTCAGGTAGTAATTAAGCTATTCCAATCCTTGGCAAAATTAAGAGAACAAGTTAAAAGTTGTGGTTTTTATTTTTATTTTTTTTAAGAAAATGAACATAGGCAGAGGATCAATACCAAATACAAAATAAAAATTTAGAGATTATAAAAATCTCAAAACCAAGTTCTAAAAACAAACTCAGCCAAAAAGAATTTATATTCATTTACTATCAATTCAACAGTTTAGTGAAACCTACCCGTGGGTAGCCCTAGTAGTAAGGGTGAAATTGTGTATATAATGGCCTCATGTCACATATTTGATTTCTCCTCCGACCAAACTGCGAATTAAGTGAAAAGCCATGGCGGTGGGTTGCTCATGTGCTAGTCTTCCCGGGAGTTTAGGTTACATGGGTGAGTCCTAAGGGCTAGGGTGGTTGCCCCATCATAATTAGAGAGAGAGAAAAAAAAAAAGGAGAGTTAAGCGAAACTCAAACTAGTTACAAAATTAATGCCATGTGGTTTTTATTTTCCTTACTCCCTTAGAAATTTCCACAAGATGGTACTCTCAGTCAATATGGACCTCGATCGATGTATTGCTGTCCAAGAGCATGATTAATTCCAATATTTTTCCCAATGATAGCGCCAGCCACTACAAAGCATGTATATCAGGGGGATCTCCGTTCCATATTCTCTCTGATCATTTTCTTCAGTCCAGTTTTCTAATTGGATTCCTCATGCTAATCCCAATTAATATATTAAATATATAAAGATATCGAGAGAGAATCCCAATTGATCTACTTCGATCGATAATAGCCTCACTAATCAATCCACTAATCATTTTTGTGGTGATGACATGTTGATGTTAGAATGAAATTTGAGATGATGAACGTGTCGATTAATGCTTGATTATCACAGCTAGCTCCTCGATATTTTCGCATACAGTCAAATCCACCCAAGAAGCAGTAAATAAAGTGAAACAAATACAATATCATGATACCACACAGGAAGTAAACTAATCATGATAATTTTCTAATTACAATCGTTTTCATTCTATTTCATTTCTTGTTTGGGGTTTTCTTGGTTGATTTTGATCATGCGAATTGACTGAATGTCTTAATTATTAACCGTCGATCATCATGCTGTCTGTCAGTAGGTGCAAATTAAACATGTGGTGTCTTGGAGGGAAATTCCATAAAACAAATCACTGACATTGGAAGAAGAACTTTCACAATTGTTAGGGAACATGGCAACAATTAGTAATTAAATCATGATAGCGAGTTCTTTTCCAAGATCGATAAAGGTCCACAAAGATGCCACCTGGATAAAGTTTTGGATCTCACCAGCAGTTCCATCATCCATAGTACTAGCATGGAGAACCAAAAACGTGTAATGTTAAAAGTATAAAAAAAAACGTAGAGACTGGTTTGAATGGTAGGATCATATGAGATAAGATAGTTTTAGATAAATTAAATAAAATATTATTATAATATTATTTTTTAATATTATTATTATTTTGAGATTTAAAAAAGTTAAATTATTTATTATATTTTATATAAAAATTTAAAAAAATTATAATGATGGGATGAGATAATGTGATAATATAATTTATATCCAAACAAGTCCTAAAAATTAGGTTTCTCGAAAAACATCAAATGTAGTACTTTTTTCAAACGTACTGTTTCAAATATTGGAGAACGCAATTACACTCTTAAAAAACACTCAATGGGAGAAAATATCATAACTTTTACTTAATTATAACTTTGCCCTTATCCTATGTATAATCGTATTGCTATTTCACTTATGCATCGTTGAAAGAATTTTTTTTCATTATACTTATTGAAAATTCTATTAGATTATTTTTATTTTTTTTTATTATAAAATTTGATTTCTATCAAAAATATAGTCGTGATCGTTAAAAAGTCAAATGAATTTTTATATCATTTCTACATCAAAAAACGCTTTTTAAATTTGTTTCTAAACAAGTGTAACATATATGAAAGTATTTTAAATATATAATTTCTAAACAGTAAATAAATTTTTATTAATAGCACTTATTATTTAAGCTTTGCAATTATAAGCCTTAAGCTAAAAGCTAAATAACCTACTACAATCCCAAACATGCATGCACTAAAGGCCGCCCCTTTCTCTTTGAATTTTTTTATAATTAATTTACTTTCACAAACTTGGTGGGATCATTAGATTAGAGACCCAAATCTCCAAAACACTAAGAAGTGCATACTTTGTCATAAAATGTTGTTGTCTCCTCACATAAAGCTGGTTGTGGATCAAGCATCGATCTAAAGCAATCGATTCCTTTAATAGCACAGTACGTCGCAATTCGTGTACTAATCTGATCTTTATTTTCCTTTAAACTTCATCTACTGCACAAAATAGTAGCAGACATATGTGACATGATCTAATATATAAAGTGGCATAAAAAAAAAAGATGCATGTTGCTAATTATTGTCTTCTTTTCCTTAGTCAATATTTTTTTTCGCTTTCGATCCTTTCATTAAATAAATGAAAAACTTCACATCAAAACACTACAGCCTGTCCCTTTGTGACATATATTATAATAGTCTAATTATCTCATGTATTAATAAGATTATTATAGTTTTTTGTTTGAGTTGCGTACGTATATCATGAAATTAAGGCTGCAAGCTGGGAAAATGTGTAGACAAATTACATGTTGATTGGGTGGAGATACAAGACTTCCATTATATACATCAATTTCTCTTATATATTTGCGTTTCCTTAGTTTTCCTAGAAATTAAAAAAGGACACGATCATTATCATGTTTTTGGTCCCAAAAAAAGGACTATACGTTTACCATTGTTGGTGCAATATCATATCGCACACACTATATATAGTGTCTTTAATGAAAAGTAGACGTGGACTTAAAGACGTCTCCATGCGTGCACGGTTCTAGTCCTATCGTTCAAACTTTTGGTGACATGAAAAGTTAGGTGCTGTGGCAATTGCCTTTCCTGTGCTGAAGAAATTGACTAATTTTCTGTACAAACTATGCCACGTTTGGGTGTATTTAAACTCGTCTCAATTTATCTCAAATTAATTATTACTGAGACTTATTATTTTTATAATTTTTATAAAAAATTAAATATATATCAATTTCTTTCATATATTTAAATGCATCTCAATAAGATTTATAAAATATTATTATTCATATATTTAATTTCTATTATCTAAAATCATCTCACCACCCGAGCGAAGCTTAAACCATCCCTGCTTCTACCCAATTCATATGAATTTTTCCTCATGCACGGGGAAAATGTTTACCTTTTTCCCTTCCCTTTCGCCTATTCCCTGGTTTTTTTGTCAAACATCTTTCTTATCAACAATTTTAATACTATCTATGATATCGTTTTCATGAAACCACCACGTCTTTAGGCAAAAAAAAGGCAGATATTTTAACAACAATTTATTTTTAATCTTAAATTTTAATAGATAACTACTTAAAATATATATAATACACCAATAGATATGATGATTGGTCAATAATGAGAAATGTTACAGATATAAAAAGATTACATAAAATAAACTTATAAACTGATATATCTTTATAGAATTCATTAGATCTACTTTATAATAAAAATAACTTTACAATTTGATATACTATATCAAATCATATCAATTTATAAATTTATTTTTATGTAAACTAAAATATTTTTTATTTTACAATATCAAAATAAGATTCTTAAAAAGAAAATTTGAGAAAAAAAATAAATAAATACCCAAACAGACTGCCCAACTCCCATTCCCAACCCAAATTTTTCCTTATCTCATTGAAATTTGTGGGCATATATATTAGCATGGTTTTCAGCGTGCACAATTTTCAGTGCGCATTGGGATGGGTTAAGAATTCACATCCAAGATGCATGCTTCTTCCGATGAATTGTTTTTTCTTTTTTAAATTTCTCGCTATAAAGTTATTCACTTGTATTTATAGGTTTAAAATAAAGAAATTAAATTATGCTGTTTGTTTATTAAAATTTTACAAATCCGAAACACGTACGATTGGTTGTAAGGTGTGCCACGTTTGACCTGAAGTAAGGATTCACATCACAAACCGACAGCACCCTTGTTCATACTGCTGAGTCCGTCTCGCTTTCCGTTCGACTTTATCGGTAAACTAGCAAGGACCGATAACAACACGTACGTACGATCTGTTTTTTGTTGTTTTTCTTTAATCTGGATTAAAAATTTAAAAGACATGATAAAAATGTGAACGCAAGGCTAGTGTAAGAGAATTTTTAGTAAGTTGAACATCTCCTCGAATTACCTACGTACGTAGGTAGAAACATGCATGCAATGCGGGTTTAAATTAAGAAATACGTAATATATATGCACCAAACAATATTATTGTGGTGTCACTGTGTTCTGCTATGCATGGAGGAGCATGACATGATGCCACGCCCAAAAATCGTACAGTTTGAAAACAAGAAAAGAAGTGAAAAAAACACCACTGTCGAATTTCTTTTGTCGTTTCTCCTAAACCCCCAACACTGATGCTGAACGAGAATCCTGTGCTAGATTTTCAGGATGATCAGACAGATAACTTAAAAACAGGCCGGAAGCACAAGAGACCTCCAGTACGGGTCCGGTATTGGTAAGCCTTGCAATTTTTAAAGAAAAGGCTTAATTTGGTGGTGGTGCAGTAGTGTAGTCGCAGTCCCAGAGTGGGTCTCCCACTCATAGTCATTAATGACGCTTTCATAGATCATATCCTTCCGTTTTTTTGTTTTTTGTTTTTTGTTTTTGTTTTTTTTTTAATTTCCTGAATTGCAAAGAGCATTAAAGTCGTCTCTCTCGGCACATATATGTTCATCAACTAAATTTATTTTAATACACTCGACTCTCCCCATGCTATCAACTTGCTGATCAAAGCCTGATCTTCACCATTAATTCTGGCAATTCTCTCAAACACGCTCACCTATATATATTGTCGATCCATATTTATTTGTTTACTTGTCAGGGATTGAAGATCCCCTGAAGATCCCCTTTCGGAAAGAAATTAAAAGGTCGTAACAACCACCTGAGTGGTTCGGAAATCTTACTGGTCTCCCAAGATATATAGAGTGGAAAAATGGGAAAGGAAAAGGGCATGAGTGCGGTCGTAAAGAAGAGGAAGGGTTCTATACGATCCATATTCATGCATGCAGATGGTATAGACTTGTGGTTGATGGCTCTTGGGATCCTTGGATCCGTTGGTGACGGGTTCTCTACGCCGCTGGTGTTGTTTATTAGTAGCCGGTTGATGAACAATATCGGCGTTGCGTCAGTTTCTTTAACACAGAATTTTCAGTATAACTTCAATAGGGTATCTCTTTCTCTCTCTCTCTCACACACACACGCACGCATGCATGTGTGCATACAGCATAAGCACACCAGACATATTAGCCAAAGCTAATTAGGTTTTGGTTTCGTGGCTGACAGAACGCAGTGGCTCTTGTGTACTTGGCCTGTGGGTCATTCGTAGCTTGCTTCCTAGGTGGGTTTGCACTGTGGTAATGGTTTTGTTTTTCTAGATATCAAGCTAGAATTTATCATAGATTAAACCGCGATTATTGATTGTTCACGAAAAAATCGATGATGGGGAACCCATTAATTTTTTGTTTTTATGTTTTGGGTCATCTTACTTGATCCAGAGGGGTATTGTTGGACCAGAACAGGCGAGAGACAAGCCACAAGGATGAGAGCTAGATATTTGAAGGCAGTGTTGCGGCAAGATGTGGGTTATTTTGATTTGCATGTGACAAGCACATCCGAGGTCATTAAAAGCGTCTCAAATGACAGCCTCGTAATTCAAGATGCTATAGGCGAAAAGGTACATAGATCCTTGATTACATGTTAATTCATCACATATAAACCACTGTAATTTTTTTCTTATTAATGATTTCCATTTCGATCGAACAATCAGGTCCCAAATTTTTTGACGAATGCTTCTATGTTCGTTGGAAGTTATATAGCAGCGTTCTTATTGCTATGGAGACTAGCTATCGTGGGCTTCCCATTTATTGTGCTTTTGGTAATACCTGGTTTGATGTACGGGAGAACTCTGATGGGACTGGCGAGAAATATGAGGGAAGAGTATAATCATGCGGGTATGACAGCAGAGCAGGCGATATCTTCTATCAGAACCGTTTATGCGTTTGTGGGGGAGAGCAAGGCAATTGCAGCGTTCTCTGCAGCTTTACAGGGGTCGGTGAAGTTGGGTTTAAGGCAGGGGTTGGCTAAAGGCTTGGCCATCGGAAGTAACGGCGTTGTCTTTGCTATTTGGTCTTTCATGTCTTACTACGGTAGTAGACTTGTCATGTACCATGGCGCCGAGGGTGGTACTGTTTTCGTTGTTGGAGCCGCCATTGCCGTTGGTGGATTGTAAGAATTTATGCCCTAGTTTTATTTGCTCAATCAAATTAATAACACGCAGTTATTGCAATTAAACCTCCATGCATGGGCGATGATAAATAGGTTATATCAATTAATTAATATGAAACATTAATTATTTCCATCTTGTGACAACGCGAAAGTACTATATTTCATTTTTAGACTAAATGTATGAGATCAATTTCAAGTAAAACTGAGATATATCGTTTCTTGTAATTTCCTTCTCCAAATATTGCACCAGCTTCTATAATTAGTGTTGTTGTTATTAGTATTAATTTATATTAGTTTTTATTTGGTCTTGTTGAACAGAGCTTTAGGTGCTGCTTTATCCAACTTGAAGTACTTCTCTGAAGCAATGTCAGCGGGAGAACGTATAATGGAAGTGATAAAAAGAGTCCCCAAGATTGACTCCGACAACATGGACGGTCAGATTTTAGAGAGAGTCTCAGGCAAAGTTGAATTTAGAAACGTCGAATTCGCATACCCATCAAGACCGGAGAGCATTATCTTCAAAGATTTCTGCCTAGAGATTCCAGCAGGAAAGACTGTAGCTTTGGTGGGTGGGAGTGGCTCCGGCAAATCCACTGTGATAGCACTGTTGCAGAGGTTTTATGACCCACTTGGGGGAGCGATATTTCTTGATGGGATTGCCATTGATAAGTTGCAGCTCAAGTGGCTAAGGTCGCAGATGGGTTTGGTGAGCCAAGAGCCTGCACTTTTTGCGACCACCATTAAAGAGAACATACTTTTCGGTATGGAGGATGCTGGCATGGAAGAAGTTGTGAAGGCTGCCAAAGCTGCTAACGCTCATAATTTTATATGTCAGCTCCCTCAGGGATTTGATACCCAGGTTGGTTCTGCTGCTCCTTTAACTGAATAGAGGGACTCTGCACTCTTACACACGCACCCATTCATCATGCACAAATGTCAGGAAATTCTTTTTGGTTAATTAATTTTGGTCAATACACAAAAACCAAAAAAAGAAAAGATATTCGGTCCATAAAAAAATTATAAAAAAAAAAAAACTGTTTTACAAATTAGAATAATGATATTTGAAAATCTTTACATAACATATAAGCTAGCGGCATGATTTAATTTAAAAGTTTCAAATTTTAAATTTTATTTTTTATATCAAATTCATTATATAGATGATTTGTGATGTCATGGCTTTCAAATAGAATTATTTTACAAATTAACATGATATAATCTTATTTTAAATTATGAAGCCTAAAGAGAAATGATGGAGCCACTAAAAAATTGTACACATATTTTGTACTCATTTTTTTTTTTAGTGGTTAAGGATCAAGTGTTTTTAAATGATTTTGTATTTTTTTTTAATATTTAAAGGGTTAAAAAAATGATTGAAGAAAAAAAAGAGAACAAAGAAAAAACAATCTATACTATTCGATACTGAATTTTCAGTAGCTCTAGTATTGCCCTTTTTATAATTTATGACCCATTTTATGTACTATATTTTCTAATTTTTTTATAATTCTACTCGTAAACATAATGCTTATAATCATTTTTAGTTAAAAAGTTTGATGACATGATAACATATGATCCGATTTTTTAAATAAAAAATCTAGATTGGAAACCATCATTCATTTTATAAAAATAATAATATTTTACTTTTCATGGACCCACCACTATAGAACCCAATATATATATATATATATATATATATAACATTCTCGACTCACACATATTTTATCAAAAATTCCTCCGCTTTCAAAGAGGAAAAAAAAAAACTCATCTCGACAAAAATTCAATAGAATTTGATACAAAAGTGACCCTGTATGTTATTGCAACTATATAAGCACACTCATGAGTTTTAGGCCTCGTTTAGATTTAGAAATGAGTTGAATAAAATATTATTTTTAATATTATTATTATTTAAAAATTTTAAAAAAATTAAATTATTTATTATATTTTATATAAAATTTTAAAAAAATTATAATAATAAAATGAGATAAGTTTAGATGAGATTCAAATCCGAGGCCTTATTAAAATATGTACAAGGTTAAAATGTTGACCCTTTTTTTACAACGATATACCGAGTAAATTAAAAGTTCAAAATGGTTAATTAGCAATAAATGAAGTTAAAATCCAGAGGATTAACGAATCCATGATGAAGTACAGGCCGGCGAGGGAGGTGTTCAAATGTCAGGAGGACAGAAGCAGAGGATCGCCATTGCGCGAGCAATAATCAAGAAACCCAGAATCCTCCTCCTAGATGAGGCAACAAGTGCATTAGACTCGCAGTCCGAACGACTTGTCCAAGAAGCCCTAGACAAGGTTTCCATTGGCCGCACCACGATCGTAATTGCTCACCGCTTGTCCAGCGTTCAAAATGCCGACCTGATTGCTGTTATTCAAAACGGTCGAGTCATGGAGACAGGTTCACACGACGAGTTGATCCAAAACAAACATGGGTTTTACACTTCCCTTGTCCATCTTCAACAGACCGAGAAACAGACAGACCCAGAAGAAGTCACTTGTGCGAATTCATCATCTTCTATATCAAACATAGACACCAACAACACGAGCAGCCGGAGGCTTTCCATGGCGAGCAGATCAAGTTCTACCAACTCGGTAGCACCGACCCGGGCTTTAGTTGCTGGAGAAAATCAGGTAGAAGTTACAAATTTTCCACTGCCATCGTTTCGAAGGTTGTTAGCTTTGAATCTTCCGGAGTGGAAGCAAGCATGCTTGGGTTGTTTGGGTGCTATACTGTTTGGTGCTGTTCAACCGGTGTATGCGTTCGCCATGGGGTCCATGATCTCGGTGTATTTTTTGAAAAGCCATGATGAGATTAAGGAAAAGACAAGGATTTACTCACTTTGTTTTCTTGGGTTGGCTGTGTTGTCACTGTTGATTAATATCATTCAACATTATAATTTCGCGTACATGGGAGAGAACTTGACGAAGAGGATTAGAGAGAGGATGCTTTCCAAGATGCTCACTTTTGAAGTTGGTTGGTTTGAACAAGATGAGAATTCTAGTGGTGCCATTTGCTCTAGACTCGCCAAAGATGCTAATGTGGTACGTATCTTTTCTACTTTCTAAAACATAAAAGTAAGGGTGCATTTAGATGTTGAGATGAGTTGGATTGAGTTGAATTGAGATGATAAAATATTGTTAGAATAATATTTTTAAATATTAAAATTATTTTAGGATTTGAAAAAGTTGAATTATTTATTATTTTTTGTATTGAAATTTGAAAAAATTGTAATGATTAGTTGAAATGAGTTGAGATGAGTTGGGAAGAGTTTGACATCCAAACGAAACCTAAGTTTCATAATAATAACCGCGTCTTTGACAAACTTGAGTACATAAATTACATAGTTAATTAAGTATGCATACAAAGAATTCTACTTTAGAATGGTAGAAAAATAAACACGTGAAGAAGTGACTCAGGATAATTTATTTTTCATTTAATAATATCAAAAGTATTTCAAACGTATCTTTTTCCATCTCATCAGAGATGAGATAGAAATAGTTTGAGATAAAAATTAAAAGTTTAATAGAATATTATTAGAATATATTTTTTAATATTATTTTTATTTTAATATTTAAAAAAATTAAATTTTTTATTTTATTTTATATGAAAATTTAAAAAAATTGTAATAATTATATAAAATAAGAATTTAAAGTAAAGGCATGAAGTTGGAAACAAACTTGAGCAGTTGTTTTTCAAATTTTGTATAAATATTTACACCATTTTACTAAAATGGGACAAATTTTGCAGGTGAGGTCTTTAGTGGGTGACAGAATGGCCCTTCTGGTACAGACCTTCTCGGCTGTAGCTGTGGCCTGCACAATGGGCATGGTCATTTCATGGAGGCTTGCCATTGTCATGATTGCGGTCCAGCCGATCATCATAGTCTGCTTCTACACTAGACGCGTCCTACTCAAAAGCATGTCCAGCAAGGCCATGAAAGCCCAAGATGAAAGTAGCAAGCTTGCTGCTGAAGCAGTTGCCAATCTCCGTACTGTCACCGCCTTCTCTTCGCAAGATCGAATCCTACGAATGCTTGAAAAGGCCCAAGAAGGACCGCGACGAGAGAGCAGGAGACAGTCATGGTATGCAGGTATTGGGCTTGGTGCTTCTCAAAGCCTCACAACTTGCACTTGGGCTTTAGACTTTTGGTACGGCGGCAGACTTCTCTCCAAGGGTCAGATCACAACTGAATCTCTTTTTGAGACCTTCATGATATTGGTAAGCACGGGCCGCGTCATTGCTGATGCAGGTAGCATGACCTCTGACCTTGCTAAGGGCTCAAATGCTGTTGGGTCAATCTTTGCCGTTTTAGATCGATACACGGGAATTGAGCCTGAAGATCCAGAAGGTTACCAACCTGAGAAGATAATGGGCAGAGTGGAAATTCGAGATGTGGATTTTGCATACCCAGCTAGGCCGAAAGTGATGGTCTTCAAAGGCTTCTCGATCGACATCGAAGCTGGGAAATCAACAGCTTTGGTAGGACAAAGTGGGTCCGGAAAATCAACCGTCATAGGGTTGATTGAGAGATTCTATGACCCATTAAAGGGCTCGGTGAAAATCGATGGTAGAGATATAAGGTCCTTCAATCTTCGATCCTTGAGGAAGCACATTGCCCTTGTTAGCCAAGAGCCAACACTATTTTCTGGAACCATTAGGGAGAACATCGCTTACGGAGCATCTAATAAAGTCGAGGAAACAGAGATTGCACAGGCTGCTAGACTAGCCAACGCTTACGACTTCATTGCAGGCCTAAAGGACGGGTTTAACACTTGGGTCGGCAATAGAGGTGTGCAACTATCTGGGGGGCAGAAGCAACGCATTGCGATAGCCCGTGCCATTCTTAGAAACCCCTCCATGCTATTGCTAGACGAGGCAACTAGCGCGCTAGATAGTCAGTCGGAGAAGGTAGTGCAAGACGCATTGGAGTGTGTGATGGCGGGGAGGACCAGTGTGGTGGTGGCGCACAGGTTAAGCACCATACAAAGCTGTGATATGATTGCTGTGTTGGATAAAGGGAGGGTGGTGGAGAGGGGGGCCCATTCATCTTTGCTAGCAAAGGGCCTTGGTGGAGCGTACTACTCACTAGTCAATCTCCAAAGGACACCGATCAATACTAGCCATCCATCCAACTAAAAACTTGCATTGACCGGCTTACAAACGGGCCCCTTTTAACAGGCCATGCCCCCAAAAAAAAAAAAGAGTTATATTGTCTCTATCTTAGCATTGACGTGAAATTGTCTATTACTCATCAGATGAGTTTTCACTTTTACAATCTATAAATCCAATTATAGATTTGTAACGTCTTGAACGAGGATGTAATCTATAAGCAATAATTAGGTATATTCAAAATACGATCTTATTGTAATATGTAATATTATTTGAAACTGATTCCGCACTCAATCGTTTCTCAACTCCACTTCTCCACCGTCACCATGGCATTTTTATATTATTCGGGAGGATGTTCTTACTTTCAACAAGTATTATCTTTTTCTATTCAACATGTACACGGAGAGGTGTTTCGACCATTTATTCTTGGGCTATTCAATTGCCATCGTTGGCTTGGGGGAGTATAGAACGGATTTTTTGAGATTAAGTAGATTTAGGTCTAGTTTGGATATTAAGAATTTTCATAATACTTCATTGCTGTTTATTATTTATTATTATTTATTATATACTTTTTATTACTATACAATATAACTGTACATAAAATACCTAAATCCGATCAATCTGAAAGGCCCGACATGGCCCACTCGACTAAAGTCGGATTCATCGGGTCACGGGTTTAATACACCTTATCTCGGTCGAAACTGATCACTCAAGGAAAATAACAAGTTGTTGACGCAAGACCCTCCTTCAAACACCCAACCTACGGCTTCCCCACGACCTCGACGCGTCACTGCCCTACCTTTTCAATAGCTTGCCGCCATTTCCCAGTAGCTACCTGTATAGGATGAACAAATCCTCTATTTTGCTGCTAAAAAACAGAGCACAGCCAAAGGAAAACACTGCCCTAGTCCACAGTAATCACACCTTTCTCCAAACACAGTCTCTGAAATTTTCTCCCAAGTACTCTGGATTTTTCTCTTAAGGGGTTTGAAAGTGGGTATGAGAATAATACTCTTCATCAAGGGGTGCAAGAGAGTGGTACTGGTGCGAGGCTTTTGTTTCATATTGAGGATTTGAAACAGATCCCAACAACAGGCGAATTTGAGCAGAACAGAGGGCAAGGAGATGATTCTAATGGGTTTTCTTCCACTCTACGGGTGACTTGTTTTCTTTTCTTTTTTTAAGTTAATCAAAACTAACAGATCGGTACTACACGGGTTTCTTTCTTTTTCTCATGTTATTATTATTACTAATATTATTTTTTCATCAATTCCCCCTTTATTTTCTTTTCAGACAGCGATGGTGTCTGGAGTTTGGAACGACTTAATTCACTCTTCTTCGATCCGTCTTCAAGAAAGGGCATTTTTTTTCCTTTACTTACTTTGTGGCTGGTCTTCGATTCGTCTCTATGTTTTCTGGGATCACTCTGATCTTGTTCTGGGTATGCTTTACTTTTTTCTGTAACATAAAAGTTGGGATTCCCAAAGATCGGAGAACCTGGATTCATCCATTTATCTTGTACCGGAGGCATCACAAACCAAAAGGTTAATCAACAACGACTATAGCAGGGTCCATCTTCTTCCATAATGGGTTAGAAGCAACCTGAAGGTCCAGAATGGGTCTTTTTGCCCTGCAATGTGTATGGCGGAATGAACGAGGAGGAGAAGAACGAGTTCAACCCGACCCGGCCTGAATTTTATGGGTCAAGTCGGTCCGTGATTGATCAAGTTCCTGCGGGTCGGGTATGGTCGGACCCAAATCTGATCCGGATCGTTCATTGGATAGACTTACTATTTAATATTTTATCATTATTTTTTTACTATTACTTACAGAATATCTAAAAATATCTCGTTTTCCAAACATAATCTTATGCAATATAGCTAGATGGTTGCAGCTTTTAATTTTGTTCTATAAATATAGATTTTGTTGCTAATTAAAGTTTCGTTTTGAATTTTTATAATCTCAAAATTTTTTGAGATACTCCTTATTTTAATGTATTTTAATTGAATGATTATTTTAATTAATTTAAATATTAATTTTTTTATTTTAAAATTATATGAATTTTGATATATTATTTTATAATATTTTTAAATTGTGAAAATTATTTTTTATATGCTTTCTTAATATTAATTATTGTTTTATATTTAAATTGATTTCTAATTTAAATTAGTTTGTTTATGAATTTTAAAATTATTTTGTTGATAGATTTATTATTATTTTATTTAAACTTTTCATTGCGTTTGAATTATTTTATTTAATTTACTGTTTTAAAATTCTTTTTGTTGGATATTTTTATGATTCAAGTTATGAGAATTGAATCTCATTTTTTTTTTTTTTTTTCCTTCCTTTTTCTTTCTTCTTTTTTTTTTTCCTTTTTCTCCTTATTTTTCCTCTGCTTCTCTCCTCCTGCACGACAACCTTCTCTCCCTCTCCCTATGCATTTCTTTTTATTTGACCAATGCGCTGTCGTGCGCTGCCCATTACAGACACCGCCCCAACCAATCTTCTCCCTACCCTTCGGTGACCACCCCACTCTAATCTCAGCCCCTCTTGCGCCACCGTTGACTCGCACACACTGTTTGAAGCCGCACGACCTTGTGCGCTCCAGCGCCACTGTCACGCCACCTTCGGCTACCATCTTTTCGCCACATCATCTTCGATCTCCCAACAACTCAAACCACCCATCCCCAGCCCCGACCTGTCACCGGTGAACCCCAGCCGACCTTATTTTCGATTTGTATATTTTGGCCTTATATCGTCACTCATGCCGCCACCCATGGCCAACTACCACTACCATTAGTTTCACCGACATTCTTAAGCCATTCCCTCGTAATTTCGAGTCTTAGTTTGTCCCCGTTCAAAAGTGAATTTTTGAGACTCATGGCTATAGTGCATTTTGCACTATTCTGTTGTTGTGTTACCGCTTCTAACACTTTCGTGATTCTTCGAAAATTATATTATAGTACTGTATTTTTTTTCCAAATAAATTTTGAGATTGAAATCTATTTTTGCACTAACTCATTTTTACTGTGTTCTAGTTGGTTGTGTCAAACTAAGTCCGAGGAGTAAGGGGGTTGGTTGGATTGGAGGATTGAACTATTTGTGTGATTGGTTTATATTGGAATTTGTTGGTTGTTGGATAATCGTGTCGTGTTTGATACATTCCATATTTGCACGCATGTTCATGTTTGTAAATTAAAATTGAGTTTTTGCATAATTGCATTCATGTTCATGTGTATATTTGAAAACTGAGTTTTCATGTGTGGAAATGATTTTTAGATGCGTGTGTATCACGATCCGAAGTCAAGATGTGGCATTATCTCAGTGGAGCTCCTCTGACCACTCGGGAACGGAATATATTGAGTGATGTCTCCTGAATTGTCGCCAAGCGACAACGGGATTGGACAGGATAGTAATGCTCTCGTGCCGACTTCGTGGCTCCTCTGCTGGCGGGGGCTAGAGAATGCTTGGTCACGAACGCACCGGATGCAGAACTGGGCATCGTTTGTTACAAAGCCAAGGTCTGCGGATGATCCTTAGGGAAGATCATGATGCATACGGATAAAAATAGATAACGGGCTATTTTCTGAAAAAATGACATGTGTTGGATAAATGAATTTTTGTGAATCATTTTTTGAGAAAATGATAGATTATTGTTTTGGGCCATTTTCAGGAAAAATTATGGAAAATGTTTAAATGGAAATGTTTTTGGCCAAAATAAGATTTTGGCGTGTGTTGAAAAATATTCATTTTTGGAAAAAATGATGTTTTGGATTTAATGAATATTTCATCATATGCATGCATGATGGTTAGTCGCATTAATGTGTTTTTATCTAGTGGTTGTTTCGATTATTACTTACTTGCGGCACCATTTTATGGTATCGCAGATTTTAATATTAATGATCCAGATGATGTATTTGTATTTTCAGCCCTTGTATTATTTTTATGAGATATTTGAATTATTGCTTTCAAAATGCTCTTACTTTTGAGTGTATTGAACAATTATGGTATTTGATTGACTTATTTATATTACCGCTGCGTTTTTATTGTGCACTTTTTGCATGTTGCACACACTTGAGCACTTATCGTTGGGATATATGACCCGTGTTGTCATCATCCCAACGTCACAATTCTTGTGTTGCCGTACGTGGAAGTCGATGTGTCATAGGTGGTATCAGAGTGGTTTGACTCTAAGTAAAACTATATGTCCCTTAGGTGAAATACCAGAAATTTTCTAAAAATTGTAAATTGAAATTATTTATTTTAAAGTATGTTATATTTATGGGTTTAATTCTATTTTATTTTATATTGCATTATTTTATTTTATTTTATTTGGGTGTTACTTTTGGTTGTATTTGAAATTTTTATCCGGAGATTTAAGTGGGGTTGAGGGTTACGCTTTGACAGTAAAATAGTTAGACCAAGAAGACCAACTGATGTGCCTGAGAATGAGTTGCCACGAGGTGACGGGAACTATGCCATAGCCAGGGCATTGAACAAATGACGGAGTTCCTCCAGTAAAATTTTTAGCCACCACAAGGAGATTTGAATAGAGCGGTTCAAGCTAGGTGCACTTATGAGCGCTTTCTAGTGCATAGGACACCTGCTTTTACTGATGAAGAGGATCCACTTCGGGTTAGAAGATGGATGGAGGACTTGGAAATAACATTTGAGTTTTGTGGTTGTAAACTCAACAAGTCTTGAATGCGAGCTACATGCTGCAAGGTGACGCAACTAATTGGTGGAGGACCAAGCGAGAGTTGTTGGTGATGGAGTTGGGATCCCTTACTGCTGTGTCTTGGCAACAATTCAAGAAAGAATTTGATGATTATTTCTTTCTCGTTTCTGTGAGGCGGCAAAATGCCCGGAAATTTAGTAATTTGGAGCAAGGGAATATGTCCAAGGAATAGTATGCCCCAAAATTTATAGAGCTCGAGCGATTTGCTACCCACTTGCACTGAGGAGATGCGAGCTGAGCGTTTTCAGAAGGGTTTGCGTCATGAGATACGCAGACAAGTGGCTTGCCATCAGATTTTAAACTTTCAAAAGTTGGTTGATATGGCCACCATAGCGGAGTATGAGAATAGTTTTATAGTGGGCTTCTCTCCAGGTCAGAAAGGACGGAGTTTTTCTAGTGAAGGCAACAGTTTTGGGTCGCCACAGAAATTTGTGCAGAGGATTGGAGCTCGATCGCAGGCAGCCTCCGGGGTGCGTATTGGGGGCCAAGCCCCAGTTTGCGGCAGATATATATAGAACCCACAAGGATGAGTGTCGTCAGAGTAGGACCACCCATTGTTTTAGATGTGGCCAGTCGGGCCACTTTGCTCGTGAGTATCCTAATCAAGCATAAGGAAAATTGCGGAGGTCGTCGTGGTGGAAGGAGTAATTAGAAGTAAGTAGTGCAAGCTTTTGCTCATTGATGACATTTTGATTTATTCTCAAGATTTGAAAGAGCATACTTATCACCTTCGTCTGGTGCTTGGGAAATTAAAGGAACATCAGTTGTATGCGAAACTAAGTAAATGTAAATTTTGGTTGGAAGAAGTCAAGTTTCTTGGACACGTGATTTTCTGAGATAGAGTGGTCGTAGATCCTAGAAAGGTGGAAGCTGTTTTGACATAGCCTCGTCCTTCAACAGTGCGTAAGATTCGGAGTTTCTTAGGACTTGCCTAGTAATATCGGAGATTTGTAGAGAGATTTTCTCGATTATCCGAACTTCTCATTGCTTTGACTAGGAAGAATACTGAGTTTGTTTGGTCATATAGATGCGAGAGGAGTTTCCAAGAGTTGAAGAAGAGACTGACAACAACGCCTGTTTTGGCACTTCCAAAACCACACAAGCCGTTTGTGGTGTTTAGTGATGCATTCAAGTTTGGGTTAGGATGTGTTTTTATGCAGGAGGGATGAGTTGTTGCTTATACATCTTGTTAGTTGAAAATTCATAAGATATTATCACACACATGATTTGGAATTGGCAGTTGTAGTGTTTGCTCTTAAAATCTGGCGACAGTATTTGTATGGAGAAGTCTGTGAAGTCTACACTGACCATAAGAGTTTGAAACATCTGTTTTCTCAAAATAATTTCAATATGAGATAGAGGCGATGGTTAGAGTTGATTAGCGACTACCAATGTGAGTTCAAGTATCATTCAGGAAGGCGAACCTAGTCGCTGATACTTTGAGTAGGAAGTCTCAATTGGTGGATGAGGCAGAGTCATCAGGTTTAGACTCTCTCTTTTGTGGGATGAGAAGATTTCTTATTGAGAGTTTGCAGCAAGAATAATTGCTATCTTCGATTTTGGATGTTCAAATAGTTGATTTTGAAGAATTGAAGACTCTCCAGAGAAAGGATCCAAAGTTGTTAGATATTAGTAAAAGAGTCGGGAAGTCTAGAGGACCCTTGTATTACAGTTTGGATAAAAATGGTATTTTTCGGTTTTGGAATCGAAAAGTGATTCCTAGGGATTCAGAATTTAAAGAGCGAATTTTGGCAGAAGCTCATGCGGCTCCCTATTTAGTTTGTCCTGGAAGTACTAAGATGTATCAAGATTTAAAGAGAAATTTCTGGTAGGAATGCATGAAAATGGATATCGCCATATTTATTGAGAAATGTGACACATGCCGTCAAGTCAAGACTGAACATCAGAGACCCGCTGGTAAACTTCAACCTTTCCCTATTCCTGATTGGAAGTGGGATGACATTTCTATGGATTTTTGTAGTGGGTCTTCCGAGAACTCCTAATGGAAAGAACTCAGTTTGGGTGATTGTTGATTGGTTGACCAAGAGTGACCATTTCTTGCCTGTCAATAATACCTACTCTTTGGGAAAGCTGACTCGGTTGTATGTTAAGGAGATAGTGCGTTTGCACGGACTACCCAAGAGTATTGTATCGGATCAAGACCCGCAGTTCACGTCTTATTTTTGGAAGAGTTTGCAGGCAGTTTTAGGCATTAAGTTGAAGTTTAGAACTGCTTATCACCCTCAAACTGACGGTCAATTGAAGCGCACTATTTAGACTCTAGAGGATATGTTGCGAGCTTGTGTCATGTAATTTCAGGGGAGTTGGAAAAATCAGTTACCGTTAATAGAGTTTGCTTATAATAACAGTTTTCATGTCTCCATTCAGATAGTCCCGTATGAAGCTCTGTATGGAAGGAAGTGCGGGTCGCCTTTGTATTAGGACGAGATTGGCGAGAGTAAATTAATTGGACCCGAGTTAATTCAAGAAATGAAAGATCAAGTTCGAGTTATAAGGAATAAAATAGCGGAAGCGCAAAGTCGTCAAAAGAATTATGCAGATACGAGAAGAAAAGACTTATCCTTTGAGAAATGTGATTGGGTTTACCTTAAAGTCTCTCCTATGAAAGACGTTAAGTGCTTTGGTAAGAAGGGAAAGCTTAGTTCGACGTATGTTGACCCTTTTTCAGATTGTGGAGAAGGTTGGACTTGTTGCTTATAGAGTTGCATTGCTGGAATATTTTGGGGATGTTCATGATGTGTTTTATGTGTCGTCGTTGAATAGGAGTTTTGGATAACAAGAATCACGTTTTGTCGACTGGAACGTATTCAACTCTAACCTAACCTTACCTATGAAGTTGTTCCGACTCAGATTGTGGATTGGAAAGAGCAAAGGTTAAACTCCAACACGATACCTTTGGTGAAGGTGTAATGGGGTGATCGTTGGCTCAAGATTTATCTTGGAAAAGAGAGGTTGACATGAGGGAGAAATTTTTGTATTTGTTTGGTTGACCATGGCTATATGTTTCTTAAGTCTGCTCTTAGTCAAATCTTATCCCTGTCTTAGCTTTAATGTTTGACCTTGCCAATTTCAATGACGAAATTTTATTTAAGGGAGGAAGATGTGATACTCTATTTTAGTATATTTTAATTGAATGATTATTTTAATTAATTAAAATAATCATTCAATAATTATTTTAAATAATATTTAATTATTTTAAATAATTATTTTAGGGGGAGGATAAGTCTCTTCTCCTCGTATCTGCATAACTCTTCTGACGACTTTGCGTTTCCGCCATTTTATTCCTTATAACCCGAATTTGATCTTTCATTTCTTCAATTAACTCGGGCCCAATTAATTTACTCTCGCCAATCTCATCCCAACACAAAAGCGATCTGCATTTCCTTCCATACAGACCTTCATATGGGGCTATTTAAATGGAGGCATGAAAACTGTTATTATAAGCAAACTCTATTAACGGTAACTGATTTTTCCAACTCCCTTGAAATTCCATAACACAAGCTCGCAACATATCATCTAAAGTCTAAATAGTACGCTCTGATTGACCGTCAGTTTGAGGGTGATAAGCAGTACTAAACTTCAACTTAGTGCCTAAAGTTGCCTGCAAACTCTTCCAAAAATGAGACGTGAACCGCGGGTCTCAATCCGATACAATACTCTTGGGTACTCCGTGTAAATGCACTATCTCCTTAACATACAATCAAGTCAGCTTTCCCAAAGAGTCAGTATTATTGTCAGGCAAGAAATGGGCATTTTTGATCAACCGATCAACAATCACTCAAATCGAGTTCTTTCCATTAGGAGTCCTCGAAAGACCCACTACAAAATCTATAGAAATGTCATCCCACTTCCACTTAGGAATAAGGAGCTTGAACTTTATCAGCGGGTCTCTAATGTTCATCCTTGACTTGACAGCACGTGTCACATTTTTCAATAAACATAACGATATCCATCTTCATGCCTTCCCACCAGAAATTTCTTTTTAAATCTCGATACATCTTAGTGCTTCCAAGATTAACTGAATAGGGAGCCACATGAGCTTCTGTCAAAATTTGCTCTTTAAATTCTGAATCCCTGGGAATCACTATTTGATCCTGAAATCGAAGAATACCATCTTTATCCAAACTATAATGTAAGGGTCCTCTGGACTTCCTGACTCTCTTCCTGATATCTAACAATTTTAGATCCCTTCTCTAGAGAGTCTTCAATTATTTAAAATCAACTACTCGAACATCCAAAATCGAAGATAGCAATTATTCTTGCTGCGAACTCTCAATAAGAAGTCTTCTCATCCCATAAAAGAGAGAGTCCAAACCTGATGACTCTGTCTCATCCACCAATTGAGACTTCCTACTCAAAGCATCAGCGACTAGGTTCGCCTTCCCTGGATGATACTTGAACTCACATTGGTAGTCGCTAATCAAATCTAACCATTGCCTGTGTCTCATATTAAGATTTTTCTGATAAAATAGATGCTTCAAGCTCTTATGGTCAGTGTAGACCTCATAAACTTCTCCATACAAATAATGTCGCCAGATCTTAAGAGCAAACACTACAGCAGACAATTCCAAATCATTCGTGGGATAATTCTTTTCATGAATTTTCAACTGACGAGATGTATAAGTAACAACTCGTCCCTCTTGCATAAGCACACATCCTAACCCAGACTTGGATGCATCACTAAACACCACAAACGGCTTGTGTGGCTCCGGAAGTGCCAAAACAGGCACTATTGTCAGTCTCTTTTTCAACTCTTGGAAACTCCTCTCGCATCTATTAACTAAACAAACTCAGTATTTTTCCTAGTCAAAGCAGTGAGAGGTCCGGATAATCGAGAAAATCCCTCCACAAATCTCCGATAATACTCGGCAAGTCTAAGAAAACTTCGAATCTCACGCACTGTTGAAGGATGAGGCCATGTCAAAACAATTTCCACCTTGCTAGGATCTACAACCACTCCATCTCGGGAAATCACGTGTCCAAGAAACTTGACTTCTTTCAACCAAAATTCACATTTACTTAGTTCGCATACAACGGATGTTTCCTTAATTTCCCAAGCACCAGACGAAGGTGATAAGCATGCTCTTCCAAATCTCGAGAATAAATCAAAATGTTATCAATGAACACCACCACAAGAGAATCCAGATAAGGTCAAAATACCCGATTCATCAAATCCATAAAGGCTGCAGGGGCATTAGCCAACCCAAAAGGCATCACTTTAAACTCATAATGTTCATACCGCGAGAAAGGTGATTGGGTTTACCTTAAAGTCTCTCCTATGAAAGGCGTTAAGCGCTTTGGTAAGAAGGGAAAACTTAGTCCGAGGTATGTTGGCCCTTTTCAGATTGTGGAGAAGGTTGGGCTTGTTACTTATAGAGTTGCATTGCGGGAATATTTTTGGGATGTTCATGATGTGCTCCATGTGTCATAGTTGAAGAAGAATTTTGGACAACAAGAATCGCATTTTGTCGACCTGGAATGCATTCAACTTTAGTCTAACCTTATCTATGAACTTGTTCCGACTCAGATTGTGGATTGGAAAGAGTAAAGGTTAAGGTCCAAGACGATACCTTTGGTGAAGGTGTCATGGGATAATCCGTTGGTTCAAGATTTCTCTTGGGAAAGAGAGGCCGACATGAGAGAGCAATATCCGTATTTTTTTTGTTGACCTTGGCGGTATATTTCTTAAGTCTGCTCTTAATCAAATATTATCCTTATCTTAGCTTTAATGTTTGACCTTGCCAATTTCAAGAACGAAATTTTATTTGAGAAGGGGTAGGATGTGATACCCCGTATTTTAGTGTATTTTAATTGAATGATTATTTTAATTAATTCAAATATTGGTTCTCTTGTTTTAAAATTATGGAAGTTTTGATATATTGTTTTATAATATTTTTAAGTTGAGAAAATTATTTTTGATATGCTTTCTTAATATTAATTGTTGTTTTACATTTAAATTAATTTTTAATTTAAATTAGTTTTTTTATGGGTTTTAAAATTATTTTGTTGATAGATTTTATTATTATTTATTTAAGCTTTTCACTGCGTTTGAATTATTTTTTTTAACTTACTGTTTTGAAATTCTTTTTATTAGATCATTTTTGTGACCCAAGTTATGAGAATTGGATCTCATTTCTTTCACTTCTATTTTCTTTTCTTTTCTTTTTTTTTTCCTTCATTTTTCCTTCCTCCTCCTCTTTTTTTCCCCCTTATTTCTCCTCTACTTCTCTCCTCCCGCGCGACTGCCTTCTCTCCCTCTCCCGTGTATTTTTTTTTGGCCGAACAGTGCGCTGTCGTGCACCACTTACCGGCACTGCCCCTCCCAATCTTCTCCCTACTGGCCGGCGACCACTCCACTCCAATCTCAGCCCCTCCCGCGCTGCCGTTGACCCACACGTACAGCTTGAAGCCGCATGGCCTTGTGTGCTCCAGCGCCGTCGTCGCTCTACCTCCGACCACCATCTCTTCATCACATCATCCTCGACCTCCCAACAACTCAAACCACCCATCTCCAGTCCCGATCCGTCACCGTGAAGCCCAGCCAACGTAATTTTCAATTTATACATTTTGACCTTAACTCGTCACTCACGCCACCACCCACGGCCAACCACCACTACCATTAGCTTCACCGACATCCCTAATTTATTCCCTAGTAATCTTGAGTCTTAGTTTGTCACCGTTCAAAAGTGAGTTTTTGAGACCCATGGCCATAGTGCATTTTGCACTATTCCGTTGCTGTGTTGTCGTTTCTAGCACTTCCGCGATCATTCAGAAATTATTTTATAGCGCTATAAGTATTTTCTCAAATAATTTTTGAAATTTAAAAGTATTTTTACGCTAACTCATTTTTACTGTGTTCTGGTTGGTTTTACCGGACTGAGTCCGAGGGGTAAAGTGGTCGGTTAGATTGGAGGATAGAGTTATTTGTGTGATTGGTTTATTTTGAAATTTGTTGGTTGTTGGATAATCGTGTCATGTTTGGTACATTGCATATTTGCACGCATGTTCATGTTTGTAAATTGAAAATTGAATTTTTGCATAATTGCATTCATGTTCATGTGTATATTTGAAAACTGAGTTTTCATGTGTGGAAATGTTTTTTAGGTGCATGTGTATCACGACCCCAAGCTGAGATGAGACATTATCTCAGTGGAGCTCCTCAAGTCACTCTAGAGCGAAATATACTGAGTGACGTCTCTTGGGTTGTCGCCGGGCGACAATGGGATCGGACGGGATGGTAACACTCTTATGTTGATTTCGTGACTTCTTTGCTGGCAGGGGCTAGAGGATGCTTAACCACGAATGCACTCAGTGCGGAACTGGGTATCATTCATTACGAAACTAGGGTGTACGGATGATCCCTATGAGAGATCATAGTGCATACAGATAAAAATGGATAATGGGTCATTTCTGGAAAAATGAAGTGTGTTGGATAAACGAATTTTTGTGAATCATTTTCTGAAAAAATGATGGATTATTGTTTTGGGTCATTTTCAGGAAAAATGGTGAAAATGTTTTGATAGAAATGTTTTGGCTCAAAATGGTATTTTGGCGTGTATTGAAAAATATTCATTTTCGAAAAAAATGATATGTTAGATTTAATGCATATTTCATCATATGCATGCATGATGGTTGGTCACATTAATGTGTTTTTATCTCGTGATTGTTTAGATTATTACTTACCTGCGATACCATTTTATGGTATCGTAAATTTTAATGTTGATGATGCAGATGATGAACATGAAGATTTGGCTACGCCGAATGAGTGATCTGAGATCACTCGTATTTGTATTTTCAACTGTTATATTATTTTTATGAGATATTTGCATTATTGCTTTTAAAATGCTTTTACTTTTGGGAATTTGTATTAAACAATTATGATATTTAGTTGACTTATTTATATTATCCGCTTCGTTTTTATTGTGCACTTTTTGCGTGTTGCACACTCTTGAATACTTATCGTTAGAATGTGTGATTTGGTTGTCATGATTCTGATGTCATGATTCTTGTATTGCTATACGTGGGAGTTGAGACGTCACATTTTTCTCGTAAAATGTACTATTTCCTAAAAATAAGGATTATGAATAAAATTGAGAGTACTCTCCCTTTTTTTAAAAAATAAATTATTATAATATGTAATACATCAAAATTGTTGCTCATATGAGTAAAGTTTAATGACATGACATTTTGTATCAAACGTACTTCCAGACTATCAGATAGTTAACATATAAATAGATTTTCCAAAAAGGCATTGTATTGGTAAATGACTCAAAAGTCTCGAACCGTTTGGCAGTCCACGTTACATGGGCTTTTAAATTTTGAATAACTCTTTGTAGTAGGCAGTTTCTTCGGGTCATTCTCTTTTGGTTGGTTGGGTCCGAAAGGGCCATAGGTGATAGGCCCATAGATAGAAATATCCAAAACAGTGAAAGGATTGAGCAAAATTTTGTCTCAAATGCCCTAATGAAGCAAAATGTTAAAAGGCCTGCTTAATCCCAGCTAATATACCATAGCCCAACTAACTTAATTAAATATTTTTCTTTTCAAAATTAACGAGTACAGACTCAGAACCAATTGTACCGTGAGGGAATATCAATATGGATGCTTAGACATGTAAATATGATTGTGAATATCAGAACTTATTAACTTAATATAAAAAATAAGAATATTCTTTTACATAATATTACTGTACAAATTATTAAAATGTGGCCACGAGGCGCTATTGTGGGCTGCTTGAAAAGAATAATATGATTTGATTTGGATATAAAAAGTGTTTTATTCTGTCTCATCTTATCATTATAATTTTTTTAAAATTTAAAAATAATAATAATACTAAAAAATAACATTCTAATAATATTTTATTCAAATTTCAAATTTCAACTTTTATCTCAACTCGTTATCTAAACATAAATGTCTTTTAATTTTTAAAAATAATCAAAATTTTCGAATGTAGGTGGCATGTTGAATGGTCAATATAGGCATCTATCTGCTTTCGAGAGGCCAAGACTCTATCTGCTTGCGTCAATCAAAGTCTTAAAAACTTTATAAGCGTAACATAGTTAATAAAAAATTATTTTTATTAATTACTATTTACCATCTCACATCTTATATCTTATAAAAATATTTTCATATTTTATGAAAAATATCGCACATCTTATAAAAAAATTATAAATATAAAATATAAAAATTAATTTATAGTGACGGATGCATGACATCTCTATGTCTTAAAACCGTTTATTATTAATAGGTCCAGTTAATAAAGTAAGATTTGACCCTATCCAAATCTTTCACGTAAATAATAGAGTGTTGACCACCAGTAATAAACCGAGACCGGAAGCATGGGATAAATGCTCCCAAATAAGTATAACAGTCTCGTGGTCTTGTCAAATAATACTACCATGTGCTTAACGTGTCTATATTTATGTGAAGATTATTATATCTCGAATAACTTGAGCTATGCGATCCACCGAAGTTGTACTTCCATCAATATTTCGATTATTTTATAAAAATATATGTACACTATATTATTATTTTATTTTTATCATATTATGTAAAATGTAACGCATTCTATCTTATTTTACTTTTATACAAAATTTCGATTTCACAATCTATATGTTCGATATAGATACCAATATTTGCATTTTGTTGTCGATTTTAAATCTCTTGCTCTAATTTTTAATGTAACTCTTGAGAAAGTATGGTTAGAACTTAGCACCTCATCTAACAAACAATTTTGATTATTGACTGTTAATGCAATTTTCTAGCATTTTGGAGTCCAATAATACTGTTGAAAGGATCACAATGATGATTGGACATTGATACATACTTGGATGCTCGATTATAAAATAAATAATAATAAATCATCTAAAATATAAATAAAGACAAAGACATATATTTATGTATCGATATAAAAGTTTGTATACACAAGTCAAATATATGTTTGGTGAGTATACAATTTATTATGACCTTTTATAATTTTCAAAAAAAAAGTAGACCAAAAAAAAAAAAATGATAGATTCAGTGAATCACTGAGTTGAGCGGGGGGCGGAGCTGGTCGAGGTGCGGTTGAAACCGCACCCCCCCACATGGTGCGGGGAAGGGGTGCCCCTGCCTTGCACTATGCGGGTAGCACCTCTAATTTAAAATTTAAAATTTAAATTTTAAATCAAATTATACCTTACATATGCAAGCTTTGTGCAAATCTTTTATAAAAATGTAGACTCCATAAAAAAAAAAATATTATTATTTTTCTCATGATGTAATTATTTGTTTACAAAGTGCTGCACGAGACTTGTATAAATCATTATTAAAAAATAAAAGCTTTATATGTAGTTACTTTTGTGTAGTTATTGTGCACTTTATTAATGTGATTGCTTGCATCACTTTTTTTAATATAAAATAACTGATTTGACCAATCACATTAGTAAAGTACGTAAGAAGTACGTAAAATGACTATATGTAGCATAATTCATTAAAAAGTTATATAACTAAAAGATTGAAAATGCCTGTATATACACACATATGTTATATAAATGTAATTAATTTTTTCAAATATATCGGTTCGGTATGTTCACGATGAACTGAGCTCTCTGGATGGAATATTGAGCCGAAAATATCAACTCTTTTTTCACGCTCCTAAATTAATGGGAATACAAATGTTTAATAGTTTATATTAATTATAGAGGGAATTTTATTTAAATTTATCGTGCAAAATACTCCGTCACGACATGACTTTTGTCAATCACATTAGTTTTCATTTCTCCTAATCGTATGTTACATATTATTTTAATTAAGCAAAACTCTATACACTACTATCATTTTCTTTTCATCCCATATAAGATGTGAATAATTTATTATTATTGAATAATTTATTATTATTTAATAGTGATAAATACAATACATCTTACATGCTGAGATGAAAGTGAGATAAAAATATGATATATAATATTACTTATTAATTAATATCAGTTAAAAAATATGTTAAAAATATTACTAAATTTCTTATATCCTTACCGGGCCCGGCCCAGGCCCAGATTCTCAGTATTTTAAAATTTTAAAAAGTTAAAACAACTGCACAAATAATGAAAGTTGAAACCACAGACGCATCCTTATGCCTATTGCGACACGGGGTCTCACGTACCGAAACCAAAGCCGAAAGCTTCCCATTCAGCATAAATTTCCTCACATCTATTTATATGTTTCTTCTACTTCTTCTTATTCCTCTTCTTCTTCGTAGCGATCAAGTACCCGAACTAACTTTTCCTCGTCTCCTCAGAGATCTGCTCACTCTTTTTGCCTGCATAGTTTTCCCGAGAAAATCTTTGAGCCATAGAGAAAGTTAGTCTTCTTCTTCTTCTTCTTATTATTATTTTGTTTGTATTATCGGGATTTCTAGAATTGCTTTTTGTGTTTTAGTTTCTTCATTTTATGCTGATTTGTTATTTCGTGGTGGATTAGCTAGTTGCGTTTGGTGGAGATGAAGAGATTAAAAGATGACCTTTACGCTGGTCCTTCTCAATTCAAGCGGCCATTCGGTTCTTCGCGTGCGGACTCGTAAGTTTCCTTCTCTCTGTCTATCGCTCCGTTTCCTTTCTCTGTAAGCTTTTCTTTTTTCTTTTCCCTCTCTCTTTTTTCATTAGAATTTTGAGTTTTGTTTGGTTTGCGAACAATTATTTCATCTGAGGGTGGGTGTGTACAAGCATACTTGATCATGTTGGTGGTTATACTGTATTCCGTATTTTTTACCTATAATGTTTTTGCTTTGTGATTTTTCTGTTATGTTGGTTGTTGAATTTGCCCGGGGCTTGTTATCTGATGCACTTTAATTAGCTAATATTTGGAGTTAATTGAGACAAATGGCTTCGAGTTTTTGGGAAAAGTTTTCCTGTAAATATTCTTGTGTTGAAATTGACCTAGCCTTAGTAGAAAACCATAAAACACTTGGCCTTTAAAGGGTGCGCGTAGATTGTATATTTGTATGAATTTTTTTCCACGTGTAATTACTTTGGTATCTGTATTAACTATCTGCAATGCAAATTTCTGCATGTAAAGCTATGGGCAATCTCAAATCCCAGGGGTTGGAGGAGGAGGTGGTCTCAGCGGTACCTCGCAGAAACTAACAACTACTGATGCCATGACATATCTTAAGGAAGTGAAGGACATGTTTCAAGACCAGAGGGAAAAATATAACATGTTCCTTGAGGTCATGAAAGATTTTAAGGCGCAAAGGTAGATGCATTGAATCTATGCAGTATCGTCTTTCATTAAAGGAATTTTGCATCTAAACGATAAATTTTCAAGCCATTGTTTTGTTTCTTGCAGAACCGACACTGTTGGCGTCATTGCAAGAGTGAAGGAATTATTTAAAGGGCATGATAACTTGATTTTAGGGTTTAACACCTTCTTGCCAAAGGGCTATGAGATAACCATTCATGATGTAGATGAGACTCCTCCCCCGAAGAAGACGGTTGAATTTCAAGAAGCTATTAGCTTTGTGAACAAAATAAAGGTGAAAAAATGGTTTTTATGTGGAATTTCAGCCGCAAATGTTGGTTCCTTGCAGATTAATGATGAATTTAATTCATGCAGAAACGCTTTCAAAATGATGAACACGTTTATAAAACATTCCTGGACGTTCTGAATTTGTACCGGAAGGAGCACAAAGACATAACTGAGGTTTACAATGAGGTAACTATACATTCTGGCTCTGGTTGTTTGCATCTTCTGCTTTTTTGAAGAGTTAGTAATTTTTTATTTTTAGTATTCTTAATGGTTTTTTTTTTTAATCCATTTTCAGGTTGCCACACTTTTTGATGATCATTCGGATTTGCTTGATGAGTTCACTAGATTTCTTCCAGATTCTGCACATAATGCTCCACATCTCCAAAACTCATTTCTGCGTTTCAATGAGCGGAGCTCATCCACACCAATTGTGCGGCAAATGCATATGGACAAGGTTGTTTTTTATGTCTTCCTTTCCTTTCCCTTTCCCTTTTCTTTTCTTTTCTTTTATATCTTCTCACAGATTCTTAATGGTGAGCAAAAATACTACTCTTTTTTTTCAGCAACGTATTCGACGGGATAGGATTATTACTTCCCGTGTCGATGGTGATCTTAGTGTTGATAATCCTGAGCTGGACGATGACAAAGCAATGGTAAAAATGCACAAGGAGCAGAGGAAACGTGCTGAAAAGGACAGTAGGGATAGGAGAAACGGTGATCAGGATGAAAGAGACCCCGATCATGATAATAATAGGGACTTCACCTTGCAGTGTTTCGCTGACAAAAGAAAATCAGCCAGAAAGATTGAAGGATTTGGAATGAGCGCAAACTATGCTTCCTATGAGGACAGAGATACTTTAAAGAGTGAGTCAGTAATGCTGTTTGATTGGACAGTCACAGCTACAACCACATATAATTTTATGCATTTTAATTGTTGTCAATTTGTTGCATGTTGCATAATATGCTTGTTATATATACTGCATTTTCTTCAATTAATAATTGATTGTCTTTATTTTGGCTAACATAGGCTGTACTAGTCAATGTCAAAATCCATTTGATACTTCTCGAAAGAATATCCCCTTACAACCATTCCAAAAAAGGAAAAGAAAAAAGAGAAACCATTATGTTGAAGCAGAGGTGTGTGCGAACATATGTGACAGTTGTTTAGACGTAGCCAATTCATAGGGGCTTTATGTTGATTATCCTTAACATGCGAAAGAAATTTCTACTTCATGTCATCCATAATGGGTTTATTATTACTTTGTTTTTTCTTGGCGAGTTTGTTGTAACTTCACTGGAGATTTTTTTTTTTTTTATTTATGTGAGGGGGGAAATATTTGTTAATTTGATTTAATATGATATTTAATAGGGATTTTGAAACACTACGAAATTTTATCTAATAAGTGAAAGTAATTTATTAAAGGTATCAGCTGTTCCTAAAATTTAGCTTTTGGTGGTATGTTCATATGTATGTCAGCTCCATGATTTTTTTTTTGTTTCTTACTTTTCATTCCAGATACGTGCAACCAAGGATTCGTTTTCTGTGACAAAGTTAAGGAGAAATTGGGCAGTTCAGATGACTACCAGGCATTTTTGAAGTGCCTTAATATTTATAGCAAAGGAATAATTAAAAGGAGTGATTTACAAATACTGGTATGTCTTACACTTTTTTTTATAAGCAAATCTGGTATGTCTTACAGTCTTCTGCAATTATTCTGGTCTTTAAAATCACTTAGAGTGAGACTTTAGGCACATAATTCACTGTGGTTTGTCCTGAGAGATGCCATCCCATCTTTTTTTAAACATCATCCCAAATAGATTTCGCCTTGAATGATTCCCCCAATGCAGCCAAATACTCTATAGGAAGTGATGATACCTCATAGCCAAGGATACGTAGCTGCCAATGTTAGTCACTGCTCCAACTGATACTAGTTTGGACTTGGCCAAATTTATTTCAATCCTGAGACAACCTCAAAGCATGTCATTAAACTATGCAAAGTAATTGGGTGTCTCTTTTTGTATTTTTCTTTTGCTCATTTTTGTTCACTTTACCGAAATGCTAACTGTCTAACTGCATAAATAGGCGTAAAAAATGCAGAAATGTCAGATAATGTCCCACCCAATTGATGAAGCTTTCCTACATCTCTCCTAGACTACTTAGAATTCTCTCCTAGAAAATTGCATGCTATGTAATGCTCAGTAAATCAAACTCTTAAATCCAGCATGACTTATTTTTCTGTTTTTGCATTTCTCAGAGTATATCAACCACTACCCAATGGAAAATATTTTGTTCATTTAGAATTTTAAAAATTATATCGCCAGAAACTATAGAAGAATTAAATTAATTTGGTGTATACCAACATGTTTTGTAATTAAGTAATAGAGTAGAAGATTGCTCTTATATGTTTGGCAATCTTCAATTGTGTTGCTGAACTAAAGTTCTCACATTTTTTTTTCTAATTTGTGTACGTAGACATGAGCTTTGAGTCAAAACCGTTGGCGAATGTCTGTATAAGCATAAAGCTATTGTTTTTTGAAATAACTGCCATCTCCTCTCATTCTAGTTTGAAATCAGATAGATTGAAATTTTCTGGTAAGTTAATGAAAAATGCAATTGTCACTTCTTTGGAGTCATGTTGGTTCAATATCTGTCAATCTCAGGTGACTGATTTACTTGGAAAATATCCAGATCTTATGGATGGGTTTAATGATTTACTGGACCGCAGTGAGAATATTGGTAATTGTTGAATATTGCCATTAGTTAAGTTCTTGTCTCTTGGTTCCTTATTTATGAGGTTGTTTCTGATCAGTATTTTCATTGCAGATGGGTTTCTTGCTGGTGTTATTGGTAAAAGTACGTAAAATGATTTATTTTCCCGTATTTCTTTGCCACATTACTGAAGATTTCATTACTTTCTTGGCACTTTCTAATATTTGTGTTTAGAGGAATATTTTGATATTTTACATGACTTAATTTAATCTGCTAGATGATTATTTTCAAAGAATTTTGAGTTTTTCTTTCAAAAATTGTAAGCTCTGATGTAGCTAAACTGTTGATTGCAGAATCATTGTTTAATGATGGCTTACCCAGATCACTGAAGGTAGAGGACAGGGATAAAGAGCATAAGCATGAAACTGATGGAGCTAAAGAAAAGGAAAGATATAGGGAGAAATATATGTATAAATCCATTCAAGAGCTTGACCTCTCCACTTGTGAGCGTTGTACTCCCAGCTACAGGCTTCTGCCAGATGATGTATGAGTTTATTTCATATCTATGCTTCCTAATAGACATTATCAAGTTACTTCCTTAATGGTGCCTAACTCTTTGGTACTTATCAATTTCCAGTATCCAATACCATTTGCAAGCCAGAGGTCAGAGCTTGGTGCTCAAGTATTGAATGATCATTGGGTATCGGTGACTTCCGGAAGTGAGGACTACTCTTTTAAACATATGCGCAGAAATCAGTACGAAGAAAGCCTATTCAGATGTGAAGATGATAGGTAAAAGAACTTGATTCCGGATCTTGATCATTCCTGGATTTCTTTTTTTTTTTTGTTCTCTAAATGTGTAATTCAGTGCTTTGTCAATTATATTTGTGGTGGCATTTGAGTTTTACGGTGCTTACATATTAATATAAATAAAGAGTAGTTTGAGGATAAGGTTTTGAGATCTGAAGTAGTTCTTCACTTATATATTGCATTATCTTGGTTTTGCAATTACTGAATATTGTTTTTGACCTTTCCAAGGATGGAACTTTGATAATGATTTTTTCCCAAATTCTCTGGCATGTAATGATGGTATCTTTTTTCTCCCATTAAATTTAGATTTGAGCTGGACATGTTGTTAGAGTCTGTCAGCTCAGCTGCTAAACGTGTGGAGGAATTGTTGAACCGTGTCAATGAAAATGATGTCAATTTGGAGACTCCTTTCCATATTGAAGATCATTTCACAGGTTTGTATCTTACTTCCTACTGTTTGAGCTTTATCCTTCTGTTTGTTGTTAACTCCCATGGCTCTTTTCACTCATTACAGCTCTAAATCTAAGGTGTGTTGAACGTTTATATGGTGACCATGGGCTTGATGTGATGGATATATTGCGAAAAAATCCCACTGTTGCACTACCTGTCATACTAACTCGCCTAAAGCAGAAACAAGTGGAGTGGACATGCTGCCGCACTGATTTTAACAAGGTTTGGGCTGAAATCTATGCCAAAAACCACTACAAGTCACTTGATCACCGCAGCTTCTATTTCAAGCAACAAGATTCGAAGAACTTGAGCACAAAATGTGAGTGAGCTTTGATACCAAGATATCTTCCGTTGCAAATGTAACATTTTTATATAATGGGATTGCTTATATTTTTTTCTTCTTATAACTTTTGTTGCATTGGCTTTCCTATTCTAATAGCTCCTCGTTTTTTAATACACAGCTTTGGTAGCTGAGATCAAGGAATTGAGGGAGACAAAGCAAAAAGAGGATGATTTTCTTCTGGCTATTGCTGCTGGAAACAGGCAACTTGTAGTTACACATCTGGATTTTGAATACTCCGATATCAGCATTCATGAAGACTTGTATAAACTTGTCCAATACTCATGTGAAGAGGTTTGCTCAACTAAAGAACAGGTGAATAAAGTAATGAGGCTTTGGACGACCTTCTTAGAGCCAATATTGGGTGTCCCTTCTCGGCCTCATGACATAGAGGGTACTGAAGATGTTGGAAAATCTAAGCATCATCCTATGAATTGTACTGTGTCAAGCATAGGAGAAAGTGATGGAAGTCCTGGTGGTGATGCCATTATGATGAATTCTAAGCAACCAAAAGCTGGTAGTAATGAGATGGAAAGCACTTTGTCAGAACTAGCAAAATTTTGTGGGACCATGGCAAATGGGGACTTGGCTAAAGAAAATAATTATCTCAACGCCGATAATTTCCGTAGAGATGATGCTGATTGTAATACTCTTTGGCCAGTCAAAGAGCAGAAGGATAAAAATGTGACTGATAAAACGTCAGGATTAACTGCACAAGTTGCCCCTGGTGAACAAATAGCCAAATCTAATGCATCTTTTGCAGCTGGAGCAGAAATTAGTCATGGAAAAACCAGCTTGGAGGTGACTCCAGGTCTGTATTTATTCGTTAATTCCAAAGTTCATATCCTTCACTCGACTATGTTATTTGATTGATTTGGCCTAGTTATTTTTGGGAATTTTTTGCTTGATTTAATTATATGATACAGAGATTTTTTTTTTCTCTCTCTCTCTCTTGAATTCCAAGGTTGTGGTGCAACTCCATCCAGACTACTTCACACTGTCATTCAAGACGACCATGTATCCAAAGCTAATGCTGTTGTTGTACCTTCATCTGAGGTATGAGTTGTTTACTGTCTTGGATTTTCTTGCCTCAGCCAAAGTATATTACATCGTTAATATATGTTTATATTTTCTGCTGACATTTAAGAGGGTGCTTGTTTATCGGTTATCATATGTTCGTATGCCTCTCTTTGGTGCTTCAGGGAGATGCTGGTTCCAAACTCGTTTTATTGACAAATGGATTGATTAGCGAAGGCACCAATGTCAACAGATCTCATGAAGCATCTGCTAGACCCTCAAAAATTGAAAAAGAAGAGGGTGAGTTATCGCCTAGTGGTGATTTTAAGGAGGATAATTTCGTTGACTTTGGAGAATCTATTGAACTGGCTCTGCCTAAGGCTAAAAAAAGCAGGCAATACCAGGCTGGGAAGGGAGAAGAGATAAATTATCAGGATGCTGGAGGAGAAAATGATGCAGATGATGACAATAGTGAAAATGCTTCTGAGGCTGGTGAAGATGCCTCGGGCAGTGAGTCTGGTGGTGATGGGTGTCCCAGAGATGAGCATGAAGAGGAGGAAGATGTCGATCGTGATGACGTTGATGGTAAGGCTGAGAGTGAAGGTGAGGCTGAGGGGATGGTTGATGGACATGTTGCTGGAGGGGATGGCAAGCTGCCATTTTCAGAACGGTTTCTTTTGTCTGTGAAGCCTCTCTCAAAGCATGTGCCTGAGGCATTTCTTGACAAAGAAAGAATAGATTCTGGAGTTTTTTATGGAAACGACAACTTTTATGTACTTTTCAGGCTTCATCAAGTAAGAAATCTTTATTATTTAATGTTCATTGTTAGTATTTGTTTATTTTTTCAGTGTGTTTGAGACTGCTTATCCACTTTGAATTGACCAGGTACTGTATGAAAGGATTTTATCAGCAAAAATGAATTTGACAGCTGCTGAAATGAAATGGAAAATTTCAAATGATGCTAGTTCGCCAAATCTCTATTCCAGGTACTCTAATGCTACATCTTTAGTTCTATTTAAAGAGTTCTTCTACTCATCATCCCTACACCACACGCCTGCTAAGGGAAAAAAAATAAAAAGATGAAAAATAAAAGCAGGCGTGTGGTGTAGGGTGATGAGTAGAATTTTTTCTATTTAAATTGTTAATGCTCACGCATTATAATTTTGGCTGCATTATACACGTGTTCTGCAGATTTATGAGTGCACTGTACAATCTGCTTGATGGATCTGCTGAAAATGCAAAGTTTGAGGATGAATGCCGAGCTATCATTGGAAACCATTCATATGTGTTATTCACATTGGACAAGTTAATCTATAAATTAGTCAAACAGGTTTGTCACTTCTCTTTTGACTTCATTCGTTGGTAACAGCAATGGTTCTGAATTGTTGTTCTTGCTGCAGCTTCAAACTGTTGCGACTGATGAGGTAGACAATAAGCTTCTTCAATTATACGACTATGAAAAATCCCGGAAGCCTGGGAAGTTAATTGATTCTGTATATTACGAAAATGCACGCGTCCTCCTTCATGAGGAAAATATATATCGTATGGCATGTGTAAGTCCGTTGTGCTTAACCCCCTATCCCCCCCTCCCGCTCCCCAAAAAGAAAATGTAATTGCACCCAGTAGTATTTACTTCAATTCATCGACTATGGTTTTGCACATATATGATTTTTTTGTCCTTTCTGCAGTCCTCTGCCACCTCCTGGCTGTCCATCCAGCTGATGGACAGTGGGAGTCAAAAGCCCGAGGTGTTTGCAGTTTCCATGGATCCTAATTTTGCAGTTTATCTGCATAATGATTATCTGTCAGTATTTCCTGGGAAAAAGGAGCCACGTGGCATTATGCTGCAAAGGTAGTTATCTTGTATTTCATATTTTACACAATTCAGTAATCTATCTTTTCATTGCTCCTATGAAACTAATGAAAGGGTACCAATATAGTTTTGGGTTCTCAAATGAGATCCTGTTGGAAAAACTTTTTTACATTGTCTAGGATCAAGGGGTAACTTGCTGCTTACTATTAATATTTGCAGAAATAAGGGTGTAACTTGTTGCATATTGTTTTATGCAGAAACAAGCAAACATATGCGAGCGTAGATGAATATTTTGCTTCATGCATGGAAGGTACCCATACAATCAGTGGTTTGGAGTGTAAAATAGCTTGCAATTCGTCAAAGGTACATGGAAATAGCACCACTGATAAAGACTATCTTGCGTGTCACTTGATATTGCTCTATTTTAATGTTACATTGCTTTCTTATGTTTGCTTCAAACTGATCACTAGGCAGAAATAAGTATTTCAAGCTGTCTACCTAAGGAAAAAGAAGTGTATTGCAGGCTGTTATGATTTGAAATAGGAAGTCAATTGAAGTAAGAGTGAACATTTTTAAAAGTGATTGGAATCATTAGTATCTAGGTAGGTTACAGAGATAAGATTAGTTGGTATCAACAGGATAGTACCTCCAAACCATTGAAATTATTAAGGGCATCAGGAAGGTTAGAGGTACTAAACAAGAAAAGAAGAGAATGGGCCGTGGGGGTGGTTGGGGCAGTCCGTAGGGAAGATTTTGTCTGGTTCTTCCCTTTTACAACTAAAGAGATTATGTGCCTCCTTATGTATATGCACGTGCAGTTTGCTTCTGCTGGTTTTCACTTTTCATATTTATTATCATATGGCAGATCTCCTATGTTCTGGACACAGAGGATCTCTTCTTCCGTCCTAGAAGGAATAGAATAAATTCATCTAGAGGCACGTCTTTGACCCGTGCTGAGGCAAGAGTACAACGGTTCCACAGATTCTTGTCGTCATCGTAGCAGTCCTTCATGTTTCACTTGGACACTCAAGGTAGACATCAAGATTGCACTGCTTAACTCTTGCGGAGTTAACTTTTGGGTGCTTTTGAACATACTACTTGGGAGACTCATCCTGCTTTTGTTTGTTTTAGGTCATTGGCGTGATGAAACCCAGAGAAAGCTTCTTTGGGGAACATCATTCTTGTACACTTATTGCCAAATGACAATTGAAGGGAATGGCGCGGGAAATGGAGTATGTCGTGAGGTCAAATGTCTGAGATTTAAGCCAATGTAAATAGCTTTGATGCATCAAGTACAAATCATGTTATTGCTCTTTTGTGTATATAGGTAACACTTCTTCCATGGGAAATAGCAAAATTCACATTTGATAACCATGGGCCTAGAGTTGGATACAAGATATGGGGAAATAGCAAAAATCTTTCAGCTTTAGAGACCCGGTTGAATTTTTTATTCTTTTTGGAAATTAGAATTATAACCCATAAAATCTTCGTTAAAAACTTGCTCTATTATCTCAATGCCAAGACAGCTTCAGGAGGCCATAAAGGGTATCATTGATGGGTCTTTCTCAGCAATAATTCGCATCTCTTGTTACATTGTTGCAATTTACATTGCTTGATGATTTAAATAATTTTATTTAAAGGATCGATATGATAAGTTATTAAGGGCTTGTTTGGAAATAAATCTTGTTAACGTCGAAACACAATGTTAACATATCTCATTCCAAAACTCTCATCTCATCTCAATTTTTTTCCTAAACATAAATTAAATACAAATATTTTTAAACTAATCATTCTAACTTTTTCAAACTTTCAAATAAAAAATAAAAATAATTTAATTTTTTCAAATTCTTAAATAAAAATAATATTATAAAATAATATTTTAATAATATTTTAACTTTATCATATTTTTTATTCAACTTTTTTTTCTTTTATTTTCCAAAACTCAAAAAATACTCAACTTAAACTATTTCACGACTATTTACAAACTATCTTACTATTATTCACAAAATTTGCATCTCATCTCACTTCTTAAACGAGCCCTAAAAATTAAAAAATTATATTCTCGAACCTATGTGCAGAACATATTTAGTAAAATGCTTACATGACATAATTTAATTTAAAAGATAAACTTAAAAATTTGGATCATACAAATCAAGTCTATTCAAGTGATGTGAATGGTGTGCTCTACACACAATACCAATTTGAAAATAGAATAACTCTTAAATATATATTACATAAGTTGATGCAATTGAAGATGGAAAAAACGTTTTACTATTTGGAAATGCGTCAATAGATTACTTATTTTGAGACTTATTATAATTATAAAAGAAATTAAAATAAATATACTTTTGTATTATCGTGAGACTTGTTTTAATGATATGAAATAAAGGATCCCACGAAGATTTTTTTTTTAAAATTTATTATTATTATTATTATTATTATGGTATGATTTGATTTGGTTCAGATTTTTCTTGTGTGTTTGCTTCAAACACGATCGAGCATGCAGAGAGTTTGGGCCGCAACCACCAGCAAAAAGGACCCACCAACCAGAGGACGGTAGTAATTTAGTAAAAGGAGCAAGTTAGAGGCCGCGGGGCCCAAGCCCTGATTGTGCTGATCAGATTTGTGATATCTAGCCGTCCACATGTCCTCGTATACACGAACAGCCTCTTCGACGAGGAGGCTTCCACGTTCGGCATGCTTCATTTTTCACGCCATTTCTGCCCGGCCAGCAACTTAGATTAATAGCGTAACAGGTTAACTATCCGAAGCTCCCATATTACTAAAAGGCCCTTATCACCTGCAGCTTAGATCGGAAAGATTTCAAGGTCATTATGGTAAAATGGCAACGTCGAAAAAATAGAAGAGTGAGGGAGAGAGCGCAAAGAGAGGGGCTTCTGTAATATCCACTCCCTCCCTATCCCTCCCACCTCTCTGTCTCCTTCTCTAGTCAAATCAGTTCAGTTCATTTCGTTCCAATTCAATTCCATTCAGCTCTCTTTCTCTGTGTCTCTCTCTCTGAGATACGTCAAATTAGGGTTTTTGCCATTCCATTTCATTGTTCTTCTTCGACACAAATTCAATGGGTTCCGAATCAATCTCCGCCTCTCCTGCCCCTGTTGTTCTCCCCAAAGAACTCAGCAAGAAAAAGAGGGTATATTTCAAAAACCTCTCTCTCTCTCTCTCTGTGGTAATGATGCTCTGTTTAGTTGCCTAGAAAATGCCGTGAAAGAGAGAAGATATTATTATTTTTATTTTTTTGCGGCATCTTGTCATTTCATTTCGTTTTCATGTTCCTTTGTATCCCGGCAATGAAATTGAAGGTTAATCGCGTGTCTATAATTACGTGCCTGAATTTTTCTCGTTTCTGCAGACAAACAAGAAACTGAAGCAGAGCAAGCTCGATGTTCGGCGTGAGCAATGGCTTTCTCAAGGTTCTCCTTTGATCTCTTTTTTCTCCTCAAATAGTTCGGTTTTGTAATTATTAAGAAAGCTTTCTTTATTCTATGTTTTTAATCACAATTCGAATGCACCGATCTAATTTGTTATTTGAGCAAAAAATACGTTTGTGGTGTGTTCGTTCCTGAAGAATTGGTGTGAAAATGGAACTTTTATTTTCTCCTTATCCCCCTACAAATAGTTGAGTTAATGAATTGTTTGTTATTCCCTCTCTCTCTCTCTCTCTCTGAGCGATGTATCTTTCCTTGTATAAAAGAATTAATATTTTATAGATGCATAGTTGTGTGGATCTCACTTCAATAATAAAAAATGCGAGTAATGTATCATGAAGATAGCTATCATGAATTGAGCTATCTGCTATGAAATCCATGAGAAATTCTCCTGTGCTCTGGTTTGTTGTTAAAGACTTAAAAGTGTGTATAAAATGAATAAAATCTTCAGGTTGTAGATTTTTGTATTTTTGGATCCAATGATTTCTTGATTGCACTATTGGATTGAATGATATGAGCCCCTCTCTCTCTCTCTCTCTCTCTCTCTCTCTCTAATTAAACACGAGAACATGACTCTCCACTAGTTGTTGTCCTGGCACTAGTTTTGTGTTTCAATGTATACGTTGACTAGAGACTAGACAAATTTCCAAAATCCAGGCATGAGAGGATGGCTGTTTCATGTATTTGTGATTTACATAGGTTGGTATGTAGGAGATACTGTTGATGGATGTGGATGAATGATAGAGGGAAAGAGGATTAGCAGTATAACTTTTGGGATATAGCATTGACAAATAGTTTTATATGCTTGTTATTCTTTAAAACGTTTAAGAGTGAGGTGGTCTCTTTAGGTATTCACACCAGGGTTTGACAGGGTTTTGTCTTAATAGATGTATGAGATACCGAATCCTAACAGTGTTAGGTTTCATAATTCTGAGTTTTGTTTCCTTTTTCCTCTCTAATTTCTCCATCGAATAGAGGATTAAGTTTTTTCTCGAACAACTTTTGCTATAGCCTTAATTCAGGAGAGGCAAGATTGGTCATAATTTCTCCTGTAGTGTCCTGTGAAGCTTCTCTACTTCTATTGATCATAAGCTCAGTCCTAGATGTGAAACAAAATAGTGAGTTTATGATCTTTCTTTCATGTTTTCAGGAGACGGATGTGTGATAAAGATAGGATTTGAGAATTAGCTAGGCAAAACGGATTAGGCTGAAATTATTAATTCATATGTTCATAATGGAATTGGGGTTGTATTGCAGTTAAGAACAAAGGATGCAAAGTGGATTCAACTGGGAGGGGTGAGTCTCACCCATCAGCCATGCGAATGGCCAATGTGCAAAGTGGATCTCTGAACAATCTGGGAATAAGGTCAAGAAAAGAGGAGAATGAGGGCTCCGGCATCCATAGAAGTGATTTGGAGTCCCTGTTGAACAGCCCAATTGGAAGCAGTTTGGATCACAATGATTCAAGGAAGAGTCTAGGTCGCAGCAGCAGCAACAGCAGCACGAGCAGTCATTGTTACTCTGGAAGCACCAGCGAGGTAGAAGAGGATGATGGATGCCTGGATGACTGGGAGGCTATTGCAGATGCTTTGAATGTGAATGATAATCAGCATGAACCAATTCCAGATTCTATTGACAACCCTGGAACTAAGATTGAATCTGACAATACTGGAGTATTTAGCAGTAATCATGAAACGAAATTGTTGAAAGAAGAGAGCAGGAAAGCTGTATCTGAATCACATGGGAATTGTCGAGCATGGAGACCTGATGATGCTTTCCGTCCGCAGGGTCTGCCCACTCTCTCCAAGCAGCACACTTTTCCAATGAATTCCGAGTGGCATCGTGGCACTGGAGCCATCACATTGGCATGGCAAAGCATCAAGCCCGAGCCTTCTTCATGTCCCATCTGCTATGAGGATTTAGATATCACAGACTCCAGTTTTCTGCCATGTTTGTGTGGATTTCGGCTATGCCTTTTCTGTCACAAAAGGATTCTTGAGGCAGATGGGAGATGTCCAGGCTGCAGGAAGCAGTATGCTCATATAAATGCTGATATGTGCTTCAGTGAAGGGGTCCCTCCTTTCCAAGTGCCTCGTTCTCGCAGCTTGAGTACTAGACCTTAGAAGACTGTTTCTGTTCTCAGAAAGATCATGTACATGCTCTCTCTCTCTCTCTCTCTCTCTCAGTTGGTAGTCACGTTTCTTTGATAGGGTTTTGAAACATCCAAAGAAGTGAACTGGACTTTTATGGAGTGATTTTGACGTGTATTCTGTTTTGTGTATGTTGATGTAGAAAATATATGCGGTTAATGCGAATACATACATGGGGGGTGGTACGGAGACATCGAAAATATAACATTCAAGTTCTTGCTTCACGTTTTCTTTACTGTTTGTGTTTTCTTCAGTTTTGACTTAAAAAGGTGGTTTTCTTCTGCCGTGAGGAAAATTAATAATTGGGTTTTGGGTTTAAGCTTCTTTAAAAATGTTCCTGTTTGGAAAAAAAAAAACAATCTTTACTAACGATTTTCATTTAGTGACTGGCTCTTTTGTCAGTGTTATCGTGAAGTATCTATCTCGAAGGAAGCATTGATGTGGCATTATAAGCGGCTAAATATGCCACGTGGTCAATAATAATAATAATAATAATAATAAAAAAGAAATCTTCTAGTTATAAAATAATTTTATAAACTGACGTAATTTGATGTGGTTTATCAGATTTTAAATTAATTTTATTGTAAAGTAGATTTAACGGATCAGAAGAAATTACGTTAGTTTGAAAAATTATTTTTATATAATTCTTTTATAGATATAGCAGTACTCTAATAAATATATATATTTATATAGATAACTTGTTCAAAGCACGCTGTCACACTTCATGCCTGCCTACAATGATGAATTTAGAGGGAATGAATGTAAATAACGTGTAAATGGAAGGAATATGTACAGAGGCAAAGCAAGTGGTCACATGTCTCACTTCAATGGAGGAGGAGGAACTGGAAGTTGGATTAAGGGGTTTGCATACATCAGTCATTATTTATTTCCACACCTCACATTTAGATTATTTTTATTTTTATTTTTATTTTTTTTCATAGATTGTGGGGTGTGAGATAGTGACTGATGAAAAAAATTATTATTGACAGAAATGATAAAGAAAATTCCAAAAGAATTTACCCATTCGTTCAGCCATACATTCCCATCAGAACAACATTTTGCTTCTGTCATCATATATATAGACCAAATGAGTTTGCCTCTCTCGTCTTCATCTTTTTCTTCTTTTCCACTTCTTGGCCATTTCAAGTTTTGTGTCTCTCCTATAGATCATATATAATACATGTTTCTCCTTCTAGTTTCACTTCCATTTCACCCATTGTCTAGGTTTTTTTAAGGTTCATATCCCATCATAAGAAATATAACAACCAATTGATATTATTTTGATAATGTTTCTTCCGAGAGCTATTTATGATGTGACCATTCTGGTTTCCACTCTTCTATCGTTTTTTATACAAAGTTAAGAAAAAAAAAGAGACGTGTTGGAATGGTAAAACTCTGTCGATTTTATTGATAAAGAAAAAGGGCCTATAATAGGCTTTACATAAGAACACTTCATCCTAGCACTAACCACAACTCCTATAAAATAGGATCACACATAAGACACTTTCTCAGCCACAAAATCAAATAACCAAATTCCTAAAGATTTGGACAAACCTCCCAATGACTAGGGCTTCCAATAAATATTAAATAAAACATTTAAATCTTAACACCCTCCCTTAAACTGAAATATTCAGAAACCAGTTTAAAAGAAAATCAACCCTCTACAAAGTCCTCCTTTACAGCAACACGTAAACAAACTCCAAGCAGACCACGCAACTTCACAAATGTAGCCAACTTGAAAGGCTTGGTCTATATATCTGCAACTTGGTCTTTTCTTCGACAATAAACCAGTTTGATTGTTCCATCATTGTTGAGATCTCTTAAAAAATAATACTTCACATCGATATGTTTGCTTCTTCCATGTAGCATAGGATTCTTGGAGAGTTTGATTGCTGAGTTGTTGTCACAAAAAACTGTAGTAGCTTCAACTTGCTTGAACTGTAGCTCTTCAAGAATTCTCCTAAACTAGATAGCTTGACAAGCACAAACTCTTGCAGCAATAAATTCAGCTTTTGTAGTTGATAAGGTGACAATTGGTTGCTTCTTAGAAGACTACGAAATGGTCCCAGTGCCCAACATAAAAACATAACCCTAAGTGCTCTTTCTATTATCTTGATCTCCTGCATAATCATTGTCAGTAAACTCGAAAAACTCTAACTTTTCTCCCTTCTCATATAACAGCCCAAAATCTCTAGTTCCTTGCAAGTAACGAAGGATTGTCTTGGCAGCCAACAAATGCATGTTTGTTGGATTCTCCATATATCTACTTATTAAACTCACATAATACATTATATCTGGTCTTGTTGTAGTTAAATACATCAAACTACCAACAATTTGCTTGTAAAGTGTGTTGTCCACCTTCTTCCCTTCATGATCTTTGTTTAGCTTCAAGCCAAACTCAGTTGGAGTGCTTTCAGGATTGCAATCCTTCATCCGAAACCTATCCAAAATATCTCGCACATTCTTCTTTTGAAAAATAAAGATCTCATTAGCTAACCGCACTACTTCTATGCCAAGGAAGTAACGCATCATACCAAGGCCAGACATTTCAAATTCAACCATCATAGATTTCTTGAATTCTTTAAACATGACACCATCATTTCCAGTAAATATAAGATCGTCTACATATAAGCAAACAATGAACAGTTTCCCCTTAACTCCAATTTTAACAAAAAGTGTGTGCTCATATGGACATTTGTGAAAGCCTTCTTTCAAAAAATAAGCCTTAATGCGACTATATCAAGCTCATGGAGCTTGTTTTAATCCATAAAGAGCTTTCTTTAATCTATACACTTTATGCTCATTTCTGATCTCAATATAACCAAGGGGTTGTTCTACAAATACCTATTCCTCCAAGTTTCCATGCAAGAATGCCGATTGGACATCCAACTGGAAAATAGGCCACGAGTTCTGCGCCGCTAATGCGATCACCAATCTGATTATATCATGTCTTGCAACGGGAGCAAAAACTTATGTATAATCGATCCCATATTCCTACTTATATCCCTTAGCTACCAAATGCGCCTTATACTTATCAATTTCACCATTTTCCTTTAGTTTTGTTTTGAAGACCCACTTTACACTAATGGTTTTGTGCCCTTTCAGAAGATCAGTCAACTCCCAAGTATCATTTCTTTCAATGGCGTCAATTTCATCATCCATCGCCTTCTGCCATTTTGCTTCTTTGACAACACTTTCAAAAGTTGTAGGATCACAATCTAAAAAAAAAAAAAAGAAGCAAAGTGAGTGATTGGATCTTCAATTTCAGTTACCTCATAGCCTTCCATCCATGCGGGCCTTTTTCGAATACGACAAAGAGATCGAGCTGCTGCATTAGTAGCTTCTGCTGCTGTTGGCAAAATTTCAGCAGCTGTTGGAGTTGCTCCCGATGAATTTTTGGGCATAAAGGCTGCTGGAGTTGGCTCTCTTTCAAAATCATTGTCAAAAAGAACTTGAGTAGGTTGCTGCCTATTCCAATCCCAAGTGTTTTCCTTATAAAAAAACAACGTCTCGACTAGTCACAATCTTCTTGGTTAGTGGATTAAACAATTTATACGCTTTGGAAGTTTTACTAACACCAAGAAAGACACTTTTTTCCCTTATCATCAAGTTGCTTCCTTTTCTCATCTGGGATATGTGTATAAGTGATGCAGCCAAAAATTTTAAAATGATTTATAGCTGGTCTCCTTCCACTCCAAGCCTCCTCTGGTGTCATATTTTGAATAGCAAATGTATAACTTCTGTTCAAGATGTGAATACTCTAATTTACTGCTTTAGGCTAAAAAGGTTTTGGAATTCTCCCTCTTGCCAACAAGCTTCTCACCATATTGAGGATGGTTGTGTTTTTCCTCTCTGATACACAATTTTTTTGTGGTGTATAAGCAGCTGTTAGCTCTCTTCGAATGCCATGAACTTCACAAAAAATTTCAAATTTGATTGAGCAATATTCTCCACCATGATCTGTTCGGAGGGTCTTAATGGTCTTTCCTCCATTAGAAAATGGTGTTATCGAACCACAAATATCGGAATGAATTAGCTCCAAAACACCTTTTACTCGCCATGACTTCCCTTGGGGAAATTGAGAATGATGTTGTTTGCCAACAACACATTCTTCACAAACTTGGGAAGGAATACTAATCTGAGGAAAACCTGTCACCATATTTTTCTATTGGAGGGTCTTCAATCCACCAAAACTCAAGTGGCCATAACGAAAGTGCCACAACCAAGAAGGGTCTTTTACTTCAGCTACCAAACAAGATTGCACACTTTCAATCTTCAATAGAAACAACCTGTTTGAACTCATTTGCACAACAGTAATAGCTCCTCTAGTAGGATCATAAATCTCACAAATACCCTTTTGAATAGTGATTACATAACCCTTTTCTTGCAATTGACCAGCACTTAACAAATTACTTTTCAAGTCAGGAACGTAAAGGACATTAGAAATTGTTTCTCCAAAACCATTCGTGGTTCTTATCTCAATATCACCCTTTCCCATCACCCTCACAGTGGAACAATCACCAAAACTTACTGTAGAATGAAAGCCTTCATTTAAATAAGAAAAAGAAGACTTACTTCCACACATGTGGTTACTGCAACCCGTATCCACATACCAAACATCAGACTCAGGTTCCTGATTAGCTTGAATAGCCATCAACAAAGTTTCCACTTCCTTCTTTTCGGCAAAATTCAATTGCTCTTTCTTTTCTTTGTCATTAGGCAGCCTAGTATAAAATTCATAATGATAATATCTAAATTTATGACATCGAAAGCACTCTACCTTGGATTTGCCAAAATGTTGATCTCATCTTTTGCCTTTGCCCTGAAATTGATCATCATTAGTTTTGAAATACATACTGCCATCTCTTTTGCCTCGATCTCCCTTTCCTCTACCTCTACCCCTTCCTCTAGAGTTTGAGAAATGAGTAAAGGTAGAAGCCTTCAAAGCTTGCTCCTCTGTAGTTGAACTTCGGTTCATCTTCTATTCATGGACCAGCAAGGAGCTTCGCAGTTCATCAAAGAGAGAATGCATCTATGTCTTTCGATTCTTCAATTGAACACACGACATAATCAAACTTTGGTGTCAGGGAACGCAATATCTTCTCCACAATGGTGACATCTTCCATCTTCTCACCGTGAAATCACATTTTTTTTCTTATCTCCATAGTCCTGGCACAGTAGCTGGTGACAGATTCCCCATCTTTCATTTGTAGAGTCTCAAAATCTCTTAAAGTTTGAAGCTGTGCATGCTTCACTCTAGCAGAGCCTTGATATTTTTTCTTCATGGAATCCCAAATATTTTTGGAAGTTTCTTTGTTGAGAATTATTTTCCATCTCAATTAATTGCTTGAAAAATGTAATTTTTTGCCTTCAAATCTTTTTGCTTTCTCCTTTCCAACTCTTTTGATCATAGAAAATTCTCCATTAGTATACTCCAATGGTCATAGTGACCATCAAAACGTGGGATCATCGCCTGCACAAAATTGGAATTTGAAGCCATCGTTTCCTATAAAAAAAAAAAAAAGAAGGTTTGAGGAGAAAATAGCTGCTGCTATTTTGGGGACTCTCACTGTTTGGGAACTCTTTCTTTCTTGCTTTCTCTCACACGTTTTCTTCTATGATACCATTGATACAAAGTTAAGAAAAAAAAAAGAGACATGTTGGAATGGTAAATCTCTGTCGATTTTATTGATAAAGAAAAAGGGCCTATAAATAGGCTTTACATAAGAACACTTCATCCTAGCACTAACCACAACTCCTATAAAATAGGATCACACATAAGATACTTTCTCAGCCACGAAATCAAATAACCAAATTCCTAAAGACTTGGACAAACCTACCAATGACTATAGCTTCCAATAAATATTAATAAATATGAAATAAAACATTTAAATCTTAACAGTTTGACAGTGCAATTCGATCATTTCCTACCAAGCCGACATGTGTTGGAGAAGAATTACACATCGGATTTGGCATGTCTATTCAATTCTCAGAGGCACCAGAGTACCAAAACAAACCCAAATGCATTGCCTTGGCAAGAGGGAGTATGCTCTGTCTACAACGCTTCACTTGTTCACATCGCCATGGCTATCGATTTGCAGTATTTGAGAGGCTTTGTCTGATTCTAGCTTGGTGAATATAACAAAGCTTACTCGGATTGTATGAAAAATGTTCCCTTCCATGAGTTACAAAGTTTACATCTTTAAGGAAAGTACAGTCCTGAGTCTGATATCATCTTCCATTCGTCATGCTCTTGATAACCTATTAAACTATGTAAGAAGCTACTTGGATTACATACTTGAACCTTGTGTTGAATGTGTAATTTAGTTAGATTCTGATGTCATTGTTGTTGACGACATCCAAAAGCTGTGGAGGATTCCTCTGATTGGGCCAAGAACAATTGGGGCTCCCAAATACTATCATGCAAATTTCACTAGGTACTTCTCTAATGAGTTTGGTCTGACCCTGATTTGACCAAGGTTGTTGAATGGAAAACACCTTGTTATTTCAACACGGGTGTGATGGAGAGAGGGTGACTCCACAAGAAAGATTGAGAAATGGATGGAAACTCAGAAAGAGAGGAGGATCTATGAGTTGGGTTCTCTTTTGCCATTTTTGTTGGTTTTTGGTGGAGATGTCGAGGCAATTGATCATAGGTGGAATCAACGTGTAGGGACAACGTTGTGAGTAATTGCAGGTCTTTGCATCCAGGTCTTGTGAGTTTGCTGCACTGGAGTGGTAAGCCATGGGCTAGGTATGATGGGAGGACACCATGCCCAATTGATTATCTTTAGGCTCCTTATGATCTCTACAAAGTTACAAACCCCAACCCCACAGACCATCCTCAGCACCACCATCATCCAAAGTAAAAACAACAGTGACTAATTTAAATTCTTCATACAATCATTGACATTCATTTGTGTATATAAAGAACCAGCAAACTCAATGGAGATTTTGTATCAGATTTTGTTTTTCAATGGATTTTGGTTGAGAACAAATTTGGCAGTGAGTTGTCTCATGGAATGGGAGAACCCCATACATTAGTGTAGATTCTTAAGATCAGGGAATGTGTAATCTATGAAGTTTAAACAACACGATATACCTTTGTGACAAATTTAGGCCCAGAGGAAATAGTTGAACTTTAGCCCCAAATGCATGACTCTTTTGTTACGCATCTTGCAAGCTCAAAAAAACATATTACACCTCAACATTTAAGGATCACATACGTCATTCATACGACTGCATGGGACTGTGAACCTGGCATTATAAATGCGACCCTGGATGTGAGTTTTTTGCCAAGTGGTTTGGTTAGGGCTCTGTATGGATCAGGTTGGCAAGTTTTTAACACAACTTGACCTCTATTGCCATCTGGTCGACCAACTCAAACCAATTATGCTACAAATTACAAAAACCAAACCAACCGGAAAGAGATTTGGGCCGATTCAAGTTAGGTCGTTGGTTTGAGCTTCTACTATCATTGGACATAGGTTTGTTGAACAATTGATTTGCATGTTTCACACATCAATAGAGGAAGATCTCCCTGTTGTTGTAAATGGGCTGAAATCAACAAGGGAGCGGCCGAGGAATGTAGTGGAAGGCCTAGAAGGTGGGGAATGCAGTCCTTGGACACGGATTAAGGTAGCTTGGGGTTGGGGTGAGTGGTAGAAGCCCACTCGGGGGAGGGAGAGTAATGAAGACATCATGCGAGATGAAGATAACAATGGGTTTGGTAGGAAAACTCGAAGAACTTACTAAATTTATGACAAGGGGCCAACAAATATAAATGATCATTACAATGCACGAAAGGTCAGGGTTGCCTCAGGTTCATAGGTTCGAATTGGGTCGAAGGTTAGCAAACTGAGATAGAACAATGTAAAAGCATTAATAACTAAATGCGGCACTTTACATGGTTTTTACTTGAATGATAATTACTAATACAGATATAGGGGAAAACAAATTTAAAACTGAACAAAACAAAAAGAAGAAGATGAAAAGAATGTACATTTTTTTTCCCATTATCTTTTCTTCACAACAAAATCCAACAACACAACTCAAATGCAACCTGTTTTCCAAGCCCCTTGAGTGATGATCCAACATCATACAATTGCGTGGAAAATTAACTTTAGTATGCGATACCAAATAGGAATTGATCAAGTTAATATAAGACAGGATGAGGTTGACTGCCTACGCTTCACCAAAAGCGAAGAATATTAACCAGAAAAGCAGCTTTGCTAGGTAATCCTGAGAAGCACCCGTGTTGTCACAAAATTCATCATCACCATCTAGGTGGTTCTCAGTCATCTCCTCTTTGAACAAATTGTTGAATAATTCCTCAACTTCTAATGATGACGGATGGGATAATTCAGTCACCTAGTTAAGATATCAATCGCAAAAAGAAGACATTTCAGATGTAGTGCAGGTTTAAAACCGATTGGGAAAAAAAAAGAGAGGCTTAACACCATTAGCAAAGGAATTTTGGGTCATTACCATATTAGGATGCAAGGATCGCAGGTACTCTAACAAATTGTTCCTATTTCCTCTGCCATTTTCTATTTGTAAATTTTCCTACTTCTGGGCAGTAAGTTCATGAAGCAAAACACACCAGCTCAGCTTAAAGTGAGATTATCAAGCACCTTGGCATCTAAGCAAGCAGTGAGGCGTAATGAAACGTGACAATCTTCTTCATCCACAAATCATATTTCTTCAATTGAGCTGGTTAATCTTAATCCATACTTTACTATTAGTTCATGATTGAAAGAACTAGTTTAGCATATTATTGATTGTAACAGGAAACTGCATGGCGAACAACAAGTTACTTTAGCAGTTCATTAGGCTTATAAACTACATGAAAGGCTAATCATGGAAAACACAACCATGAAGCGAATCAAGGAACCAATAGTTGGAGGACTTCCATAGGGAAAAAACCTAGGAAATACGAGCTTGCGAACCATGAAATGGAGAGATCCATAGGGTCTTGCTCACTCAAGATTACACACATGTAAATCTTATCTTTAGGATTAAAAAATCCCAAGAAACTTGCAAAATCAAGTAAAATACCAATAAAAGTGCAAACTAAACTCAAAGAACGTTTTTCAAATATTTCTCTTTCAAATAAGCATCCAAATTACCAACAACTTCGGGAGTATGTGAAATATAGAGCAATCATTGACCTCCTTTGCATTAGACAACTCCGATTGCAACCGTTGAATACAATTTAACGCCTCCAATGACAAAGCCCTGAAAACCTGAGGCCCACTACTTTCCAAATCCTCAATACCCATTATGGTATCCCTATCCTCCTCACTCTCCTTGTCCTCCTCCAAAAGCTAGCGCCAATCCTAACAATTTGATGTATTCTTCAAATTATCGGTCGAAATCTCCAAGTTCCTTGCCAAAGATATCCGGTACTCCGCGTTCCACAACGTATACCTAACACCAATACAATGCATTATTAGTGAGACTTGGATGATTTACTTTTCAAAATTTATTAAAATTGAGAAATGAGAGTGGTTTGGTACCCCGTGATGATAAAGGAGATGAGAAGGCGACGAAGGGGGTGTTTGGAAACCCTAACCGTTACTGAGAATTTTTATCGGATAGGAGCAAGCCTAGCATAGTGGAGATGGTCAGCTTCATGGAGTCTTCGGCGGGATTGGAGATACCCTTGGAGATAACGTTGGTATCCAAGGGTTCGATTTGCTTGAGCATATTTGCAATTACAGAGAATCAGTAGTCAAAGCTGGATTTTCAAGTGGAAACGAAGTCGTTAGAGACGCCTCCGCCATCGACGCTAGATATCAGGCAGCTATGGGTGTACAGAAACCGCCGGAACCGGCCGTGAACTGATCAGACTGACCGCCGGAGCACAGAACCAGCCGGAATTGGCAAAGAACTGGTTGGCGGGCCAGAAGAATTGAGGGAAAATCGATATTGGCGGTTCGGCGCCGGTTTGAACCTCTGGAAAACCACTGAATCGGCCGATCGGTTCTATTTATATTTTTTTTGAATATATGTTTATAAAACGGTGCCGTTTCACTTAAATGAGTGAAACGACGTCGTTTTAGGTCCTGGGAAGTTAAAAAAAAATATAATAGAATGGCGCCGTTTGATTTTTAAGCCAAACAACGCCGTTTCAAAATCTATTAATAATCCCCCAACACCCATCTTCTTCTTCCCCGTATCATCTTCTTCCTCTCTTTAGTCTCTGAAACTTTCTTCTTCTTTCATGGCAGACGACGTCGCGACGCTTCTTCCTCCTTCCTCAGTTCCTCCTCCTTCACAGAAGACGCCGACGGTGGACTAAAGACCGCATCGACGCACGCCGAGACCGATATGATCGGTTTTCTCTCCCCAAACCCACGATTTCAACCGGTTCAATAGGCTTATGGAAGATGTCGGTGGTGTCTCGGTTTTGCGCTGAAACCGACGCCGAACCCATCAGTGTACAACCCTACAGGCAGCTGACGAGGAAGGTGGAAGAGGCAAGATGGCATTTTCTAGATGGGAGGAGGTGTCGAGAAAAGAAAGAGGCCGGGGGTGAATTGGGGAGGAAGGGGTTGAGTGATAGGTCGGTCAAGCGAGAGAGAACAAGAGCTCGAGGAGTTAAGGCGGCCATGAACTTAAGAGAAGAGAAGAGAGTGATGCGTGCCTCAACGGGTTGCTCTCACCTCACGGCTTCTCCGAATCTCTCTCTCCATCTCGTTTTTTTGTCGTATACCACGAACCTTTTCATCTTTTATGTCTTTGAAAAATGCTTCTTGCAACCGGACTGTGCAACCGGTGGGGAGTCTCCATGTCATTAAATGAAACGCTATGTTTTATTTTACATTGCAGTAGGCAAGAGAAGAAAATTAGAGCAAGTTAGACAAAGGAAATGAATGAGAGAAAAAAAAAGGGAGACGTAGAACTTCAACTACCTTCTTCATCTAACGTGGTTTTCAGTACCTCTCCCTTTCTCCAGTCCTGATCGTCTCTCCCTCTCTTTAGAGTGATCAGCATAGACCTATCCTGGCCTTGTGGCCAGGTTCATCACGTACTTTGGAAATCTCCTTTAATATATGTAAAACTTCTTGTATTGGTTGATATGGGTATTGATGGGTTGCTTCCACTTTGTTGTTTTTTCCATGGTCTTCTTCCTTTCCTTCGAAATGGATTTCGCATGGCTTCAGCACCACCTTTCAGTCGAAATGCTCTCACTCAAACAACGTTCTTCTTTCCAGATGATTGAAATGCTTACAGTGTAAATTCTTGGTCTAGAACTGCCCCAAAAGATCTTGGTGGAATCAACAATATCGGAGTGCTGCAGTAGAGACTTGGCCTCCTTGACGTCGAGCTGGTTGCCGAAGCTGACCCAGGCCTCGTACGAGAGCTAGCTCACCTTCAGCCCCGAGTTCTTGTATTGGATTTTTATTTCTTTTTTTCTCGCTTCTTCACGAAGAATTGTTTTGCTCTGCTTGAGGAAGGAAAATGACTTTCTGCTTATCTTCCAGCTTCTATTTCTTGTACTTCCACCCGTTTACATTGCAGTAGGCAAAGGACCGTTTTTATTACTTCTTAGAGTCTCGACTTGAGTCTTCCAACTGCGTGAACCAGGATGTTTTGCTTTGCTCTGCTCATTTAATTTTTCTGACAGATGCTGACGTGGCAATCAACCGGTTACACGCCGGTTGTTGGTAGCATTTCTATACGTCTTTAGAAGGCTAGCACTAGCAGCCCCATGAGGAATTTTTTATTTTTAATTTTTAATTTGCTTTTTTTTGTTAATTGCAGTTCGACATTATTGCTTATTCGACAGTTAAATCGATGGATCATTTTCATTGTGGCAATTTTCTCATTACAAATTTTATAATATTTTTTAAATATATAAATATATTACATCAACGTATATGACTAAAAATAATAATATGAATAAATGATAATACCTCGTTAGTCTTGTACCCGCCGCGTTGTTCAAATAAATACCCTTTGATTTCACTGGTTTCAACCAACCTCAATTAGATAATGGCAATTGCGATGATCATCCATCCACAGGAATTATTATTTTAAAAAGAAAGTAGAATATATTTAGAGCGTTTTAAAATTTAATTAGCTAGGTATAATGGTTGATATGTCAATCTTCTGTGGTACTACTATATGCATCAATTGTAATAAAAGTTTTCGTACCTAAAACATTATTCTTTCACTAAAACACAGAAATATAGGGAGTGGGCCGACCTCTAAGTACTGGTGGGCATAGCTCGGGTGCCAGAATGCCAGCCCCACAGCGGCTTAATTAGCACCACAAATATTAATTAATGTGATTTTGTACTCTTTATCTTTGTAAATGGATACAGGATACTATAATTGGATAGATAGGTTGTTCCCATGAGTAGCTTGGTCTCCATTTTGACGCACAGAATGGCAATGCTGGTATTCCCATTTAATTTGGTCGGTCCCAAATGTTTAAGTCCTAAATTTTGGAGACGTTTCACGATTAATTTCCATGGAGCAGCAGCTTCGAGCATCTGAACAGAGTGCATGCATGCATGGGTCTGGGAACGCCAAATTACAAGGTAATCGAATTCCCTTGTAATTCGATCGGGTGTTGTTGATCTTGGATGGTGGACGTGGACCTGACTGATTAGTCTTTGTCCCGTACTGGTCCGATGGGCTTATTTTCACTTAGGCTAGGAAATTGGGCTGAGTTTTCGTACAAGCCCAGATTTGAATCACGGGCTTAGATCTTTTGATCTTTGTTGGTGAAGATCAAGCTGGTCTTGTTGGGAGAGCCAGGGCGTTACTCGGCTATGCAAAGACAACGTCTCAAACTATCAGTGGGAACCCAAATAAAAAAAAATAAAAAATAAAACAAGAAGAAGAAGAAGATAACCAAAAATCGAGTCCTCACTCAATTGAAGGACATTCGTTCTTTGACGTTTAGAAAATGAACATAAATAAATGGGTTGCAAGTAATTTTTGTACTCTATATATATAAACCCAGCTTAAAGTGAAGGAAAGAGCTAGCTTTCACGAAACCTTGCGTCCTAATTATTATCATTAGAGAGAGAGAGAGAGAGAGAGAACAACATGACAGATAGGCTGATAAGCAAGTACTCGCTTCCAAGTAAGTGATCAATACATGATGAGCCAGAAGCCGCGAGCAATTAAGAGATTGGAGCTAGCAGCTTGTTTGTTTGTAAATTGAGAAAATTTATTAATAAATCTTATTTTTTAGACTGTTACTTAAAATCACTTTTATGTATTTCTTGTGCATTACATTTATGTGATTGGTTACATCACTTTTTTTTAATATAAAATAATTATTTTAACCAACCACATTAGTAAAATACGTCAGGAATACACAAAAATAACAGCATATAAAATTTATGTATTTTTATACACTTTGTATATTGTCGGTGTGGAAACTTTCCACATCATTTATACTAAAAAATGTTTGGTGTATTATATCATACTTAATAGACAACAGAACCCATCAATTGCCCACGTTTAATTAGCCAGGCATGCATGCATTAATTAGTTTTAATATAACCCGGCCATCATTCATGAGCACTATGCAGGTCCGTACGTGGCAATATTAATTATTTGCCGCGACCCCCCTCCCCCCTCCAAAATCATACATAAGGGTTACAATTGTAATTACCATATCATATTATAAAATTCATTACTTTTATATTTAGTATTTTATTCCCTTGTTAAAAATGTCATTATATTTCAATATGGATAACTATCACCGCAACTCTTATTAAAAAAATATATATATATAATATTGGTGAAGAAGTTAAAAGGTTAAAAGATATATATTATATCTATATAATTAGTCAAGGTCGTTAATTAATTTAGAGCAGTTTCGTCATGCATGCGTGCTACAGCTACTTTCTTTTAAAGGGAATTACGTTACTAACAGTACTGATCGATTGTTCGAATTTCGTTCTTTGTAAAAAAATAAAATAATAATTAGTAAGAACTACGTGTACATGTGTTAATGGACATGCATTAATATTACCATTATCTTTATTTTCCTATAATAAAAAAGATTTGAAAAATCATATCGAGTACTGAAACATTAATTACTAATGCAACGTCCATAAAAAACGATTGAAGTCGATGAAAATACGTACGAGCAAGTTGAAAGCTGGGTACTACGTACTACTGCGTGCTGCAGTACTCAATTCATTTTCTGTATACCATTTTCTCTGTTATGGTATCTCGATCTCTTTTTTGTTTGTACGTTAACATTCGGCATCACGTACATCTAGACGTTGTAGGTCTGTATTTAAAAGCGGTTGTAGAGATATACGTAAAGAACAATGATGACATGCTGATCAAAACTTCCTTATCGGATAGTTTTCGGTATTAATTCAGCAAACATGTCTGGTTGGCTAACATTGCGCAATGATCATCATGGCAAGTTACTCGAATCAGATCCTTTTCCAAAATTCGATCGATCCGTGCTTGATTCTACCAGATATTCCATATTCTATTTTGTGTATACTTTTATTAACTTCATAAAAAAAAAAAAATTTTTTTTAATCATATATAAAGAGATCTTATAAAAATAAACTTATAAACTGACGTAATTTAATTATAAGGTTTATTAAAATTTAAAATATGAAACTATATAAATTTGTAAATTTACTAATTTTATGAGATAATTTTGTAACTTTAACATTTCTTATAAAAAACTTATACAATATTTGCAACAAAAAGGAAGTCTGTAGGTAGTCATAACTAGTACCCAAAATGTCATTCCTTCTCTGCAATAAAACATTATTTATATGGTGGACATTTAAAAAGAACGTAAACTCTTATATTATCATATAGGAAATGAATTGATTTGATTACAAGCTAGCTAGCTAGTGGTTTCAAATGAAAAGGTAGATTCGGATACTACAATTTATAAATAAATATTGCAATTTCCGCACTTGCATGTCAAAAATATTAAGCGAAATGAGTGGTGGGCCATCTGAGACCAAAATTATTACAGGACCCGAATTGACAGATCGAAGGATATTCGACGTATACGGCCATGCAAATGCCCTTAGAGATCACCTGTTTTGTTGGTTTTTGCTCACGTGTCATCAACTGAAAATTTAACCAAAACATTGCTGACTTTCTATTCCAAAGGGAACTTTCAATAGGGTAACTACGTACGCAGTACAATGGGCAAAGTAAAATTGCCCAAGAAACATCAAATCAGGGAAAAAAACATAGACCAACATGTCTAGGTACGTGGCGATGACGGAACACGGGCTTTTGTGACATGATTTGGTAATTCTGACGACTAGCTGGCTGCTATATATATATTTTCTCGGGCATTAATCTTTAGCCAGTGGAGGTGTAACAAAGTGATATCCATGTCACCCAACCACCAAGCTAGGCAGGGGAATGATACGGGGGATATCGATTTCTGAAGCCTCGTAAAAAGCTAAGAGTCACTGCTTATGATGGCCATCGATCTTTCCATTATATGGGTATTTTGGTAGTTTAATATGAAGGCCGATTCCCGTCAGCCAGCACTAGTGTACAGTGATATATATTCTTTCTCGATCGGTCTCTGATCTTTTCCCTATGTGTGTAGAAACTGTGTTTGCTGTGTGTCTGCATGTGGGTACTGTGTGTGTGCCGAACTCGACCTTCCATGTAAGTTTAACGCATTCTGACGATCTGTCTCTGTAAAATAAGCTAGTTCTTAACGCGAGTACGCGATCATGGTTCAGAGTCAGAAAATCATTCGGGATTATTGGATTTTTATATATTTTCTGTACATTTGTTAATTTTGCTCTTAATATTTTATATGGTTTGGACTGGGTTGGATGGGATAGACAAAAGTAGATAGCCAGGAAATGCATGGCTTTGATATATATCGACTAAAAAGATGAGAACATGACAGCAAAAAGATTACCATGTACTACTAGTACTGTACCTGCAGCCTCTTTAATTAATTACTGGTAAATTAAAATTGCGTGATCCAACGGGGTCAGAGTTTAGTGGATCGAGCTTTATCACGGTCAAAAGGTTTATAAAGGTTTGGGATAAGATGACAATATATAGCACTACCCTGATCTCATTTGGTAGAATTATTTGTTTCCAGCCATAACGTTCACTTTCAAAGCATATCGGGGTAAAGTTTGTTGCTCGATCGTGTGGGTATAGGACGAGAGTTAATTTGATAATTTTTACTTGTAAATACTTTTTTCTTCTTTTTGTTAGAATTAATTAATTGTCAGATTATGATCTATAGGTACCATTTTGTCTTTTCTTTTATTTTATGTTTTTTTCCTTAAAGGGCAAGAAGCTGAGCTCTATAGGCATCTAATTAAAGACTAAAACCATGCATATATGGATTAACATCATGATGATCATCATCTAGCTGTATTAAGATTCTATTGATCCAAGGACGTTTAAAATTTAGTTTTTTATGATCTATAAATTTTAGACGGTATTAAAAATAAAGGCACAATAAATATTATCCTACCGACAGAGACCTTTATCTTTAATTGCGATTGAATGTTGAGACATGAACTGATCTACTTTAAGAATCTAGGGCTAATTCTTACCTTATATTTATTTTTACATGGTACAGATGTAAACGTCATTCCACGTGTTAATGACGCCACGTGGCCCAAAAGAGGAGGGTACTGCATGCAATATCGATCGGACGTTCCGTAATCAAACTGGCCTGCGCATCAGGTTCTGTTTGATGTTTGCATGTCGACGATTTTGGGTTCTCGATAACGTTGCCGTGACAACATGTCTAAACTGAAAGTGGGATTTAGCTTTTTCTTCTCAAATAATACAACCAATGTTGGAAGCGCTTTAGCTATAGCTTTAATTTAGTGAAATGTCTAGTGTCCCATTAGGGCTATAAAAGCAAACCATTTGCGACACTGATTCTAAAGATCATCATAAGTAGTAAATCAAAACATGAAGAGATCATGATGTGTACCCAATAATATAGAGTGGTACTAGTACTACTGCTTGTTCTGTTGAATGGTGACTAGCTAGAACTTTGGGGGCGAAAGCAAAGTAAAACTTTTGCCGCTTTGCGTAGTACAGATGATCAAAGAATAGATCAAACTAAATATTAAGTGTGTTTGCTGCTTCAATTTTCATTGTCTTCTTCTAGTTTCTCTCTCCAATCCCGGAGTTGCTTTGCTCTCAGTACTGCATCCATCAAATTCTCTCTCTGATCATGGCTGGAGTAGATCATCACAGATCAAAGGGACTCAGCAAGTCATGCATGCTCTTAATAGGTACTTAATTGTCCTCTCTTGATCATTAATATGGGGGATACGGACCCATAATTACAAGCATTTGATCTTTATAACCCACATATATGTAAGTGCTCCATTCTAGTTCTTGCTTTTGATGAGCATTTCATGCTGAATGTATTGAACAAATATAATATGGTTTATTTCAGTAATTTGAATTCATTAATATTTTTATAGTGATAGCTGGTATGGAGAGGTTCGCATACAAAGGGGTAGCATCAAATCTGGTGACATATCTGACAGATGTGGTGAAGATGAGCAACTCTTCTGCGGCCAAGGCGGTCAACAGCTGGTGTGGTTTTACGTCTATGCTGCCACTGCTAGTGGCACCCCTTGCCGACTCTTATTGGGATCGCTATTCCACCATTTTAGCCTCTTCTTTCCTCTATATCATGGTCAGTCACTTCCTCTATATATAATTAAATATTCCTCAAGCACATGATCTTCCACGAAATATTCGTTCTTTGTCGTATATATAGTTATCATGATCTTCGTCGACGTTATCGACATAAGTAGTATTATTGTTTGTCAGTCGTCATAATTTGGACGTTGAATGGAGATCAATGCATTAATATTGAGTCCTCGCATGCATGGCTTTGCTTTTAAGATATGTATTATTATCAAGTTGTGGCAGAGGGTTTAAAGGTTTTCAAAAGATGATCATTAGATGAGCCATTATATATGGTGGTGGGATGGAGCTTGATCGCATCAACACCCAATTGATCATCGAAGTGCTATAAAATGAATATACTTAAAAGTGAGAGGAACTAGCATAGTATAATTGCGGGTCACTAGAACTGATGTGCAAACATGCATGCAAAGTCTCAAATGATTTGCTTGATCAAAAAGAAAAGGTTTCAAATGCCTTTTAATTTTTTCCCGTTTAGTGTTTACCATAGGGAATTCTTATAATTTAATACATTTTCATACTATCTTTGCTTTATCATAACAGTCTTGAAAGCTTTCCCAGAATCATCACCTTCTCTGAGGAGATCATTTATCACTTAAGCTACTTTTTTTCTTTTCAGAAATTATTGGGGCCCGAGACTGCGTAACTAAAGAGCAATAATAATCTTAATAATTAATAATTATCGTGCTCTAGCGGATCAGTATGGGGAAACAAACTATATATATATTTATATATATGGCTTTGTGATTGATGATGGAACGTGATTGCATGAGTTTTGATTCAAGAAAAAAGTTGTTAATTATTTGATTGTGGAATCTATAAAAAAAAAAAAAAAAAGATTCCTTCTTTATGGCTAAATTAATTCACCTCACCAGTACTATCACTGTTTTTCGTTTTTAAACCATATTTTTTGTACGTGGGGGGCGAATGAATAGTGTGGACCATTGTTACGACAAGGATTTATATATATATATATATATATATAATTAATAAAGACTGCATGCCATCTAAGCCAAAAAATTAATCGGTAAAAGGAAAGATCATGGCCGATGGACTACTCTTTACAAAAAGCCATGCAATACTATTTTTGTTACTTTTTGTTTACTTTATAGTGAAAACATCATTTGCGATTTTGATTTTCTTCTGTACGTATGGCCTAAAAATTCCATAACAGCAAAAATCTTCCTACTTATTTATTTGCACATGCTCTCGATCAATTATATATAGTGGTAAACAAAAGCATTAATGAGATAAATTGATCCAGATAATGATTTTTGTCAGCTGGTATAGTACTTTACAATAATCGTGTTCTTTTAGGGTCTTGCGGCATTGACATCAACAACATGGGCACGGGCATGGTCCCCTGCAAGCAAAAGTACAAGGTCTTATTCGTTTCTCTTTTGGTCTCTATACTTGGTTTCAATAGGCCAAGGTGGATATAACCCATCTTTGCAAGCCTTTGGAGCAGATCAACTTGATGAACATGATCAAGATCAAGATCAGGAATTGCCCTCATGTATTAAAGACGAGAACAAGTCTAATAAAAAGGGTTTATTCTTCCAGTGGTGGTATTTTGGTGTTTGTAGTGGAAGCCTCACGGGGGTCACTTTTATGTCCTACATCCAAGATACTTTTGGTTGGGTTCTGGGATTTGCTATTCCCACGATAGCAATGGTACTATCCGTTGCATTTTTCTCTTGTGGAAGCCGGATGTATATTTATACACATAAACGGGATGATGCTATACATAATCATAAGCCATTTGAGAGCATAGTTCGAGCTTTCAAAGCAACCAAGTCAAAGTTTATGACTAGTGGAATCACCTTATCAAATTACAGTTCTGATCAAAAGGTCGAGCTAGAGTAAGTTTTTTGTATCAATTTTCAAGGTAGCTTTGTTTTGGAATGACAATATCTAATTAGTTGTTTGTTGGCTTCAAGATAGAGCTCTTATTCTTGCTTGTTTTTTTTGTAGGCTTCAAGAGAAACCTCTTTGTCGTGAAGAGTTTGACAGCATAGAATTAGTCTTGGAAGAGAACCCCAGAAACGGTGCATATATGCTTCAAAATACCAAAGTAGTGCTCCGGCTTTTGCCTATATGGACAATGCTTCTGACGTTTGCTGTAATTTTTCAACAACCCGCAACTTTCTTTACTAAACAAGGAATGACAATGAAGAGGAACATTGGCAGCTTCAAGATCCCCCCAGCTACTCTACAGAGTGCTATTACATTGTCTATAATTCTCCTAATGCCTTTATACGAAAAAGTTTTGATCCCGATTGCACGGCTGATAACTTGTGATCCAAAAGGTATCAGTGTAATGAAAAGAATGGGAATAGGGATGTTTCTGTCCATCATCGCCATGGTCATCGCAGCAGTGGTCGAAATGAAGAGGCTAGAGATCAGCAGAAAGATGGGAAATCTTGATTCAGAATCTGCAGAAACGGTGCCACTAAGCATCTTTTGGTTGCTTCCTCAATACATTCTGTTAGGCATCTCAGACATTTTCACTGTTGTTGGCATGCAAGAGTTCTTTTACAATGAAGTTCCTGTTAGAATGAGAACCATGGGCTTTGCACTATACACAAGTGTTTTTGGGGTGGGAAGCTTCTTGAGTGCCATATCGATTTCACTAGTCGAAATCTTTACGAGTACAAAAGGAAGGCACGGCTGGTTCTCTGACAACATGAATGAAGCTTGCCTAGACAAATTCTACTGGCTTCTAGCCTTGCTAAGTGCCTTGAGCTTGCTATTGTACGTAGTTTTGTGCAAGTGTTACAAAAGTAGGACTGAATTGGAGAATGCAAACTGTCCATAAGCTCTTTGTTTTTATTTGGTTTTTTCTGCATGAGCGAGAAAGTTCTTTGTTCTGAGTTTGTAACAGTTTTATGTAATTGAATTTCGTATCGGTTTGCATACTAAAGATCATTGTAATATTGTTTGTGCATAAGAGCGTCAGATAGAAGGAACCCCAACTGTAACCAGGCCTAATGTGCAACAATTATGTGAGCCCTGATTATTTAACAAGGAAAACATCATGTGTGCCACTGAGCCCTACTACGTTTCCATGAAAGATTGCTAATTACAAGCCTACACTAACAGAATCCTATTACATTTCCAGAAAGCAGGATGTGCCAAGCTAATGTAGCTAACAGTCACTAACCTCGTTTAGCTCATTTAGATCTGCTCTCAAATCGAAAGCAAGACTCCACCTTTCTTCCAACTCCAGCACAATGAACTGTGGCACTTCATTTACAAAAGCAAAAGAATGCAGAACTTTTCCAGTTATAACACATATAACATTTAGGTGAAGCCGTGTGAAAAACCAAGAACAAATATAAGAATATTTTATACTAATGCCTTTCCCTTTCAATCAAGAGATAAAAACACAGGACCCATCTTAACCACATTTTTTTATTTTTTTTATTTTATCAAAAGAGGACGAGACTCCATTTTTATTTATATGCACTCGCTCTTGGCGAAGGAATACCTTTTACAATGTAGGAGTTTGGGAATTACAGTAGGAATCCCAAAACCAAACTCCGATATATCTATACTAAACTATAACAAACATACAAAACTATAATGTCTATGTAAAAGGAAAGGTATTTAAAACCGGAAGATGAGCAAATCTGATTTATCGAGAATCCATCTTAACCACATAAAGCCTCATTTATAATGATAAGACATATGCCCAACAAAGTAAATATGGCACGTATTAGATCTTAGATGATGTCCCATATGACATGAATTTATGCTGTCTTAACATTAAACCAACCGCATTAAACATTACATAAAACAGCAGAATTGAAAATCAATGGAACAGATAAGTTTATTCGGAAAGAACTTCACATAGACTCGAGCACTCGAGCACATCTGAATATATTTATCCAAATCTTATGGAAATCACATGAAGCGATAGAATGAAGGAAAGATGGGGTTTCATTACAAGGAACTGAAGGGCACAATGTATTGCAGGGTACTAGAACCAAATGTACAAAAATGAAATCTAGTCGAACCGTTATCTCAATTCATTTCCACAAGGGAAACCGCACTGACAACATTAAAAAAATGATAACCAATTGAAACAAAACGTTCACCAGCTAAAGCTTCGACTGTATTTAGCTCACTAATGAGTGCCATAACCATTTACACCCGATTCTACAACGCCCAACTCCTTTTGCACGCTGTCCTCTTCCTTTATTTCTTCACCAACAATATCATCGTCAGAATCCAAAGTAAATTGTGCATTTTCAAATCGCCGCATTTCTGCACCGAGCGGTCTGTACCGCGTAAAATCACCAGGAACTCCATATTTCCTCACAAAAATCGAGTACACCCCCACAATCGAAGTTACAAGAAGAGCTAGGTGACAGTTAAATTGTAGCGTGGCGATAGCTCTTGCCCGGTGATACTCAGGGTGTCCCTTACACCTGATTGTATAATTCCCTCTACTCTTTTCTTGCAAAGTGCACCCACTAGTTATCAAATCGGTGTAAAAAGAGAGACCCATTTGCACAAACCATGAACCCTGTAAAATTAATCCAATCCCACGGGCCAATTTCGGATAGTTCGATTTCGGGGATTTCAATTCCATCACTGTGGAGAATAAACAAACAGTTATAGGTACAAGCAACAGATCAAAGTACCTGTTCTCAATTCCACTTGGGTCTTTCCTCTGTAAGTAAAACAGCAAGAACTCTTGGACGAAAGCGAAAAGACCAATCAAACTAAGAATGGAACACGGCAGAGGCATTGAATTCGTGAAAATTACCAAGAAACCCGTAATCGAATACAGCAGAAAGAGCGACGCCATGGCGAGGACTTGTAATTGAAGGACCGAACCGACTTTGTCTCGAGAATTGAGCGCTTCAAAGAAGGAGACCGTAGAGTTTAAGATGACTAAGAAGGAGAGGACAGAGACGGAGATGAAGGTCAAAGACGAAGAAAACTGGTTCTTTTTGGGTCTTGACGAAGAAGCATGCGGTGGTGTGTGAATCGAAGTGGGAGGTGACGACGGAAACGAATTCTCGTTGGGATTAGGGATTGAATTTGAGGACGTGAGGGCCTCCCAAGCGCCGATCAGAATGAATCCAGTGCCAGTCATAGTGTAGGTGAAGAACCCCATTATTGAATTTCTCTCGTCTCTTACGTTCTCCCTCTATCTGAGCTCTCTCTCTCTCTCTTTGAAGACGGAGATCTCGATCCCGGGCTAGTCCTCGGAGGCGGTAAGGCTGGGGTTGTTGGAAAGGTCAGAATGTGTCATTTTTGTTTGTTCACTGTAGAAAGACTGGAGGCTCGTGGAAAGGACGGGACAACTTTTTATGAATCACAATGCTGGCCAGCCTTGGTAACCTTGCGTAGAGGGGAAATGTTGATTTGAACCTTCGCCTATAAACACCTTTTCACTCCAAAGATCAAGGGATATTCTGTCTGGTATTTTGATCATATTTTATTATTATTTATTATTATTATTATTTATTTATTATTATTATTTATTATTTTATTATTATTATTTACAAAATATTTGACACCATCTTATTACTCAAATGCAATCTAAACTCATATTTATGTAATTTAAAATTTTATAAATAATAATAACATAATTTATAAATAATAATAAAATAATTAGATTTAAAATATTTAAAAGGGATTGAGGACGAGACGTGAAGCTAAAAGGGAATTTACACCCTTTAAGAAGGGGTGTAAAAAAAAATCGAGAAACCGACTAACTGGATCGGATCGGTCCAAACCGGTCAAATTGATTCGATTTTGAATCGGTCTGGTCTGGAACTGATTTTCGTAATGGCAAAATCGACCGGAACCGGTTTGGTTTTGGTTCTAAGATTTTTAGGCTCGGCTCGGACCGGACCGGTTCTATATAATATATATTTTTTAATTTATTTTTTTAATATTATATATAATATATATATATAACAATATAAATTAATTTAAAAATAAACTGAAATTGTAAAAATTTAAACTGAAATTAATAAATCACATTAATTGAAAAAAAAATCATAAATATCAAAAGATTTGAATTTATATTCCAAAGTTATAAATAAGATCACTAAAATATTATTTACCAAAAAAGAAAGAAAATCACTCAAATATTATTACATGGCCTAATAAATTCTCAATACATTATTTTTGATAAATACATAATACATTAATAAATTATTAATACTAATATACATTAGCATATAATGTACATTAATTATAATTTACATTTTATGGCCTGATACTAATAGTCTAATACTATATTACTATTAGTAATATACTTTAAGTCTATATATAAATTAGTATATATACTTTAAAACTGGAAAACTTGACCGAACTAGATTGGAACGGGCATAAATCGAATGTACCGATTTAGGAGGTAATCGGTTTTTAAAAATTCAAAACTGATTCTGTCATAAATTTTGTCTAAAATCGGATCGGACCAGACCGATTATACCCCTACTTAAAAAACTCATCACACATATAATTTCTAATAAGTGAAAAATTAAAATAAGTTTAGGTATCCAAATTCGTAACCTCTTCCGTGATCTCTTTATCTCCTCTCTCGCTCTCTCCTTAATCTCATGTATCAAGTCCAATATGTCTTTAGATTCACAACAAATACACTAGATGAACACCTACTTACATAGGAACAAATTCACAACGAGAATCATAACATGAGTCCCTAAAAGACACTAAATTCACAATAAGCCTTAAACATTAGCCCCTAAACTCTAAAATACACCATATTCACATCCAAATATTTTTTCTATTTATAGAGCAACAAATATTAAGCTTACTTACCTAGCAATCGGTAAGCCGATTGAGGGGTGAGAGAAATGCAAATTTTTTCAGTCGGCTTGACGAGAAATAGATCAAGGGGAGAAAGAGAGGGCGATCAAGGGGAGGAGTATAGGACAGCCTTACCTATAGTCGGTTCTATTTTTTCCTTGGTAGAAATAATACGTGTCACAATATTGTTAGATGGTGTAAATCTCCACTTAACATCACGTTTGTTTTGAAGTTTTTCCAAATATGTTTTATTATATTTTAGAAAATAAGAGAACAAATGTTAAATAGAAATATTATAAAGTTAAATTATTACTAGAATATAATTTTTTAATATAATTTTTGTTTTGAAATTTGAAAAAGTTATATTATTTTTTGTATTTTATTTGAGAATTTGATAAAATTATAATAATTAGGTACTAATTAGATGAAAAGATTAAGACTTTAAATTAAAAAATATTTATATTTGAGTAATGTTTGAAAATAATTATTATTCATAAAAAAACACGAGACAACAAAATACTTCATTTCTCCACTGATCATGTGATCAACTCAAAGTGAGATAGGTGTGGTATTAAATTTTCGCATAAAACAGATAATAAAAACAAAGTAGAAAGTATAATTATTTTAAAAGAAATTACAATAATTTTTAGAAAACTTGTTCTGATTTTTTAATGTTAGTAAAAAACTATTATCATGGAGGAGATATTGTGGAGGGTCCGTTGAAAACGTTAAGTTTATTTTATGAATTTTTCTATTCATCATTTTCATATATTATATATTGTATTTTTTTTTATAAAATATGTAATATATAGATGATGAGTAGAATAATTCAATTAATTTAAAAATAATAGAAAAAAATATATAGACGATGAATAATTTTTTTATAAGATTTATTTATAGTTGTAGTACTTTTTTAATTAATTTTATTTTAAAAATATTATATATAATTTCTACAGCTAAAGACCGCTTGTTACTTGACGATAAGTGACAATGATGGGACACGCTGGGCCTGAGACGGATAAGGCATAGCAACGACTTCGGATTTATAGTGATAACTAATTGGTGCAAACCCATGCTTGTTGGCCCGCAATGCTTGGGCCACTGTCCCTTCTACAGTCGCTTTCTACAATCCAGTGCAACACGTACGATCCAAGACTTGCATCAAGTCCACTTCTTTTCAATCAAATTCCAAGCGAAGAAATCTATCAAGCCGAAGAAATGCCTTCTTCTGGATGTCCTTCAATTTGAATTGCAGAAGATAATAGCTCACTTCCTTGCAGCATGCGACACGACCAGAGTTTATGCCTATAAATACTCGATTTTAGCCCGTTCGTCTTCATCTTCTTTTTGTACTTTGCTCTGTGCAGACAGCAGAGTTCGGAGAAATTGGGAACATGGGCATCAAAGGTCTTCTGTATAATTTCCATCTCTTTTTCTTGGTCTTGCTTTTTGTGGGTTTTCTAGGTTCCGTACAGGGACGGTTGCCTTTGATCAAGAAACCCGACCCGGATGATGCTGCCGTTACTGCTCGTTGGTTGGTCTCTCACAACGTCTGGGGTGTCTTAAAGTATATCCTCTCTTTCCCTGTCTCTCTTCTTCCAGTTCTCTATCTAGATTCCCAGTTTCTTGCTGAGGCTTCCTTTTTATTGAATGATAAGTGGGTTTTCCGTCTGTTCTATGTTTGTGTCGATGATGACCAAAGAATCTATTGCGGCGGTTTCTTATGTTTGTGGGGTCTTTTGTTTTTCTATATGATTTCCCACTCCATTTGGTCTTGTTCAAGTCTGGTTGGATCTTTGTTGTTATCTGTTTGAAAATTCGATTTATGCTTATTATCGATCGGAGGGGAGTCAACGGAGCAAATAGTGGTTGGCTATACTTCTGATGGTTGGTAAAGCAGTCACGCATTTTCTATTTAGATGCCTCAGGTTTTAATTTACTGTCTATGTTTACTTTGTTTTATTTCACGAATTTTGTACCTGTTGGGATAGATTCTCTTCTTGGCGAAAATATATTGGATGGGTTCTCCTCCTTGCTTTTATGAGATCGATTGGTCTTGTTGGAAGAGGTAGCATGTAAACTTAATGTGAGTTGAATCCACCCAAAACCCGAGTTTTTGGTTGAATGCATCCGAGTTTTAGGCAACTTATTTGCCGGTTCATTTTAGATTCATCTTCAACTAGGTAGTGAGGAAGCGTTTAAGATCTTTTACAGAGTATTGTAAGGAGAAGATATTTCATGGTTTTATCTCGAAAGCCCAGTTATATTTGTTATTATTTCACCTTCTGTCATTGTGAAACCTGATTGTTGCTGAATTTTACTGTTTCAAAGGTCCTGCCTTTTTAAGTTTGATTTCTATTTTTAATTAGGTTGTTAGATGTTGATATTGAAGCTTATTTTTTAATTTAATTTTGCAGTACCATCTCAATTGACTTGGGAGGAGCACCATTTGGGTAAGCTTTTCATATTTTTACAGACTAGAGAGTTAAATCTAATGTTGAGTCAGCATAAAATTCACTTGCTTTTCATATTGCCTCATGCCTGTGTCTGGTTTGTTCTTCTCGAGGTGTGACAATCCAACTTCTCTACAAGATACACAATGATTTTGATATGTTTTTTAAGTTGTAGGATTTGACGCAAAAAATAATGATTTTAATAAATATTATTTTTGCTTTCATGACTTCAAGTGCCGGTCTCATTATCTTCTGTTTAAGAATTATTGTAAGAATCAGATTTCTGCCGCATACATTAACTAAAAGGGTATGCAGTTTTCATCAGTAACTTGAAAAGTATAAAGATTTCTTTTGTCAAGGAATGTATTAGACTCTGTTTTTAAATTTTGTGATACTTGTTTGTTATGTCTGTTGATTCCTTAGGTCGGTTGAGTTTTCTTCTTTATAATTGTTTTGAAAAGTTTAATTGTCTTTCCTTTCCTGTTTTTAATATAAGAATACAAGCGTTCATCATGAATATTTAAATATCTCACACGCAGATGTGCAAATGTATGCATATTGGTGGGCACACACACCCGCATAAATACATGCATATGCAAATGCGAACACGCCTATTATGTTTATGGGCACATCTTCTTGACTCCCTAATCTTCTTCTGAGATGAATTTAAATGTTTTTGTTATATTTGTTTGGCATGCCTTAATTACTGTTAGTTTGACTGGATATATAACTGTCTACATGTGATGCAGGAATGTGGTTTCCTTTAGTGATGGGCTACCTGGCAAAGGTGGTGGCATACCATTCTTCTACTTGACAACTCTTGATCCAACTGCCAGAAATGCAATGGAAGACGAGAGGGCTTCGTTCACAATCAGTGAATACCCTATAGGAACTTGTGGCAATAAAGATCCTGAGAATCCCTCATGTGCAAAAATTACACTTACTGGCAAGGTCTGTTGCAAAATAAAAATTATCTATTACTAAATTAGACTGGCCACACGAATTATGCCTTTATTATTAATTGCTCTCGTTTCCACTTCATCAGACTTTGCCATATGTGCAGACAAGTATTAGAAATGGGCAGCAGGTGACCAAGAATGAATTCTAATGAACTAATGGATACCTAAATGATGCTTACTGCTAAACCAAAAATCTATTGATACTCTTGTTGCAATTACTGGAGTATTGTTTCCTAAGCTTGTTAAGGAAAACTATCTATTGACTTACGTGCATTGTCCGTATAAATTGTTGACCCTAAATCCAAGTGGTTCAGATTTGTAACACCCCACCCTCCCTCCCAAAAAAAAAAAAAAACTCAAGAATGGCTTTGTCGAGTTCTTTACCAGAGATTAGTGAAACTTTTTCTTTTGAATAACTTGGATTAAATTTTCCCTTCATGTTATTTCAGTTGAAGGTAGTTGACAAAAAATCTAAAGAGGCAGAGTTTGCTAAAAGTGCCTTGTTCTCAAAGCATGAGGAGATGAAGGGTAAGTACGAGAATTGATACATTGGCAATACTTACTGTTTTCACCAGTCACCAGTCATTTTTCATGTTGCAAAGCGACCTTTTTCCATTTCTTTCTGCCACCAACTACTAAATTTTTTTTTTTTTTTTTTTTAAATTTTGGATGGTTGACAGATTGGCCTATTGATCATGACTTCCAGTTCTTCAAGTTAGAAATTGAGAGTATATTTTTGATTGATTGGTTTGGTGGCCCAAAACCACTCACAGTGGAGCAGTACCTGCATCCTAAAATGTGAGTATCATACCACTGATACCTTGCTTGCAAATGGCAGTCTAGCAGAAAAAATGCGGCGAAGTTAATCGTAATTCCTTTACTGTCAAATAATCAATATCGTGTAATATTTTCAAGTGCTTATTTATGTTCACTGATGCATCTTTCACAGTCACATGATCTGCTAGAAATAGTTTGATGATATTTCTCATTGCTTATATATATTTCTACTGATGCACATTTTCTTTCCCCAAACTCATGTTTCTGACGACATCTTCAGAAACAAACTTGCTTTCCTTATGGGAGTGCGCATCTAATCGTCTCTTCCTCATCTGTTCGTGCAATTGGATGTTAATGAAGTGTGTAAAATAACGACTTAGATGTAAATAAGATGTAATGAATTCACTGTAAATAAGATGTCAGAGTTGTGATTTCTGATTATGTAATTGTTTTACTTGTACAATCATACCGTCTGATAAGAATGATTAAAGGCGGGGTAAATTGTAGGTTCAAGGTTTGTGCTCACAAGCACTCATTATTCATTATTTCAATAATATTCTGGAAATGTATCAGTTTACTGGATCGATTGACACTTGCCATCAATATGTACATGTTCTTGCAATTAGTTCTCACATGACTAGTTTATTTATTTTTTATTTTTTGAAAATGAATCATCTGTATTCATTCATTGAACTATAACGTCATTACAAGATCTCTCCTTACCGATGATACCTCTAATACAACTTGGAATTTCTTCTATCCAAACAATTTCAGAATGTAAAAGTAAAGCTTCTTTAGCTAACACATGTGCTGCATCGTTTGCTTCCCTATAAACAAAATTAACACTCCAATTCTCTAATACTCTTTAACAGTTTTTTTGCATCTTCAATTATCCTCCCATAGGAAGAAAAATCTTCATCCCCTGCATTGACAGCCTTTACTATGACTTGAGCATCACTTTCAAAAATGACTCTGTTGAGATTTAGGTCCCTGCATACTTCCATTGCTTTCCATAGTGCAAGACTTTCAGCTGTTGCAGGATCTGTCAAGAAGTTTTTCTGTTCTCTTACAGCAACCAGAATCTCCCCTTCCTCATCTCTGATGACCACCCCGAGCCCCACCTTTCTATCTTTCTTTGACACTGCTGCATCCCAATTGGCTTTAACAAATGACTCACTTGGTCTACACCACATAACAGCCCCCCTATCAACTCTGGCTGGATTAATGCTTGCAATCTGATGTGCCATTTTGAACATTCTTAACTCATCTCTGGCAGCTTTGATCACTTGGCTTGGACTTTTAAAAACTCCCTCAAAAATGAACTCATTTCTTCTTGACCATATATTCCTCATAACCATAGCTATCTCTTCTAAATCTTCTTTACTCACTTTCTCCACCAGTCTGCTCCATAAATCCAATAAATCATATTCATTAGAATTCCACTTCTGTATAACATTGGTTGATTCTGACCAAACATCAACTGCAGCTGGATAGAACCATAATGCGTGCATCACTGATTCATCATCATTCTTGCATATAGGGCATTTTGAGCGATCTACTATTTTCCTCAAGGAGAGGTTCTGCCTGGTAGCTAGTAACTCCTTTGTAGCTCTCCACATAAAGTTCTTAACCTTCCCTGGTATATTCAAACCCCAAAAATCCATCCATCGAGTAACCCCTTCTCTGCTCTTTGAGTTTTCACCCTGCACTGCTTCTTTCCTATTCATTTCCAACTGGTATGCACTACTGACAGAAAATAGTCCCCTATTCACATGACTAGTTTATTGAATTAAAAGGTGGTTGCCAAATTGCTAGGCCAAGCATGGGAAGAATAAAGATTTTTACTTTGTGAGATGAATATGCAGTCATACTCATAAAGCTTGTTAAGACAGTAAAATGTGATGGTCCAAAGCAGGACCAACAACCGGATTGTAGAGACTCTCACCAGCACGTATTCTTGCATGAGTGCTGCACCAAGTGACAGAATGACAGAATCATCTAGAAGGAATAATCCCATAACAGAAAATGCTGAGGTGGACCAATTACATTGTAATAGTTGTTAAGAAATTGCTCTATATAAAGACTGGTACACTACTCTGTATTCTCATGGAAAATAGTCTGTAACCGAGTATCAATGAAATGTCTATTTCTCAGAATCATTTTGTCAAACACCATGTGGGTCTCTGGAAATTCACTCAATATGGTATCAGAGACCCATATTCAATAGTCTTAACAAAGCGTGTGTTGATGAGAAGAAAAATTCTTTTATCAGTTACTATTCACTATCTCATATTCCACACTTTATAAAATATACTCACACTTTATAAAAAAATTTAGGTGTGGGGTATGAAAGTGAATAGTAGCTGAGGAGTAAGAATTTCTCAATTTCAATAAATTGTATGCATGGCATGCAATTACATCAAGACAAGATTTAGTGAATCTCATATCTTTAAAGCAATTCTAACAAGCCCAGAAAAAAATAAAATTAAACACCTCGTTGATTTTTTTTAATTGCAAGTACTAAATTGTTAATGCAATTCTCATCAAACAAATAGATATATTGAACTCGTCAAATCTATACACTTTTAAGCTGAGGAAGAATCATGGCATGGAAAGATATATATATATATATATATATATATATATTTATATGTATCTCATCACGAGAATTCAATAGAAGCAGCAATCATTTCAGGTTTGAAAATAATTTGATTAATTTTTGGCTGGAAATTGGAAATTTATCATAAATCCGCAATAAATGAATTTTAGGACTCCGATGCATATAAAGAAGAGGATAGCTAGGCTCAATCGACATGTACGGTAATTTGACTCTGCTTGGTTCCAACCATTTTGTTCATGGCGTGTTGCTTTACTTCACAGAAAAATGATAAAAACAGAGATGGGAGTTCTGCATCAAAAACGTGCAACAAAGATCGGGCAACGAATGATGACACATTGGTAACGATATTTTCGGTTAAAGAACACAAAAGGAAACTGGAGAAGGCTAAATGGGAAGAGAAGAGGCTGGAGAAAGAGGCAAAGAAGGTGCTTAAAACTGTGAAAACGACGTCATCCAAGTTTGCAAATTCATGACGAGAACTTGCTATTGATCTGGTAAAGACTCGTATATTTTGCCTCTTTCATCATCTGGTAAAGCATCCCTGCCACCAGTAATAAGTTCCTCAACCACATTGTTTGGTAAACAAAATGGCATTAATCTGTTATTTATTTTTCCGATAAGTAATGCTATACACTACACTCTCATCCTATTTTGATCATACTAAATAATATATAGCACATTTATCACTATTAGATGATAAAAAATCATACAATAAATGATCAATTAATAGTGATAAATGTACCACATCATACTTAGTGAGATAGTAGTATGGTATATAAAATTTTCCAATCCCGAAATATAGATGTTGCAGTACTCACACCCTCCTGTGAGATGTCATTAAAATTACTTGCATAACCACCATGTTTTATTGATATGACACCAAGTGGCAGGATGAGATTAGCACATATTCATACTCAGAGAGTGCCTAATATTGGGCATTTACCTTTCAAATGTTCCACAAGGAACGAATAATAATACCTTGCAAATCATTACCTCTTTTTCAGCTTCCCAATGCCCCAGACCAAGGTTCTAATGAATTAAAACTTATTTAACAAGCAACAGTCAGTAATTATTATACAACATGCAAATTGACTTATAACAATTATTATTTTTATGTACATGCTATCCATACTCTTCACATTGTCTAATACAGATATTTGCACAATAATCTTAAGACCTCTTGACAAAAAGACCTAAATTTCCTCCAACAGACATGAGTTTTTTGACTAAGACCTCAGTAGCTAACCAACAGATCCTTCAAGCTTCAAGCTCATAAGTTGATTCACCTCAGAACCAAACTCATCCGGAAGCTCATTGAACACGTCTCTGCAAAACCCAGAAATCATTGCAGCCATGGCTTTCTCGTAGTCAATGCCCCTCTGCTGAAAGTAAAACAGCTGGTCTTCACCAATTTTGGAGGTACTGGCTTCGTGTTCAATTCGAGCAGTTGGATTCTTCACCTGTCAAATTAATCATGTTAGTACATAAGCTGTTGATAAAGGTTGAAAATTTTCTATCCTCCAAACATAACATGAAATATGAGAGAATGTGAGGGAAGATCTTAAGCGAAATACTGCAAAACACTGATTCTCATTATGAGTTATCTGGTGATTTACATCACAACTAGAATTACCCTAGTTGTCTAAAAAGTTTTTATTCCCTACCCATTCCCCCCGTTGTTCCCCCCGTTGTCTGATAGACTAAAGACCTGTAGCTTCAAGGACCACCATCGGTTGGGTTAGCACAACACTTCATAAGCTTCAGACCTTCCAAGACCAGAATGGAAAGGTTCATACAAGACTATGAAGTGGAGAAGAGTACAGCAACGCTTCTCTAATGCTTCGATTGTAGATAGAACTTCCAAAATCATAGTTGCCTAACAATAAAAGCACATATAAGTACTCCTGAGACCATCCTGAGAACACGTATAAGAACTACTGAGTAATACAAAGAAATGTAGATATGACATTCAGTAAGCTTGCTGGACAGGGAAGGAAGGAGGGATCCGAATAGTTACTATAAGAGCATTGAAAAATTACTAAACCAAAAGACTGGTATGATAATGAATAATCAGTCAACATACCAAAAACAGAGATGTTATAGAAACAAACTATACGTCACAAATGATAAAATTACCTGAATATATGGATATGTATTCGCAGCTGCATTGTCACCAATAAGCATTGAATCACACTGAGAGGAATTCCGAGCATTCTCTGCCTTTGACTGAACCTGAACGAGACCCCTATAGCAGTTCGTTGAATTCCCAACCGATATACCTTTAGAAATAATCCTACTTCTAGTATTCTTCCCTTTGTGTATCATCTTTGTCCCGGTGTCTGCTTGCTGATGATTATTAGTCAATGCTACTGAATAGAACTCACCCACAGTATCATCTCCCTCCAAAACAACACTTGGATACTTCCATGTAATGGCAGACCCCGTCTCCACTTGGGTCCAAGATATCTTTGAGCGGTCCCCAGCACAAAGCCCTCGTTTCGTGACAAAATTATAAACTCCTCCTTTCCCTTCTTCATCCCCAGCATACCAATTCTGCACTGTGGAGTACTTAATCTCGGCACCCTCATCACAATACAACTCAACCACAGCAGCATGAAGCTGGTTTTTATCATATGAAGGTGCTGTACACCCCTCCAAATACTCCACAAAACTCCTCTCCTCCGCAACTATTAATGTCCTCTCAAACTGCCCGGTTTCTAACGCATTTATCCGAAAATAAGTTGAAATTTGCATTGGGCACTTCGTGTCTTTTGGAATATAGCAAAATGAACCATCACTAAACACCGCAGAATTCAACGCTGCATAGTAATTATCCTCACTAGGCACTACTCTCCCCAAATACTTCCTAACCAAATCTGGGTACTCCCTAATCGCCTCAGATATGGAGCAAAATATCACGCCGGCCTTCTCTAATGTCTTCCTATGCGTCGTGGCAATCGACACGCTATCGAGAACGGCATCAACGGCAACATTAGCTAGTCGATTCTGCTCATTCAAAGGTACACCCAATTTATCAAAGTACCGAATGAGTTCCGGGTCAGCCTCTTCAAGGCTATTCAGAGTGGGTTTTTTCTTAGGTGCCGAGTAATAACAAATATCTTGGAAATCAATAGGTAAATATCGGTTATCGGACCATTTGGGCTCTCTCATTTTCAAGAATTTCTCGAAGGCATTCAATCTAAACTCAAGCATCCAATCAGGTTCTTCTTTAAGCGAAGAAATCAATCGGATCGTCTCCTTCGAAAGCCCTTTAGGGATCGAATACGAATCGATATCCATATTAAAACCGAATTTCTTATCATACTCAACGTTACGAAGAATTTCCTGGATTTTCTCACTAGCCGTAGCTGTTGATGGTGCAGTAATAGGAATTGAAATCGAGGACTTACCGGGTGAAGAAGAAGAAGAAGACGGACCCGAATACCCGACATCCGCTCGAATCTTGAAGGGCCTTAAAGTTGGGATTCTGGGGTTTTGGAACTTCGGAATTGGGGATTTCGGGCTAAACGCTTTTGGGAGTTTAGGTGATTCATGGTTGGGTTTGGGTTTGGGAGACAAGCGTGAAATAGTACCGTTAGCCAAGAAAGAAGCCATGGTTGTGGCCTGGTTCGGATAGACGGGCGTCAGAGACATTGTTAGTTAACACAAACAAGGAAAGGGTGAAGATGTTCTTTCTATTTTCGGGATGTTTTCTTACGTTTAGGAGCGCTAAAAATGTAATTTATTTTTCTCAGCCACAAGTTTTAGAAAGTCTCGTGTATGACACGTACCTCCCGAGGTGAAGACACGTGGATATACCTGATAAAGATCCTCCGAAGCATTGAAAACCAACGACAGTGATGGTGCGACGTCGCTTGGAGAAAAGCTTGGCAATCGTAAGGGCAAACGGATGCAATTTTATTTAATAATTAGAGAATATTTATAAGGTTCTACTTGTAGGTTAATTATTTAATATCATAATTGAAAGGACGACAGAAAAGATAATAATAAATAAAATTTTTAATTAAAGATATCATATCCCCATGAGATGAGCTGTTTCGAATGAGGTAGTCACTGTCCAATAATTATTACATTTTACACGTCGTTTGTTTTTAAGACTAAAATTTAAAATTTTGAAAATTTTAAAAACCTCTCATCTCATCATTATAATTTTTTTAAATTTCTATATAAAATAAAATAAACAATTCTATTTTTTCAAATCTCAAAACAACTATAATATTAAAAAATATATTCTAATAATATTTTATTCAACTTTTTAACTTTAATCTCATCTCATCTCTGAAAACAAACGAGACTTATCTTGTTTGTTTGGATTGTGAGAATCTTAATCAATCTCATCTTATTTTATCTTATTATTATAATTTTTTTAAATTTTCACATAAAATATAATAAATAATTTAAAAATTTTAAATTATAAAATAAAATAATAAAAAATAATATTTTAAAAATATTTTATTTAATTTTCAATTTTCATATTATTTATCTCATCTCCCTCCCTATCCAAACCTTTGAACTTCGATTGTCCATACAATAGATGGATCCAAGTGTTTCTGTTCTTACAATGAAGATCCTATTTTGTTTTAGGGAAGGAAAGGGCCATAAAACACAAAGGTAAATTATAGTTCACCCATCACCCTTTGTCGCTTTTCATCCCCACCCAAGGCCAAAGGGTCAATGCAAAAGTGATTCCTTCTGTTTACTTTTCAAATTATGTTTCTTTGGAGTAGCTTTTTTTTTTTTATTGCTGTTCTAAACATGCAGTATATAACATTATTTTAACTGGGGATGGAGTCACTATCAATACTTTTCAATCTGAAGGCCAGATTTCATATCTACTACCTATCTATGCGCCTAACTATATGGACGTTAATTATGTGTTTCTCGATCCCCTAATAAAACGAGCAATAATATGTTTGTGCAACATTCAAGACGATACCAATGACTCGATCGTTCCTGTATTTTCACCCTTTCTATGAACATTAATCACCATGCTACTCCTGAAAACTACAAATTTTCATGCAAAAATAGCTATTTACATGTGGTGGAGTGGATCAGCCTTATCGTCGTGAGATATTCATCAATTTTTTTTTGCAATGATTGAAACATTATTTATTCAAATGAAAGTGAACATTAGTAGAAGTTAAATTCTTTGATTAATTACCTATATACCTAGTCAGTCTCGATGGAACTTCAATATTTTACATGCGCACTGACGTAATTAGCTGGAGTTAGCTCCTCTTCACTTACTGTACAAGTACAATAAAGTCTTTTTCTTTTTTCTGATCGGAGTCTTGGGTTTCATGATTATCATCATTCTCTCTCTCTCCCTCTTCTCTACTCTGACAGAAAGAGAGAAGATATCAGCAAGAGAGGGCATAAAATACCTTGAATCTCCTTGCCTTCCTTTCAAAGCTAGACCCAGCAATCATCATGTCCTCTGATCTGTACCTTCTCCGTCGCCATCATTGTTCCCACGCTATCCTCCCTTTTGCCCTCAACATTAATCCCACGCACCCCAAAGCGTCATCATTTCCATCGGCAAAAAAGAGAAGGATCAGACGGAAAGATAAGGATCAGAAACATGGACATGTGTTTGCAAAAGAAGAAGAAGTAGCGGAAGACACCCTAGCTTTCTTTGTTGGGCTTTCTTCTTGGTTTTGAGTGAAGGGTCTGCTCCTTTTAAGACTTTCAAGTCTTTGCTTTTGGGGAATCAAGCATCCTGGTCCGATTATTTGCTCCATCAAGCAAATTAATTTCTCAAGTTCTTATCTTTATGGGTTTCTTCCTTTCGCTAAGGTGAACTTCGTAGATCTTGTAAAATAGCTAGGGCTTATGGTTTAAGTTTTGAAGATCACTACTAAGAAGTTATGATAAAGGGTCGATCTTCTTGTTTAATTGCTCTGATCTGTTTCCCTCCCTCTCTCTGATGTCTTGAATTTACTTGTGCGCTAGCTTCTCGTTCTTGTTTATGTCTACACTCATGTTCTGGTGCAACTTTATATTTGGAGTTACTAAATTTATGGATTTCGTTTGTGAAATGAAAACATATCTAATTAATACCTTCATGCCATGAATACCTTAACTGATTATCGTCTGATGTCTAAAAGAGTCTAGTCTTTGTTTGCCGAGCGATTTTAGATTAATGGTTTTCTCTTGCAGATCTACCAGATCAAAGCATGTTATGGTTTAGATTTTTATTTTTATTTTTTATTTGTATTGAAGCCTTTTTTTTCCCCCCCTTCTTATGAATATCCGAAATAGCTCCTTAATTAATTTTTACGTAATATATGTATACTATGATATTGGTTAATTCTCATTGGATTTAGAATGATAAAGACTTTGCTTCCATGCAAACTAGCTATGTACGCGTACGTACGTATACGCATAAATTAATTAGCAAGAGATAATCAAGGATTGTGAGTATATATACATACATACTTGGAACAACTTGGGATTTGATTCTTTAATTTCAGTCGAATATTTCTCAAATCGACTACCTGTATTTATGTATTATCATATGTAAGCATGCATGTGATCATATCGTATGTTAATTAAGCACCATGATCAATTTTGAGCCTTTTTTTTTCAATTACTGTGTGAATCTTGCCGGAAATTAAGACCTGGTCTGTCGGGATACAACACTGAAATAAAACTATCTTATCTTATCTAATTTTTATTTTGTGTGAATATATAATAGATATAATATTGTGCGACCATGTGCAATATTGGTGTCCTTTTATTTGGATGATTTTTCATATACACCTTGAAAACATTACATACTAATCAACCAGCTCGCATATCAGAAATTAGGCTCAGTTTGGATACACAAATTTATTTATTTTATCTTATCTCATAATTACAACTATTTCTAATTTCTATACAAAAATTTTTATAAATAATTTAACTTTTTCAAATCTTAAAATAAAAATAAAACTAAAAAATATATTTTAATAATATTTTATTCAATTACTATTTAAAACATATCATTTCATCTCATCTGAATTATCTATCCAAATCCATCCTAAGACATGTAGCATTCATGATACTCGCTAGTACTGTAATTGTTGACATGTGATCTTTATTTTTGCTTGTATCATATGTATATATATATTCTTGGAGTCCGTACAAGATAACTGTTAATTTACTGTTATTTTTATTAAAATGATTATTTATTATTAAAATGAGTCTATTCTAATTATAAATAATTATTTTTATTATAAATAATTTATCATAAATGTTTATTTTTATTGCGGTGCTGATGGAAGTGGTTTTCAATGTAATATGTTTATTTTATTTCTGACTTTGAAAATCAGGTGCCTGCATGGCTTTCAATGTAATTCCGAAAATTACGGTTTTCATGATTTTCTAGTACACCGGTAGAGAAGTAGACCGATTTTCTAGTAAGCCCTTGCCTCTTGATCATCTTCAAGAAGTCAAGTTATTGGCATTGATCTCTTATCAGTATTACTAAAGTTAGACTATTTAATATCCACCAAGGCTGTCCTTAAATTGTTAGGGGAACATTTATATATATATATATATATATATATATATATTTACAGAGCTTTTGTCGAATCGATTTAGGTTCTTCATGATCTGAATTTATAATCAAATCTTATAGGTAGGTGCAGTACGTACGGAGTACACACATGGAGTGTATGGTAAATGTTCAACATGATCGATCTTGATTGAAAGAAAAGTGGTATCAATCAACAGAAAAGTTCAGGTAGAACTTTCTACCATTGTTTCTACAAATTTGGAAAAAACATATTGGTGTCTTAACCCGCTATGTATATATATATATATATATATATATATATATATATATAAAATTATTTAGAGATTCCTTAATAATTATTTTTCATTTTAAAGTCTGCGTTCCAGCTTCGAGACTATACCGTTGCAATATTAATTCTTTAATTTTATCAAATAAATAGTTTGGAGAAATTAACAGACTAGAGATGAAGGATAATGAAGCTCATTAATTATTAGCTAAATATAAGGATGTTTGGTCTTTATTATATGTTTTGAGTAGTGATAGACTGCCGTTGAGCATTGATCGCCGGGCGTTTTTTTTTATTTATTTTTTCAATGTTTTATATATAGCTAACGTACGGAGACTCTAATGATCATATCCTGATTTAATGGGAGGGACAGATTGATGATGATGAGCTGTGAGCATTTCCAAGTTGTTCCAAATTCGGGGAAGCTCGCACGATCGATCGTACTGTGTTTATGACTTTTTGTCCATCTTTGTTGACACTGTAATTAGTAAGATGGAAGACGTTTGGCCCATGTTGTTTGCCTTGTATAACGAGTTCATGTCCGGGAGCATGTTACTAAAATACTATGTTAATTAATTCCGGGAATGATACTGATCATCATCACGGATGTCTCTGACCTGCCTCTTTCTCCTTTTCAGATTATCTTTAACCAACCGAAAAAAAGGAGTTCAAGAATATTTTTAAAGATTTTGCTATACAACTTTTATCATATTTTATATTTTATTAAATTTTTTAATTTTTTAATTTTTTTTTTGAGTTTATTCTTTTTAAATTATTTCAAATTTTCTATTTACTATTTATATAAAAATATTAGATAAAAAAAAAATATAGAGTGTAGAGTGTAAATAAATAATAAAAAGTTGTAATGGTTTTTTATATTCTTAATTCCCAGAACTTTGATAATCATACAATTAATTAATTAAGCTCTTATATTGTTTTTCTTCTTCATAATTAACTATTATATATATATATATATATATATATATATACATATAGGATTTAATCATCTCATGCAGCTTTCTACTCATGTGGGAAAATTGTACGACCCCACTCATTACAATTTGTTAATTCAACTCGGTTAGAGTTACTTGCAGCTGAATCCATTTTTGAAAAATAAGAGTATTTTATTTTATCTCATTTTATCATTATAATTTTTTTAAAAATTTTTACACAAAGTATAATAAATATTTAATTTTTTTAAAATTTAAAATAATAATAATATTAAAAAAATAATATTCTAATAAGATTTTATTAAACTTTCATCTAAAATCATCTTCATCTTATCTTACTATCTAAACCCTAGCTCACTTGTTTATGCTAAAACATCTAATTTTATATCGCAAAAATATTTTGAATCTTTTACTTTATAGCTTAAACTATCAGAATTAGCAATGTAAAATTTTTAAGAGTTATACCAATTATTTGTCTATCGAAACAAAATTCGTGTAAGGCAAGCGTCGAACCTGGGCAGAGGACCGCGTATGATTTCTAGTCAGGCCTAATTAGCGTGGGCATATTTCAGGAAAAGCTCAGATCTTTTCGTGTACCCAGATTTCTGGGAGGACTCAAGAACCCAGAACCCCGGCGGTACTCGCAGGCAGGCAAAGAGACGGCAAACGGAGAACGAAGTTATTACTCTGAACAAGTCAAGTATATATGCCATATGGAAGTCCAAACATGAGAGATGGCTCTGAGAATTTGCAGCTGGATGATTTGTGAATTATAATTTACAAAACATTAAAAACCTCTTCTGAGCCAAATTAAGAACTGCATATATATATATATATATATATATATATATATATATTATATGTATATATATATGTAGCTACTGGTCCGTCCTTCAACGACGAGTTGTCCCATCTGAATTCCCATGTGACTCTCAGGGCTTCCATTAACAACCGACTCACGAGCTCTACAGAGTTGGTGCATGTACTTGCCTATCCAACTCATGTTGTCTTTATAGCTAAAACTTAAAAGTCACTCGATCACCCCGTTTACAATAATATTATGCTGAATGGCTGATACGTATATAATAAATATACAAATTACAACAGTCATCTGAAGTAGACATTCTTTCTTAAAGAAGTCACGTAAAGGTTATAAATTAGGCTCCCAAGCTAGCCACCCCCAGAGACATTAAAAAGGCGCAATTAAGTTTTGTTCAAATATCCGTTGTTATTGGTATTCATACACAAGCTGATCAATTTAATCGTATAAATTACATTATGTGAAGTGCCTGAATTAGATTGAATACTCAAGGCTTGAGATGGCTCATGCAAACTAGAATACAACCTCAGACCGACACGGGCCCCCAAAAGGGTTGATGTTAATGTTAAGCGCAGCGGATCGATCAGTCTCCGAGTGTCGATCTCTTCGATTTGTAGGAGTTTAGGATGCAGCTAGCTTCCCTTTTGTTTATATATGATTGATTCCTTCCGCCATCTGAGGATCTGATATTGCCCTTGATGTTCAAACTTGCTTAACTGAAGTACTTCTATCCGATGGTTTCAAATGATGATGTATGCATTACGACATCTTCTTAAACACACATGCACGTACAAAGTGTCACAGCTAGGCATTGAGTATTGGGTTATCGGTGGAACTTGTTTAACTTAAGTTCTGTCCGATGGCTAAATATTTGATCTTTGATGACAAGGCTGCCGAGGTTGGGTAGGAGTTCTGGAACTGTCCATATGTACCTATGAGAGAAAAGTAGCTATATCGTCATTTGTTTCTGCATATGAGATGAGATAACTTAAGATTAAAATTAAAAGTTAAATAAAATATTATTAGAATGTATATTTTTTAATATAATTATTATTTTAAAATTTAAAAAAATTAAATTATTTATTTTATTTTATATGAGAATTTACAAAAATTATAATGATTAGATTAGATGAATTGAAAAAAATTATAAAAACAAACGAAGCGACTGTTGCCAAGCATCTAGGAAGTCGAAGTCATTTATGTTAATATATTCGAATATTTTGGTCCATGATGAGGACGACAGAAAGGATAATGTTGGCAAATGATGATATGGTTCCAAGTGAGCTAGAAACTTTTTTGTGCTCTTGCTGATTTTGAGACATCTACACACATGCAAACTAACGCCTCGTTTGTTTTTGGAGATGAGATGAGATAAAAATTTTTAAGATGAAATGAATTATTTATTTTATTTTGTATTAAAATTTGAAAAAGTTGTAATGATTAGATGAGAGAAGATGAGATGAATTTAAAAAAGTTGAATTGTTTATTTTATTTTGTATTGGAATTGAAAAAAGTGTAATGATAAAATTGAGATAAGATGAGATGAAATGAGATATTTTTCGAAAACAAACGAGGCCTAACTTGATCCGGGATGTGTAAATTGTAACAACCATTAGAGGATGTAAATACAAAGATACAAGTCAATTTACATGTACCAAAGGTTCACATATAAGGATTCGTTTGGACACTTAATATCTATAAAAAAAAGTAATAAAATTGTTTGAGTTATGATTTTTTATTAGATTCTGAAAAATGCAAAATAAAAAGTTGATAAAGTTAAAATTTTGTTTAAATATAATTTTTATTTTGAAATTGAAAAAGTTTAACTGTTTTTGTATTTTATTTGAAAGTTGATTCAGGCTTATTTTAAAATAATTTTTAAAATTATATATGACAGAAAAAAAATACTTTTAATTAAAAAATAATGATTATAAATTTAAAATTTATATTCGAGTATTATTCTTGAGAATTCATTAAAGAAATAAGCTTTTTTCCAGATCTTGAAAAAAAAAGGAACAGTCTATGTTGGTCAAAGAATTAGGGTCTGAAGTGGGCCTCAGGTGCGTGAACATCTAGGCCCGGCCCATTACATTGACTTGACCTGTTGACCCCACCTCCATTTTAACTTCTTGAAGAAGAAAATTAGTACCATCCTTGATTCCTTTTTCTTCTACCTGCTGCTAGCAATGTACATAAATGATGTTTTCTAATCGCTTTCGAACTTTGGTTTCGTCACTCCTCGACTCGAATTTCCCTTCGATGCTATGATGCATCAAACTTAGGTCTTTCTTAGATCTCCACGAAGGCCCATCGTTTCGCTCTTGGAAAATGTCGGAGCCACGTTTCACAATCACTCTCGGTCCCTCTCGTCAGGTACGTGTGTGTGTGTGTTTGTTTGTTTGTTAAGTTTTTTAGCAGTTTGATTGGGTACTGGCCGTTTGGTTGCTGGGAAACTGTGGGAAAAGAAAATGAATTAAACTCGTAAAGGGAGAATTGGGGCTTTTCAATTAGGTTTTGGGGTCGTTTTGGTGATAAGAACTTCAAAATTTTGTATTATTGAACTATTTGTTTAGTGACTCCACTCTGCATACCACTTTTTGTGTGTACTTGAACTGACTAATAAGTTTTCGGATTCCGATTATGGAGAAGTGTGTATTTTTTTATTAAACAGAGTTAAATCTATTGTTTGTGTATGGGGTTTTGATTGAATGTTAATGTGATTCGACTTTTTCGCAGGTGGTAAAGAGGGGAGGAAGAGTAAAGGAGTATGCGCATCCACATGCCGATACCAAAGCAATGACTGGCAGCAAACGTTTTTGGGGGGAGAAAGGAAGGAGTAGTGCCAATAATTTGTCCTCGTCAACAAGCAAGCGGTTCGTGTTGTTCTGTTTATTTTCGAATTTAAAATATAGTTCTATCATTTTTCTGGGATCCTCTAGGTTGATGGTTTTGAAAAATATTTTCGGCGACTGATTTTCTAGTTTACAATCTCTATAGGCTCCTGAGACTTTCAAAATACATCTCTTCATTATATAAGGAAATGTAAGAGAAGCTTTGTTGGGGTGCTGCGTAGTACGAAAGTAAGAACAAGGATTTTAGTCTTTGGGTATATTTTTATGTGGTTTCCTCTAGTGCACCCAGCTTATTCATGCTAGGGTCTGTCAGATGCATTCATTCCACCTTTTTTCATCAAGCAGCTCTAATGCTGCCGGCTGTTTTCTTAATTAGGTTCAAAGTGATGAAAGAATTTGATTTTTTTAATTCGTTTTATTCCTAGCTTATCTGATTGACCAAATAGGGATTGTAGTTACGGGACACCTAGTTTCATAAAACATGGCATCACGATTTTGTTTGTGGCACTCAGAGGGCTTTTGTGTTTCTGATTTGGCTGTCAGAAAATTAATTTCAAGCTGTGCTGATTGGTTATATATGATTTGCAGTCAGCGAGGAGATGATATTAACTGGAGTTGGGATGATGATGGAGTGCATGGTGACGACCAATCTTGCTCATATATATGTTTTTCTTTATAATCTCTTGTTCTGTATATGGTTCATTTGACCTGACTCTGGTACCCTTATATGAGTGAAGATCTTGGGATTAGTCGAGATGATCTCCGGTTGAAACTGATGCGCAAAAGCCTGAAACGAATTCATAGGGCTGCTGAAGAGCGTAGGAAGATGGATCAACGCAAAAAGTTTCCAAAAACTAGTCAGCCTTTAGTGAGTCATAACATGATGCATCAGAGGTCTGAGCCAACAGAAAGTAGTATTTCGTGGCGAATCCCACCCATGGAAAGATCAAGGTTAAAAGCTTCAAGGGGACTCCCACCACCAGTAAGCTTTGAGGACGTGCGGCAAGTATCATCAGTAAGGGTAGCTGATCCCTCAAGAGCTGGATGGTTTTTGAACAGTAATGCTACTTCTAGGCCAATAACTTCTGCGCCCTTTACTATGAAAGGTCCTCTTGAAAATTCCAAGCCAGTTACACAGCTTGCACCTATGACTAGCTTTGGGCAGAAAAGTTCTCATACGGTATGATTTTGTTTGCTGCTGCACCACTTAGTTTATTTTCAGAAGAACTGGTTTCTTTATATTTGTGATTTTGTCCACTTTGATGGTTGTATTTAATTGCTGTTAGTCATCTATGATCATGCATGCATCCTGATATGTCTTTATTGAGTGGTTTTTCTATAGGTAGTTGAATCTGTCACTGTTGATGGCCTGTTGCAATCACTTGGTTTGGGGAAGTACAACATTCTTTTCAGGGCTGAAGAGGTAATTCACCTGTTTATAACACAGAGAGAGAGAGTCGCTAGTTTGACTGATGGAATTTATAAGCAAATGTTACATGATTTTCAGAAAGTTGCTAAATCTTATGTGCCTGTGAGGATTTAGGTTCCACTTGAAAACTAAGAAACTACTACCACAAGAAACTTCAGTCTATACAGAGCAGTGAACCTTGGAAATGCATGAACCAATTATCTTAGTAGTTAAATTATCTGATCTGTAGGTGGACATGACGGCCTTGAAGCAGATGGGTGATAAGGACCTCAAAGAGATGGGGATACCAATGGTATTGTGATTTCACTCTCAAGAAATTTAGGGAGTCTGCTTGATATTGTTTTTCGGTGCAAAAGTTAATTCTGTTGGTATCTTACTATTGTGTTTTATATTTTGCTACCCTATCAATGCATAAATTGCTTCCACTGTGAACCCCTCTGTGCTGCTTATTTACTATGATATGAATCTGTTCTCACAAAAGCTGCTTAATATGAAGGGACCGAGGAAGAAGATTCTCCTAGCTCTCTTGCCCCATTCTAGACGACAACAGCCATAACTGCAGAAGTTAAATTGCCTCATCTCCTTTGGAAATATCTGTTTCGCCTGTAATCCTAAAATTGGAGTATACATTAACAAGTTTACTGAGTGTATGTATTATTGAGGTTGAGATGTGAGAGGATTGCCTTTTAGGAGTGGCTGCATTTAGAGAGGATTGCTTCATGTAATATTCACAATATTCTCCTGGGGCTCCCGCTGGGATTGTTTTTTTTTTTTTTACTTCATGATTAAGGAAGTGTTTTTTAATGATGTTGTAAATTGTTTTTTATTTTCTAAAAATATTTAAAAGTGTTAGAAAAATTTATATAAAAAAAAATAAAAATAAGAACACATGAAATAACCAAGCGGGAGCCCCAGCTGTGGTTCTATCATTATTCTTATTATATTTATGTGCAGTAGCACTGTCCTTTATTATATTTACGGCACACATCGCATGCTTTTTCTGGAAAAAAAAAAAGAAAAAGAAAAAGAAAAGTTATCCTCTCTGTCACGTTGTCTCTGGTCGATTCTTTCTGTGCAGAAGTTTACTGCACGGTTGGGGATTTTTCAAGAATTACAGCTTGTCCTAATCAAATATGCCAATATGGTGCAAATTATTGGACTTAGATGTTAACTCCATTATGTAGTGGCCACGATATTCATGTGTATGTGATATTGATTATCTGTTGGATGAATGTGATGCTAAATTAGCATTGATATGAAAAACAAGTTCACAAACTGAGATGGATCTAACACTTCTTTACAACAAAACGATATTACAACAATCGTCTCCTTGATATGAACAAACATCCAGCGTTCCCAAAAGTAAGCCACGCTTGACAATCACAAGCTCAAATTAATGAAGATTTTCAGTCAAAACTGTGGGAAGTAGATCTCCATTGCGGACAAGTAACTTTTGTGGTGCTTTGAGGTCTGAAGGCATCCAAATTCAGCAAGACCTGGAAGTCCAGCAATAGCCATTGACCCCTCAATTCAGCAAGAGGAAGGCACCTAATTTAATTGCAGTATCTCTTCACTTTGATGACAATACACATCCCTCGAGACGACTCAAAAATCGAAAAGCATCTTACCCTTCTGCTATTGCCTTTTTACTTTCTTATACGCCTAATTTAATTGATTTTTTATTTATTTATAAGTAACCTAGTTTAATTGAAATTAAGTACATTAAATCTCGTTTGTTTTTTGAGATGAGATGAAATGAAATAAAAATTTTTAAGATGAGATGAATTGTTTATTTTATTTTGTATTGAAATTTGAAAAATTTGTAATGATTAGGTGAGAGAAGATGAGATGAATTTGAAAAAGTTGAATTGTTTATTTTATTTTGTATTGAAATTGAGAAAAGTATAATGATGAAATTGAGATGAGATGAGATGTTTTCCCGAAAACAAACGAGGCCTTAGGCCTAATGAGATAAGATTACTACAACTTTCTAATGAATAATTCATCTACCATTAAAAAAGTCACACACATGGCACACCGAGACAGAGATAGAATTAAAAGGAAGAAGAGAGGGAGCTTTTTCTGGCCAGCTGCACCATGATCGCTTTATACAAATCATGAAGGCAAAAGAGACAAGATCCAGAAAATAAAATAAGTGTATATTTGAGCTTAAAAATATTATATGGATACAAATAATGTAAATATATTAGCAGATCCGCATAATCCAAAAATGAAAAATAATTGAAAAAAAAAAAATCGTTCTCACTCACCACAAAATCACAGCAAAAAGAAACAATCTTTGAAAAAGGTTCCAGCCGATTATCAGTTAAACGCATCACACCTACGCCGAATCTCTCCTTGCGTTCCTGTTTTAACCTTGTACAAACTCAGCTTCTCCATTGCCTTCCCAAACGCGTCAAAGAAGTTGTTCTGGTCCGCCGCGTACATTTCCACGAACGGCCTCGTCCTCGAATCACTGTACAGCCCGTGATCCGACCTCAACAGCCCCAACCCCTTGGGCAGATTCTGGAAGTACATGTTATCGAACTTGTTTGGAGTCATGATGTCATTGAACACGGACAGTGTAGGGTTCTTCTGATACTCCGCGCAAGCTTTCTGCAGCTCCTGAGCAAACCTAGGATTGTACTGTGAATACTCGCTGTAGTTATAGATCCCGGAGCTAAATTCTTTGCAATGAGAGAACCCAATAGTGTGAGCACCGCACAAGGCCACCGTTTCTTGGATCGAGAACCCATTAGATGAGAAAAGCTTAATGATTTGAGAGATAGACATTGTGGGTCTTGGAAGTTTGCCTTCGACATGGGATGCTTCAGAGACGCGCCCGTCTTTGCGTCCCAAGAGCACATTGTAGTAGGGACCACCCACCATGCTGACGAGGTCGCGCGTGGCAACGGCTAAGATGTCGGCGCAAGAGACGGTGCTGGGACAGGCAAGTTCGAGAGCGATCTTGGCGCGGACGACGACGTCGAACGCATCTCCTGGAAGAGAGAGGTTGATGTCAGCATCGCGCTCGGCGGAGTTGAAGGGGGTGGAGGAGAGGAGGATGGAGGCGTCGCAGCCGTTAAGGAGGCAGTCGTGGAAGAAGAGGCGGAGGGTTGCGGCTGCGGTGGTTGGGGTGTTGATCTGCTTGTTGATGATGGTGTCTTGGACGATTTGGCTGAATGGTGGGCAAGATTTTTGGTAGTAGTCCAAGCTGAGCTGGGAATGTGAGTGAGTAACGAAGAGCGATGGAGATGTGATCAGAAAGATCAGTAGGAGAACGAGAAACGCCATTTTTCTTAGTTTATCTCAGAGAGTGGTTTATGCAACACTATTGTTAATATGTTATAGGGAAAATACTACTGTAGGCTGTAGAGAGAGAGAGAGAGAGAGAAAGAGAAAGAGAGAGAGGGAGAGACTGTAGGCTGTAGAGCAGCTGGACCGAAGCAGTGTGGAGAAAAGTGTGGGAGGGAATTGGGTTTGAGCAGATTGGACTTCTTGGGGGGAGTAGTAGGGTTTTACACAGTGAGAGAGAGGGAGAGAGCGTTTTTGCATTTTGCACGCGTTGCTCTGACGGCTGAGTGCTACAACAGTGATTGAAGTAATATGCTCCATGGATCGAGTCAATAGTCAATACTCCAAACACTGCCCTAATCTCAAAAAATTTATAAATTTTAAGTTCAGTTCTGCTCGGTAACTCTGGAGGCATGCTACAAACATTGCTTAGGGAAGAAATGAAATTTCTAATTTGGTGTGCAAGTCTAGGTTAATATTTAAAAACAAAGTCAGTAAATCAGATCTATATAAAAAAAAATATTTTTAATAAAATATTTTACTATTTTTAAAAAAATATATGCAAAATTTATATATTCACTGTATTTAACATTACTTTATTTGAGATTAACACACCATTTTTTTCCGTATAAAGTAGTTCCGTGTAACGTTTTCCTGTACCTATCGGTTCTAAAAGTATTGATAATGGTGTAGCTAAATACAAATACAAAATCACATATTTTGGATGTTATTTTTGCCATTCAAAAAAGATTCTTATATTGGATTATTATCTTTCAGCCATAATAATAATAAATATTATTATTTTGTTATTATTATTAATTTTTTTTCCTAAAATTAATTTTTATATACACTACATAAAATTATGTTGTCTACGAATATAAGAGCTACAAATAGATACCAATTGTATTGTCTTAAAATTGAAGTTGAAGGTCAACAAATATACACTAATGCACTAGATGACAAAAAAAAAAGGAAAAGGAAAAGAAAAAGTGGTAGGAGAGAAAATAATAAAGCTGTCGGGTGAGAGAGAGCAAGCGGAAGGAAAGAGAAAAAATAGTAAAATAAATGATGAATGGTGAATAGTAAATCAAGAAATATATAGAAATATTGTTTATTGTATGCAAAAAAAAAAGTGAAATTGTTAACTAAAGTTTGCATTTTCATTAGTCAAAATGCCGATGCTCTAAAGGGTAAGAGACATGGGCGGGGATGAACGGTTGCAGACACGGGACACCACATCATCAACAGGGCGGTCTAACGGGTCCCGTTCATTCTTGGAATGACGTACGGCGTTGTTGCGGATGGACGGACTCGGTCACCGAGACTTTGTTATACTTTTGTAGGCCTGTAAGGCTAAGGACAATGTCCCATGAATGTCATTCATAAAAAATCAAAAAGTTTATTCAGACAGACGAGATAATTAAAAAGAAAACGCCAGAATGACATTCGAATATGCCTGTCAAATAGCTCAATCTTTTCAACTGTTTGCTATAATACCTATGGATAGCTTATGGCATGCAAGAAATCAGGTCATTCACAAGGAATTAACCCTATCCTCAGTTTGGTTTGTCTCCAAGGTCAAACATAACAAAGCTTGACCACAGAAACAATACAGCAGGAACAAAAATGTCAGCTACCACCCCAAGGAGTATTCTCTCTCTTTTGATGTAGCTCTTAGACCAAATGGGTGTTCAATTGCATCATTATGTAGAAACAGCCGGAGGAATCTATCTTCATACAAATAGACTTCATCAAAGCACAAACCCAAATGTCGGTGAAGCAATTGCTTGCAGCTCTGATGGCAATACAAGAGGTAGTCAAAAGGAAGATTTCAAAAGTTATCATAGAGGGAGAGTCAAAACAAGTCATACAAGCAATATCTATCTCATCAAGGACAGTGGATTGGACTATGCAACCCACCATTACAGGCATCAGGTACTTACTCAGACACTTTGAATAATGAGGGTGCAGAAAATATATCGTTCCTAGAATCGGTGAGTGCACAACTTTGTGTAATGGGCAGCTTCCAAACTAGCTTATGGAAGCATATTCGGAACTGGATCCCACCTAGCCTACTCAACTTTCATAGTGGAAAGGATCCCCCTTCCACTGTATAATTATTGTATTGTATAATTAATACTCTGCTCATGTTCTTCTTCTCAATTTCAATATTAATATATGACTGCTTGTCGAGGAAAAAAAAAGAAAAAGAATATGCCTGTCAAATGTATTTATTTATATTTTTTTGAATTTTTTTAATAATCAAGAAAGTGATTAGTAATAAATTTTTATTTTATTTTTATTTTTTTAATGATTAAAGATATTTAAAAAAATATTTAAAAGAAAAAAAAATTGCACTGGTGTGTGTTACAAAATTTTAGCCTCTTTGCTCTGATGTGAATCGGAAAAAATAGCTTCCTAGTTCCTACCCGTGAGGCCGGGACTAAGCAAGAACAACATCGATGTATGTTAAGAGACAGATATAAGGAACCATAACGTGTGTGACAAATACACTTGATTCTATATGATATTCGCCATATTCCCTTCTCTATCAAGTCATTAATTGCATTGCTAAAGTCATATAGCCTGATTGGCATAAACCCTAAATATATTTGTCATTTGGGGTTTATGCATATAAAAAGAAATGTATATAAAAAGAAAAAAGTCATTAATTGCGTTATTTTGCATTGAAAATTTCGTCCATTTTGCTTTTGGTGACACTCGAGAACATCCTTCTCAAATTCCATTACCTCAGCATTTTGTTACGTACAAGTAGCAGCGATCTTGTCTCAAGTTGCACCAGTGTATTGGGAATCTGACATGAGTCTTAAAGCTTCCAGTAACTGGGCGGGAGACGCATTCAATGAGTAGTTTACTAGTTCTCTACTGCTGAGAAGCCGAAACTCCATACATATGATTGTTACAACAAAGGTAAGAGATGTATCAATATCAACATGATAACATCGGATATATGAAATGCAGAATTTAGTTGGCATCACAGAGTAAGTACTTACATTAACATATGCCTAATTAATTGCTTCAAAGAAGCAGTAGAAACTAGAAAGGACACTGGAAAACCATTTATTTTCAACCCTTTTCTCACACTTGTTAATACCTACTGATCAAGTGAATTAAAACAACCATCAAAAGTAATATATAGGCCAGCCATTTCAAGGGCATTTGTATCTGTTGCCATGAGTGGTCATATCTGTGTAGCACTTGCCACATTTTTCCCTGTTTCCAAATGTTCCTGGTGGAACACACTTGCAGCGGTCACAGCATGTCATGCATGCTCTCATGCAAATCCTCTTCCTTGAATGTAGTTGGCATCTCTGATCACACAGGGGGATGCAATCTGTTCATGGAGTCGAAAACACCACATTTTTACCACAAAACAAACACGAAATATATATAAATAAGTACAACAACAAAAAGAAGGTAAACGTTTCTTACCCTTTTTAGACCTCACTGCCGGAGGCAGTACTGGTGCAGGAGCAGGTGGCTGAAGTGGGGGGCACAGGGGTGGTTGCCTTTGGTGGAGGGGCATAAATGGGTGCCTTTGCTGGAGGAGCATTAGCCGGTGGCATCACAGGCGGCGCATTAGCCGGTGCCTTTGCTGGGGGCGCATAAGCCGGTGCTTTCAAGGTTGTGCATGATCTGGTGCCTCTGCTGGAGGAGCTTGTGCTGCTACAGAGACTTTTATATCTACAGCCTATACCAAATTCCAAGGTCTACCTTTATTCACTTGGTTATGTTTCTCCTTTTCTTTTTGGTCAACATCGGCAAGCAAATTTAGAACTCCCAGCAAATCATTTTCTTGTGAAAAGCGACAAATAAACCAGGTAACAAGGATCAAGCAGGTAAATTTAGTTACCGAAATAAAAACATATAGAGAACCTGTTAAAGCAAACTTTTCTTTAAAAAAAAAAAGGAAGACAAGTAGAGGATAAAAAATGGGAAGTGATTCAGTAATAAAACATTAAAACTTCCATGAATTTAATTTTTTTCTTTTTTATTTCAGGTAAAAAAGAAACAGTAGTTGTAAGAGTTGTCTTAGTAAATACCTTTGTCGTGAGTTCCTCATCGTTGGATGAAACCTACAGCAAACTCTATGAAATTAGACACTAAAGCAAGCAAAGAGATAGAATTTGGTCGCCCCGGGGGGGGGGGGGTGACGCGAGAGAGAGAGAGAGCCATACTCCTGTGCTAACTACAAGAAAAGTGGTGAGCAAAAAGAGCGTAGCTTTCAAAGCCATCGAACAGGAGGAGAAAGAAGCTAATAGAATTGGAAAGCAAGTCACTCAATGTGGCTTCAAGGCCGAACCATCTCTGGTATAAATAGAGCTCAAACTGTGTGCCATCTTCACCAGAACACTGAGACACAAGTTATGGCTTAATGTCAGAAACTTAATTGGTATTTTTTTCCTTTTCCTTTTGGTGGAAATTGCTAGTCCAGAAGTCAGACTAGTCAGACTAGTCAAGATTTCCACCCAACCCACGTGCCCCAGGGACTGTCTGCTTAACTAGTATATCTATTTCTCATCAGAGTGTGTGCGCCAAAACAATATACAAAATGACGTGTCCCAATCACAACAAAACCTGTCATTCTTCGGACCCCATTATAATCTCTTGGGAACTGAATATTCTATCTAAGTTGGTGTAATCAGATTTCATTGCACGAAACCCTTAAAAGCTTGATGACACTGATAAAACTGGATTTAAGGTATTAATGTGCCTCCCCTTTATGCATCACTCTGCTGAGAGAAAAATAATGCCTGAGCAGCCAGCAGGGTATGAGTGAGTTCTGGGCTAATCTGGTCCACCTATCAACATACATTGATGAAAACAAGTACTACTAACATTATTGTCCATATCCATGGGCCAGGATCTCTGTATGCGTGTCTTGTTTGTATATGTGAATCCAGAGTAAATGTTAGTAGTTCAATGTTATTAACCATTGTTGTTGGACAGGAGATTGCAGAAAAATATTATTAACCATTGTTTGTTGGACAGGAGTTCGATGTTAATTTCCATGGCTTGGATCAAATACTTTGGAAGGAACCAAATGCTAGGAAGATCCCTAAATAGAAAGAAAGAAAGAAAGATGTGAGGACTGCCAGACCTCAAAAAGGGTAAACCACTTCTGGGACAGGGCTCTGAAAAAGAGGAGAATAGAATGGCGTCGCCCGGGCTCGAACCGGAGACCTTCAGTGTGTTAGACTGACGTGATAACCAACTACACCACGACACCACTTTAGTAAAAACGCACCATTTAGATAATTCAAGTGAATAATTTCTCTTCCCATACAGCACGTCAGATTATTAACCCGATGCCGAAACAGGTTTCGAGTTTCAATTATAGGATTTTTATTTTTATTTTTGAGTTTCAATTATAGTTGTTCCTCAAAGGAAATGGTTTTTCAGAGCAGACCGACCCCAAAAAAATTATCTGCCTTGACTAATTTTATGGGGGTTCAATACAAATTGAGACTTAAGATAAAATTTAGGTGACTTATTAGTAATTATAATATAATAAAATATAAATTATTATATAAAATATTTTTAAAAATTTTAATAAAATGAGATTTTATTTAAAATCTTTAAATACAATTTTTTTGAATTTATATTTACAATAACAACTTAAAATGAGGTCTCATTATAGATTTTGTGTCTCAATTTAACAAGATTTTAAAAAAATTATTTAAAATATAAATAATTCATTGTATTACTTATAAAAAAATTCATTGTATTAAATATTAAATTTAATATTATAGGACTTGCAAATATTGAAAATTATAAAAATTATTTAAAATTCTATTTAATGAAATAATTTTTATTTTTATTTTTCTAAAAAAAATTAAATAAAATATCTCATTTTATTTTTAGAGCCTTACATAAGTCGAGACTTAGGCAATGGCGCTTACTATTGAGCCGGCCTGCTAATTATGGGCCAAAAGGATATATTGTTATTTTCATATTTAACCACAATTCCAAAAGTATCCCTACCAACCAGCTGTAGTTTGTTAATTAAAAGCTGCTTATTTATTACGCCCTTTCATCTGATTTGCAATCCGCTTTGTAGGCAGAAAATTCATTTGTCCTAAATATTGGTTAAAGACTTAAGATGAGTTGAAAAAAGTAATTAGTTTAGATGGTGGAGTTAGGGGTGGCAATATGTGATACGATCCGTTAATTCGATCCGTTAATTCAATATGAACATGACACGATAAAAGTGGGTTAGGATTTAGTGTTAACGGGTTCGGGTCAAAACGGATTGACCCGTTAAAACACGATTGCTTAATGGGTCAACCCGTTTTGACCCATTAAGAAAGTTAAAATTACAATTATATCCTTATACTTAAAAATAAAATTGTTAAAATTTTAATTTTGATATTTTTCTTCTTTAGAATTGTAATTTTGGACTTGTAATTAGTTTTATATTTTTTATAAATATTGTGATTTTAATATTTATATAAAATTATGCTAAACTTAATTAGGTTAAACAAGTTAATTTAGAGTTTGTTCAAGCTATTTACATAAACAGGTCAAAATGAGTTGACACGACCCGTTATGTTAACGGGTTGGGTTAAGGTTTGAGATTTTGACATGATAAGTTTAATGAGTCGGGTTAGGGTTAATATATATAATATAATATATATGTTTTGACACGATACGAACACGACCCGTTAATACGATTTGACACTCCTAGGTGGAGCGAGTTTTGTAGGGTTTATCTAAGATGAGTTTAGACCTATTTATATGTTAAGATGAATTAAAACGTATTTATGAGAAGTTAGAAAAAGTTATGTATCCTGCATGTAAAAAGTGTTGAGTTGAAAAAAATTGTGGGTCCCACGTGTATAAAAGTTTTGAATTGAGTGATATTTAATAATATGAGAGTTGAGTGTTTAAATTTTAGACTCAATTTAAAATTAAATTGAACTGAGTTGATCTCAGTATCTTCCAACATCCCGACCTTAAAAATCCCTATTTCCACCTACCATGATTTGAAGACCTCTTAATTTCCAATATATTGCAGTTGGGCATTCATGCCTCTTCAGAAAGCTGTCGGTGCTCAACTAGAAGATCGGCTCCAACAATACTACTACGTTTGGCACCATTAATCCAGTTATACAAGGTTTTAGCATCTAGAAAATGACATATTTTACTAGTATGATAAGGCAATAGATATAAATGAAGAAGACAAAATGTCCATTGCAGCAGTATAAATGAGAACAGTTTAGTTCCCAAGCATATCCTAATTTTTTGTTTGAAAAACAATGGTCCTGAGTTCTCTTATGCAGGAACTATTCCAAGACTAATCTAGGGACAGTTCGAATATATTTTCCTCGGATCATCCTTCCACGTCATATACCTTCTCCTCCCTCTTATCATGATCTCCCTCAGACTCTCACCCTTTTTCTAGTCCTTCGGTATCTGTCCAATCAACCAACTAGTTTATTGCCTTTCACATCCTAAAAGCTTTTCTTTAATCAAGAGAGCCAACAAATTTCCTGTGAAGGCCTGAAAAGCAGCACTACTTTTGTCAATGTTAAATGAACCCAATTAAGTAATTGATTTATTGACCTTCTTTAATAAACAAAGCCCGTAGATTTCTTGTGGACACCAACAAAAAGAGAAATATCTCAGCAGTCCAAAGTCACATGACTTGGGAGTCTGCTTTGAACTGCTTACTTCGTATCAGCAAGGTCGTTCTCATTTTTCGAACATCCACAACGTATTAGAGTTTACATTGTATTTCAAAAAAATAAAAAAAGTTTACATTGGACAGCATTTTAATTCGTTTTCTACTAATGATCCCAATTGCAGTTGTTCATAATATGTGACTATATCCAGCTCCAGCTCAAGCCTCAAGGTTAAATGCTTCAGAACTGGAAATGCTCGATCAAACAAAATATATGGGAATTTCCATTTTTGGCTCTTCAATATTATCAGTAATACAACTTGTCTACTCCATTTCAGCTTAGCTGCTCACCAATTAAATCCAAGCCCACGACTAGGAAAGACAACCCTTGGAACAGCAAGAAATAGAAATGAACTCCATGTGCCGATAAGAGGCTTCTGGCCGATGCAGTGAGTAGAAGAAATGCAAGCGCAAGTTCCTTCCTGAAGAGCTTGTTTCTCTTCTTCACAGCAGGGACTTCCTGCTCCTTAAGTTTACTCAACAGTTCTAAACCAGACTCAGAATGCCTCCTAAGGATCTTCTCTTCACCCAAGGACTTCGATTCCCTCTCAGCAAATGCCAATAAATCTGATTCAGATGATCTACCTGTCTTCTTGGTCACTACCCACTCATATGCGCTTCCCAGCTGAAACAGCCCAGAGACCATGGCATTGAATTTTGTAACAGACATTGTGTTCTCAAACAGTAGGTATGGAACCAAGAAAGGGAAAGATTTGGGTGCTGGGAGAATGTTCAAAAGAGACATGAAAATGGGGACATAACAGATAACCCAAATAGGTAGTTCTGCCTCAGGTATGAACATGGTCAATGGAAGTATGATACAGAATAATGTGAATGAGTAGAAGGGAAGTATAAGTTTCCTTAGAAGAAAGAAGAGAAATATCATGTTGGCTTTCTTCCACATCGATATCTGCACAAAGAGATCCAAAATAAATTAGTGTTGTTAATAATTTCTGCTTTAAAAAGAGGAAGTAAACGGACTAAAGAATCGAGGAAAGAACCTTGGACGTTAAGATAGCAGGAAGGCACAAGCGGAAGAGCTGCATGGGACCCGAGTGCCAGCGATGCTGCTGTTTCTTATAAGCTTCATAAGACTCCGGCAATTCGCAAAGCACTTTGACATCATTAAGGAAGATGAATTTCCATCCATTCAAGTGCGCTCGAACCGCAATGTCCATATCCTCCACTGTGGTTCTCTCCAGCCAGCCTCCTGATTCCTCCAAAGCCTTGATTCTCCAAACACCTGCCGTTCCGTTGAATCCAAAGAAATTCAGGAAAACGCTATTCACCTGCTGCTCCACCTCAAAATGGAAGCATAGGTTCACGTTTTGGAGTCTTGTAAGCAAGTTCTCATCCTTGTTCACGAATGACCAGCGAGCCTGGACAAGACCCAGCTCAGGATTTCCCTGTAAAAATCACATCATCCATAGAATGAATTTTCGAACCAAAAGGAAATCTTTTATTTTTCTTATTTGGCTCCTATTACCTTGAAGTGAGGAATTGTCAGTTTAAGGAAATCAGGATTGGGCTGGAAATCTGCATCAAATATTGTAACGAATTCATAATCTTTGACATAGTCACAGGCCATGGCTGATTTTAGATTGCCGGCTTTGTAGCCTGTTCTGATTAGTCTATGTCTGTAGACTATGTTGATCCCTTTCTCGTGCCACAAGGAGACTTCATCTTTGATCAGAAGCTGTAGATTTCCATCATCTGAATCGTCTAGGACTTGAATTAAAATTCGGTCCCTTGGCCAATCTAGTTCACAGGCAGCAGCAATTGATTGTGAATACACCTAAATCAAACATCACATTTCAGCACCAGAACAAGAAACCGAGTTCAAGCAAGCAATTAAACATTGACAAAGAATTGATTGGGTCATGGATTTGATTGTAAGATAAATAAACAATAAAATAAAATAAACAAACACAAAGCGGAAAGAGAAAGGAAGTTAGTTCTGTGATGTTACCTCTCTCTCATTGCACATGGGGATCTGAACAAGAACCATTGGGAAACTTGAAGAATCCTCAATGTCATAAACTTCTCCCTCAATCGTGGGTTTCAACTTCTTGTACTTGATCCAGAAACACCCGAGACATAGAACTAGTCGATCGAGAGACTGAATCAAGAATAGAACAACGCAGAATTTAGAAAGGAATATCACAAAAGGAGCAATGTAGTCAGCTCTAAAAGACAGCCACGCCATATAGGACGACTTCACAAGACCCTGAACCTCCCGAGACTCTATCATTTGCAAATTCCATTTCTTAAAATGTGCAACGACTTCTAACACCAAAGCTAGAATTGAAATAAGTAGAAAAGCTTTGATAAATCTGTACAATCTTCCCCTGCTTTTGGGTTCTTCCTCATTTAAATCGGACAAGGCAATGCGTTTCTTGACTGAAACAAAGATGGCTCTGGAAGCCATGGCCAGCCATGAAAGACTTGTCAGAACTCTGTGAGCTTTGAGAAGAAGAACCCATGTAAATTGTTTGGGACTTACAGCCTTCTCCTTATCCGGAAACAAGGATGAATCCGAACCATTGACCTTCAGTAAAGAGAAGTTGCTTGGCTTCTCAACTGTGACCACAACAGAGTCTGGTACCATTTCTTTTCCCCCGAATTCAAGTTCACAAGATAGAAAGTGGGAAAGGATTGCTTACCAGAGCAAGATTTTGAAAAAGAGAGAGATGTGAATGAACAGAGAATTCAGTTATGAGGCGGGCATGAAGTTATAGAAGAGGAAGTATGTACGAGAAGAAAACCATGAAAATTGTCAAATTTTGTATGATTTATTCCGAAATCTCGATCTTTGAAATCAGAGTCGAAACAGAATCCCCAGATTTCAGAGGGTGTTGAACATGAAGGTTGACCAATGATTTCTCAGGTCAGAGCATGATGCAATCGAGAGAGAGAGAGAACATGTGTTCAGTCTCTGCTTAGCTTCAGCGAACTACAAGTAAAGAAGTACAAGGCACTACATTTTGTTTTATCTGAGACTGAGTGGCAAGAGTCGTATAATTCTAAAAACTAAATAACCAGTGAGCAGGTACCATCAAAACCAACCAACTGGCAATGTTACCTGTGTTTGATAGGCTGAAAAAGACTAGAGGAATAGGGTTCGAACTCGACCTAAATTTCCAGCTTGGATTAGGCATCAAACTGGCAGCGACAACTATGTACAGCCAGGCTGCAGATCTAACCTTCCCACATAAAGGTTCTTCCGGTCTGCTGATTTGGACACCTTGAATTACAGCCAAAAAATAATTAGCAAAATTCCTTCTTTATTCACTCCAACAAAGAAGCTTCTTAATTTCACTTGGATAATAATGATATTACCTAATAATTATTATGTTAAACGGTGCAATGAGCCAGATCTGCTCCTACGAGGCGATTCCTGGCATTCCAAGGTTATTTATTCGAATGAAGTGATATCTCGTAATGATGGATAATATCTATCCTGGAAAATTTGGGAAAAGAAATATTCCTTTCGAGATAGAGTTGGAAGTTTACAAATCAGGAAATGGTGTTTTTTTTTTTGGGTTATTGATTAGCTTGGTTTTCTTCAACTTTCCATGCAAAATTGGCTGATTGAAATCATTGAATAGCCCATGCATGCAAAACCCGTTGACCGTCATTCTCACGTAATCACGTTCGACATCGCAGTTGCATGCTTCGCGTGAGGATCCATACAAGCCATGAGGCTGAGGCTCTTTCTTTGGCACAAGCTTTCATGGCTGGAGTTCCACTCTCTCCACATCGAATTTTGATTTTATGTTTTAAGTTAGAATGCATGAAGATGGCATTTTTTAATTCTTTGGCGATGGTATTCGATGGAGCCGCATTTAAATTGAATAAAATTAACACTAGTAATGTTAAATACAATATTAAGGTGTAAATTTTGTATACTTCCTTTAAAAAAAGTGTGATCTACTTTTTTAAAAAATCATTTTTATATAGATTTCAGATTTATTCAAAATTTTCAAACAGAATATGCATAACACATTAGTTTCTCTAAAATTAATTAGAATATGAACAAGTTCAGTAGTAATAATTATATATTTAGTAAAATGCAAAAGAACTTTCCAGCACTGCCACATGCAGTATAGTACTTGTTATAATCATTCAACCCCTGGAAGCTAAATTTTCATCACCGAGAGAGAGAGAGAGATTTTCATCACGCTTAGAAGCTAAATTTGTAGATTAGTAGCAAAATATTAAAACAATCTTATAGCTGGATCACCGACCAATCTAATTAATTAAAAGTAAGTATCGGATAACATCATCTCCTTGCTCTTGTCGATAAGGTCGTACGAGAAAAGACGTATTTATTACCGCTGGTCCTCCCGAGTCTGAAGTCGGTGTTTGGACTTTGGATTTAGGGTGAGGCTAATAGGGTCATTAATGGATGTTCACTCTATTCATGTTCCTTTGCTGAAGGCTGAAGCTAATTAAAGAGTCAGTTAATCTAGTTGCTTCATTCACATGAAATCATGTTTCGGAATCGCTTCTAGGAGATTTCCGAGTCAAGGAACCTCCATTTGAGTTTGTGATGTCGGTTTTCTGTCTTGACAACACCGTTAATGTTGGTGACAAAAAGAAAGAGATTTTTTTTTTTTTTCGGCTGCAAATTTATTCCGAAGCATCGGTGGTTGGAATCTGTTCAGAAGCTAGCAAGGAATCCATTAATAAAAAGTAGTACAATTCCCTTGAAGAAAGTAGTAGGGATAAAAGATGTCCTTTTCCCGCATGCATTCTAGTGCAGAAATAAACGGAGCTAATTGTGCGGTTTAATGTATGGGTATGCATCATCCCAGCAACCACGTACGCAGTGCAGCACAAACCTCATCTATAAAAGCCCCACCACAACATGTAAGTAGCAAATCAAATGGGTTTTTGTCTTGTTTGTTTGCCACAGTCGCATGTGAGGGGCACTTTCCTAGCTATAGCTCGCGCATGTGCTTTAGCTACCCTGTTCATGGCTGTTCACATCGATCAAATTAACTCATATATATTTTGTGCTTTCCCTTAGAGCCACCGTCGGGGAGATCCCGCTGGGCTATTTATTGTGTTTTTTTTATTTCTTTTTTTGCATAAATTTTTTAACATTTTAAAATATTTTTAAAAAATAAAATAAAAAATTTATAATATTATTAAAAAATACTTATTTAATCACTAAGTTAAAAAAAATTAAAAAATATTAATCTTCCCACCGGAGCTCCCGGGGGCTCCTGCTGGGATTTATTTATTTAATTATTTATTTCGTAATTAAATTTTTATTTTTAATAATATTATGAATATTTTTTATTTTTTAAAAATATTAAAAATATCTATATAAAAAAAGAACAAATATATATATATATATATATATATATATATATATATATAAAATAGCCTAGCAGAACTCCAACGGTGGCTCCAGCTTTTTTCTTCCCTTTACTATATCATAATGACTCCCGGGGATAGGGTGAAGGTTTGCTATCTTTAGACGCCATTTGAATATAAAAAGTATTTTATTTTATTTTATTATTATAATATTTTTAAAATTTTATATAAAATATAATAAATAAATCAAAATTTTTAATACATAAAACAATAATCATATTAAAAAATAATATTATAATAATATTTTATTCAACTTTCATCTCAATTCATCTTATTTAAACTCACCATCCAAACCGACACCTTAATCTATACACTATTATATACTGTGTTCATGTATTAATATTCTTCTCTCGAACCAATATGGTTAATCTATTTGCTGTAGTACTAAATCATCCTCAGATACAATATGTCGAGTTCTATAAAATAAATTTATTTTTAAATAATAATGAAATAATAAGAGACTACTTTACTTATCAAACACGTCCTCAATCGACATCAGCCTCAATCAACAAGTCTATACTGTGAGATCATGAAGAAGAACGTGGACAGGTGATGCAAATATCAAACCCAATCTCATCAATGTGAAAGCTGCTACAGAAGTTTGGAAAGGTGAACCGCTAGATTGACAATCCTGATTGACATATAGTCTGGGCAACATATATATAGTGCCCGGCTGGACGCATATGCTTATGGTCTATCATTATATGATATTATGTGTCTGGCACTGCCGACACAAAGCAATCATGCTAGCTAGCTTGCATGCAGTATGTTTGTCATACCTGGAAAGCTAGTGAACAATTTTAGAATGAGAAAATCTTGGGAGCAGCCGGATCACACCTAACGTGGCATAAAGTGAAATGACAAAAAACACCTTTTAACAAAACTCGTTCCGCACGTTTCCCGTCTGCTCCTCCCCCCACCCTTGCACGTTTGATTTCCTCCTCCCCCATCCCCTCCCCACTGAATCGCACCTCCCCTCTCCCCTTCCCACTGAATCGCCGCCCCCTTCCTCGCGCATCTCGTTAGGCAGTTGCAGAAAAGGGCCATTCGGGACGAAAACTCCACAATTTGCGGTGGGCGAAAATTTCGAGTTGGCCTGCGCGGGGATCCCGTAAACGTCGTCGTTGTAGCCGAAGTGGTGGTTGGCGGTGAGGTCATCTGATGGAGCGACTGTTGACGGGCCAGGGGGCGGCTGCCTGGATCTCGGCATGAGTGGCGAGTTGGTGCTCCAAGAGGCAGCGGATCATCACATAGTGGTATGCGCGGTGACGCGAGTTGGAGCAGCTTGGATCGGCGGGTGATGCGAGTTGGAGGGCGACTCGGAGGAGCAGTGGCTCTGCGAGGACGAAGAGGAGGATGAAGGGGAAGAAGAGGAGCGGAAAAGGATGATTTCGGGGAGGGAGAAAGTGGGGTTGTCTTTGGAAACGGAAACCACAATGATACGTGAAGAAAAAAAGAGCAATCACGTAGGGTGTGCATTGTGTGCGCCGCTACAATAGGCTGCTCTGTAGCAAATCTCTTTTAGTATTAGTGGTAAGAGAAAAGATCGAATCAATAGCCACGAGTCACAAAAGAGTTGCAGTTGGCAGGCATAAAATGGGGCTAATAAACTATATGTCAAAGAAGAATGTGAGCATGTCTGAGAGGTTGAGATGGGAGTCTATATAGCTTGTCTGTTTGGTCATATCTCAACATCAAGATTGGACGCTACTCTGATATATATGGACCAGAGCAAAACCTCAGCTACCAAGTTTACTCCAGGTGTCAGCGGGGCCAACGTGCAGTAATGAACACAATAGACATGAAAACGAAAGTGTCTTTGCGAATTTTGTGAGATTCAGGTATCAATGCTACAAAAATTAACTCAAAAATCTCGAATTGTTAAAATGTAAAAACTCCAGTACTGATTTTGCAATCAACTCTAAATAAAAACATCATACTTTTTTTTTTATCAAGCCGTATGTACCCATTCAACTCCCTTGAAAGTTCTCGAGTTTGCTTCTCTATATGCATCTCAAGTAAAGCTTGAGGGTTGAGTTCTTGATTAATGTAAGGGTTGGAGCTAAGCTAACTAGTTAGAGCACTATAGCACACATTTTTTGTTTGTTTATACGGGCCTCATGAATCTAGAGTTTAACCACAGAGGAAATTATGTATTTGCTGGTGGAAGAATAGAAAATGAGATATTCATATTGCATAATTGCATTTGATCAGAAGTATAATTATCAACAAGACGAACATACGACCATTTCCATGATGACACGACAATTACCAATTGTCACGGCTGTTTGTGAGGGAAATTTTGATCTTGAAGATCCCAAAGCGTAGCAAATGGCATCTAGTATTTCCATTACAATTTCCTCTCGCACTGATGGACGAATCTTCTATTATTTCTGTTCACTCGCAGCTCTAACATATCTACTTCGCCTCAAACCAAACAGAGAAACAAGCCAATTGGATATAAAACCGCCTTTTGAAAGGGGGCATTGGAAAATATGTCTGAAACTTAATGCGGCACTACTAGATAAGGACTGTCTCTCCTAAAGAATGCATGCTGTTTGTCTCCTAAAGAATAAAAGAAGATTAATGGTTACGTAGCGGATGAAAAACTGGATTGACGAGGGACCGACGGCAACAAAAGGTACACAGGGGAGTCCGGTGCAATAAAAAAGGCATAAAAAATCTGCAGTGATGCAACCAATCCATGTCAGTACAGGGGCTCACTTCTTTTACAGCACACTTCCTTAGTCAGTACATTAAGGATATGATGGACGATGGATAAATTAAAGTAAAACTGAACCATGACATGCTAAATTCAAGAACAGCCGCAGAAGATCCTTCTAGTAGTACATCGAGAAGATGACCTTGGAGCACCAGGGTTACTGTTCCTGAAGGGTTCAGTAATCTTCTACTTATGGACCTAAAAGAAGACAATTCCTCCTTTTATCTCCGAAAGATATGCACGTGGCCTAAAACGCCATTTGTTATGCGTATCTATCAGAAATCAAGATTGAAAGAATTTCCATCGTTCTAACATCCCAACTAGATACCATTATTTGAAGAACAAGAAACATCCCCAAATGATAATTTTCTCTCATGTCTATAGATGACAACAATAATACCAAAAAAAAACAAAAAACAAAAAACAAAAATACAAGAGGACATCACTCGTCATAGAAAACATATGCATACAGATCCTTTTTGGTTTGTCTAGTCATGCAGAATAATGCTTTATTCAAACCATGCAGCATGCACATATATTTACTACTTGTTAACGGGAAAAAATGTTACTTACAAAATTAAGAACTCTGAGAATCGTACCCTAAAGCGTAAAATGCCACTGTCCTCAGAGAATAACACGAGACTAAAATTACGTGATTGTAATTATGTTGATTTTCACAGCACGCTTGTAATTAGGTTCATCTCTTGTATACTCTCTGTATACCTGGATTATTGCCCAATTATGTGATTAATAAAATTTCTTACTTACAAAAAAAAATAACACAAGATGTTTAAATGCCTAATTCACATTATATCAAAAGACAAAAAATCTAAGCAGGAAATTCCCCAAAAATGAGAGTGTGGTTATCTAAGTGGAAATACACATTAAAGTACTGCAACACGGGGGTCTGTAAGATTAAAATTCACAAGGCACAGCTGATATATAATTAATCCTAATTCAGAAAGATGAAAATAAGTTCAGTATTGCAAAGTAGTTGTGCACAACGACACTAGGGATGCGGATCCACAAAACTACCCAAATGGGTACAAAGGTTACAGAGCGTACCCTGATGCAGCAAAATGACCAATTAACAAGAGAAGAAAAAAACTCAGATTCTTGTATGATAAGTGGTAAAATCAGGCTAGGTTCTTATCACCATCTGCAATATCCACTGAGCATCAAAATCATCAAGAAATGCTTACCTGTGTGTGAGCAGAATATACCGTCGATCTACAATAAGATGAAAAAGTCTTCAAGAACATAAACTGCAAATTTTGTAACTATGCTCTGAATAGCAACAATTTTATCCATTTACATTAACACCAAAGGCACCACATTCATGAGGGGAAAAAGCATAATTTGAGATTGACACATAAGAATGCTCTGGAACCTCATGCTTCAACGGAATTGCCAAGCACAAAGGAGAACAGTTCGCGAACCGGCGAAAACTCCACCAACCCGATATCCATGGCATACCCAGAAACCGGCAACTTCAAGTCCCGCAAAACGCAAAATGCTTCGGCCATCCGAGTCCTTGGGACTTCCTGAGCAACCGCGCAATAAGGAATCCACGAGTCCTGGCGATACTCATCCGGAATTTCTATCCCTTCCTTCTTCATTGCATCGCATAACTGCGTCTGGAACTGGAGAAGCGACAACGAAGGTGTAGGCGAAAGAAAAAGTACGTTGTTTTCACTGGGAAGACTCCCAATTGAAGAGAAAGATAGAGGCAAAGGTTCCTGCTTCCAAACAAAGCTCTTAACAACGTTTTCAAGCCTCGCGGGGTCGACAAAGGGGCTGGAGAAGAGGGTGATGTGTGGGCGAGATTCGATTTCGATGAGCTGGGTGCTGATTTGGCGGCGAGCGAGCACGTTCCAGGCCTTCAAGACCTGGTTTTCGAGGGCGGGATCGAAGTAAAGCTCTATAGCATAACCTTGTGACATTGCTTTTGAAATTAAAAACCAGAAAGGAAAAGAGTGAATCAAAGATAAAGAAGCAACACCCAAGAACCAAAATTGAGATCGCAGGTAATACAACAAAGAAAATTGAGCTACAGGTGAAAACTAAAGCATGCTAGCAGCACAAAAAGTTAAAATCGAAACCCTATAGATTTAGTAGAAGAACAGAGGGAATAAGAAATACCCAAATGAGGCTAGGATGCGATAAAAATTTTAAGAATCAAAGCAGCAAACAAAGGTTAAAAATAAAAACCCTAGAGGTTTAGAGCAAAAATATAAGGAATGAGAAATACCCGGATGAAATTGAAGGTAAAAGAAGCCAAGGGAGTAAGAAACATGAGGGAGAAAATGGAAGAGAGAAAAGAAATGGGCAATTGATGGACGAGAGGGAGAGTTTTTCAGAGGGGTATTGGCATGGGAATGGGAAGTTGAAGAAACAATTACATGTGAAACTGTGGGAGTACAGTTTCAATCAGAAAGAGACGGGGGGAATAAAAGGAAGCAATCAAGAGGCTTCTGCGGAAAAACAATAAACGCAGTACCCAGAGAGAGAGAGAGCTCGGTACGTTAAATACTTCTGAAGCCTTCGTTGTGCGGCAAAGAGAGCAGACGTTTGGACCTCGTTTCGACGGTGAGATTAGATGAAATCTAAGGCCACGTTTGGTTAGCCAATACAAATTTTCGTCTTATCTGTATCGTACAGTAATTTTTCCTATTCAAATAAACTATATTTCATTCTTAAATTTTAAAAACATCCATTTAAATAAACAATAATAAACAGTTAATACTGACTTTGAACAGTATATAAACAGTGCAAACTCGACATAACCAGTCTATAAACGGTACATTTTTTAGCTCTCTAATCATCCGTGTGATTCACACTTTTTACAACTCTCAAAAATTAAAAATTATCTCATTATCCAAATAAATATTTTTTTACAAATTATTTCATCTCATCTTAACTCAAAAATTTCATTACTATTCAAAATATATTATCTCATCTCATCTGAACTGGATAACCAAACATGATGTAGTAAAATAGTTTTGAACAGTAGTTAAATGAAAAAAAAAATACTATAAAATTAAAATATTTTTTAATATTATTTTTATTTTGAAATTTGAAAAAGTTAATTATTTTTTTAAGCTTAAAAAAGATGTAATGATTAGATAAAAAAAATTAAAATTTGTGTTTGTAGTGTTTAAATATTGAGATGATATTAGATAAAATGATATAAGATAAGAGGATCTTGCAATCCAAACGGAGCTTACTCTTCTTTTTCACTCGTCTAGATTCGTTGTTTCTATAGGCATGTCTTAATGTAGGTTTAAGAGGGGATGTAGTAAACATGCAATAGAAAATAGCAGTTTGAGGAAAGGCTAGCTAATGGGTAACCGGCCCGCATGCATTTATGTCGATCCTGCAGGGTAACAGGCAAGAACCCTTAAGCAACAGGTGGATTTATGTTGAATTTACTTGAAATGGGCGGGGTAGGTGCTAGGCAAGATCCATCCATTTTATAAGTAGTGACTTTTTCGTCGCAATAATGTGTGGATCCCATGAGATCTCAATTTGTCCATCCTTACTAATAACTTAAAAAAGATTTACTTATAAGGTAATTATTTTACCCCCACGAAACCATAACAACATTTCTTTTTCTCCCATTTCATCCTCTGTCCCCTTTCCCTCTTTCTTCTTCTTCCCTCTTTAGCTCATATGTTGATCTTCTTATCTCCATATTTTTCTTCATTATAACCACAAGCTTGAGTTCTTCATCATCCTAACACAAAATACTTCTTGTTTTGTTCTTTTTTTCTACGTCTTCTTCGTTGTTTTCGTGACTGAACTTCTATTTTCGTGACAAGTATTTATCTTCACTATTCTCAAGACAAGAAACTAATGTATCTTTTTTTTTCTCAGCAAGTTAATATTTATAATTTAAAGCAAATATTACAAAAAGAGATCCAGAGCTTAATCAGTTCAAGGTTATAAAAAGTGGATCTTTTTCACTATGGAAGTCTAATAAATATTAAGGTATTTGAATATGGGGTATGCTTTCAACCAAGTTGTTTGTAATGGCCATAACGCCAGTTGATGCGCCCATCTGTTCTGATATCTATGAATTTTCTATGTTGACCAGTTTCTAAATGACTTTAGAAGGATTGTGATATTAGTGAGAATGTTATGGATAGACCAGTCTGGTGAAGATGAAGGGCATAGTATTGCATTGGTGACCACCTGACTGTCTCCTTCGATGATTATGTTTGTGAGATTGAACCAAATAGCTTCCTCTATGGCTAGCTTTGCAACCATTGCTTCCCCAAAGGTAGGATTGATAGATTCGATTTTTTGAGTACTCTCAAATATGATTTCTCCATTGTTTGATCTGCATATAGCTGTTGTAGTGGAAAATCTGTTCCTGACAACCACATCATAAGATAGAGAAACAAAACTTTCTGGAGGGGGTATCCACTCTGGAGTTTTGGATGGTGGATTGTTTTTGGTTGTCCACAACAATTGGTGTTTTTTGAATATTTTTATCACAAAATCTGAGAACATTATAGGAGTTTGACTTGGATGATTGTGGATAACTTGGTTTCGAAGGAACTATAAAGAGTCCATTGCTGTGATGGCAAAGAGTTGAAAGTTATGAATCTCATTTTTATGGAGGTTTAGGAGTTTGAGGTTCAGTATTCTTGCATAGAACAAATGAGGGGATCTTGAAATATGTTTAAACCAAGCTCTTTTGATCACTTCTACACTAGAAGGTTATTTTGTCCAAAACTCTTCAAATTTGAAAGGTTTTTTTTAGGTTTTGGTGACCCGTGGTTGTCAAAAGGATTAGGTAATCATATGAGGATGTCATTGGGAGGTTTGTCAGATGAGCATCAGGAAACGGGATCCTCCAATCATTATTAGCAATACCTTTATCTAGTCTTTCTCGAATGTTTATCAGTCCACTTCTCCTATTAGACCAGGTAAATATAGGACCAGGTTCTCCTAAGTCAACTAATCCATGTTGATCCATGAAAGATGTGAATCCAGTTGGGTTTGAAAGGTTGGCAAAGGGATGACCTCCTCTTTTATCTGATTGGTTAATAATGTTGTTGAAGTCTCCTATTCCTAACCAAGGAACCGGGAAAGAGTTGGTGATGGTAGAGAGCATTTGCCAGAAATCATGTTTTTTCTTTGTTTGTGTTGGGCAATAGACGAAGCTAAGCAACCAAGGTTGGTGAACTAGGTCTAAATACACAAAAGGAGTTATACTATTATTAGAAATATTTACAAGTTCAACATCCAAACTCTATTCCATTTGTTCCTTTCCTTTGTTGGCGTGAGAATTTTGAAGAGGTGGAAAATTATCAAAAATAGGAGAAAGTTTTTTGTTAATATTTTATGGTTTTTGATAGGGGAAGTTCTCGACTCTCATCCAAGGTCCGAAGTTTGGGATGCCTGGGTTCCTGAGGAGTGTGTACACTGGTTTTGTGTATGTCCAAGCTTACCACATGTATAACAAAAGTGTAAGAGGTGTTTATATTTGAAGGATATTTTTGCTGGTATTTGATTAGGCCTAAGAAGATGGAAACCTTGTTGGAGTGAATTAGATGTTTTCAGTTGGATTCTGATTCTCAAGAAGCTTTTTGGTGCCACTCCTATGTATGATGAATAGTCCACACATGATGTATAGTTTATTTCTAGAATGGATCCTAGCCTTATACCGATTACTGTGGCATTATCAGAGTTCATTAGTTTCAGAGACAGCCCATGGATATGAACCCAGAAGATGGTGTGGTCTAGGTCTATTTTAAAAAGAGATTGATCAGGGAGCCAATGTTGCAAGGTCATGTGGAAGCCTCGAAAATTTCATAAGCTATTAGAAATGATTTTTTCTTTGTTATTTGCAGATGGGAATGTGAAGAGAAATGTGTTGCTTTCTAAATCTTCTATGGTCATGCCAATGGAAAAGTTCCAGATGGTTTTAATGGTGGGGTGAAATATAAATTTGTTTAATGGACGATTGGAAATGAGATGACCTACTAGAGTGTAGTTCCCTATTTTCTAATTTCATCATGATATGGGATTGTTGTGAGGAATGAGTTGTCTTGTTAGCTGAGTTTTGTGGGAAAGAGTTGGTCCAAACTATCGGGAATGTGAGGATTGGAGGAGGTGTAGATGATTTTGAAATGGTCTATGAATGAGTTTTGGATTGTGGTGGGATCAGTGGACCATACTCATTGTTCTATTTTGAGACTATCGATGGAATTACTCATCCTTTTGGTTATTGTGGACAGGTGAAAGAATTTTGTGTTTAGGTCAGTGGTGGTAAGCCAAGTTAGTAGTCTTGATTTTTGTTTTCAGAAAATCTCTTCTCTCTTCAAAAGTTCGTTGAGGTTTTCTTTGAGCTAATTGTCTAGGTGTCTATAAAAAATGCCAGATGTTGATGATTGGATTTATGTTAGAGACTCAGTCAAAATTTTGATGCCTGATTGGATGTTATTGAAGCATTGTCTGTTCCAGTTTTTCAAGTAATCTTTTGCAACTCTTATTTTCTTACACAAAACAAACGGGGGGGGGGGGGGGGATCCTGAAATATGTTTAAACCAAGCTCTTTTGATCACTTCTATGCTATAAGGTTCTCTTGTCCAAAACTCATCAAATTCGAAGGGTTTTTTCAAGTTTTGGTGACCTGTGGTTGTCAGAAGAATTGGAGAATGATCTAAGGATGTCATTGGGAGGTTTGTTAGATGAGTATTAGGAAACAGGATCCTCCAATCATTATTAGCAATATCTCTATCTAGTTTTCTCGGATGTATGCTAATCCATTTCTCCTATTAGACCAGACAAATATAGGACCAAATGCTCCTAAGTCAATTAATCCATATTGATCCATGAAAGATGTGAGTCCAGTTGTGTTTGAAGGGCTGGCGAAGGGACAACCTCCTTTTTTCTCTGATTGGTTAATAATAATTCGTTAATCATGTTTTTTCTTAGTTTGTGCTGGGTAATAGACGAAACTAAGCAACCGAGGTTGGTGAACTAGGTCCGAATACACAAAAAGAGTTATACTTTTATAAAAAATATTTACAAGTTCAAAATCTAAATTCTGCTTCCACATGAACAATAGGCCTCTCCGTTTACCACTAGGGGGAATATGTACATGAAAAGAAAAACCTAGCTTATTTTCAATATCCACAGTATTAACATCATTCAAAAGCGTCTCTGCTAGGAAGACCCAATCAGGGTGATGTATCATGATGTTTGCCCTAAGACTGCGAAGTGCATGGGGTCGGGTGACTCCCCTGCAGTTCCAAGCTAGAAGCCTCATTTATTGGGGGTGATAGTTTTGGGTCTGCCACGGCACCCTCTGGGGGTTGTTGGGAAAAAATGGATTGTGAGAATTGGAGTGATGCCATCAGAGTGTGAGGGACTCTGTTTCGAGTAGGGGTTATATCTAGATATTTTGAGAAGAGTCTTGATTTGTTACCTGGCTTGGTTTTTTGGGAAGACATGAATGCCAAGGGGGTGCTGTTGTCTCCCAATGATTCTGCCATACCTTGAGTCTGGGGGTTGAAATCCCCATGGTGAAGCTTGGACTTGTCGCTTGGGTTGATGAGTTCAGCTTGAGAATTGCACTGAATAAGGCCCTTTCCAGTTGAGTTCAGAAAGTGTCGTTTGCAGGGGTTAAGGGAAAGAGTGGTATTTGTTAAGCTTGTGGTGAGAGGGAGGATAGAGAGGTATAGTTCAGTGGAATTTGATGAATGTGGGGGTTCGATGGGTGGGGATTCGTTGTGGTCAATAGTAGTTGACCAGTTTAGCTCTAGACATGGGAGTGGAATCGTTTGGGTTTGTATTTGTTTGGTTGGGACTTGAGTTTTGGTTTGGGTAATGAGGGCTGGGTCCGGTTTTGTTGGGCTTAGAAATAGTATTGCTTTCTCAGATGGGCTGACCATCAATGAGATTTTGTGGTTTGGGTGGGAGTAGTCTGATGAATCTATAATTTTATCTAATTGAGAGATGAGGGATTTGAATATTGAAGGGCCATGTGGGATGGGGGTTGATTTGTGGGGAAGTACGTGGCAGAGGAGTGGGGGGTTTTTGGGTAAATGGTTGAGGATAATCTCTTGAAGATTTTGTTGGTCCAAGTGTGTGGCTATTTGTGAGTTAAAGGGTTTGGTGGGAGACATGATACTATTTTGTTGAGATAGATGTTGGGATAAGTCAAATGAGAGATTCGTTGCGGGTTTAAGGGAATGGTTCTTGCTTTGTCAGGGGGGACAAGTTGATCTGCAATTAATGGGGGTAATTGGGGTAATTCATTTGGTTGCATTGGGACATGTGGTGACAAACTTGTTTTGGTGGTGGTTTCATGCATGCTTGGTAGTTCTGAGAGGGGGTCTAAAGTGTTATTTTCTTGCACTATTTTTTTCCTTCCTTTTGTTGGTATGAGAATTTTGAGGAGGTGGAAAGTTATCAGAAATAAAAGAAAGTCTTTGGTTAATATTTTATGGTCTTTGATGGGAGAGGTTCTTGGCTCTCATCCAAGGTCTGAAGTTTGGGATGTCTGGGATTTCTGAGGAGTGTGTACACTAGTTTTGTGTATGTCCTAACCTACCACATGTATAACAAAAGTCTGAGAGGCGCTCATATTTGAAGGATATTTTCACTGGTATTTGGCTAGACCTAGGAAGATGAAAACTTTCTTGGAGTGGATTGGATGTTTTCAATTGGATTCTAATTCTCAAGAATTTTTTTGGTGCCACTCCTATGTATGATGAATAGTCCACACGGGATGTATAGTCTACTTCTAGAATGGATCCTAGCCTTATACTGACTACTATGACATTATTAGAGTTCATCAGTTCCAGGGACAACCCGTGGATTTGAACTCAGAAGGTGGTGTGGTCTAGGTCTATTTCAGAAAAAGACTGACTCAGGAGCTAGTGTTGCAAAGTCATGTGGAAGCCTAAAAAATTCCATGTGTTGTTGGAAAGGATTTTTTCTTTATTATTTGCAGATGGGAGTGTGAAGAGGAATGTGTTGCTTTCTAAATCTTCTATGGTCATGCTAATGGCAAAGTTCCAGATGGCTTTAATGGTTGTAAGAAATGTAAATTTGTTTAATGGACGATTGGAAATGAGACAACCTACCAGAGTGTGGTTCCTTGTTTTGGTGGATGCTTCGGTTGCTATATGAGTTGTAGATCGTTTCAAGTGAGGGCTTTTATTAGGGAGATGAGGGTGTCCATGTTTTGGGGGGGGGGGTTCCATTCTGAAAGTTAGTTGGAGAATGGAGTGATAGGTTGACTGGTTGGTGAGTGTTTTTGGGGAGAACCTTATTGAGAGGTTAGGAAGAGCTCATGGGAGAGCTTGGGCCATATAGAAACTAATGAATCTGTTGCACCAAGTATCATTTTCATGGTCTTTTGCATTTGTTGTTGAGTTTTTTGCTTGAGTTTTATTATTTGGGTTTCCTATTTGAGTTTCTATGTAGTTGGAAATCTATTTTTTTTTAATTATTTGTTTGGGAGATTTTTTGTATTTGTTGGATATCTTTGTTAGTTCCAAGATTTCCCTTCAAGAGTATTTTTATTTTGGATGTTTGGTAGTCTTTTGGAGTTGTCTCAGAAAATTTATAGAAATGACGAAAATCCACTGCTCATTTGACAAATGGGGGCAAGACAGGGTTGATGTGGGGTCGGGATGCAGTCCCAAAAAGTGGCCCCTAGGCCCGGCGGGGGTGGGGAGGGTTGCTATCTCGTATAGGCTGGGTAACACCTAGTTCTAGCCGAAAAATGTGATTTAACTTTAAAGCAAACATCTAAATTATTTTTGTAAGAAAATATAAATAATCTTTTCAAGTTATCACTACATTTGGAAGAGTTATGTTATTTTCCATCTTTTTAACTATTATACTCTTATCATTCCATGATATAGTTATAAATATTAAAAGAAATATAAAAAATGTTGAATTCTTTTTAATTAAGTTACAAATATTGAAAAACCTTAAAATATGAAAAAAAACATAATTGATTAAAAATATTAAAAAAAATTTTGGTTTCTGTGGGACTTGGGGTACTTCGGGGTGGCCCGCAATCACCACGCGGCCTGCAGTGTTGAGCCGTAAGCCCTTGCGATTTTCTTTTTTTCTAATTAAAGCCGTTCACAATGACGCAGTTATACAAGCTGCGTCACAATTTCTTACTCTTAATAGATAATGTATCTTAATCCGATACAAATAGCATGTTCTTCTACTAATTACATTTTGCTTTGAAATTTTAAGGCTTGTTCTATGTTCTCTTTTATGATACTGATATTTTTATTTTTTGTTTGGAATTGTTACCTTAATTTTAATTTTAAGTGAAAATCAATAATGATGCCTATAACACGACAAAAAATGAGTATTTATGACTAGTTATTTACAACGATAATTAACTCATATTGGTAGGAAATGTTCATTTAATTCGTAACAAATAACTAGCAGCAAATAAACGTGTTCTTATAATGTAAATTGTGTTAATAAATAATTCTTTTTTGTATCTCTGTCTAATTATATAGTATTTTTTAGTAGATATTTACAGTGTTTAAAAGAACTTATTACCTCTAATTATATGCCCTAGCTACTTAATTTCAGTTGGCTTATATCAAGGCTTACGTTTGAGAGAGAGAGAGAGATACAACTTAACCATGCAACAAGAATTATGTGTATTAAAACAAAGTTGCGGTAAACATGCGACGACGACAATATATATTTGGCTTGTTCTCTTATTAAGAATGAGAATTTATTAATTAACAGCATGCATGCAGGTTACAATTTCACTTTTGGGATCGAGAACATGATAAAGACATGATCATGAGATCATCTTACGGTCCAAATCCAAGTGAGCCATGCGCGCTCATTGATTGATTATTTGGGACCACGAAGATAGAGTGGGATTGGATTGTGAGATTCTGGAGGGGAATCCCACACTGTGAAGGCACTGGTAGAGTTCATCCATTTCTTTATCAATTCTGGGTAATGACGTTCTATTACATCTTTAAGGCTCTCTGTCGTATTCACCCATTCAAGCCCCTTCTTTGTATATGTCTCTTCGTTGAAATTGCTTGTGAAGAACCTATCTGCTTCCAACCTCCTGCATCCATCCATCCATGCCCAACCCAAAGATCATGTATATAACACCACGTTAATTAATTAATTAGATACTTTGAAGCATATATAGATCAAATATAATTTACCCTGAATTTTACCATTGGAGTAAGCGAACCATTTGCCTTCACGTTTACAATGCATGCATGGCTGCGCTACTAATTCCTTTACGTATAAATATTAATAATAGATTTATATATATTATGATTACCTGCTTGCCATTAGTATGAATATTACGAAAGCTGTTTCACTAATGGCGAACCCTTTGATCTTCTTCTCTGCCATGAGGCCCACAAGCAAGTCGAGCTCTTCAAGATCATCACCGTACACTTCTACAAGCTCTCCAATCGCTTCCTCGTCATCCGTCAGATCTTCCCATTTCGAAATGGGTATCAACAGTAGGGCCCTACGAAACTCATTGTACCTTGCCACACTCCTCTCTCTGTCTCTATATACTGCAATATTATATATATAATTAAGTACCATAATGTATACATGATGATCATCATGAGCTCCGATCAATAATATGTATGGCGGTAAATCATTTAGATGAAGGTACGGTACGTTCATATTCGTTGGTGCATCGTACGTACCTTCAAGAGATGGTAGGTCCACATGATCAGGCCTATCATGGCCGTCCACGTCCTGTGGTATAACATCCCTGAGCCATGTGGGATAGTTCCAAAGTTCTAAAGCTCCGCAAGCTTGGTGGCCCATAGATACCATTTGCTTTGCAAACCCAATATCTGCCAAGGTCTTTTCTCCCTTGTGACCTATCAAATTTGGCATAGGGACCCTGAAAATGAAACTACACATTTTAGGGCAAAAATACATGCATCTAGTACGTACCTGCTAGCTATCACAATTCACATATAGTACTTTTCATGAAAATTGGTTAGGCTAATTTTGATGTTTTAAGATCAGAGATCATACTTTTCAACCAATGGTGGAGATTTATTCGGCCCGGGTGTGACTGAGATGTCCCTAAGATCAAGATGATCAGGTAGGAGGGAATGCATCCGATAAACACTAACAAACTCCTCAGTCAATGAGTAAGGAACACCATGATTATTGGGTTTCTTTAGACCCACCAAACCTCCCAAAATGGCTCCTCCAACGTGACCGAATGTGTCATTGAATTTCTTTCCCAACAATCCATACCTGAAATTGATTTAATTTCCAAAATCACCACGAAAAGATATTATATCAAAACAATCGTAGGCGCGCAAGAGGTTCATCATTAGCAATGCAACAGCTAGCTAGGGGAGATTATGAAGGGATGAACCTAATTAGTACAAGTACGTACTTGTATATATATATATTTTGTCTGTAATGATAGATAATTAATTACCAGTTGATGCGCATCGCTGCATGCAACGTATCAGTTTTGAGGAGCTCCACAGTCCAATCTATGGTGTGGACTTTGGCAATCACTGCTGATGTCACTACCCTTGCACGATGATATAGCTCTTCATCATCCAAGTCTCGATATTCCTTCTAAAAAAACCATATATATATATGAAAGTGAATAAGTTTTGAGCTAGCTAGCTAATTGAGAGTCATAGGAAATTAAAGTGTGTGTGTATAAAGCAGCAATATCTAATGAATTACCTTGAGAGTGTCGCAGACTGCATTGTGTTCTTTAACGAAGAGGGCTTGCAAAGTGGAAATGCCAGCCCAACCATTACGAACGTCTCCTGAGACCGGAGTGCCATCTTGATCGTGGAGAAGAAGATCATTATTCGAGTCTATTTTGAGCTTCCCATCTTTGAAAGTTCTCACTTTTTGCAACCTTTCCGCGTTGCTTCCATATATGGCGCTACCATCCCTAATAGATTTAATTTTTTTTTTTTTCAAAGAAAATAAATCCATCATCTGATCCCCTAATATACATATGGCAGTACTACTACTATATATCGTCATTCATGCTGCACAGTTTGGGAAATTCATCTTGTGTTTGCCTAATTTGGAGGTATCTTTAAAGCAGGGAGCTGAAAATTACAGCTTGCAGCAATTCATGAGATCAATATTTCTAATTATTTGACCGAATTTGACATACGGTCTAATATAGAAAAATATAGACACAGTATTAAATGTTCATGTGACATTTACGTTACTCGTAAAATCTTATACGAATAATATTAATTAAACGTTGCAATTTTCGCACATAATGTGTCTATCTTTCTCGAGAATTACTTAAAGATGACCTTTTGCAAAGGATTTATATTTGGGCAGATACTTGATCTTGTATTTTGCCAAAGAGAGAAACTGCTTTCAATTTGTTATAGAAAACCTTTGATTTTTCCTTTTATTTTGGAAGTTGGCACACCCTTGATTGCACATATCTGTACTAGTTTCTTACCACCATGGTGTACGAATGTTCAGTGCACCCTCCTTTATCTCGTAAAAGTCAGTTGGAACCTCCTTTGTCTTGTAGAACTTGAAAGACTTGAGGGGGCACTGGTTCGCAACTTCTCTGGGTGCAGTCAACTCAATCTGCAATAATTTTGGCCAAAACATAGAACATGCACACATTCAGGCAGAATACACATGACATATTCACACATACAGATAAAGGAAAACTGTTTTAAGCTCTATCAAATTTGCCAAGAAGTACTTCAAGATAACAAATTGTTCTTAAATAGTTGTGTATGTCTAATATAAACCAGACCTGCTTGGTATCCTCCAAATGATCAATCCAATCGTGTATCATAAATTGAATCCAAGAGGCTGCTATCATGTTGAATTGCTTTCCCGTGTCTGTGAATTTTCTCCGCGCAAGCAGCTTTGTGGCGACCACCATTGGATCTGGTTTCATTAGCTGCTTATTCATGTCAAGACCAGATTGTTATTGGAATTGAAAATACTAGAAATTAACAAGGGGTAGATCAATGACTCTGGATAAAAATAAATAAATACAGAACTTTTCACAATATTTTACATAATAATATTTTAAAAGGAGGGATATTTTTGTAAAATACCTTATAAAACTAACATCAATATTTTAAAAAAATACCCTTATTTTACAACATGTGTACCTGTGGTAAAATATGTTGTGTGGGTATCATTACTCATATAATATTGGCATGCATCTAAGTTGTTTTGAACAGTTAAACTATTTCATTTTATTTAATTATTATAATTTTTTTAAAATTTTAAATAAAATAAAATAAATATTTCAACTTTTTTTAATAATATTGGAATGCATCTGAATTGTTTAGAACAGTTAAACTATTTCATCTTATCCAATTATTATAATTTTTTTAAACTTTTAAATAAAATACAATAAATAATTCAACTTTTTTTAATAAAAATTATATTTTAATAATATTTTATTTCTAATTTTCATTTCATCTCATTTCAACACATTGACCAAACCAGACTTTAGTTACCCCTCCTTTCCTCCCTCCTCGGAACAATCTCCGTTTTCGACCAACTAATTGTACAAAAAGAAAAAAATTAGAAATCAGTTCCTAGGAACAATTCAACATGATAGCAGCCTCTTGGATTCAATTTATGATACATGATTGGATTAATCATTTGGAGGATATATACCAACCGGAACAATCGATTTATGAACCGAAATCGATTGTTCCTCCCTCTTTGGAACAATCGATTTGGAAATCAATTTTGTCTTGATTTTCATGTTTTGAAAATCGATTTGGATCAAATTGAACCGAAAAATATATTTTAGTTTTTTTATATTATATATATTATATGCAATATATATTATACATATTATAAAATTAATATGACATGAAATAAAATCTTATTATTTATTGTTTCTAGATATAAACTTACTCTAAAACATGATTATTAATATTAAATTACATACTTACATATATAATATGGAATAAGTATAATAGTACAATGTTGATATATAATATATATATATCAAGAATAAATACAGTTTTGATAAGTATGTTTTTACACATTTTTTGTATAATTTCTTTTTCATTTGGTTAAGAAAAACTAACTAGTCCAACAAAAAGTTCAAAACCTAATCACAATTGTAAAACTTAATCGAACTAGACCGAAATCAAAAAAATAATTAGAAAGTTCCAATTTCTTCGATGAACCGGTTTGGCGGTCAATCTAGATCATTGGTTTTCAAAATTCCAAAACCGACTTAGACCAATTCAATTTCAAAATATGTCCAAAACATGACTGAACTAAACGATTACGCCCCTACCCCCTCCATAATAACTATTCATATCCGCGTGTTCCTTCAAACAAGTACTCCAGTCTCACTTGGGCATCAGATTTAGGCTGTCTTTTGTTTTTTCTATGTATTGGGAAGCTCGATCTACCAAGATCTCTAGGTCATGTCCATCTTACCCTTCACAGGCATGTACATATTTGGATCAAACTATATTTAGGATTAAAAATTGTCAACTATCGCCTAGACACAGCTGGCTAGCTAGACTTAGTACTGATCAACCTCCTAGCTATCGGATAACTAAGATTAGTAACTAATTGGTTTTGATTGCTCGCTCCAACAGTCACTATTATGCACGGCGACCACTTTAATTTGGACCACAGTACCTTTGGGACTGGACCACTCATTCGATACAATTTTTTTATTTGTGTTTTTTTTGTTGCACTGTATCTCATATTTTGAAATAATTGTCAGAAATTTCTTTCCTAATTTCTTCATGTATTTTCTGTTTTTATTACTTGGTAATAAAATTATCTTGCCCATTAAAAGAAAACAGTAGTAGTACTACCTTCTTCTTTTGATCCACAGGGAGAATATTTCTGCCAAAGAAAGTTCCTTCACTACCTGCACCTTCATTGAAGGGATCGTTGTATTTCCCATCAGCTGTTCTATACGGATAATCCATGGGGTTGAACCGAACGCCAACCGTAGATCTTCCAACGTTGAGCAAGTTGTACTACTCATGAAGGTGCCGGCGAATTCCCAGATAGAAGAGACCTAATAATACGGGTAACCGATGCCATATGCCCAACTTGTCAATGAAGTGAACAATCTGCATGAACATGACATGCATGAAGTACGTGTACGTACTACGTCAAAACAAACATTTATATCCCAGTACTATAAGATCAGGGCGTGTTTTTCGAGTCTTTTTATAAACTAAATCATGTATTAATGATCATCATCGTAAAGCTAGCAGATCAAGCATTTGAACATGGCAGGCACGGGAGATCATCATATATATATATAAATATATATATGTATAAAATATAGCTGCAGGTATTTAGTTTTAACATGATAAGGTGATGAGGTTTTACGAGAAAGAGAAGACGGTCGATCAGAGTCATCTTAGCGACAGCTTCATGGAAATCTCTGTGGATGAACAGATGGAAAAATTCGGTTATGAGAGCTCTAATCGACGCCATTATTGCAGAAAACATAACCACTACTACTTTCTTTCTCACGTCGACTTTTTCGTTCTTTAATATCACAAGGTACCTTTTACTGTATGTATGTTTGTCATGTATTTATAGTACGCAGAGGGTCTGTGCCTCTTTAAAGGATTATACAAAATTTTTTTATGAATACTGAAAAATTAGATTTTGTTATTTATAATTTATAATGATAAAAGAGAAGTCATGTATTCTTAGAAGGAAAATAGGTAAAATAATTATTATTTGTGATATTTTTAAAAACTAATAATAATATAATATCTATTTGATTTTGTTTATATTCTTATTCTTATTGAGTTAATTAAAATTTTTTTATTAAACATATATATTTTAAAAATTATACTTTATATTTTTTTTAGGGGTCGTTCTTCCATTAAGGGCTTTAGCTAAATACAATTGCCTAACTCTTTAAATGAAAGAGCCGCCTTGAAACGCAAAAATTAATTGTTGAAAAAAAGTTTCTGGATGTTTGGTTGGCCACGTATCTCATTTACTATAAGTATGCATTTTTTACGCAAGATTGAGGAGTAAACTTTACGTATCTCATTGATTCATTGATGGGTTGAAGTAATATCACTTCCCCTTCCTCTACATCTCCTCGAAACAAACCAAATTTTAACATCTGGTCATAATCATCAGTTATGAGGATACATACATATTTCACAAATATATTTCTAAACTGGAAGTTTCCTCTAAACTAGGGAATTACATTAAAGTGGTATAAAAGTCTGCCAAATTTCTAATAGTACGATGCAATTTTCATAGAGGGAGTACAAAGTTGTTCGAACTGATAATATGTATTACAAATCTCATGCAAGTACTGAGGTGTAGTACGTTTTTTTAGGCAAAGTAGTGATTTAAAAGTGTTGCTGTGGTCCTGTAAACTAAAGGTGGATGAGCCTAACAGGGGGCCGGCAACATGCAGAGAGATCACATGCATGTGGGCATTCATATTCATGTCAAGACCAGATTAATGTTATTGGAATTGAAAATAATATTAAATTAACAAGGAGTAGATCAATGATCACTCTGGAAAAAAAAAAAAAAAAGAAAAAAAAAAGAAAAAGAAAAGAAGCTAGCATGTCGTTCTATGCGTAATGCTTAATTCTTTTAATAAATACAGCGACTATGAATTTCTTATATATGGTGTAAACTATTTGTAATATTGCTTCTTTTATAAGCATCTAAATACAGTAAATGCGAAGTTCTTTTATAGTTATTTTAGTTACATCTCGAATATATCACTTACATAATATATCAATAATGTCGTGATGACAGACAACTAATTAATCAATTATTTTATTTATAATCATTGACATGATTAGCATGTTAGTACTTCAACAATAATATAATTACGTGGTGGTCGAAGTTATGCTAATTAATTAGAGTGTTACCACGAATAATTAATATATATTGATCTTGCCAGATACTTAAGTAAAACAGTATGGACCCTGCTAGGTCCGTAGATGAATTCCACCGAAGGTGGCCATCTAAAAGAGTAAATTTGTTTTTATGTTTTTTGCTTTTTTTTTCATATATTTTTTTTGTATCTTTAAATATTTTAAAAAAAAAATTTACAACTTTATTTAAAAACATTTTCTTAATCACTAAGTAAAAAAAAAAAAAAAAGAATTAGTGGCTGCTTTCAGTGGCCTTCATCTGTGGATTAAGCATTATCCAAATGATATATTGTGGAAAAAACTCTTGAGGTCTTTTTCTCCAATCTCTCTCCAGAGGTCCTTTTCTCTTTACCCAACTGTTGGCATCCTTCCATTTCCTTCGCCCAGAGGGGGGTTGGAGCTTCGGCTCCTCCCTCCCTCGTCCTATCCATGGAGTTTTTTCTCTCATTTTTCATTGTTTTTCGTCTGTAGCATTGGGATGCACCGATCTACTACCTACCAGTCACCTACGACCATCACGCGCTTCCTTAGCAAACTCTCCAGCCACCGATCTATTAGACAATTGAAGAAAACTACTCAAAAGAGCCGCATGGCTCAGATTGCGCGAGTTTCACACGCCAGAGAGAGCCTGCCAAAGTCACGGGCGGGACCATTGAGATCAATGGCTTTGAATCTCTCAGATCCTACCATCACTTTATTTTCTAGAGTGGCGTGTGAACCCCACTCGCCACCACATACAATGAAGGTTCTATGTCGGCGTATCAACGCATCCTTTGGTTGTTATGTTCCTTTGTTTCTGCTTCTGTACAAGACAAAGTGGTCATGGAAGACTCCTATAGCCAGTCCAAACAAACAAGCTGCAGCACACATCGTTTCACTGTGACTTTTTGTCGCAGTCTAATAGTCTATTTATCAGACTATACAAAAATCGTTCAAGCGGCTTCCTCTTAGAATGAAATGCGTGGGAGCCAATTTTTTACTCCAGATCCTTCTTCTTTTTTTTTTTTTTTTTTTTTCCTTCCACTAGTGTTGCATTTGTTTGTTTTGAGATGATTGTTGGGGACTCCCATCCCATTGAATCTTGTATCACGTAACTATTTAGTTTATCTATGAATTTGCTTGCTTAGAGGAAAATATATATATATATATATATATATATACCGATCTTTATTTAGTTATATGATTTATGAACAAATATCATATTCTCCTAATTAATAATGGAGTAGTACTAAATGTCTTGTTTTTTTGATCGACGGGGAGAACATTTCTGCCAAAGAAAGTTCCTTCACTGCCTGCACCTTCATTGAAGGGATCGTTGTATTTTCCATCAGCAGTCCTGTACGGATAATCCATGGGGTTGAACCGAACACCGACCGGAGATCTTCCAATTAACGTTGAACAAGTTGTACTCCTCGTGAAGGCGCCGTCGAATAGCCAGATAGACGAGACCTAAGAAGACCGGTAACCGATGCCATATGCCCAATTAACTTATCGATAAAGTGCATGAACACACCTGAAAGACAAGTACTACGTTAAAACAACATATATCACACCAGGCACTGCGTATTTCTTGCGTATTTTTGTCGGAAACTAATTAAATCATGTAATAATCGGAAGTAATGCAGAAACATTTGAAGTTTTGAACATGGCATATTGCAGTAGATATATATATATGTAGCAGCTAGGCCAAGTACGTAGCTAGGTATATATAGCATGATAATTAAGGTGGGATTTTACGAGGAAGAGAAGACGGTCAACCAGAGTCAATATCTTAGCAACAGTTTCATGGAAGTCATTGTGGATAAGGCGATGGAAAGGTTCAGTTATGAGAGCTCTGATCGATGCCATTAGTGCAGACAACATAACCAGTTTCTAATTGCTCACAAGCTTTCTAAATCTTTAACATCAGAACCCTTTATATATATATAACAAACGAATGTGAAACCAGACATGATGTTTCACGTGGACGACGGAAATAACGATGAAAGCAAGTCGATCGGCATCACCCACATCACAAGATGCCATCCGGCGGCCATAATAAAAAAAGGGGGTAAACTGCTGCATGCTGATGATCATGAGGAAATTTTATTTTAACAGTTTTCAACACCATCTTCGAAGATAAGGATGAAACCGCATCATGATTTCGAACATGTGATCATCACGAACAAAATTTAAAAAATATATGTTGATCATAAATATTAAATTATAACTTATTTTTATATTTATTTTTTAATTACTATTATTATTATTTTCATAGGAAATAGATATCATTTCATTTCATAAGGAAATTACATTTGTGACTAAGTTATAAGCCAAACTAACTCTTGTTTTAAGCTTCCCCGTACACAAACATCTTTGCGACAAACATTGTCCGAACTTCAAAAAACACTCAAAAGAGAGTATCCATCTTTGTATAAAACAGAGGTAAAACCAACATGAACAGTGAAAATGACAGTGAACAGTACGTGAACATTAATGTGTGAACAATGTATAAACAGTGCACTTTTTGACTCTCTAATCAATAATGGGACCCATGCTTTTTTTAACTCTCAAAATTAAAAACTATCTTATCTTATCTTACAATCCAAATAAACATTTTTACAAACTATTTCAACTCATCTTAACTCAAAAATTTCATTACTATTCAAAATATCTTATCTTATCTCATCTGAACTGGATAACCAAACGGGGTGTAATAAAATAGTTTTTGAACAATAGTTAGATGAAAGAAAAAAAAATTATAAAATTAAAATATTTTTTGATATTATTTTTATTTTAAAATTTGAAAAAGTTAATTGTTTTTTTTTTAAGTTTGGAAAAAATGTAATGATTAGATAAAAAAATTAAAAAATTAAAAATTGTGTTTGTAGTGTTTAAATGTTAAGATTAGATTGAATAAAATGAGATGAGATGAGAGAATCTTGTAATCCAAACGGAGCCTTACTCTTCATTTTCACTCGTCTAGATATGTTGTTTCTATAGGTGTGTATTAATGTAGATTTAAGAGGGGATGTAGTAAATGTGCAATAGAAAATAACAGTTCTAGGAAGGGCTAGCTAATGGGTAACCGGCCCGTATGCATTTCTGCCAATCCTGCAGGGCAACAGGCAAGAACCCTCAACCAGGACGAGTGGATTTCTGTTAAATTTACTTGAAATGGGCGGGAGTAGGTGCTAGGTAAGATCCATCCGTTTTATAAGTAGTGACTTTTTCGTAGCAATAATGTGTGGATCCCATGAGATCTCCATTTGTCCATCCTTATTAATAATTTAAAAAAAAAATTACTTATAAGGTAATTATTTTACCCCCACAAAACCATAACAACATTTCTTTTTCTCTCATTTCATCCTCTATCCCCTTTGTCTCTTTCTTCTTCTTCCCACTTTAGCTCTTATGTTGATCTTCTTATCTCCATATTTTTCTTCATTATAGCCACAAGCTTGAGTTCATCATCATTTTAACACAAAATACTTCTTGTTTTGTTCTCTCTTTTTTTTTGTCTTCTTTGTTGTTTTCGTGACTGTACTTCTATTTTCGTGACAAGCATTTATCTTTGCTATTCTCAAGACAAGAAACTAATGTATCTTTTTTTTTTTTTCTCAGCAAGTTAATATTTATAATTTAAAGCAAATATTACATAAAGAGATCCAGAACTTAATCACTTCAAGGTTATAAAATGTGGATCTTTTTCACTATGGAAGTCTAATAAATATTGAGGTATTTAAATACGGGGTATGCTTCCAACCAAGTTGTTTGTAGCGGCCATTGCGCCAGTTGATGCGCCCATCTGTTCTGATATATATGAATTTTCTGTGTTGACCAGCTTCTGAATGACTTTAGAAGGACTGTGATATCAATGAGAATGTTATGGATAGACTAGTCTGGTGGAGATGAAGGGCATGGTATTGCAATGTTGACCACCTGACTGTCTCCTTTGATTATTTTGTCTGTGAGATTGAATCGAGTAGCTTCCTCTGTGGCTAGCTTTGCAGCCATTGCTTCCCGAAAGGTATGATTGATAGATTCAATTTTTTGAGTACTCGCAAATATGATTTTTTCATTGTTTGATATGCATATAGCTGCTGGAGTGGAAAATTTTTTCTTGACAGTTGCATCATAAGATACAGAAACAAAACTTTCTGAAGGTGATATCCACTCTAGAGTTTTGGATAGTGGATTGTTTTTGGTTGTCTACAACAATTGGTATTTTTTGAAGATTTTTATCATAGAATTTGAGAACATTATAGGAGTTTGACTTGGATGTTTGTAGATTATAACCTGGTTTCGAAGGAACTATAAAGAGTCCATTGCTATGATGGCAAAAAGTTGGAAGTTATGAGTCTCATTTTTATGGAGGTTGAGGAGTTTGGGGTGCAGTATTCTTGCATAGAACAAATGGGGGGATTCTGAAATATGTTTAAACCAAGCTCTTTTACACTAGAGGTTCTCTTGTCCAAAACTCTTCAAATTTAAAGGGTTTTTTCAGGTTTTGGTGACCCGTGGTTGTCAAAAAGATTGGGGAATAATATAAGGATGTCATTGGGAGGTTTGTCAGATGAGTATCAGGAAACGGGATCCTCCAATTATTATTAGCAATACGTCTATCTAGTCTTTCTCAGATGTTTGTCAGTCCACTTCTCCTATTAGACCAAGTAAATATAGGACCAAGTTCTCCTAAGTCAACTAATCCATGTCGATCCATGAAAGTTGTGAGTATAGTTGGGTTTGAAAGGTTGGCAAAGGGACGACCTCCTCTTTTCTCTAATTGGTTAACAATGTTGTTGAAATCTCCTATTCCTAACCAAAGACCCTAGAAATAGTAGGTGATGGTAGAGAGCATTTGCCAGAAGTCATGCTTTTTCTTAGTTTGTGTTGGGCAATAGACAAAACTAAGCAACCAAGGTTGAACTGTGTCCGAATACACAAAAAGAGTTATACTATTATCAGAAATATTTACAAGTTCAACATCCAAACTCTACTTCCATTTTTTCCTTTCTTGTGTTGGTGTGAGAATTTTGAGGAGGTGAAAAGTTATCAAAAATAGGAGAAAGTTTTTGGCTAATATTTTATGGTCTTTGATAGGGAAAGTTCTCGGCTCTCATCCAAGGTCCGAAGTTTGGGATGTTTGGGTTCCTAAGGAGTGTGTGTACACTGATTTTGTGTATGTCCGAGCTTACCACATATATAACAAAAGTATGAGAGGCATTCATATTTGAAGGATATTTTTGCTGGTATTTGGTTGGGCCTAAGAAGATGGAAACCTTATTGGAGTGAATTGTAGTCTTATATCGATTACTGTGGCATTATCAGTGTTCATCAGTTTCAGGGACAACCCATGGATTTGAACCTAGAAGATAGTGTGGTCTAGGTCTATTTTAGAAAGAGACTGACCTGGGAGTCAGTGTTGCAAGTCATATGGAAGCCTCAAAAATTTCACGGGCTATTAGAAATGATTTTTTCTTTGTCATTGCAGATGGGAATGTGAAGAGGAATGTGTTGCTTTCTAAATCTTCTATGGTTATGCCAATAGCAAAGTTCCAGATGGCTTTAATGGTAGTGTGAAATATAAATATGTTTAATGAACGATTGGAAATGAGATGACCTACTAGATTGTGGTTCCCTATTTTCTGATTTCATCATGATATGGGATTGTTGTGAGGAATGAGTTGTCTTCTTAGCTAAGTTTTGTGGGAAAGAGTTGGTCCAAACTGTCTAGAATGTGAGGATTGGAGGAGGTGTAGATGGTTATGAAATGGTCTATGAATGATGAGTTTTGGATTGTGGTGGGATCAGTGGATCATATTCATTGTTCTATTTTTAGACTATCGATGGAATTACTCCTCTTATGTGTTGTTGTGGACAGGTGAAAGAATTTTGTGTTTAGGTCTGTGGTGTTAAGCCAAGTTAGTAGTCTTGATTTTTGTTTCTAGAAAAGCTCTTCTCGCTTCAAAAGTTTATTGAGGTTTTCTTGGAGCTAATTTTCTAGGTGTCTATAAAAAATGCCAGATGTTGATGATTGGATTTATGTTAGAGACTCATTCAAAATTTTGATGCTTGATTGAATGTTATCGAAGCATTGTTTGTTCCAGTTTTTCAGATAATCTTTTGTGACTCTTAGTTTCTTACACAGAACAAATGGGGGGATCCTGAAATATTTTTAAATCAAGCTTTTTTGATCACTTCTACACAAGAAGGTTCTCTTGTCCAAAACTCATCAAATTCGAAGGATTTTTTCAAGTTTTGGTGACCCGTGGTTGTCAAAAGAATTGGGAAATGATCTGAGGATGTCATTGGGAGGTTTGTCAGATGAGCAGTAGGAAATAGGATCCTCCAATCATTATTAGCAATGCCTCTATCTAGTTTTTTTCAGATGTTTGCCAATCCATTTCTCCTATTAGACTAGGCAAATATAGGACTGGATGCTCCTAAGTCAATTAATCCATATTGATCCATGAAAAATGTGAGTCCAATTGCATTTGAAGGGCTGGCAAAGGGACGACCTCTTTTTTTCTCTGATTGGTTAATAATGATTGGTTAATCATGCTTTTTCTTAGTTTGTGTTGGGCAATAGACGAAACTAAGCAACCAAGGTTGGATTCTGATTCTCAAGAATTTTTTTGGTGCCACTCCTATCTATGATGAATAGTCCATACATGATGTATAGTCTATTTCTAGAATGGATCCTAGCCTTATACCGATTACTATGGCATTATTAGAGTTCATCAATTCTAGGGACAACCCATGGATTTGAACCCAGAAAATGGTGTGGTCTAGGTCTATTTCAGAAAGAGACTGACCCGGAGCTAGTGCTGCAAGGTCATGTGGAAGCCTCGAAAATATTCCATGGGCTGTTGGAAATGATTTTTTCTTTGTCATTTGCAGATGAGAATGTGAAGAAAAATGTGTTACTTTCTAAATCTTCTATGACTATGCCAATGGCAAAGTTCCAAATGGTTTTAATGGTGGTGTGAAATGTAAATTTGTTTAATGGGCGATTAGAAATGAGACGACCTACCAGAGTGTGGTTCCTTCTTTTGGTGGTTGTTTCGATTACTATATGAGTTGTAGATCGTTCCAGGTGAGAATAGAAGGAGATGAGGGTGTCCATGTTTTGGGGGGTGGGGGAGGGGGGGGGGTGGGTCCATTCTAAATGTTAGTTGGAGAATGGAGTGATGAGTTGACTGGTTGGTGAGTGTTTTTGGGAAGAGCTCATGGGAGAGTATGGGCTTTATAGAAACTAATGTATTTGCTGCACCAAGTATCATTTTCATGGTCTTTTGCATTTATCATTGGGTTTTTTGCTTGAAATTATTATTTGGGTTTCTATGTAGTTGGAAATCTAATTTGTTTGTTTTTTTTGGAGATTTTTTGTATTTGTTGGATATCTTTGTTAGTAGGGGTGTAAATTTAAACCGGAAAACCGGTCCGAACCGGACCAGACCGGACCGGTTTTGTCGGTTTTGAATCGGTCCAGTCCGGAACCGGTTCTTATAATTTATAAACCGGTTGGAATCGGTCCGGTTCCGGTTTTAAGATTTTTTGGACCGGACCAGACCGGACCGGTTGATAAAAAAATATAAAAAATAAAATTTTATATATAAGTTTTATACAAAATTAAAATTATACAAAATATTTTATATATATTAAATATATAAGTTTTATATATAATGTATAATTATATGAGAAATTTTTGTATATAATTATATATCATATATGAAATAATTTCATATTATAATTTATAAAATATAACATTAAATGTTAATTTTAAATATGAACATTTGTAATTTGTTTGATCATATACTATTAATATAATTATATATAAGATAATGTTATTATAAAATAAAATTTTAATCTTAAAAATGAAAATGTAATTGATCATATATTATATAGTTATACTAATATATAGTTTATCACTAATACTAATATATAGCTATACTAATATATAAATTTATAACTTGTACTAATAGTCTAATATAGACTCCCTCAAAAAAAAAAAAAGTAGTCTAATGTAGACTATAGTTATAGTTATATTAATAGTCTAATATAGATTAATAAAAGTATAACATATTTTTTTAAAACATATTTTTAATGACAAAATGTCAAACTTACATTTTAAAAAAACCGGAAAACCGGACCGGACCGGACCGGAAACCGGTAAAACCGGAAGTATCGGTTTAGGAGTATAACCGGTGCGTAATCGGTTTTGAAAAATATAAAACCAGTCATACCGGTTCGGTCCAAGATTTTGTCCAAAACTGGACCGAACCGGACCGGTTACACCCCTATTTGTTAGTTGCAAGATTTCCCTTCAAGAGTACTTTTATTTTGGATGTTTGGTAGTCTTTGGGAGTTGTCTCAAGTACACTACAACAAATGTGGGTTTTTCCCATGAATTCTTTTCCCACGATATGTGATCGTGGCAAATAGTAGGCTGATCACACCAAAACCATCCGTGGGAAAACAGACATGCCTTTTGCCACGAAATCAAGTCGACCAATAAGACTTTGTGGAAAAAATCTGTTTGCCACGAAATGAATATTTTTTGCGTCGATAATAGCTCGTCGAAAATAAATTTACCTGAATCATTTCACTTTCGTGGGTAAATAGTTTTTGGGACAAGGTTGTTAATTTTTTGCCACGACTTTAAATCGCCGAAAATAATCTTACCAGAAAGATTTTCCTCTCGTGCGTTAATAGTTTTTGCGACGATATTAATAAATTTTTTCGGCGATATTTAATCGCCGCAAAAATTTTACCTGCCATTTTTTCGTAATCCTTATTGTTGGTATTTGCGGCGACTAATCACATTTTGTGGCGATAAAATCTCGCCGCAATTAGTAATAAAATTTTTACCCTTCTTCCTTTCTTTTCCCCCCTTCCGCTGCGATACTCTCGTCTCTCTCTCTCTCTCTCTCTCCCTGCGACTGTAAGGCTCTTCTCCCCACTGCATCACCGCGAAAGGCTCCCTTGCCGTCAAGCCACCGGGGTCTTCCCCCTTAGCCCCTAGCCCTCTCACCGACTCTCTCTCTCTCTCTCTCCTCTCGGATTCGAGCAAATCCGTGCAGCTCTGCCGTCTCCAGCCATGGCCATTGCCACCCTCAGCCGTCTACGGCTCCTCCAGTCACCAACTATCGCTCCACCCCAGCTCCCGCATATCTCTTCCTCCAAGCAGTGCGACCATAGCAACTAGGCAAATTGCTTCTTCCTCCCAAGCCGTGCGATGCCCTCATCCCTCTACCCATTTTAGTTTCTTTCCAAGTTTGATTTAAGGTCTTGTTCTCATCTTTCCAAAGGGAAAACCTTGAAGGTAAGACCATTTTGATTCATTTTCTATTATGGTTTCGAATGAGTTTCGATTTCTTCAAGGAAGGTTACCCATTGATGTTTCGGTTTGGGGTTTTTCAGTGCAATCACTTGTCTTCTTTCCTCTACACGCCTATAGCATTATTTGGTCCTCCATTTTACATCACGAGAAGGAGCTAAGAACCAAGGTAAAAACTCTAACTTGACTCCATTTGATTTGGGTATTATTTTGAAGCCAACCGAATTCTTTTGTGATGGAAAGCTTGTGTCTTGGGTTGTGTTTATTTTTCTATGTTGCAAAATTTTATAAATGCTCTGTTTTGGTCCTAACCGAATGATGATGGAGCTGTTTTACTATATGATTTCCTATGTTTCGAATTTGGTATTTTGCTAATGAGCTTGGTTTAACCATAGGTGACTTTAGTATGATTTTGTGTATGTATATATGTTGGTGCCGTGTGTTCTATTTTGAGGTTGTACTATGTGTTCTGTCTTAGGATTATAGATACTGTCTTAGGATTATAGATGCTTTAGTCATGTAAACTTATTGCATTAATTTGAAACTGCATGTCTCAATTACCATATATTAGTTGATTTATATTCAATGAAACTGCATATGTCAGTTACCAGTGCCAAAGTAGTGAATTTTTTAGCTTTACACTGCAGCATTTACAGTTCACCACTTGAGGCTACTTCATTTTTATTGTCTTTAGGCCAATGAATTTGTAGGAAGTTGATTATCCATACTTCTGATGGTTAAGTTTCACTTTTTATTTCTAATTGTTTTACCTTATATTTACTCTTTACTTGGTTTTTTTTTTTTTTTGAACTTTTGTTTTTCTTTTGGCTATATATTCTTGAACTATACAAAGTTAACTTGTTTATTATGGCAATGCCTTACACTTTCCTTTTTAGCTAATGTGTTCCCTCCCTCATCCTCTCTATCTCAGCTTCTTCCCAGTGCAGTTACAAAACTTATTCTTGAACAAGCTGTGGTTTACTCTCATTTTTCTTTCTATATTTGCGTTGAATACTCATCCTATAAAATTTGTGCTCGTTTCGTTAATAGGCTTGGTATTTGATTCCATTTTAATAGTCAGTTGGCTTTGCTTTATGTTTTATTTTTGGTTTGCTTGTGCATACACAGGATTATAGCAGGTTAAGACCACTGAGTTACCGAGGTGCAGATTTATTTGTCTTAGTTTTCTCATTAATCAGTAGGGCAAGCTATGAAAATGTTCTTAAGGTACTGATTACTTTTTTTTTTTTTTCTCTTTTCCCTTTACTTTTCTTGTTGCTATTTTAGATCTGTGTTTATATTTGAAACATTTGAGATTCTTTGCCCCTGAATGATAACTTAATTCCATCAATGTGTGATTTATAGATACTGTCTGCATATGATACCGGTGCCAAAATTGTCAAGGTGAGTCTTTTAATGTTTCAAATGTGGGAGTAGATTAAGTCAAGGTATAATGGTAATTGACCTTGAATGGTCTTCAGGCATATATCAGTGCCTACATATACATATACATATACATATACATATGGCCTTATAGATAAAAGTCTCTTGCTAAATGAAAATATGTTAAGTTACTCAAGCAGCAGGTTTTGCAGCCAAGTTGGAATAACATACTTTGTAGCGAGTTCTCTATATTTGTAGTGCTACCTCTAGTAATAATACAACTTCTCAGTTTCAGGATTTTTTGGTTTCTTTTTTATTCTTTACTATTTTTGTTTAGGTCTTTCTCTTGTTTCAAGCTGTTAGTTTTTTTGTTGTTTGTTCATGTTACATGGTTATGCTTTTTCTAGACTATTTTAGTTTTAATTTGGGTCTGAATTCTTATAAAAAGAAGATATTGCCTAGAATTACTATGCATTTTGATTGGTGTTCACCCCTAGTATATTTGTTGAGACTATATTAGTTTATCAAGTTTCTTAGTTTGTCAATTTGTTTCTTTTTTACCTATCAAAAAAAAAAAAAAAAAAAGGTAGATGGCGCCACTATAACCACTTATATGTACAGTACCATGTTTTGCATTAGCGTGGATCGATATATAACAAGTATTTTACTTCTGACCTCAAAAGAAAACTAATATGTAGATGCTAATTGAAGATTTTACCAAAACCATAGTTTTACTTTTCACTTATATATTTACCATATTGTAAAGAAAGGCTCTTGAGTACTACTTCGTAGTTCTTATTCATTATTTTTTTATAAGTTTTTCATTCCAATTCAACTTAATTCATTTTCCAATATTGAATAATAACATCTAATTAGGTGCGTGATCTTATATATCATGCAGAGCATGAGAAAACCAAAGTTGTTCTGGGTTTCAGCTGGAGCTCCTCTTGTGTTTGTGATCCTCTCAACCCTTCTGGTCTTTGCATTCAAGGCTGATCATCATGGCATTAGCGTGGTAAGTTATTTGCAAGGCCCTGCATTCTTTTGCATTAGTTGATATTGTAAAAAGCCCACTGTCTAAGTCAAGATAGTGAGACATGGTATTTGTTTTATGTTCCACATTTTTTACAGTCCCCTCCCACCAAACCAAAAGGAAAAAAAAAATCTCAAAAGCAATAAACTTGGAATTGCGAGTCAAGATTGCAAATGAAGTGGAGGCCATATCCCAGCAAAGGCTTGTTGCAGCAAAAGTTGAAATTGCTGAGTTAAGGCAGAAATTAGAAGCTTCCAAAAGGTTTGATTTACTTTGACAATGATGGTGAAAATTTTTATTTTAACCTGATGCTACTATTGATCAAGCATATTTTTTATTTACTTTTTGGGGACTAGATTTAGGAGCTTTTCCATTCTATTGTTTGAGTTTAGTTCTCCAGTATATTTCTAAGTTTACTAAGCCTGGTTGGTATTCTATGTGAAGACTTAATGAATTTTTTTTATCATCTAGCATCATAATGATCTATGGTGCTTTATATTAACCGGCAGACATTCTAGCATTAGGTGGTGATTGTTTAAACTTGATAATGGCGTAAAAGTTCTTACCAAGTGTATGGTTTACTGTTATTTCAGGAATACCTTTAGGCTAACTGATGTTCTAAAATCCTACCCAGTTGCATATTGTTATAGCTATGGCAACACACTGAATGACACCACACTATTTTCGTGGAAAAAACTTTTTCCCACGAAAATGGTTCGTGGCAACAATTGAATTCCACCACTCCAAATCGTGGAAACAAAATTTTCCCGACAAGAAATGGCCATGGCAATAACTGTATTCCGATTTGCCATTCTCGTGGCAAATACCTTTTTCCGACGAAAACGACTCGCGGCAAATTTTTCTGTTTTGGGAGATGAAATATTTGCGACCAAATGTAAATTATTTTCCCACCGATCTCACTGTTGGAAATAGTGGTTTTTCCCCATGAAATAACGTTTTGGTGGGAACAAAGAGCTTATCTCACAAATTAACTGCCACCAACCTCCCACGGATGATTTTGGTGAGAAAAAATCATTTCACACCAAGGTAGTCTATAATTTGACCAGTTCGACTCGTCGGAAAAACCCACATTTCTTGTAGTGGTAGTTTATAGAAATGACGAAAGTCCACCACTTGTTTGACGGATGGGGGCAAGACAGGGTTGATGCGGGGTTGGGATGCGGTGCCAAAAAGTGGCCCCTAGGCAGGAGCGAGGGCAGGGAGGGTTGCTATCTCGTATAGGCTGGGTAACATCCTAGTTCTAGCCCAAAAATGTGATTTAACTTTAAAGCAATCATCTAAATTATTTTTGCAAGGAAATATAAATAATCTTTCAAATTATCACTACATTTGGAAGTGTAATGTTATTTTCCATCTTTTTAACTATCATACTCTTATCATTCCATGATATAGTTATAAATATTAAAAAAATGTTGAATTCTTTTTAATTAAGTTACAAACATTGAAAAACCTTAAAATATGAAAAAAAAAAAACATAATTGATTAAAAATATTAAAAAAATATTTTGGTTTCTGTGGGACTTGGGATTCTTCGGGGTGGCCCGCAATCACCCCGCGGCCCACATTCTTGAGCCGTAAGCCCTTGTGACTTTTTTTTCCTGGGGTTTTGCTATTCATCCTCCCCACACTCCACACTCCACACTTTTTAATATTTTTTAATATTTTAAATTTTTTTTTTGAATTTATTTTTTTAAACTATTTATAATTTTTTATTCACTATTCATATAAAAATAAATTTGATAAAAAAAATTAAAAAAAAAATTAAAAAAAAGATGGAGTGTGGAGTGTGGTGTGAATAGTAGGAGGTTGAGTAGAATTTTTGTATAATGTATCTTGATCTGATAAAAATAGCATGTTCTTCAACTAATTACATTTTGCTTTGAAATTCTAAGGCCTGATCTATGTTCTCTTTTATGATACTGATATTTTTATTTTTTGTTTGGAATTGTTAGCTTAATTTAATTTTAAGTGAAAATCAATAATGATGCCTATAACACTACAAGAAAATGAGTATATGTGACTAGTTATTTGCGATAATAATTGACTCATATTGGTAGGAAATGGTCATTTAATTCGTAACAAATAACTAGCAGTAAATTAGCATTTTCTTATGGTGACACACATTGTGTTGATAAATAAATTTTTTTATGTATCTCTGTCTAATTATATAGTATTATTTAGTAGATATTTATAGTGTTTAAAAGAACTTATTAGCTCTAATTATATGCCCTAGCTACTTAACTTCAGTTGGCTTATATCAAGGCTTATATTTGAGATCAGAGAGAGAGAGAGAGAGAGAGACAACTTAATTAACCATACAACTTAATTAAGAATTATGTGTATTTTGTATAAAACGAAGCATGCGGTAAACATGCGACGACGACTAACAGCATGCATGCTGGTTAAATTTAAGGTAATGACTTATTGAACCATGACTAAATATTACACTCATTTTCACTTTTGGGATCGAGAAGTACATGATAATTAAGACCTGATCATGAGATCTTACGGTCCAAATCCAAGTGAGCCATGCGCACACATAGATTGATTAATTATTTCGGCACACGAAGATAGAGTGGGATTGGATTGTGAGATTCTGGAGGGGAATCCCACACTGTGAAGGCACTGGCAGAGTTCATCCATTTCTTTATCAATTCTGGGTAATGACGCTCTATCACATCTTTAAGGCTCTCTGTCGTATTCACCCATTCAAACCCCTTCTTTGTATATGTCTCTTCGTTGAAACTGCTTGTGAAGAACCTATCTGCTTCCAACCTCCTGCATCCATCCAATCCAAAGATAACGCCATGCGTTAATTAATTAGATACTTTGAAGCATATATATAGAAATATAATTTACCTTGAGTTTTACCATTGGAGTAAGCTAGCGAACCATTTTCCTTCATGTTTACAATGCATGCATGGCTGCGCTACTAATTCCTTTACGTATAAATATTAATAATAGATTTATATATATTATGATTACCTGCTTGCCATTAGTAAGAATATTACGAAAGCAGTTTCACTAATGGCGAACCCTTTGATCTTCTTCTCTGCCATGAGGCCCACAAGCAAGTCGAGCTCTTCAACATCATCACCGTACACTTCTTCTAGCTCTCCAATCGCTTCCTCGTCATCCGTCAGATCTTCCCATTTCGAAATGGGTATCAACAGTAGGGCCCTGCGAAACTCATTGTACCTTGCCACACTCCTCTCTCTGTCTCTATATACTGCAATATTATATATATATATATATATATATAATTAAGTACCATATGCTCCGATCAATAATATGTATGGCAGTAAATCATTTAGATGAAGGTACGGTACGTTCATATTCGTTGGTGCATCGTACGTACCTTCAAGAGATGGTAGGTCCACATGATCAGGCCTATCATGGCCGTCCACGTCCTGTGGTATAACATCTTCGAGCCATGTGGGATAGTTCCAAAGTTCTAAAGCTCCGCAAGCTTGGTGGCCCATAGATACCATTTGCTTTGCAAACCCAATATCTGCCAAGGTCTTTTCTCCCTTGTGACCTATCAAATTTGGCATAGGGACCCTGAAAATGAAACAACAAATTTTAGGGCAAAATTACATGCATCTAGTACGTACCTGCTAGTTATCACAATTCACATATAGTACTTTTCATGAAAATTGGTTAGGCTAATTTTGATGTTTTAAGATCAGAAGATCATACTTTTCAATCAATGGTGGAGATTTATTCGGCCCTGGTGTGACTGAGATGTCCCTAAGATCAAGATGATCAGGTAGGAGGGAATGCATCCGATAAACACTAACAAACTCCTCAGTCAATGAGTAAGGAACACCATGATTATTGGGTTTCTTTAGACCCACCAAACCTCCCAAAATGGCTCCTCCAACGTGACCGAATGTGTCCTTGAATTTCTTTCCCAACAATCCATACCTGAAATTGATTTAATTTCCAAAATCACCACAAAAAGATATTATATCAAAACAATCGTAGGCGCGCAAGAGGTTCATCATTAGCAATGCAACAGCTAGCTAGGGGAGATTATGAAGGGATGAACCTTAATTAGTACTATATTTACTATTCAACATGTTTATAGGCAAGGAAATAGCCCTGCAGATTTCATGCCAAAGATAGCGTCTGAGGATTGTGCTGCTATTTGGGAGTCTTAGAATATGGTACCATCTTTACTAAGGGGTCTGATTAGAATGGATAAACTAGGCCTTCCATATATAAGATTTGATTAAAGGGGTGTGTCTCTTTGTCATTTGTTGGTAGTGTTTCTAGTTTTGATGGTTGATTGTTCTAGGCTTGTTAGAAGTTTGGTTTTAGTTTGGCTTTGGCTTGTTTAGACACTTGGTTTGGGTTAGTTTATAATGCTATATCTTGTAAACTTCCATATGTATTGATGTCACCATGGTCTTCTTCGATCCGTCATAAGTGAGGGTTAATAAATAAACTTGGAATGGGCCACTACTATGGGGCTACCGGCTCTTAAAAAAAATAGTACTATATTTACTACAAGTACTTAAATATATTTTTTTGTCTGTAATGAAAGATTAATTACCAGTTGGCGCGCATCGCTGCACGCAACGTATCAGTTTTGAGGAGCTCCACGGTCCAATCTATGGTGTGGACCTTGGCAATCACTGCTGATGTCACTAGCCTTGCACGATGATATAATTCGTCATCATCCAAGTCTCGATATTCCTTCTAAAAAAACCATATATATATGAAAGTGAATGAGTTTTGAGCTAGCTAGCTAATTGAGAGTCATAGGAAATTAAAGTGTGTGTGTGTATAAAAAGCAGCAATATCTAATGAATTACCTTGAGGGTGTCGCAGACTGCATTGTGTTCTTTAACGAAGAGGGCTTGCAAAGTGGAAATGCCAGCCCAACCATTACGAACGTCTCCTGAGACCGGAGTGCCATCTTGATCGTGGAGAAGAAGATCATTATTTGAGTCTATTTTGAGCTTCCCATCTTTGAAAGTTCTCACTTTTTGCAACCTTTCCGCGTTGCTTCCATATATGGCACTACCATCCCTAATAGATTGTACATTTTTTTTCCAAAGAAAACAAATCCATCATCTCCCCTAATAGACATATATGGCAGTACTACTATATATCGTCATTCATGCTGCACAGTTTAGGAAATTCATCTTGTGTTTGCCTTTGAAGGTATCTTTAAAACAGGGAGCTGCAAATTACTTGCAGCAGCAATTCATGAGATCAATATTTCTAATTATTTTACCAAATTTGACGTACGATATAATATAGAAAAATATAGACACTGTATTTAATGTTCATGTGACATTTACGTTACTCGTAAAATCTTATACGAATAATATTAATTAAACGTTGTAATTTTCGCACATAATGTGTATATCTTTCTCGAGAATTACTTAAAGATGACCTTTTGCAAAGGATTTATATTTGGGCAGATACTGCTTGTATTTTGCCAAAGAGAGAAACTGCTAATTTCAATTTGTTATAGAAAACCTTTGATTTTTTCTTTTATTTTGGAAGTTGGCACACCCTTGATTGTACATATCTGTACTAGTTTCTTACCACCATGGTGTACGAATGTTAAGTGCACCCTCCTTTATCTCGTAAAAGTCAGTTGGAACCTCCTTTGTCTTGTAGAACTTGAAAGACTTGAGGGGGCACTGGTTCGCAACTTCTCTGGGTGCAGTCAACTCAATCTGCAATAATTTTGGCCAAAACATAGAACATGCACACATTCAGGCAGAATACACATGACACACACACACACACACACACACAATATTCACACTTACAGATAAATTAGAAAAACTGTTTTAATCTCTTTCAAATTTGCCAAGAAGTACTTCACGATAACAAATTGTTCTTAAATAGTTGTGTTTAATGTAAACTAGACCTGCTTGGTATCCTCCAAATGATCAATCCAGTCATGTATCATAAACTGAATCCAAGAGGCTGCTATCATGTTGAATTGCTTTCCTGTGTCTGTGAATTTTCTCCGCGCAAGCAGCTTTGTGGCCACCACCATTGGATCTGGTTTCATTAGCTGCATATTGTCAAGACCAGATTGTTATTGGAATTGAAAATACTTGAAACGAGGAGTAGAGCAATCACTCTAGATAAAAAGGGGAAAAAAAAAAAAGGCTAGCACATCGATCGTTCTATGCGTAATGCTGAATTCTTTTAATAAGTACAGCGACTATGAATTTCTTATATATGGTGTAAGCTATTTGTAATATTGATTCTTTAAGCATCTAAATACAGTGAATGTGAATTTCTTTTATAGTTATTTCGTAACATCTCGAATATATCACTTACATGATATATATCAATAATGCTGTGATGACAGACAACTAATTAATCAATTATTTTATTTATGATTGACATGATTAGTATGTTAGTACTAGTTCAACAATAATATAATTAGGTGGTGGTCGAAGTTATGCTAATTAATTAGAGTGTTACCACGAATAATTAATATATATTGATCTTGCCAGATACTTAATTAAGTAAAACAGTGTGGACGTTGCAAGGTCTACTGATGAATTCCACAGAAGATGGCCTCAGAAAAGAGTAAATTTGTTTTTTTTTTTCTTTTTTTTTTCATACTTTTTTTTTGTATCTTTAAATATTTTTTGTTTAAAAAAAATTCACAACATCATTTAAAAACACTTCCTTAATCACTAAGTAAAAAAAAAAGAATCGGTGGCTACTTTCGGTGGCCTTCATCTGTGGATTAAGCATTATCCAAACAATTTATTGTGAAAAAAACTCTTGAGGTCCTTTTCTCCAATCTCTCTCCAAAGGTCCTTTTCTCTCTACCCAACTGTTGGCATCCTTTCATTTCTTTTGCCCAGAGGGGGATTGGAGCTTTGGCTCCTCCCTCCCTCCTCCTGTCTGACCAATACTGGAGCTGTCCATAGAGTTTTTTTTTCCTATTTTTTCGTCGTTTTGCTTCCCTAGCACAAAACTACTCAAAAGAGCCACGTGGCTACCGTGCGTGAGTTTCACGCGCCAGAGAGAGCTTGCCGCCTTCACGTGCAGCACCACTGGGATCAGTGGCGTCAAATCTCTCATATCCGTCCACCGCCTTATTTCCTAGAGTAGCATATGAGCCACATGCACCACCACAAACAGTGAAGATCATATGCCGGTGTATTGACTCATCCTCTAGTTGCTACGTTCCTATATTTCTGCTTTCCCTAACTGATGACCAAGGCAAAGTGGTCATAGATGACTCATACAATCAGTCTAGACAAACAAGCTGCAGCACACACTGTTTTCCTGTGAATTTTAGTCACAGTCTAATAGTCTATTTATCAGACTATACAAAACCGTTTCAAGCGTTTTTCCCTTAGTGAGAAATGGGTAGGAGCCGATTAGAGTGTTACCACGAATAATTAATATATATCAATCTTTATTTAGATTATATATGATGTATGAACAAATATCTTATTCTCCTAATTAATAATGGAGTAGTACTATATACCTTCTTTTTTTGATCGACAGGGAGAACATTTCTGCCAAAGAAAGTTCCTTCACTGCCTGCACCTTCATTGAAGGGATCGTTGTATTTTCCATCAGCTGTCCTGTACGGATAATCCATGGGGTTGAACCGAACACCGACCGGAGATCTTCCAACGTTGAACAAATTGTACTCCTCGTGAAGGTGCCGTCGAATAGCCAGATAGATGAGACCTAAGAAGACCGGTAACCGATGCCATATGCCCAACTTATCGATGAAGTGAATAATCTGCATGAACACACATGAAAGACAAGTACTACTACGTTAAAACAGTATATATCACACTAGGCACTGCGTATTTCTTGCGTATTTTTGTCGGAAACTAATTAAATCGTGTAATAATCGGAAGTAATGCAGAAACAATTGAACTTTTGAACGTGGCATATTGCGGTAGATATATAGCAGCTAGGCCGGTAGCTATATAGCATGATAATTAAGGTGGGATTTTACGAGGAAGAGAAGACGGTCGACGAGAGTCATCTTAGCAACAGTTTCATGGAAGTCATCGTGGATAAGGCGATGGAAAGGTTCAGTAATGAGAGCTCTGATCGATGCCATTATTGCAGACAACATAACCAGTTTCTAATTGCTCACAAGCTTTTTACATCTTTAACATCAGAACCCTTTATATATATAACAAACGTCGTATGCGACACCATACATGATGTTTCACGCGGACGACGGAAATAACGACGAAAGCAAGTCGATCGGTATTACCCACCTCAGAAGATGCCATCCGGCCATAATAAAAAAAGGGGTAAACTGCTCATGCTGATCATGAGATAATTTTATTTTAACTTTTTTCAACACCATCTTAATTCGAAGATAAGGATGAAACCGCATCATGATTTCGAACATGTCATGAACAAAATTTAAAAAATATATGTTGACCCTAAATATTAAATTATAACTTATTTTTATATTTATTTTTGTAATTATTTCATGCAACTAGACAAAAGGGGTTATTTTTTCGATTATGCTAGTGGGCCGCCAGCGTTGAGCGCACCGCTTGATCTTTTTCTTTTGATTTTTTTAAAGTATTTTTTTAATATTCTAGTTAATCATTAAAAAAATAAAAAAATACATAATTTTTTTAATAGTCATTGTTTTAATTATTAAAAAAATTAAAATACATTAACGCGATAAATTTAAAGGCTCCATTAATAACAATTGCCTTATTTTTTTTCCATTCAAATGCGTGTCTTTTCTTCTCTACCAAATAATTACCAATTAATCTATGATTCTTTAGTGCCTCAAATTAAGGTAATTCTGTTTGTATATTAATAATAGCTCAGATAATTTATAAAGAATAATTATAATAGTATTGAATAGTTTATAAATATTAATGAAATAGTTTGAGAATAATATCTAAGAACAATATTAATTATGTTCTCAAATAGAACCCTAACGCAATTAGAAGAATACCAACACTATCTATATGATTACAAAAACATGCATCAAATTATATTATATATTCTTACATATTTTTTAGTTGTGTATAGAGTCACGTGAGACTTGATAGTATTATAATTTTGGATTTGAAAAATCTGTTATCTCTCTGATCGAATATATTCTTTGTGATAATGATTTCGACAATGAATGAATGTAGGCCTAGCTTCTTTAAATTACCACGCACGTTATGCCAAAACAAAGCCAGCACACAAATATATACCAACTCCTTTAATTAATCTCTCATTTATATATATATATATATATATATATATATATATATATATATACTAGTAAGGGCAGACACGTGCATTGCACGTGTGCCCGATTGAAAAAATATGAAAATTTTACTACTTTGCAATTCACATTGAATAAGAAAATGATAATTTAAATTGATATAATTTCTTAACTTTATTTTTAAATAAAGAATGGAATGAACAAATTTATAAAGTTACAACCAAACCAATATGTACGCATTTTGTATTTTTTAAAATCGATTATGTATAGGTTAATTTTCTAAACCAGTATCTCTGGTTTTAATAAAAAATAAATGTGGAACAAAATATGATTTATATTTTTAATTCAAAATTTGTTACCAATGGTTTTAAAATATGTTTCAATAAAAATCGATTTTTGGGAACTTCCTACGACCTTCTAAATATAAACAATACAAAGGTTGGGACAAAAAAAGATGTAATAAAAGAGAAATGTGCAAAAGTACAACATATTATAAGTCAAAATTCCAAAAGCACAAATTACAACTTCAATTGTACAAAAATTTACAACTTCAAATACCAAAGGTCTAACAAAGCATAAGTTCAAATTCTAAGTTTAAATTACAATAACATCAAATAAAAAACCTTATAACTAAAATAAATACGAAGCATCAAACGCATTTTTTTCAGGGTTGGGTGAACTTTCGTAATTTCCAAAAGAGGTATGTAAGGCATTTTCTTCAAGGTTGAATAAGCTTTGATAATTCCCAAAATAGTTTTCCATTAACAAATTCTTATCGTACGTAATTGTTGAGCAATTGTTCGAGATATTGTTTGTACTGAATTGTGGCATCATGTAATTGCTAATTTCTGATTGAGACCAACTTTCAGCATCTTTTGGGTGAGAAGGTCTTCCATAACAGTTTTTGTTAGGGTTTGTATTGACAGAACCATAAAAAAAGTTTTGAGCTGCTTGTAATTCCTTCAGAGAAGCTAATTGAGTTTGTAGATTTAGAACTTGTAAAAAACAAAGTAAAAAATAATTTATTAAGTAGGAATTAATTGAAATTAAGGTTGTAATCATTATAAATAAAATAGGAAGTGAAAAAGTGAATACCTGGTGCTGGAGAGCAAAAATATGCGAAATAATACCATAAACAGGATTTTCAAGCCTAGCATGTGCTTCATATGAAATTATGGCAACTGCTTCAGAACAATCACTCACTACGAGATTAGAAATGAGTTTCGATACATTACTTGCATTGAAAACTTTATCAATGGTGGAGAAATTGGTCGCTCCATGTTTATGGCTGAAATAAGGAGCAAAAAGGCATTCCTTAACACATTTTCTTCTCAGAAATTTGCAAGCTCCACAAGATAAATCTAAAGCAACCATCTTCATCATTTGTTTCAGTCTGGGGGGGATAAATAACTGCAATTGACGGAACCAGCCTGAGCAAATCACGGAAGTTGTCGTCTGGATTCGTGGAATGTGTCGCCTAGGTTTGGGTGAAAGAAGGAATCAGTGGTATTCGTGAAATTTGTCGACTGCGTGCTTAATTAAAACAGTGTTCTTCTTTAAATGCATTCGCAAGTGTTAGACAAGTTTGTGCTTAAAACGGCGTCGTTTTATATCTGAGATTGATGATTCAGTTAGCCTTTGAAGACAATCATTGCTGATTCGCACGGAATTCCACTTGTCCCATGCTACTCAGGTCAGAGCGTAAGTTAGTAATGCTTTTGGCTATTGGACTATCGTCATCTAGGGGCTTAATTTTTTTTTTCTCGTTTTGGCATTCAGACATAATTTTTTAAAGCATAATAGAAAATATATTAAAAGTTGTCAGTAAGAAATAGGAAGACAAAGAAGATGAATAAAATTGAGAAAATTGACAAATATGATTAGAAAATGATCACTCCGTAAGTACAACATAACAGTTTTTATAAGCGCACATACATGAACTCTAGAAGGAAATTTGTAAAATATCTATTTAGTTGTTTGAGTAACGTCATTAACAGATACAACATTAAGTTTATTTTGGCGCAATTTCCCAAATTCATTTATAGATGTGGCCAAAACAATCATCCACTCTTTTTGTTGCATTGCATTTGCAAGAATTTCCATATACGATAGGTCATCCTGTAATGATAAAAACATATATAAAAAATTAATTGCATTTCTTAAATCTGGTTAAAAGTATAAATGTTACCCTATCTGCGTGTTGCACAAGTTCTGTTGTTGTGCAATCAAAGATCTGTTCTACTGTAGATCCAAATGCAACCACTGCGGTTGAGTCGCTATTATCAAAAGCCTCTAAATAGACTCGACATCTAAAAATAATAATTAATTAATTAATGATATTAGCAAATAATATACTATAATTAGAATGTAGAAATTTTTTATTTCAAAATATAAACAGAAATATTTACCTCGGTTGTGCAGTTGTTAGTTCTTTGCAATTATAACATAAGAACTGTTCATCTTTCTTGTACCCAGTAGTTTTGCTGCAGTTTCCACATGATAAGTAATAAAATGGCTAATGTAGATCAGACATCATAAATCTTCGTCTAACCAAGAATTTCGACCGCTGCATTCGAATAAAGGAATTAAATATGTCAATAAAAACTCAATATTACCATATTAACCGAACGTGGTAAATAATGGACATTATACATTTAACCAGTTGCAGTATTGGAAATCCATAACACAGAAATCACAAATTCTTGTATTTTATCTTAATTTTATCCTAAAAAAATTTCACTCTAACCAGGATTGATAATCAATGCATTAGAATTGGGAATTAAATGTACGAATAAAAGTTAGATGTTAGTATACTAACTAAACTTAACAAACAACAAACATTTTAGATGTAACTGCACGCACTGTTCCAAATTCACAACGCACAATTAACAAGTTATCATTTACCATCTCCATTTCATCTCAACCAACTTTCAATCTCTATATTCCAGAAGTAAGAAAAAAAAATAGCAGTGCAAAAAAAATTTTTCAATCAAAAATATGGATCACTACACTAAAACTAAACGATAATAGTTCAGTATCACCACATTAATTGAACCATAACAAACAATGGAAAGTCTAAATTTAATCACATGCAATGTTCGAAAACCACAAGAGACAATTAAGAAGTTCTCATCCTCTATCTCCATTCCATCTCAACCAACCGCCAATCTCCATATTTCAAAAGAAGATAGGAAAACAAAAATTTGAGAAGAATAATTATTTGCATTAAAATAAAGAAATTAAATATGTCAATAAAAGCTCAATATTACCATATCAACTGAACGTGATAAACAATGGACATTATACATTTAATCAGCTGCAGTGCTGTAAATCCATAACACAGAATTCACAAATTCTCATCTTTTATCTTTATTTTATCCTAAAAAACTTCGAATCTATATATTTGGAAACAATATAAAAAAATATGCATAAAAAAATAGATTTGGTTGATGTAATAAAACTACTCATGTGAATATATATCATAAATTTTACTTTAAGCAGGATTGATAATCAATGCATTAGAATTGAGAATTAAATGTACTAATAAAAGTTAGATCTTAGTACACTAACTGAACCTAACAAACAACAAAGATTTTAGATGTAACTGCACGCACTGTTCCAAATTCATAACACACAATTAAGAAGTTCTCATTCTCAATTTCCATTTCATCCCAACCAACCTCCAATCTCTATATTCAAAAAGTAAATAAAAAAATAGGAGCATGGAAAAAAAATTTCAATAAAAAATATGGATCACTGCACCAAAACTAAACAACTAAATGAATTGATAAAATATGTACTGTTCGTAAACCACAACACACAATTAAGAAGTTTCCATCCTCCATCTCCATTTTTTCCCAACCAACCTCCAATCTCCATATTTCAAAAGAAGATAGGAAAGAAAAAATTTGAGAAGAAAAATTATTTATAAGAAATAGGAAATATGATTTTAGGCAATAAAATTATACCGTCATTGCTGGCATAGATTTCAACGCTTCAGCAATTTCAGAAATTTTTATTAATGGATCAGTAGAAATTGCTGAAGTTGACGCGCCTGGCCTATTAAAATTGTTCGCAATTATTTCTTCAACCAGTGTATTGTTTTCTGGAAATGTATATTGCATCTAAATAATAAATGTAATAACTTATTTTAAGTATGCAATTTACCATGCACGTAATGGAACAGCAGATTCAAGAAAAGGATAAGCCTACATTCAAAATATATATGAATAAATATACAAATACATGATAAGTAATAAATAAAAGTGTTAATATTAATTAAAAAGAAGTACCATTATAGGAAGAGACTCTGATTCTGGTTCCAAGAATAATTGGCTTGTTCATAAGAATATTATACATTTGACGGCACTCGTCGTTCACAAAGCGATTCCACATTGACAAACGTAAAATTTTTTTACTACCAAAATGAGCAATAATGTTAAATTCACAAAAATAAAATTATCATAGGATATTAAAGTAGAAAGTTGATGAATCTGAGATTATATATATTAATACCTTGGATCAAGCATGTATATATCTTGCACCAGTGATTTCCCGTGACTTGTGTTCACTTCTCTTGCCATGTTCATATGAATTACTATTGCTAAAATATCTAATTTACAAAATTTTTATTATTCTTTTGTAATAAGAAAGAAACACTTAAAGATAGAGACATATTTATATAGTAGTTACCTATTTCTTCATTTTTGTCTTTGTATAGATGAAGTTCATTAAAAGGAATGATATTGTAATCTGGTGCTCTAAGCGGTGCCTCGTCATCCTGAATGTCTTCAACAATAGTTCTGGAGTTAATTATCCACTGGAACTCATACGCTTCCCTTTTATGTCTTGGATCCAACGGCTTGACAAAGGCATTGTCAATATAGTAAGATTGGTATATTTGAACCGTGTCATCACGTAAATCAATATCTCTTCCAAAAATAATTGCCTGCACGCGATTTCCCTGTAAAAAAATAAAGCTAATATTCATTTCTTTAATTATGAATGATAAATAAAATAATGATATGTAAGTAAACAAATTTGCTTAATACGTCAACATTTATAAATAGCAAATTTTGATATTTTATAGGGGAATATTGCGCTTGACGCTTTTGGTGATTTTTCGGCAACAATCATCTTTATTTTCTAATTTTTGGTGGTTGGGCCGATGTCCTTAACAGATGTGAAGATGGTCCGCATGTTTACTGCAAATAAAACTCACAAAATAGAGAAATGTTAATATATAACAATAAATCAACAATATTAATAAAACAATTGAACAACTTTATCAGTATTAATAATGTTAAAAGAATTCAAATACTTACATTACATCACAATGAATCTACTAATCTCAAGAAATTTCTATATACAATATTTTTTGTATAATTCCTTTCGGAAACAGAAGTTGTTGTTGGTCTTATAAGCAATTTAACTGATTTAGTAGTTTTAGCTCTTGACAGTGCGACATATAATTGCCCATGGGAGAAGACAGGTTCTGGTAAATATATTCGGACATAATTTAATGTTTGTCCTTGCGATTTATTGATTGTCATTACAAAACTAAGTCTAATAGGAAATTGTGTTATTTTAAATAGGAAGCCATTAGTTTCATTTGTTTTTGGTAAAAATGGTATTTTAGGTATAAAAACCCTTTCACCACTATAATGGCCAGATGAAATCTGTGCGTCAATCATATTACGGCTAAAGTTACAACAAATCAACCGTGTTCCGTTGCATAAATCCTCTGAAAGATTAATATTTCTAATCAATATTATAGGACAATGTTTTTTAAGTAATAGTTCATAAGGTGGCAATCCATTTGGTGTTAATGTATTTAAAAAATCTTCCATAATGCTCTGTTCAGATACGTCAACAGTTTCATCAAATCATAATATCGCACTATATTGCCGGGAAATTTATCAATGAGAATAGCATTTATTTCGTCAACCGATTGATTTTTTGGAGTTAAAACAGCTCGATTTGCCATCTCTGTTAAGTTGTTCAAATAGTTGGAAATGTTGCCATAAACAGCAGCTAACAAAGAATTTAGAGATTTAACATCATTGTTATAAGGAACAAAGCATTTCTCCTGGGATCTTGATATTTTCGTCCACAGTTATCGGAGGATTGCCATTGCCCACTTCAATTAAATAACGTGAGAAAGTTGGATCTAATCTGGCTCTCATGTTTTCTGTTAATTTAATTTTTTGTAGGAAAGGTCATAAGTAAGAAGAAGCCAAGCTTCCATCGATTTGTTGTTCTTTGGTACTATTACGAATTACAGGTAATACTTGGCGAACGTTTCCACCAAAAATAATAACTTTGCCACCAAAATGGAGATCTATATCGTTAATGTCTCGCAACATTTTATCTAATGCTTCTATGGAATATTTTGTAGACATAGGGGTTTCATCCCATATAATCAATTTTGCAAGACGTAATAGTTTAGCAAGACTTCCTTGTTTGGCGACGTTACAAGTGCTATTTTTATCTGCATTTAATGGAGTCTTAAATCTTGAATGTGCTGTTCGCCCTCCAGGTAAGATCGATGCAGCAAAATCGAATGATGCAGTGGCAAGTGCTATTATATTTCTTGATCTAATTGTAGCTAGAAGTGTTTTGTACAGAAAAGTTTTACCAGTACCAGCAGAACCTTCGATGAAAAATGCACCAGATTCATTTGATAGTAAGGTTTGTATTATCAAGTTGTATGCATATTTTTGTTCAGAGTTTAAGGAATTTGATGCAAGTAAATCTTCTTCTGGAATTATGATAGTTCGTTCATCCTCAATTTCTGTATTAAAAAATTCGTCGTGGTCATAAAATATATCAGCAAGGACAAAATGATACATATTTATATGTTTTCCCATAGATTCAAGTGTAGAAGCAATACTTTGTAGAACCATTCTTCTAACAGTTAATAATGACACGTTTATTGTAAGGAAATCTATAGATATTTCTTTTTCAAATCGTTCCCAAAGTTCCTTCGGATTTGTAGGATTACAGTACACTAAAATTGTTGAGAAAAGACGTTTTAAACTACTTGGTATTTGATATAGACAAGCCTCTTCTAAACAATTTTCTAAACTGCTATCTTTATCTAACAAGTTATGTGAAGTAGCTGTTTCATGATATGTTGGTAACACAACACCATTACATGTCCTTAATTTTTCGAATGATGTTAGTCCTCTAATATGATTTAATAGTATTCGCAAGTAATATCTTTCCCCTTCAAATGGGTTAGCTGTAACAATTCGACGTATAACAGTTTTTTTTCTTTATTGTAGTCCAAATTTTGTGTTCAGAATTTCAAACAAAATTTTCAGGGAACTCTTTACACAACAAATTTCGTGCACTCTCATCAATTTGGTTCCTATAAAAAAACTATGTTAACATTAATCTATTCGAGAAGCAAGAATTTAAAACAGTATTTAGATTTTTATGTGCACGGAAAGATACTAAATGTTGATTCTCAAGATGTAGATGCAAACTATAGACTGACAGATACATTTCATTAAGTATAAAACCGTATATCCTCCACATTGCCTCAGGGGGAGTAATCCATCGGCCTGATTGAAATTGTTCGATTTCATCAATCTGTTCGTTATTTTCTTCATTGATAATATTGAAAGCAATCCGATCATATCCTTTATAAATATATTTATATAAGTATTTAACAGCTTTAATTGTAGAACAGATCTCAACGTTAATATGACAGTTATATTTAGAAAGAAGGTATGGATTGTATGGAACAACCCAACGGTTATCTAAATTTTGACCTCTAATTTTAGCAGTGATTCCATTGTCACGACGCCTATACAGCGAAAAATAATCTGTTCCAATAGCTGTTGTAGATGCAAAATCTTTGGAGTATTGACTCTTACAAATGCTAGTTTTTCATACATACATTGGCTGGATTCAAAATTCCACAAGGACCATGCATCATATGCCTAACGACGGTGCTATACAAGTGTAAATTTTTTGTCTTATCAGATATTTCTACCGAAACGATTTCGTCAAAAGTTTTAGGGGCATAAATTCTCCAATCTCTCTGAAGTATAATTAAGAAATGAACATGCGGTAGACCTCTTTTTTGATGTTCAATGGTATAAACGTATGCTGCAACTTTGCCAAAAATTTGTCGTTTGAATAAATCAACTTTTAAATCTTCTAATTTGGCTCTAAAAATTCTCGCAACTAAATCAGGGCGATTTTGAATTTCTTCCTGTAGATGTAGATATTCTAAGATTTCATTCTAGTTTGAATTACATGTCATAGTTAGAAAAATGCCAGGTTTGCTGAAACGTTGAACCAAAGCCATCGCTTCCATATATCTCTTGTGCATATCTCTTGGACCTCCAATAAAAAATGAAGGTAGGATAATGCGTTTGTCAATTTTTGAAACTCTAGTTTCTCCAATTGAAATACTATCTACAATACCATGATATACATCTGATCTTATTTCATGTTGTTTTGAACGGAAATAATCTAGTCTTGATATTTCAATTTTAATGTACATATCAACAACAAATTGTTGTAGTAGACGGCCAGATAGTAAGAAAATTGATCTGTGTGTATCTCTCATTTGTAATTTGAAACAGTAATATTCATGACAAGAAACTACTGGCGCTTTATTCTTTTTCTCCATAACTAAAAATAATGTAAGATAGAATTTAGAAAAACAATATGATATTAGAATATACAATTAAATAGATAGGAACGTATCATTACTTTGTTGTTTATTCTGGAGAAATTCTTCTGCGCTATTTGAATATTCAATATGACGTGATTCTAACGTTTGATTGCTTATTGATACTATGCCTTTTTCGATTTTTTTTATTCCTTGATGCCAACCAGGATCACCGAAAGGAAATAGTAGTGGATATTGTAGTGGATCGTTACAACCAAAATAGTATTGAACAATATGACTACCACCAGCTTTGTTAAAAACAATAATGTCATGGCCTTTTTGTTCAATACTTGTGTCAGTTTCTATCCAAATAGCTGCAACTTGTGATACTGAGGGAGCATTATAAACACATTGATCTAAATCAACGTCTGATCTTATACGAATTGTATGATGTTGAATATTTGGAATGTTGTTGAGAGTTCGAAAAAAATGAGAGTATGGATTATTTTCAAGTATAGTGATTAACTGAGCAATGATCAAAGCATCTAATCTTTCTACATCGTCTATACGGTTTTGTAATTCATGTTTGGTATCGTAGAAATATAGTTGTAAATATGAAGGGTGTCCATCTTCAGGTATTAAGTTGTTAATGTAATGATATATCTGTCCCTGAACTCTAAATGTGTAAATCCCTCTGTTTCTTCTACATAGATCTGTGTCAAATTTAACCCCAAACAATGTGAAAGTGAATTTGTTTGTACGTACGTGCATAGGTACAAAAATTTATAGACACAGTTGAATCAGAAGTAAACAGTTGGTAAAGGTCGTCGGAAAGTTGGTTACAACTCAATGATATTGTGCCGTCGGCACAGCAAAAGCTGTTGGGTTCATGATAAATTCTTTTTGCTCCACAATATCCACACAAAATAACTTATGGTAAGTGATCTGGCTCCAAAAATGTAGTTTTCAATATTTGTCTTAAAGAAGTTGTAAATCTTGGAGTAGCTATAATATTGTCCAAGTCGGAAGTCATTAGCCTTGGTAGAACAGGTGTATTTCTATTCGCAGTATTGTCAAGAGCATGAGAATTTGAAGAAGATCCAATTTCTCTTATAGAAATAATTCCATAATCTCTTCGAGTATAAGATAAATTATGATGGAATCTTGTTTCTATTTAATTTTGCTTGATTCTATATTCTTTTCGTTCTGCATATGTTTTTCTTAGCTTTCGACTTCTTTCTTCCTTCTCCTCCTCCGACTGACAAGCATACCAACTTTTTTTCCTAGCGTTATTTTTAGATTCTTCAAAATTTATTTTTAAAGCATATTAGATAAACGTTAATAACGAGAACATGTATAAAGTTTCGGAATTTTTTGTTAATAGAAAATAACCAACCGGTGGACATTGTAAAGAAGGGCTACAAATTTCGCAGCAATTTCAATAACTAATAAAAAGAAAGAAACGGATATATCAAATATGTAAACGTAGAAAACAAACAAATATATAGGAAATGAACAATAGTACAATTATCTATATTTAAAACAAATAGCTATAATAGTTAAACATACCCGAATGTAGAGGACAAATAAATGATCAGTGGAGATAGAGCAGAGCAACAACGATCAGAATGAAGAACATGAAGATATTTACAGAGGCAGGAATTCTGTTCGAAAACAATGTGGGAAAAAGTAATATTATAATTTCAGTCATCTACAAATGTTTGTTAAATAATTATGCATTATCATATTACAATTGAAGGTGTTGATATTTTTTTTTATTAAAATTCTTCTAATAGTTATAATATTATTGAAGAAAAAATAACTATATATAGAATAAAATCTTTCTTTCTAATTTTGGAACAAATTTTTTTTTTTTTTACTTATTTTTGTTTTTTATATGGCATTGTTAAATAATTATGTTTATTATCTACCTATGTTTGTTAAATAGTTATGAATTATCATATTACAATTGAAGGTGTAGATATCTTTCTGATTAAAATTCTTCTAACAGTTATAATATTATCCGAGCAAAAATAACTATATGTAGAATAAAATCTTTCTTTCTAATTTTGCAACAAAATTTTTTTTTTGTTTTTGATATGGCATTGTTAAGTTTTTTTTCATTTGTAGAAATTATCAACAATTTTTTTTATTATTGTTATGGTCCATGAAATAACTATATGTAGAATAAAATCTTTCTTTCTAATCTTGCAAGAATTTTTTTTTTCTCTTTACTTATTTTTCTTTTCTATATGGCATTGTTAAATAATTATGTTTGTTATTTACCAATGTTTGTTAAATAATTATGCATTATCATATTACAATTGAAGGTGTTGATTTTTTTTTTTTGATATGGAATTGTTAAGTTTTTTTTTTTTTTTATGTAGAAATTATTAAGAATTTATTATTATTATTATTACGGTCCATATAGATGCTATTTTACTTTAGTTTACATAGTATTTTGTTTTTGGTAGGATCTTTCTTTTGTAATGGTTTGTAGGGCTGTACAAGAAATCAAAAAGCCGGCCGGGACAAACTCAGACCGATCGGACGATCACGGAACCGGAGGAAATCGGCAGAGAACCGGCCGGAGAGCGGCGGAAGTTTATCAAAACCGGTGTCCGCCGGTTGGTTCCGGTCCGAACCAGAAGGAAGCCGCTAAACCGGCCGGCGTCTTAAGTTTTTTTCGTTTTAAACATATATTCGATTCCAAAACGATGTCATTTGATTTAAATGCTTGAAACGGCATCGTTTTTCGCCTGAAGTTTGAAAGAAAGCACAATAACAAAACGGCAACGTTTGGGTTGTGCCAAACGGCGCCGTTTCTGCCTAGGGTTTAAACAACCCTCCCATCACTAAGATCTCATTTCAAACGGGCCGCATCACTCCTCTCGATTCTCAGCACCTCCAGCGTTCACACCACCGCAGTCATCTTGTCACCCTCCACTCTCCAGCAGTAGCGGCAGCGGCCCAGCTCTCCTTGTCTCCGATGCCGGACCTCACTCCCTCCTCCTAGTATTTTTCTTCTCTCTTTTCTTAGCATTTTATACCTACCAATCGCAGTTGTCTTTTTTTTTTTTTTTATCAAGTTGTTGTATCTGCAGAATTTTTTTCCTCTATTCGGTTATTTTTTTGTTTGGCCGTGAGATAGAACCCGGATCTATGAAATAGAAGTTTTGTTCTTCCGTTGTGGTTCTTTTTTCTATATAGATCTTAAGATGTAGGTAGGAGTTTTTTTTTTTTTTGTAGATTTGTGGATCTATTGTTTATGTTTCACAGTTTTGTTTTCAAAAAATTTGAGATGTTTATTATCTAAAATTTTTAATTAATTTTTTTTCACCTCATTATATTATTCACTTTGGGTTTGCAGTTCAATCCTTTTTTTGGGTAAATATTGAAATAAATAACATCATTTGTTTTCTATTCCAGCTTTGAACATATCTAAGATGCGATTATCAGTTGAATTTTTTTTTTATTATAAATATTGGAATAATCATATCTGAGATGTGATTATCAGTTGTGATAATTATTTTTGTTGCAGTTTTTGGGTTTTTTGAGTGGTTATAAATCTTTACATCTGTGTTTGTTGTGTTGTGATTTATTTATTTTTATATACTTTTCTGTTGTTTTCGCATACTTTACTATATTTGATATTTGTTTGGATATGATCTGAACATGTAAAATTAGTGGATTGAATATTTTTTTTGGTCGTATGTAAATTATATTTTATATTTTTTTGTTTTATTTTCAGCAGACCGAATATTTGTAGATAATACACATGCATCACATCTTTTGAACTTTTTGTTTGTTAGCTTGAAATTTATTTCTTATATATGTTTCTATGTTGTTTTTAGTATAGTTTACTATGTTTTATATGATATTTGTTTGGATATGATCTGAGCATGTGTAATTAGGGGGGGTTGAATATCTTTTTGCTCGTATGTAAATTATATTTGACATTTTTTTGTTTTATTTTCAGCTTACTCAAATTTATTTCTTATATATGTCTTTGTGCTCTTTTTAGTATAGTTTACTATGTTTTTATATTTGTTTAGATACCTTCTGAATATGTGTACTTGAAGTCTTGCTAATTACTGGTTTGAATATTTTTTTGGTGGTATGTAAATTATATTTGATATGTTTTTGTTTTATTTTCAGCATACTGGATATTTGTAGATGATACACACATGCATCACATATTTTGAACTTTTTGTTTGTTACCTTCAATTTATTTCTTATATATGTCTATGTGTTGTTTTTAGTATAGTTTACTATGTTTTATATTTGTTTGGATTCTGTGTACTTCAAGCCTTGGTAAAAAAATTTCACATGCATGTGTATGAAATATTTCATGAGAACATATATAAATTCATGTTTAATTGAAGCTGCTTATATCTTTTGATCAGAGTATACAGAACTTCATATCTTACAGAGGAAAAGAACAAACAGGAACATACCGTCTTGATTTTGAGCTACTGAAATCTGGAAGGATGAGCACTGCAATTTTTTCACTCACCTACACTGGAAAAGAACAACAATACTGACATGTATAAGGACAAAAGAAGGAACTTTGTTAAAAAAAATTTTGTTCTTATTCGTAGTAGGATTTCTTAATTTATTTGTTTTCCCTAAAAAAAAATACCTGTAAAAGTCCAGAGCTGAGAGCCAAATTTAGAACCAGATTTGAGAATGTTAAAAGAAGGAGATGCGATGGAAGCTGATGCGATGCAAACTGATTCGAGAGGTGATCATACACAAACTGATGAGATAGAAGCAGTAGAGAGAAAGCATCAGAAATAAACAGTGAGGAGGGAGCTGCCATCTGGACGTCACCTGCTTGACACGTTTATATTGTAATAAAATTTCTTTCAAACATACTACCACATGTCAACTGAATCCTCAAGATGCCATGCACACATATTACATGTTGAATGCAATGAGAATATCGAATTATGATTAAATACAAGCAGTGGATGTCACCTGCTTGGCACTTGTTTATTGGCATATACACATGGCTACATGTCAGGTGAATGCTGAAGACGACAGGCATGCATATTACATGTTGCTGTGATTAAATAAGAAGATGAGGGCTTATGATTAAATACAAGCAGTGGATGTCACTTGCTTGGCACTTTTTTATTGGCATATACACATGGCTGCAGGGTTTCTATGATTAAATAAGAAGATGAGGGCTTATGATTAAATACAAGCGGTGGATGTCACCTGCTTGGCACTTGTTTATTGGCATATACACATGGCTGCATGTCAGGTGAATGCTGAAGACGCCAGGCATGCATATTACATGTTGTTGTGATTAAATAAGAAGATGAGGGCTAAAAGTGAGAAAAAAAAGTATACAACACCTGCCTGCTTATTGTCGCTTATTATATATAAGATATATATATAGCTACCAGGTTTAATTAACATGCATGTAGCTCATGCTTATTAATTAAATTACTAAATTAATAGGGATAATACTAAAGCCACCGTTGGTGCTCCTGCTAGGCTATTTTATATGTTTAGTTTTTTGCTATTTTTTTACATAGATTTTTTAATACTTTTTAATATTTTAAAAAAAGAAAAAAAATACAACATCATTAAATTTAAATATTAGTCTTCCAGTTGGGATTTTTATTTTTTTTTATTTTTATTTTTTTACTTCGTGATTAAAGAAGTGCTTTTAATGATATTATCATTTTTTTTAAAATACTAAAAAAATCTATGTAAAAAAAGAATAAAAAGAATACATAAAATAGCATAGCGGAAGGCCCTAGCGGTGGCTATAGTATTATCCAATTAATAGATCCAAGTAATGTTTGGATCAGAGCTGGTAGATTAATATCAGCAAGATTATGATAAGCAGTGTTAATTAACAAAGCTCGATCTTGTACGTACCCTTGCTTTAACTTTTTTAAAAAAAGCTAAAAATAAAAATAACTTGGCAATCCGTTGCATGATCTCCTACTTTAGGAAAAAGAAGATAACGTACGTACATGTCAAATTTACACATTTAATCTAATTATTACTAAGAACATTTAATCACTAGTGCAGTACACAATTAATTAATGAGGCCCAGCATATCTCCAATATATCAGCCAGTCAATATGCATCCGAACATGGTAATTTATATTTTGTTGAAATATTGCTTGTTCAATTAGTAAATTAAGCATATATATATATATATATATAATCGATTTCTGATCATCGATTTAGTTGCAGACAATCGGTTACCCATATCTCTCTTTATAATCTCCTGGAATTGAGAGAGTTGAGTACTTAACCATATCTTAATTAGATTGTAGATCAGGAAGCTGCAAGCACGATATATAATCAAATCCATACTCTGAAGAGCAGTAGGGTCGACGTTTCTTTCATATCGGTATTAATTAAGATCATGATCTAAATTAATTAAAATTCCCTTTTGCGACTTTTCGACCAAGAATTAAAGCTCATATATGCCGCCATTTGGATCAAGAGATCGAACATGATCATTTTCGTGTGCTATTCAACAACGACGACCATAAGAAATAGTACTCTTTATTAAAAGATATATATGTTAAGGCATTAGGTGCTGCACCACCAGATCAGAAGAATGAGAAGAGGAGTCGGAAGATTTTGGACTAATTCGGTGATAACAGAATTCCTCATGGTGGTCCTAAGTCTATTTGTAAATGCTAAATGAAATGCTTGTTAAATGTAAATTTATTTATCTTGCAACAATCTGTATAAATAGGACCAAAGGGTCTTTGCATTCATGTACACAATGAAAAACCGATACTTGTAAATTTCCCTTTTCAATAAAATCCTCACAGAGGTCTTTCTTCAAACACCTCACCTACATCTTGTTTACTTCCTTCATCATGGTATCCAGAACCATGTAAAGCTCATGCTTCTTTCTCCTTCCCTGCAAAACAATGGACACACACGAAAAACTCCCATAAACAAACCAATCAACCCCTCCACCACCCCTTCCCCCCTCCATCCTTAGCTCGGCTTCTCAGTTTGTCACCCTTAAGCTCAATATCGACAATTACCTCTTGTGGAAGGCTCATGTTGTTCGCTTCCTCGAGGGTCATCAAATCTATGGCTATGTTGATGGCTCTGTTAAGAGGCCTCCACCCATTCTTGATAATCTTTCCAATCCCGAATATAATTGTTGGCTCCTCCAGGACCAACTCATCATTTCTGCCTTAAATTCTTCTTTGTCTGACACTATATTAGCTCAAGCCCTCCAGTGTAGTACCTCCCACGAAGTTTGGACTACTCTACAAAATCTCTACATTGCCCAGTCCTCAGCTCATGTTATCCAAACATAATTTCAACTAGCTACACTGAAAAAGGGTCATGAAACCATCTCTGAGTGTTACCACAAAGCCACCTCTCTCGGCGCCTCTCTAGGTGCTACTGGCCACCCTTTCTCTCTTTCACAATTCTCTATTTACTTGCTTGTTGGCCTTGGCTCAAACTATGAGTCCATTTTCACTGCAATTACAACCCGTCCTGACCCTCTTTCTTCTCATCAAATCTACAGCTATTTACTTAACCACAAGTCTCATCTATATCACCAAACTCAGTCCTTACTTTCGGGTTCTAGCCTTTCAGCCCATGCCACAAATATTCGATCAGCTTCAGCGCCTATCCACTCAAAGAGAGGTCATAATTCTTTCCAACTAGGTGGGCGTCATGGTTATGGGCGTGGTCGCCAACCCTCCCATTTCTTTTCCAATCAGCTAGACACACGATCTTTGTGTCAAGTCTGCCAAAAACCCGCTCACACTACTCTCACATGTTACCATCAATTCAACCAGACTTATCTAGCCCCTGTGCCTACCTCCCTCACTACTAATTTCACTTCATTGCCCCCTATTTCTTCCTCACCGAATCAATTGTTTCCCGACACCAAAACAACCAATCATTTCACCTCAGATTTTTCAAACCTCACCTTGGATTCTACACCATATCGCGGCACTGACCAAGTTACCATTGAAGATGGCTCTGCCCTTCCCATACAGAATATTGGTTCCAACCATTTCAACACCCCATTTGGCACATATCTTCTCAATAAAATTCTTCATGTCCCTTCCATTATACTAAAAATTTACTTTTTGTGTGTCAATTTTGTTTGGATAATTCTGTCTACTGTGAATTTCACTCTTCCTTTTGTCTTGTAAAGGATTTACACACTTGGGAGGCACTTATTCGGGGTCACGTTGAAGACTGTCTGTATGTTCTACCGGTGCCTTCGATTACATTGCAAGCTTCGAACTCTCCCCTCTCCTGCAAACTTCCCAAATATTGCATGCTCGTCTCGAGCATCCCTTTACCTATGTGACCTCCTTTACGCTTAGAAATTTTAATCTGCCTGTTAATAGTTCTTTAACTTTCTCACCTTGTTAAGCTAGCCCTCCCACACCCCCCTCTCTAGTCCAACAAGCCTTTTCAATTACTTTTCCTCAATGTATGGGGACCAATGCTTGTGCTATCCTCGTTATGATGCCATTTTTATTTTTGCATAATGGATGATTTCTCTAAAGAGATCTGGATGTTTGCCTTACAGTCTAAATCAAATGTTCCTTCCATTTTTATGGCATTTCTAAGATATATTAGTAATACATTGTCTACCAATGTCATCTCTGTGCAGTCGAACTGGGGTGGAGAATTTCGTCCACTCCACTCCTTATTTTCATCACTCGGTATTCATCATCCTGTTACTTGCCCATACTCCCACCCTCAAAACAGTAGTGTTGACAGACGCCACCGTCACATTGTCGAGACTAGTTTGGCTCTTCTAGCTCATGCTTTTGTTCCTCATAAATACTGGGTTGAAGCATTTCAAACCGCAATATTTCTTATAAATTGGATGCCTACACCCATCCTTCAAAATTTCTCTCCTTTTGAAACTTTGTTCAATAAAACAGTTGGTTACAAATTTCTTCAAATATTTGGCTCGGCCTGTTGGCCCAACCTACGACCTTGTAATCACCATAAAATTGATTTCCACTCAAAACAATGTGTTTTAATAGGTTGTAGCCTAGATCACATGGGTTACTTGTGCTTGCATTTAACCATGGGCCGCATCTTTGTTTCCAAGGATGTCCAGTTTATTAAAACTAACTTTCCCTTTGTAGTCCAGCCCATCTCGCCTCCTCTATCTACTTCCACTAACTCACATATCTCATCCTTTCTTTTACCGAGCCCACTTACTCACTCTATCCCCAGCCCATCTAGCCCACATACATCAGGCCCATCACTTGGTCCTTCTACTTTACTCTCCTCTCCATCAATCTCTAACCCTAACTCTCCCGAAGAGTCCTTGCCTCCTCAACTTTTTCCTCTTACCTCTCACTCGCACTCTCACTGTTCCTCACCGGAATCACTCCCATGCTCTTCTTCCTCCTCTAATTCAGCACCACCTTCACCTATCAATCCTCTTATCAACAACCACCCCATAGTCACACGGTCAAAATCACAAGGTCATCGTCCCCTTCAAAGGTCCGATAGCACAATACCTTGGCCGCCTCCAAAAGCTTCCATCTGTATAACTCTTTCTTCTTATTACATCCCAGAGAAACCCTCTTCGTTTACCGAGGCCTCTAAGTATTCTAAGTGGAGATTGGCCATGGCAGTTGAGTTCCAAGCCTTAGTCCAAAACAAAACATGGGTCCTTGTTCCTTCCTCTTCGAAAATGAATATCCTTGGTTCCAAGTGGGTCTTAAAGACCAAGCACAGGGCTGATGGCACCCTTGAGCACCGCAAGGCCTGGCTTGTGGTTAAAGGCTTCCATCAGAAACCTGGTCTAGACTACATCGAAATATTTAGTCCGATAGTCAAGCTTGTAACCATTCGTCTTCTCTTGTCTCTTGTTGTGGCTTCAAAATGGTCATTGCACCAATTGGATATACATAATGCCTTCCTCCATGGCGACCTTTAGGAAGATGTCTATATGCAGCAACCGCCCGGGTTTGTAAACCCTGATCTTCCATCTCACGTCTGTAAGTTGCAAAAGTCTATCTACGGTTTGAAACAAGCCCCTAGGGCTTGGTTCTCTAAACTGACAGATAGGCTTATTTCTCTTGGCTTTCATGATTTGAAGTTGGATTCATCTATGTTTATCATGCGAAAATCTTTTGATTGTCTCTATGTTTTAGTTTATGTAGATGACATTGTGGTTACTGGATCAAATCCATTGCTTATTTCTCAATCCATCACTGCACTGGGATAGTATTTTCCAGTTAAAGATCTTGGATCTTTACATTATTTTCTAAGCATTGAGGTCACTAGAAACTCCACTGGTTATCTATTTCACAGTCCAAATACATCTCAGATTTATTAGTTCGCACTAATATGCATAAATCTAAACCGGTTTCTACACCTATGTCATCCACTATCAAACTCACTGTACTTGAGAGATCCTCATTTGAAGACCCTCAACTCTATCGTAGTGCAGTTGATAATTTGCAATATCTGACCTTCACTCGGCCAGACATTTCATATGCTGTTAATAAGGTATGTCAATTCATGCATTATCCATGGCTTCCCCACTGGCAAGCTGTAAAAAGGATACTTTGTTACTTAAATCTTACATAGCATTTTGGACTCCATTTTCATTCCTCATCTACCTTCACTTTATCTGTTTTCTCTGATGCTGATTGGGCCGGTTGCCCGAACGACCGTAAATTCACTGGTGGGTTATGCATTTACTTTGGCACTCATCTTATCTCTTGGGGCTCGGAGAAACAGCTCACTATTGCTCAATCTTCTACTGAAGCCGAGTACAAGGCAATTGCTAACACTACCTGTGAACTCCTTAGGCTACAATCTCTTTAGAAAGAGCTCAACATTTTTTTAAGAGATCCTCGAATATTGTGGTGTGACAATTTGGGTGCTACTTACCTTACTGTTAATTCCATTTTATATTCCCGTACTAAACATGTTGAGTTAGATTATCATTTCATTAGAGATCGTGTAGCTGCAAAATCTCTTCAAGTTTCTTTTGTGTCCAACAAAGATCAACTTACAGATATCTTCACCAAGCCATTATCTTCAGCACGGTTTGCTCAACTACGATCAAGCCTCACACTTTGCCTTGTGGTGCTTGAATTGCGGGAGACTCTTTAGGCATTAGATGCTACACCACCAAATCAGAAGAATGAGAAGGAGTTGGAAGATTTTGGACTGATTCGGTGATAACAGAATTTCTCATGTTGGTCCTAAGTCTGTTTGTAAATGCTACATGAAATGCTTGTTAAATGTAAACTTACTTATCTTGCAACAGTATGTATAAATAGGACCAAAGGGTCTCTGAATTGTACACAATGAAAAACCGATACTTGTAAATTTTCCTTTTCAATAAAATCCTCACGAAGAACTTTCTTCAAAGGGTTTTGCTACACAACTTCCTACTATTCATCCACACTCCATACTCCACATTTTTTAATATTTTTTAATATTTTTTTAAAATTTTTTTTTGAATTTATTTTTTTTAAACTATTTCAAATTTTTTATTCACTATTCATATAAAAATTAAAAATTAAAAAAAGATAAAGTATGAAGTATTGAGAAGTTAGAAAGATTTAATGTTATGCTTGGAAGATGAGATAAGATGAGAATTTTTAAAAATTTTGTAAATAATGTTAAGATGAAAGTTTAAAATATTATTTTTTAATATTATTATTGTTTTGGGATTTGAAAAAGTTAAATTAGAATTTGAAAAAGTTGAATTGTTTATTATATTTTATATGGAGATTTGAAAAAGATGTAATGATAAGATGAGATAGAGATGAGATGAGATTTCTCATCTTTGTTTCCAAACATAACCTTATTGTTCTTCAAATATCTCACCTACTTTTCGTTTTCTTCCTTCATCAATATATATCCTTGATTTTTTAATTGATATTACATGAGCAAAGCACATCAAAGACGACCGGGACCAGAGAAACAGCGAAAAATTGTACGTACTTTATTCCATGAAATTGCTATATAATATCTACAGTCTCATTTTAAAATTAGCTCCTACTTTTCAACGCGCTCGCAGATGTTCCCCTTTACAACATGATCATGACTCGCCATAACGTCTCTGTCTCCAACAAAAATGAAGAGACGTGATCTCTTGTACAATATTAATAAATATACATATATACCAGTAGTACTTCAGCTATATATAACTAATAAATATAAATAAATACTATATTAATATTTATATATAGCAAAGTCATGATATTTTTCTTAGAGTAGTACTTTTACATTCAAGAAATAGATTGGATAAAGATCATTAAGAGAATGATGAGATGCATGTACAATATATATAATATAGTTGAGAAAACTGGATATATAGTTAAACTATATATAAATAAAAATATTTAAATAAAGCAATATATATATATATATATAGAGAGAGAGAGAGAGAGAGAGAGTTACAAGAATTACAAGTACTACTATATATTAAAACAAAGTTGTAGTAAATTAGTAGTGCAACATTAATGACAAACAGCTTGATCTCCCTTATTAAGAACGAATTACAACGAGATCATGGCCAATAAATTTACAAAAGGTAGTGCATGGGCGTTTATTGACGCAATAGTACGTTACACATATTTTCACTTCGGCTAGCTAGAACTTGATGGTATTCCAAAACCCAAGCACTGAGTCATGATTAATAAGTTTTATATATTATTGGGGAACACGCAAATAGATTGGGATTGGATTGTGAGATTCTGGAGGTGAATCCCAGACCGTGAAAGCACTCGTAGAGTTCATCCATTTCTTTATCAATTCTGGATAATGACGCTCTAACACATCTTTGAGGCTCTCTGTTGTATTCACCCATTCAAATCCCTTCTTCGTGTACGTCTCCTCATTAAAATTGCTTGTGAAGAACCTATCCGCTTCCAGCCTCCTGCATCCATTCATTCCCATATATTAATGTAAAATTCATTTTCATCATGTAATTAGGACGCAGAGAGTCCCAACGATATGAAACAATGCATGCATGGCTGTGCTAGCTAGCTGCTTCCTCTAGTACGTATTAACAATGGATTTATTTTATTAATTACCTGGTTGCCATTAGTAAGAAGATTACAAAAGCTGTCTCGCTAATGGCGAACCCTGTGATCTTCTTCTCTGCCATGAGGCCCACAAGCAAGTCAAGCTCTTCAACATCATCACCGTACACTTCTTCAAGATCTCGAATTGCTTCCTCATCATCCGTCAGATCTTCCCATTTCGAAATGGGTATCAACAGTAAGGCCCTACGAAACTCATTATACCTTGCTACACTCCTCTCCCTGTCCCTATAAACTGCATTGATATATACGAACCAGAGCATATACATGAGCTCCGACAAATAATATGTATGTGCGCTGGTAAATAAAACAATTAGATGAACGGTCGATATATATTAGTTGTTGCTACGTACCTTCAAGAGCTGGGAGGTCCACATGATCAGGCCTATCATGGCCATCCACGTCATGTGGTATAACATCCCTGAGCCATGTGGGATAGTTCCAAAGTTCTAGAGCCCCGCAAGCTTGGTGGCCCATTGACACCATTTGCTTTGCAAACCCAATATTTGCCAAGGTCTTTTCTCCCTTGTGACCTATCAAATTTGCCATAGGCACCCTAGAAAGGAAACAACACATGATTTTAGGGAAAATTTACATATATGCATATAGCTAGCTAGCTAGCTATATTTCACAAAGTAGTTTAATTTCATGAAAATTGTTTGGGCTACTTTTTTGATGTTTGGGCAAGTGAATTTAAGAGAATGTCATACTTTTCCATCAATAGTGGAGATTTGTTCGGTCCGGGTGAGGCCGAGATGTCCCTAAGGTCAAGATGATCTGGTAGGAGGCCATGCATCCGATAAACACTAACAAACTCCTCGGTCAATGAGTAAGGAACACCATGATTATTGGGTTTCTTTAGGCCCACCAAACCTCCTAAAATGGCTCCTCCAACGTGACCGAATGTGTCCTTGAATTTCTTTCCCAATAATCCATACCTGAATCACAAAAGTTAATTATTAAAACAACCGAAAGTACCTTTCGATCGGAATCATTTTCTAAAAACATGCAATGTGAAATCTTTGTTTTATTCATTACATTTCTATACTAAATTTGGAGTATTTAAATATAATTAAGCTTTGGTCTTAAAAATAAATCACAATATTAAGCCCGGCCCCTTTTTGCTTTCGATATTCATCATATCATGTATAATATTGTATAAAGACGGAGAAGGTGATGAACCTAGCACAGTAATTATAATTACCAGTTGGCGCGCATCCCTGCACGTAAAGTATCAGTTTTGAGGAGCTCCACAGTCCAATCTATGGTGTGGACCTTAGCAATCACTGCCGATGTGACTAGCCTTGCACGATGATATAATTCTTCATCATCCATGTCTCGATATTCCTTCTAAAAAAATCATGATGAAAGTTAATAAATCTTGAGCTAACTGAGAGTACGTATAACTCACGTACGAACAGGAAAAGTAGTGATTAATTAATATTGATCACTTGCTTTGGCTGATCATCATCGGTCAGTGCGCACGTACCCAAAACAAGTAATTATATATTGAGTGTTGCAGCTAGCATGCACTAGCTAAATTACCTTGAGAGTGTCGCAGACTGCATTGTGTTCTTTAATAAAGAGGGCTTGCAACGTGGAAAGGCCTGCCCAACCATTACGAACGTCTCCTGAGACCGGAGTGCCATCTTGATCATGGAGAAGAAGATCAGTTTTCGAGTCTATTTTGAGCTTCCCATCTTTGAAAGTTCTCACTTTTTGCAACTTTTCCGCGTTGCTTCCATATATGGCGCTACCATCCCTAATATATTTCACAATTGTTTTAAAAAAGAGAAAACAAATCCGGCCATCATCTCCGGTCCCTAATAAATACTGATGGCCGAAGCGAGAAAATGCTTTCAATTTTCATTTATATGAGACCTAAAAATGTACGTACTAAGACTAGCTAGGCTCTTCGATTTATAAATCATTTTAGTCTGCAACCTGGCACAGTAACCTGGAATAATATTGCAAATTTGTACTAATTTTCTTACCACCATGGTGTACGAATATTCAGGCCACCCTCCTTGATCTCGTAAAAGCCGGTTGGAACCTCCTTTGTCTTGTAAAACTTGAAAGACTTGAGAGGGCACTGGCTCATTACTTCTTTGGGTGCAGTCAGCTCAATCTACGACAATTTGGGCCAAAAGATATATAGAACTTGCACACATTTAGGAAGAATATATATACATAATGACACGTACGTAAAACATAAAGGAAAACTATTAAAGCTTTGTTAAACTTTCCAAGAAGTCCAAGAAAAAAAAAAAAAATCGATCGTACTTTCTTAATTAAATATTATATGTGTTTGATATAAATCAGATTCAGACCTGCTTGGTATCCTCCAAATGATCAATCCAATCGTGTATCATAAATTGAATCCAAGAGGCTGCTATCATGTTGAATTGCTTTCCCGTGTCTGTGAATTTTCTCCGCGCAAGCAGCTTTGTGGCCACCACCATTGGATCAGGTTTCATTAGCTGCATATTCATGTCAAGACCAGATTGTTATTGGAATTGAAAATACTAGAAACAAGGAGTAGAGCAATGATCACTCTGGAAAAAAAGAAGAAGTAAATATTGACATTTATGATATTAATAATATTATATATATTGACATAATTAGGATAACTGTTACAAACACTAAGAAATTATACAAAGTAAACCCACAAACTGATCATATGGCTTCATGAAATCCGTTAAAACTACTTTATAATAAAATTAACTTTACAATCTAACATACTGCATCAAGCCACATCAGTTTGTAGGTTTATTTTTGTGTAATCACTTTGCGGTTAAAGTATTTTCCCTAATATTGACATTCATAAGAGTTGTTTAGAACAATTAAATTATTTCTTCTCATATAATTATTATAATTTTTTAAATTTTTAAATAAAACATAATAAATAATTCATTTTTTTTAATTTTAAAATAAAAATAATATTTTATTTAATTTCTAATTTTCATCTCATCTTATCTCAACTCACTAACCAAACCAGGCTTTAGTGCACCTCATTTCCTCCCTTCTCGGAACAATCTAGGTTTTGGACCAACTACTTGTACAAAAAGAAAAAAAAAATAGAAATCAGTTCCTAGGAACAATTCAACATGATAGCAGCCTCTTGGATTCAATTTATGATACGCGATTGGATTGATCATTTGGAGGATACCAAGCAGGAACAATCGATTGGAAATCAGTTTTGTCTTGGTTTACATGTTTTGAAAATCGATTTGGATCAAACTGAACCAAGATATATATTTTAGTTTTTTATATTATATATATATATATTTATATTATATGTAATATATTATACATATTATAAAATTAATATAACTTGAAATGGTAATCTTATTATTTATGCTTTCTAGATATAAACTTACTCTTAAACATGATTATTAATATTAAATTACATACTTACATAGATATAAATATGGTATAAGTATAATAGTACAATTTTATTATGTATATATATATATATCAAAGATAAATACAGTTTTGATAAGTATATTTTTACACATTTTTGTATAATTTTTTTTTTCATTTGGGTAAGAAAAACTAACTAATCCAACAAAAAAGTTCAAAACCGAATCACACGGCCTGTAAAACTTAACCGAAATTGACCGAAATAAAAAAAAATCGAAAGTTTCAATTTCTTGGATGAACCGGTTCAGCAGTCGATGTGGATCGGTTTTCAAAATTCCAAAACTGACTTAGACCAATTGGATCTCAAAATATGTCCAAAACATGACTGACCTGAACGATTACGACCCTACCTCCTCCATAATAACTATTCACATCCTCACGTTCCTGCAAACAAGTACTCCAGTCTCACTTGGGCATCAGATTTAGGTTGTCTTTTGTTTTTTCTAAGTATTGGGAAGCTCGATCTACCAAGATCTTTAGGTGTCCAACTTACCCTTCACTTTTCAAGCAGGCATGTACATATTTTGTTTTGCGGAGAAGTGGGTTTTGCTCATCTACGTACCTCAATCATCATTAAGGAATGCACAAACTATATTTAGGATCGATTAAAAATCTTCAACTATCGCCTAGACACAGCTGGCTAGACTTAGTACTCAACCTCCTAGCTATCGGAAGAATCTATTGCAAAAGATAATCAAGATTAGTAACTAATGGTTTTGATTGCTCCAACAGTCACTATTATGCATGGCGACCACCTTAACTTGGACCACATGAGTACCTTTGGGACTGGACTACTCATTCGATACAATTTTTTTATTTGTGTTTTAATTGTTGCACTGTATCTCATATTTTTTTGAAATAATTGTCAGAAATTCCTTTCCTAATTTCTTCATGTATTTTCTGTTTTTATTACTTGGTAATAAAAATATTATCTTGCTCATTAAAAGAAAACAGTAGTAGTACTACCTTCTTCTTTTGATCGACGGGGAGAATATTTCTGCCAAAGAAAGTTCCTTCACTACCTGCACCTTCATTGAAGGGATCGTTGTATTTCCCATCAGCTGTCCTGTACGGATAATCCATGGGGTTGAACCGAACGCCAACCGTAGATCTTCCAACGTTGAACAAGTTGTACTCCTCATGAAGGTGCCGCCGAATTCCCAGATAGATGAGACCTAAGAATACCGGTAACCGATGCCATATGCCCAACTTGTCAATGAAGTGAACAATCTGCATGAACATGACATGAAGCACAAGTACGCGTACGTACTACGTCAAAACAAACATTTATATCCCACTATAAGATCAGTGCGTGTTTTTCGCGTCTTTTTATAAACTAAATCGTGTATTAATGATCATCATCGTAAAGCTAGCAGATCAAGCATTTGAACATGGCAGGCACGGGTGATCATCATAAATATATATATATATATATATATATATATATATATGTATAAAATATAGCTGCAGGTATTTAGGTTTAACATGATAAGGTGATGAGGTTTTACGAGGAAGAGAAGACGGTCGATGAGAGTCATCTTAGCGACAGCTTCATGGAAATCTCTGTGGATGAACAGATGGAAAAATTCGGTTATGAGAGCTCTAATCGACGCCATTATTGCAGAAAACATAACCACTACTCCTTTCTCACGTCGACTTTTTCTTTTCTTTAAGATCACAAGGCACCTTTTACTTTATGTATGTTTGTCATGTATTTATAGTACGCAGAGGGTCGGGTGTGGGACCAATATATATCGTGCGTATGTGAAATTAAGCAGACACGTTTCATTTGTTTCACGTGGACGACCGATCGAAACTACGACCAATAAGACCAAGTCTAAATTAGCCACCCATAATAAATATATATCTAGCTACCTGCCTCCATTAAAAAGATGTCAATATGCTAACCAAATACTTTTATTTGATCTTTTTCAACATACACGATGATCTTCGAAGAGATAAGGATGAAATTGGGGAAGAACAAAATATCATGTTGACGATGATCTTTTTCTTCTCTCTCTCTTTTTGTCAAAGTGCTTTAATTTCTCTTTCCATCACAAGCAGTACGAGCCTTAAAAAAAAAAAAATCTGTCTATTTATAATCAATTATTTTTAATAAAATGACTATTTCAACTAAAATAAATTTATTTTCATTGTAAATAATACATTCGTTATAAAAAAATCACAAATATTTATTTTTTTGGTAATGATGTTATCTCGCATAATCGGTGATGAGTGGCTTGGCTTCCTTTCCACGTGAGGAGTTAGTAGTTTGTATTGAATGTATGTTTTTAATATGTTATAATTAAATTATTTTATTTTCTTATTATTATTTTATTAAATTATTTAAATATTTTTAAGACTCCCAACCTAATTCTAAACATGCCCTTAATTCATTTCACCCAATAACCAGATCTATTGATATGATTTGTACGAGATAGCTAGACCAAACGGTTAATGCATTTTGCACGGACGTACGCGCTCGTACGTGAACCTAAAATGGCTAATTAAATGTTTAAATAAAGATATATATTTAAGAATATCATTCATCATCTCTTTCTTTATTTCTTGCTATTTTGTTTTATTTTTTCTTAATTTTTAAGAATATAATATAAATAATAAAATTTTTATTTTTCTGTTAGTTTAAATTTTTTAGATAATTGATGATTTTATATTATATATATATTAAATCAATAAAAATTCTGAATTCAAATTCAAACTCTACATTCTAACTCATTTAATTAAATATTTTAAATTTTGAGCAGCCGCTTATTTGTAGAAAATTCTGACCCATATCTGAATGAGCGTATGAAGAATATAATACAATGGTATTCTACGTATTATTATCATTATTAAAGAAGCTGCAAGTGTGTGAAAGATCCAAAGATATTGGATATTGAAAGATGAGATTTGCTATAGATCAACAACTGTACACCCCACACTTGATGTGGAATCTTTTTCTTCTTCTTCTTTTCCCCTTACAGAAACACTTCGTTTTGAGCTTTCATTCAAATTTCCAGGCATGAAGACCCCTTCCTCGCCGGCGTGTTAATTCCAATATTAAGTTAGAACCCTTGTAATTCTCACTGTAATGTATGATGAAAAGGTATGGGAATGGAATGTTTGCTGTGATACACTAGTAATAGGTTGCACTACAGGTGTTCGATGAATTGAAACAAAGGCAATGAGTATGAAGAAATGCTGCATTCATTGAGGTAGCTACGTTGGAACTCATTCGAGGTAGTCCCTTCCTCCTGCTACAGACTACAGCTATGAAAATCACTCACAATCCGAATGCCTCACTCTCAGGTCCCTTCCTTCCCCAAATACAGAAAACTCTAACTAACTTGAAGGCTAGACTAACGTTACCTACTACTCATTGTGAAAGACAGGACGCACCGTTTTGGTTATAACCTCTCATCGATGGTGTTGAAGCGTGTTTGGGTTGCTAGATGGCTCTCCTCCAAGGCATCAATCTGTTGTTGCATGTGTTTGGATCTAGTAGCGATAGCCATGGTTGAAGGTTTCTGGTTTCTGGTTTGGAAAAATCTGTTTGGCTGTGTATGGCTTTTCTGGGTTGTTTGTTCTGGTTGTATGGACTGGTTGATGGAGTATGGGATTCTAGTTTGTAAAATCTGTTTGGCTGTGTATTGCTTTTCTGTGTTGTATGGTCTGGTTGTATGGACCGGTTGATGGAGTATGGGTTTCTGGTTTGTAAAATCTGTTTGGCTGTGTATTGCTTTTCTGGGTTGTATGGACTGTTTGGCTATTTATGATTTTTCTGGGTGAGGATGCAGAAGGTGACTATGGCAGGATCGGTGCTCAAGTGATACCACTTGTTAGAACCCTTGTAATTCTCACTGTAATTCCTTACTGTAATGTATGATGGAAAGGTATGAGAATGGAATGTTTGTTGCAATACACTAGTAATAGGTTGCACTACAGGTGTTCTATGAATTGAAACAGAGGCAATGAGTACGAAGAAATGCTGCATTCATTGAGGTAGCTACGTTGGAACTCATTCGAGGTAGTTCCTTCCTCCTACTACAGACTACAACTATGAAAATCACTCACAATTTGAATGCCTCACTCCAAGTCCCCTCCTTCTCCAAATACAGAAAACTCTAACTAACTCGCAGGCTAGACTAACATTACCTACTACTCATTATGAAAGACAGGACGCACCGTGCTGCGTCTTACAACTGAAATAAAAATAAAATAATTACTAAGTAAAACGCCCCGTTTTGGCCTTTAAGAGTCCAAAACACTCTGTACAACAACCTAAAATTTTGGATGTTTTATCTTACATAAAATTTTCATCTCATCTCATCTCATCATTACAATTTTTTCAAATTCCTATACAAAATATAATAAACAATTCAACTTTTTCAAATTCCAATACAACTTTTTCAAATTTCAATTTAACTTTTTCAAATCTCAAAATTAAAAAATAATATTTTAAATTTTAAAACAAAATACAAAATTCTCATCTCACTCCCAAACCTATCTAAAAGTCGACTAGAAGCTTCTTAAAATGGGACACACTGTTTTGGCTTATAATTACCAAAACGTTGCGTCTTACAATGGACACCCAAGTCTAATTCTACTGCAAACGTCACCGTCCCACTCTTCTTACTTCAGATCAGTTCCAGACTTCACTTCACGTCGATACTTCTTGTCTTCGGTTCCAGCTTAGGGTTTCCTCTCCACTTCGACTCCATAACATCTTAAATAAGGTAGGCCATGATCGATGACTAGAGTGGTTGAAGCATAAATAATAAATAGATATCGATCTTGTTTTTATGCATGCATGGCTGTAAATAATATATATATGCTTAATTAATTATTAAATAGAAAAATGTGATCTAGATTAATGATGTGGACTAGAGCTCGTAGCAGACATCCACTACAATAGAATGGGTTTTTTGGGACGAATTATTTCGTCCCAAAAAACCCAATTTTTGTCTCAAGAAGTTTTTTTAGATGAAAAAATTTCGTCTCTAAGTTGTCTCAAAATGTCTGTCTTAAAATGTTTTTTGAAACAAAATTTGATTTTTGTCTTAAAAAAATATTTTAGGGATGAAATTGGATAGAACTAGTCAAAGGCGTTCGAATGGGCTTTTTTTTTCAGACGAACAATTCGAATGACCGAATATATTTGATCTTATTCGAATGTACAGAGTGTTCGAACAGATTATGTCTTTTCGAATAGATAAATTTTTCATATTAGTTTTGTTCAAACAAAAATTAAGTTGCGAACAGACCTTATCTATTTGAAAACTCTGTCTGTTCGAACGGGCTGGATTTCTTACAAGTCATTCGAATGGTTCTTTTTTTGTTTGAATGCAAGGTCAAGAGTTATCGCATATTTACAAATTGTAATTTACCATTCGAACTGAGTATTTTCCGTTTGAATGGTACGCATCATACAAAACTGAATTTAATTAAAAATACCATACTTTAATTCTTGAGTTAAGTTGAGATGAAAGTTGAAAGTTGAATAAAATATTGTTAGAATATTATTTTTTAATATTATTATTATTTTAAAATTTAAAAAAATTAAATTATTTATTATATTTTATATTAAAATCTAAAAAAATTATAATAATTAAATAAGATAATGAGATTGGTCTAGAATCCAAACTGGCCCTTAATTCCAATATTCAAAATCGTCGACCGACGTCCTACCTACGTAGAAGCTGCATCCATCTGGAATGGTATATTTTCGTGTGCTATTACATATTCAAAGACCAGGACTAGAGAAAGTTACGCAACTGTAGCTGGAATAGTATGCAGTAGGCCATAATTTCCATGCATGCATGGACCGAATCCATGGGCGATCATGTACCGGCTCAATAAATTCCAAAACCTCATGCTATGCTATGCTAACCTAATTTTTCCTCCCTTCTTTCTCAGCTCATTCTGATCAGTACGGCCTGCTAATCCATTAAATATTAAATAATACTATATATAACTCTTTAAATTATAAAGAAATTGCAAACAACGTACGTCCTACGTATGTCCTCGCACACGTACGCACAGACACTTGGCGTCAATGACGTGCATGCATTGAATAGCTTCGGGTAATTAATTGTTTAATATACGATATAAATATAATTTAAACGGACGGACTGGATCTTTTGCTTCCTGATGTTACCATGCATAATTCACTCAGGATGCTGATATATATCATAGATCTGAAACATATAAAAATTGAATTTATATATATATATATATAGAACATTATATATAGCAGCCATCGCCATCGGGGTATGATTCGGGTCTTTGTTTCGTGTGGCGAGCCTGCACAAAACTTGAGATCTTAATATTTTACTACAAATTTATACAGGATATCAATAGGATTCTAGGTGAGGAGTCCACGTGTATTACCTAATTTGATAAGAATCTATTATAATTTTTTAATAAATTTTGAAGGAGATTGGGACCATGATCGCTCTGACTTGGATCGATACTCGTACGTGTACGTGGTAGCTCCTTAGAAAAATTGTTAACCACGTAAACATTATATCAAAATTAAGACATTAATGGTTTTCCACTTCTATTTTAGCTTTTTTTGGTTCCTAGCTAACATGAGTGAGGAGTGCTGGCACGCATGTGATATCAATTATTAACATGCACGATAGACGTAGGTGCTTCAGTACGGACTACTGCCCCCTCCTCCCAAACATGTTTGGCTTTGTCAATCTATGAAATTTATGTCTATGAAAAGCACACATGTCAATATTATGTCAATTATTCATAGCAATAACAGTAATTTTACTATAAGAAAAATAAATATTTGTGATGAATTATTTGTGACTAGAATTAATTTTTTTTTAGTAGAAAATAATCATTTTGACAGTAAATAACTAGTAACAAATAAATAATTTTTTTGTAGTGCTTGTAATTAGTATTTTTATATGAAAAATAGATTATTATATCAAATGTATAACATTTCTCTTATAACCTAATAAGTGTAGCTTGTTTTGCATTTCTTTTACATCCCACAAGGGCAATTGCTTTATCGCGGTGTAAATTAATATATATATATATCTATATTTATATTAACCAAGTGTTGCTTATATAAAAAATAGTGAGTTGATTTGACATTGAAAATGGATGGGAAATTAGACAATTATATGGTACGCAGAGTCTTAATGGTTAGATTTTAACCAAGTGTGTAAATTGTCAAAATTTAGTACTTTGGATGCCAATTAATGTTAGTTTTTGAAGATTGTGATGACAAAAAAAACAATGTTAACCTGAAAGTGAAAAACGTAAATTTCCATTATTCTATATTCACTATAGAAACATGCAACAATATCACTTTTTTTTATTTTATCCCCTCGTTTGCAAAAACCAAAATTGACACATTTCCTAACTAGTATACTGTATAAGGATCATTATAATCCTCAATAGCTAGTATAAGGCCTCTGGAGAATTTTACAAAAGCCTAATACACTGGTAGCTAGAGTGTATAAATAAGGTGAAATACTTCAAAAATGAGCAACTGTTAGCATAATATGATTCTCTAATGCAGAATAAACACTTAAAACAAAATCAAAAGCTTTAATGCCCAAGGAAATGGTACATCCAGCTATTGATGTTCCTCATGTTGGGTTGTTGTTCTCTCACTAGTTTTGCACTTCCAAAACTCTTCTCATTCTATTTAGATGGTACAAACTGAAGGGGATTGAGTTGAGTGAGTTTGGGGATCAAAATCATAGTTTATATAGCCATCGAAAGCTTCCATCAAGCTTTCAGTGGCTATGCTCCAACAATCATTCGGTGACACTAGTGGACTGCTTTCGGTGGCATTAAGGAGATAGAATGTGGACCACTTCAAAAGCTTCTGAAATCAATGGGAGCTTGTCTCCTTGAGAAACGGTCAACATTTTCCCACTTGGTCCACTCTTCTAATCTTAATGTCTCATTTTAAACCCATCGATAATATGTATTAAGTAACAAATACATGAATCATGGCGATAAGTCCTCTAATGACGAGTGTAACCTTCCATGTATTACTATGTATTTATTTCTTAAATATTATAATTTATATGGCAACGATTTCTTAATGAATAAATCCAATGTTCATTCTTGGTCCAACACAGATGAATTTTCTCAAAATTCAATTAAGGTGCACAGAAATATGAGAAAAATATCACAATAATTAAGAATTTCATAACATTGTCCATATAATGAAAAATTACATAATAGAACCAAGTCTCATATTCACTACATGATCCTTAAATTTCAACGGTGGCATGCCCTTAGTCAAAGGATCAGCAATCATTAACTCAGTGCTTATGTGCTCAATAACCACTTTCTTTTCTTTAACACATTCTCTTATGGCTAAATACTTAATTTCGATATGTTTACTTTGACTCACACTTTTGTTGTTCTTAGCTATAAAAATAGCAGCTGAATTATCACAATACATTCTCAATGGCCTAAAGATAGAATCCATAATTCTAAACGCATAAATGAAACTCTTAATCCATACACCATGTGAAGTAACCTCAAAACAAGAGACGAACTCGACTTCCATAGTGGAAAAGGCAGTCAAAGTTTGTTTGGCACTCTTCCATGATACAGCTCCACTGGCCATCAGAAAAATGTATCCTGATGTTGATTTGCGGGAATCAACACAGCCAGTAAAGTCAAAATCTGAGTAGTCAATTCCTTTCAGATTGTCCATCCGTCTATACATAAATATGTAGTTTTTGGTTCCTTAAAGGTACCTCATTACTTTCTTTGCAACTTTCCAGTGGTCTAAACTTGAATCACTCTAATATCATCCCAACATTCCCAAAATAAAAGCAATGTTAGGTTTTGTGCAGACCTGAGCATACATTAGGCTTCCGACAACAGAAACATATGAAATGTTTTTCATTTGTTCCCTTTCGAAGTCATTCTTCGAGCATTGGTTCAAATTGAGCCTATCACCCTTCACAATGGAAGCTACACTTGGTGAACAATGTTTCATCCAAAATCTCTCTAAAACTTTATTAATATAAGTTTCTTGAGACAGATCCAAGATGTCTCGAAATCTGTCTCTATGGATTTTAATGCCAATGACATAAGATGCCTCACCTAAATCCTTCATATTGAAATTTTTAGAGAATAATTGTTTCATCTCATACGGCAAACCCTTATCTTTGATTGCTAGCAAAATATTATTAACATATAAAATAAGAAAACAGATTTTAATCCCACTAACTTTCTGGTATATATATTGATCTATAATGTTTTCTACAAAACCGAATGAATAAATTACATACGGAATTTCAAATACCATTGACGTGATGCTTGTTTTTAAATCGTATATGGATTTCTTGAACTTGCAGACCAATTGCTCACCATCACTTGAGGGGAATCCTTGAGGTGATTTCATGTAAACCTCATCCTCTAGATCTCTATTAAGAAATGTAGTTTTCACATCCATTTGTTACAAATCTAAGTCAAAATGGGCTACTAATACCAAAATAATACGGAAGAAATCTTTCTTAGATACATGAGAGAATGTCTCTGTGTAATCGATTTTTTCTTTCTAAGTAAATCTCTTAGCAATGAATCTTTTATTGTATCTCTCAATGTTACGCGATGAGTCTTTCTTTGTCTTAAAAACTCATTTAGATCCAATGACTTTTGCACCATTAGGCAACTCAACAAAATCCTAGGCTCCATTATCTTCATAGAATTTATCTCTTTCTTCATGGCATTGTACCATAATTCTAATTCTTTGCAACTCATGGCTTGTGAAAAGGACTCGGAATCATTTTCAACTCCAATGTTGTAGTCAGATTTTTGCAGATACGTACACAACATAATCATCAGGAATTGTTAATCTCTTTGTTCTAATAGATCTTTTTAATGTTGTATTATCATCTTCCTGAGAAGTATGCGGTTCAACTCGTTGTTTAAAAATTTTTGGAAACTCTTGAACTACTTGATCTACTAGAATATTGTCAGCAGCTTGTGAAACTTCAAATATTGGTTGTTCAACACCAATTTGTACTTGAGGGGTGCTGTGAACAATAACCAACCTATCACTTGAGGAGGAAGGTTGAGATTCTGAATGATCCTTATCAGAAACTATGTTCCTGATTTAATCACTCCAACTAATCAAGTCATTTTCAAGAAAATTTTGCATTTCTTGATTCCACAATCTTAGTGTTGTGAGATGGATAATAAAATATGTAACCTTTAAACCTTTTAGCATATCTAATGAAATACCCAATAATGGTCCCTGGGTCTAGCTTCTTCCCTTGTGGATTATAAATTCTCACTTCAGACGGGCGTCCACAAATGCGCATATGTCGCAAACTCGGTTTCCAACGTTTCCATAATTCAAATGGCGTTTTGGGAACAACCTTGATTGGAACTCGGTTTAATATATACACTGTCGTTTTAAGTTCTTCAACCCACAAAGATTTAGGAAGATTGGAGCTGCTAAGTATACTCCGCACCATGTTCAATAATGTTCAGTTTCATTTTTCTGCTATACCATTCTGGTTCGGTGAACCAAACATGGTGTATTGGGCAACAATCTCATACTCTTGAAAAAGCTTTGCAAACAGCCCAGGTGCTTGTCCATCCTCTGTGTATCTACCATAATATTCTCCACCTCTACCTAATTTCACGATCTTAATTTATTTGCCGCATTGTTTCTCTACTTCAGTCTTTAAGATCTTAAAGGCATCTAATGCTTCATTCTTGCTATAAAGCATGTAGAGATATATATATCGTAAGTAATCATCTATAAAAAAGATGAAGTATCTCTGACCATGTGAGTTTATGTCTAAACTACATATATCAGTATGTATAAAGTCTAATTTGTCCGAACTCCTATTAGCATATTTTTTTGACTTGTTGGTCTACTTTCCCTTAAAGCAATCCACATAAGTTTGAAAATCAATAAAATCTAGAGTATTAAGTACTCATTCATCTACTAATTTTTTAATTCTATCTATAGAGATATGACCTAATCTCCGATGTCATAATTTAGAAGTATCTTCATTAATAACACATCTTTTAATACCAGTATGAACATGCATTAAATCATAAGTGACATTGTTTTGTAAATTAATGCTGTAAAGACCATCAGACAAAATATCATTTCCAATACAATCAGATTTATAAAATAAACTGAAAAATATTTCTGAAAAATTAAAGGAATATTCAAAAGGTACTAGTCTTGAAACTGAAATCAAGTTTCTAGAAAAACTTGAAACATAAAAGGTATTTTCTAACTTTAAAATAAAATCACTACTTAAGGTTAAATAACATGTTCATATAACTTCCATATTTGAGCCCATCTTATTTCTTGATAAGATGCTTTACTCACTTTTCACTGACTTCCTTAAGTTTTGCAAACCCCTTAATGAATTCAAAATATGGATTTTTTATCCAGAATTAATCTACCATGTGTTAATATTGACATTAACTACATTAAATTCATGACAAACAGACGAGGTTGGATTACCTTTGTCCGCAAGCCATTTTTAAAATTTGGTGTATTCCTTCTTTATGTGTCTCTTTTTTTTACTGAAAAAACACTTAAAATCTTTTTTGATATCAGCTAGGGGAGATATTTTACCTTTCCCTTTCTGATTGGCTTGAGATTTGCCCTTTCCATGTGTTAGCATTGCACTTTCTCACAATTCCATCATCAGTCTCCCTTCCTCTTGAACACACATGGTCATGAGTTCATTAATTGACAATTTATCATTATGTGTGTTGTATGAGATTTTGAAGGAGCCGTATTGGTGCGAAAGGGTGTTTAGGATGAAGTGCACCAGGAAGGACTCTGACATTTCAACCTTGAGTTTTTTTAATTTAGCCACACTGTCCTTTATTTGCATGATGTGCTCGCGCACACCTCTCACATTGGTGAGTTTTAAGGATGATAATTTCATAATTAGGGTGCTTGCTAAGACCCTGCCTGAAGTGACAAATTGATCATCAATGACTTTCAGCAAGTTTCAGACAATTTCATGCAAATCAATTGAATCACGAATACCAACAAAAATTTTAGTCTTAATGAATATCATGCTGAGGTGATTAGATCACTCCCATCGTTCATAAAAGCTTAATGTCTGCTACAGTGCTGATATCCTTGATTGCTAGTAGTTCATCTTTTCTAATAGCATAGTCTATGTCCATCCACCCTAAATGAAGAAGAACTCTCTCCTTCCATATCTTATAATTATCTCATTTAAGTTCAAGGATATCACAACGAATATCAGAGAAATTTGCAAATTGTATAATTACATTATAGATTACATCCTTATGTTAAAAATTGAGACCTAAATAAAATTTCATGTTCTAACAATGTAAATCATGCTTAAAAATTGAATCTAATGACATAAAAATTGCTTGTGGGCTAAAATTTTAATTCAAGCAGATTCAATTATTCTTTATAATAGAATTTATCAAATTATTTACTTAATTCATAATTCTGAAGAGTATATTATGATTATAATTTGATATATACTCTATCTAAGATTAAACTTTATGATAAAACTATCAAATTATTTAATTAATTCATAATTCTTGTGGGATAAAATTTATTATATTAAGTATAATTAATTAAAAGTAATGTCTAAATATTCTTTATGTGATCCTAATCAATCATAATATATAATTTTATTTAATTAGAGATGTTGTGGCTACTCTCTAATTAATAAAAATTATATGGATCACTAGACATTAAATCTTTTATGCATAAAATTTAAGTTTTATGAGAACATTCCAATATTGCATAATTTAATCACAATCAGCGTGTATATTATTTTATATTTATGCACTTAATAATTCTCATAATTAAACTAAGAAATAGCATAATTTAATCATAATATTATGCAAAACTATTATTTTCATGAATAAGGATTAACTTAATATGAGAATAATTACAAATTGCAAAATTTTAACTAAAACTAACATGTTATTATTATGCACAAAATATTCTCATAGTATAAGCATAAATATTGCATAATTAAAACTATAACATTATACATAACATTTAATTTCATGCTTTTAACTATATATATTCACCCAAAAGTTGCATGTATTAATTTAGATAAAAAATAATCAATTCATGCAAACTAAATATGAGCATAATTAATAAATTTGCACAACAATTATCCAAATCACATATAATTAAATCAAATAAAAATTATATGCATAAAAAAAAGGAGCAAAAATTAAAGCGTGGGCCATACCAAACCAAATAAATATTTTAGACATATTATAGGCACAAAAATAAGATCCTGGTTCGAAAGGGCATGAGCCCAAGTCCCACTTTCCAGACCATTTAGCCGTGGTCATTCAGTTTCGTGAGTTTTGCACATTTTTTTTTAATACTCTCCCAGATAAACGATATGTAGTTTTTCCATAACATAAAAACGACGTTTCATTTTTCTCTATATTGAATGATTATGGCCCAACTAAACGACATGTCATTTTCCTCACGTTAGGTTGTTATTCTCTCACTGGTTTTGCACTTCCAAAACTCTTCTCGCTCTATTTAAACGGCATAAACTGAAGGGGATTGAGTTAAGTGAGTTTGGAAACCAAAATCATAGTTTATATAGCCATCAAAAGCTTCCATCAAATTTTCAATGACTATGCTCCAACAGTCATTGGGTAACACTAGTGGACTATTTTCAGTGGTACTAAGGAGACAGAATGTGGACCACTTCAAAAGCTCCTAAAATCACGGGGAGCTTGTCTCCGTGAAAAACAGTCAACAACAACTACTTGAATCATGGCTGGGACAACTACCATTGATGATCTAGAGGAGTATATGGAATGCAATTGGATTCTTGAAAGATGGCTTGATATGGAGAGTAGGGAATGGAAAAAATATAAAAGTATGGGACGACAAATGGTTACCAAGACCAACTTCATTTGCTGTCTAATCTCCTGTAAAAGCTTATGAATTATGATGAACATGTGGAAAAACTTATTACAAATGAGTCGAAGAGTTGGAATCAGGATATAATTGCTGAAGTTTTTAATTTTGAGGAAGCACAACTCATTCGTTCATTGCCATTGAGTAAGCTGGGTGGGGAGGACAAAATGATTTGGAATTATACTAAAGATGGAGCTTTTAGTGTAAAAAGTGCATATCACTTGGATCAATGTAGGGAAAAAAAGAGATCAAGGTGAATCATCTAGGAACCAAGAACTGGATGTATGGGCATAGAGAGGGAGTTTAGTCCACAAGATGGCATGTCAAAGAGAAGACTTCTTGGAACTGTGGAGGCATATGTTCAGTGTATTGAAGATGGATCAACTATAGGAGACAACTGTAATTATGAAAGGTATCTAGTATAGAAGGAACATATTTTTGTTTGAAGACTTTCTTAAGTTCTAATCGAGTGATGGGAGATGCACTAATTGCTTTGGGGAAATATAAAGAAGCAAAAGAGACTCTAAAACTAAATCAAATTACAGTTCAAAATTCTGAGAGGGGTATGCAGTGGGTTGTACCAAGGGAAGGGGTCTCTAAAGTTAATTTTGATGCTGTAGTGCAGAGTAAGGAACACAGGATAGGTATTGGGGTTATCATTAGACATTGTAAATAAGAGGTTATGGCATTATATGCATGTGAGCAACAAACTGGAGTATACCAACCTGTTGTAGTTGAATGCTTGGCTTTTTGGAAGGCTGTTGAATTGTGTTTGGAGCTGGGTTTCTCAAAGGTGTTATTTGAAGGGGATGCATTTTCAGTCGTAACTGCAATTCAACAAAAGAGGACCAACATTGCTCATTATGGACAGATTGTGGAAGATATCAAAGTGGTCTTTAGAGCCAAAAATGAGTGGTCTGCAACATATGTTCGTAGAGAATGTAATAAAGTGGCTCACTGTCTTGTTTAGTTGGCTGTAGAAAAGCAAGGCTTTCATTGTTGGATAGAAGAAGTTCCTCCGTCTATTTCTAATCTTGTGATGAAAGAACAGTATTGTAATATTGCTAATTAATGAGAATGTGCATATTTCTCTCTAAAAAAAATATCCCATTATATGTATGTATGTATATATATATATATTCATTACTAGAACTTGTTCATAATTATTATACTTGACCAAATAGGTTTGATTAAACGCCTATTGAACGTCTTCTCATTTCTCTCTTTGGGAAAACTCCACACAAAAACACTCCAATTCCTTTTTTTTTTCCTTTAATTTGTGTCCTCCCTTCCTCTAATTTTCCCTCCCCATATGTTTGTAAGATTTATTTTTTCATTTTTTTTCTCCTCGATCTATCTCAATTCCAGCCCAATCTACTCGCTCCTAGTAATTAGAGCCACCCGTCACAACTCCTACTAGGAGTTACCATTAATTATATTAACATTTTTAAAAAAAATTTATATGTATTTTTTTAACACTTTTAAATATTTTTAAAAAAATAAAAAAAATATCATAATATTATAAAAAAAAATATTTCTTTAATTACTGAGTAAAAAAATAAAAAATTCCAACAGAACCACCAGTAGCCCCGCGGGAAGAGTAGCTTTTTACTTGCCGTAATAACCATGATCTATACTAGGCTTATTTCTTACCTGCCCGCCGAGTTACTTTTAGACAAGAGTGGATTGACATTGGAATGGGCCCAAATGGGCTTTTCTCCCTACCCCGGATAATTTGGAACCAGTAGAGCTATTTCTCACTTGCTCGCCCAGATACTTTAGGCCCCATTCTCGCTCTCTCTCTCTCTCATTCTATTTCTGGCTGCTGCTCTGCTCCTTACTCGGACAGGACATCTACTCCTATTGTACAAACATAGAATTCCGGGGATCTCCCAGTGTCCCACCCAACCTCTTTTCACCAAGAAGAAACAACAGCAGCAATACTCCCCAAAACCCATTTCGGTACTCTCTTTCTTTCTCTCTCCCAAAAATACAAATGGGCGAAAATAAACGGAAACACGGTCGTAAACCCAAAACCCCGGCCGAAGAAACCAAGGACTTCCAATACACCACCACTGCAACAGCCAACGACGTCGCTTCTCCTTCCGTCTCCGTCCCCATCCCTGCCACCGAACCTTCTACGGACACAAATAACCCACCGCCTTCTCTGCGCCGCCGTGGCCGTCCCCCTAAGGTCAAGAAGAACGAAAACCCCCGGGCCAACATAGCGGCTTCACCCGAATGCCTGGGCTCCAGACACGCCGACCAAAACGGAGACTTCGCCCTCGCAACGACATCGACGACCACCGCCACTGCGGTTATCTCTGAGCCAGTAAGGTGGGAGACTGTGGTTAAGGTGGTGCCCTCCATGGACGTGGTGGTGAAGGTGTTTTGTGTGCACACTGAGCCCAATTTCTCGCTGATGTGGCAGAGGAAGAGGCAGTACAGCTCGAGCAGTAGTGGGTTTATCATTGGGGGGAGGAGGGTCTTGACCAATGCGCATTCGGTGGAGCACCATACATAGGTGAAGTTGAAGAAGCGGGGTTCAGATGCCAAGTACTTGGCTACGGTGTTGGCAATTGGGACCGAGTGTGATATTGGTAATGAGAAATTAGGGCTTTTCGCTTGGTTTTAAGCTAATTTCGTACCTGGGTTCGGTTTGTTTAGGGATCGAGTTGCATTTTTAACAAACATAAATCATGGGATTTTGTACCATTAAGGAAGGTGAGATAACAAGTGATGATTATGATGACTATGGTTCTATCAAATTAGTGTTGCTTTGCTAACGAGGTAGGTTAATGGTTATAGGTGTTCAATGAAGTTTTCTTTTTTCCATCTTCGGTTTTTAGTCAATAAAAATATTTCAGAAGTCCTAATTTTCATTTTGTTCGAATGTGTATATTAAAGACGCCGGTGTAATCACTACAACAAATTAGCCTTTTTCCCACGAGTGATTTTGTCGCAATTAATGCATATTTTTGTCCAAAATAACTTTTTCCCACCATTTCGAGTCGTAGCTGACTCCTCAGAAATACGTGGCAACTTATAGTGCTTAAAGCTACGAGTGAAATATTTGTTAGAAATACTCTTATTTCCGACGATTTTTTCCCTCGCAAAAAGTGCAAACTTTCATGGCAAAAAGTGTACCAACTATGGTTAACTGGGGTTGGAAATACTTATATGCCGCGGTGAAAAACGTGGGAAATACGCATTTGCGACCAAAAAAAATATTTCTGACGATTTTTGATCGCCGGAAATAGTCTTTTATGAAATTTAAAAAAAAATACTAGTATAACAATATCCCAAACTCACAATGAAGAAACAAAACAAAACAATGAAGAAACACACATTCAGTGTCACTAAAGTCATTGATTGTTCAAGAAACAAAACAAAACAACCCCATACTTCATAATCTTCATGCTTCACTTACAACTCCATTTCAATCCACACTTAGCAACCATTCACAACACTCCACTTCACACTCACCTAAATTATAAAACCTATTAATCATGTATACTGCCCATATACATCATTCCAACACCAAATAACCAAATAAATCTAATAGCCCATAAAAGGGAGAGAAAGAGAGAGAGCTATACAAATCTATGCCTTATACCAATCCTATTAAAATTAATAGAAATAGGAAATTACTTTGGGGCAAGGTCTGTGGCTTGACATTGATTGTGAAATACATGTAATTGCAGAGTCTTGCATGAATTTCACTTGAGCAGAGCCACCTTGCTCGGGCTTCTTAAATCTGTTCATGCAAAAATGAAAAATAAAGACATCATTACAAGAAAAACTAAAGACTATTAGAGCACAATGGAAAAGAACATAGATGAAGTTCATTGAACGGTCGAAAGAAACGTCGTTTCTAATATATATATATATATATATATATATATATATATATATATATATATGTATTCTGTGAATATATATGCAGGGGTGTCCAACGTTTTTGATCAAATAATGTCCATATCTAGTTAACCTTGGTACGAATTTAGGGTATTATTGGGTCCCATATTCCATCCATAAATATAATATCCTCCCAACCAAAAAAATGATTTGAAGTCACTAAAAACGATTCGCAAGCTGAGAAAAAAGAAAAGATCCAGTCCAATAATTAACACCCGTCTCCTTAATTCTTAAATGAAGTTAAATCCCAAAATAGATCACAAAAAATTGGAAAGTATTTGGAGATTATTAAAAATAGAAATGTCTCAATTAATAATATCATCACGGCCACCACGAAAACTTTAAAGCTGGAATGTCCAAACCAGGAAACATAGGAAAAACAGAGAATAAGCACAAGCGAAATTGGAATTTTTGATGTTCACCCTGTCCAACTTAAGGGAGGCACCAAGACACTGAAATGCATTTATTTCCCATCATATTCAACTAATCGTTCATAGTATCAAATACTTAAGCATAGCTTATCAAATATGCATGAAATGCATTTGGCAACATTAACAAACTGATAATAATTCATCAAGCCATAGAAGCTTACCTTGCTTTGAAGTAGTAATGGTTCTACAGATTTCTTATCCACTCTAAAGATTCCATCTGCAAAATTCACCACACAATAAAGAATCAGTGATAGAACTACAAAAACACGTATGAGAGGGAGAGAGAGGTATACACAGATTTGAGAGGAGACGGGACTCGGGCTGGCCATTGGGGAGCAGGGGGTGCCAATGGATGGCTGGTGGCCTCGAAGAGGTGGTGCGGCTGCCGCTAGCGGCAGATTTGGGCCGTGCGACGCATAGAACCCGTGTTGGGAGGGGCCTCGATTCGGTGGGGAGGAGAGGGAGGGAGGCGTGCTGGAAGGCAGATCGGAGGTGGGGGTGGTCCGGTGAGGTGGTGGTGGTGGTCTGCGGAGGTGGGAGGCTGCGGCGGCGCTGGGTTGAAGAGAAGAGCAGATCGGGTGAGGGAGGGGCTGTTTCGGGATGGAGGGATGATGCTGGCGACGCTGGGGCTGGGGGAGGTTGGCGCCGGCGAGGGGAGGCTGACGCCGGTGACTGATGGCTGCACTGCGGCGGCGCCGCTGTGGTCGAAGGAGAAGAGAGGGAACATGGGAGGGGGCTTCGGCGGGAAGAGAGGAAGGGAGGAGAGAGAGAGAGAGAAATGAGGAATGAGAAATAAGAGGGAAAAGTGAAAAGGATTTATATATAAGATTTTCAATTTTTTTGCCACCAACAAATTTTGTTACTAATAAATGTATATATCATTGTAAAAAAATAGCATCTATAAATTTTTTTTGATGATCTTAATTTTGTGACAAAAAAACTTTAATTTTCACAGATTAAAACACGTGACAAATAAAATTTTGTCCAATATAATTATTTGCGATGAGAATTTTCTAATGACGCGAATTTGACAGCGAAACATAATTATTTACTACTAAATATTATTCGCAGGAATAGTTAATTTTTTGTCACCAATTGATTTTGTCACAAATTAATGCACATGTCATCGTAAAAAAATATTATCTGCAAACTTTTTCTGATGATCTTGATTGGTGGGAAGAGTAATTTATATAATGTGTAAACTTTTTCTGATGATCTTAATTGGTGGGAAAAAGCCTTTAATTGTCACATATTGTAACTCGTGACAAATAGGAAAAAGGTCTAATATAATTATTTGCGGCAAGATTATTCTAATAACGTGAATTTGGTGGCAAAACGTAATTATTTACTACCAAATACTATTCGCAGGAATAGTTAATTTTTTGTCACCAATTCATTCTGTCACAAATGAATGCATATTTCATCATAAAAAAATATTATCCGCAAACTTTTTCTGATGATCTTGATTGGTGGGAAGAGTAATTTATGTAATGTGTAAACTTTTTCTGATGATCTTAATTGGTAAAAAAAGCCTTTAATTGTCACAGATTGTAATTCGTGACAAATAGGAAATGGTCTAATATAATTATTTGCGGCGAGATTATTCTGACGACGTGAATTTGGTAGCAAATTGTAATTATTTGCAACCAAATTGTATTCACGGGAATTGTAAATTTTTTGTCACCAACTAATTCCATCACTAATAAATGCATATATCGTTGAAAAAAAATATTATCTACAAACCTTTTCTGATGAGCTTAATTTTGTGAGAAAAAATCATTAATTTTCACAGATTCTAAATCGTGACAAAAAAATGGTCCAATATAATTATTTGCGGCGAGAATTTTCCAACGACGTGATTTTGGTGGCAAAATATAATTATTTGCTACCAAATAGTATTTGTAGGAAAAAATTCTGTCCCAAAAACTACTATTTGTTGTAGTGAATATAGAATATAAAAAAAAATGTCATTGTTCCGTGCAGGGTACGGTTTGGGAAAGCTCGTCCGTGCTGGTTTAACCGTTTAATTGAATTGATGTTTATAGAGATAGCATTTGGTGACTAAAACTGTTAAGGGTTCATGCATTTATGCTACTGCAATGCTTATGCGATCTTAGAGTCTGGTTTAATTGAATGAGTGTTTGAAGAGTGTCGGTTACTCATACAAATATTTGGTTTGAATTCGTGCACTCTTTAATTGAAAGGGAATTTTTCCCTCCCTTTTCCGCAATTCTTCAGCAATGCTGACGGTGAGTGACGATGAGTTCTGGGAAGGAGTTTCACCTGTGGAGTTTAGAGATTTGCCTGCACTCCAAGATGCCGTAACTGTTGTCGGCTACCCAATTGGGGGTGACACGATCTCTGTGACAAGTGGTGTTGTGTCTCGCATAGAGATACTTTCTTATGTTCACGGGTCAACAGAACTTCTCGGATTACAGGTTATAGAAGTTCCCTTCCTTTAGACTTACTTTGACATCAGATATGATAATAGGACCAAAGGGTCTCTGCATTGTACACAATGAAAAATCGATACTTGTAAATTTCCCTTTTCAATAAAATCATCACAAAGGTCTTCCTTCAAAGATCACACCTATGTCTCGTTTACTTCCTTCATCAATCAATATATATCCTTGATTTTTTAATTGATATTACATGAGCAAAGCACATCAAAGACGACCGGGACCAGAGAAACAGCGAAAAATTGTACGTACTTTATTCAATGAAATTGCTATATAATATCTACAGTCACATTTTAAAATTAGCTCCTATTTTTCAACGCGCTCGCAGATGTTCCCTTACATGATCATCAGTAGCTATAACGTCTCTTTCTCCAACAAAAATGAAGAGTGATTTCTTGTACAATATTAATAAATATATATATACCAGACGCAGTACTTCAGCTACAACTAATAAATATAAATAAATACTATATTAATATTTATACATAGCAAAGTCGTGATATTTTTCTTAGAGTAGTACTTTTACATTCACAAAATAGATGGGATAAAGATCATTCAGAGAATGATGAGATGCACAATATATTAATATAGTTGTGAAAACTGGATATATAGTTAAACTATATATAAATAAAAATATTTAAATAAAGCAAAAAAAAACATATATATATATATAGAGAGAGAGAGAGAGAGAGAGAGAGTGAGAGAGAGTTACAAGAATTACAAGTACTACTATATTAAAACAAAGTTGTAGTAAATTAATAGTGCAACATTAATGACAAACAGCTTGATCTCCCTTATTAAGAACGAATTACAACGAGATCATGGCAAATAAATTTACAAAAGGTAGTGCATGGGCGCTTATTGACGCAATAGTTACACATATTTTCACTTCGGCTAGGTAGAACTTGATGGTATTCCAAAACCCAAGCACTGAGTCATGATTAATAAGTTTTATATATTATTGGGGAACACGCAAATAGATTGGGATTGGATTGTGAGATTCTGGAGGTGAATCCCAGACCGTGAAAGCACTCGTAGAGTTCATCCATTTCTTTATCATTTCTGGATAATGACGCTCTAACACATCTTTGAGGCTCTCTGTTGTATTCACCCATTCAAATCCCTTCTTCGTGTACGTCTCCTCATTAAAATTGCTTGTGAAGAACCTATCCGCTTCCAGCCTCCTGCATCCATTCATTCCCATATATTAATGTAAAATTCATTTTCATCATGTAATTAGGACGCAGAGAGTCCCAACGATATGAAACAATGCATGCATGGCTGTGCTAGCTAGCTGCTTCCTCTAGTACGTATTAACAATGGATTTATTTTATTAATTACCTGGTTGCCATTAGTAAGAAGATTACAAAAGCTGTCTCGCTAATGGCGAACCCTGTGATCTTCTTCTCTGCCATGAGGCCCACAAGCAAGTCAAGCTCTTCAACATCATCACCGTACACTTCTTCAAGATCTCGAATTGCTTCCTCATCATCCGTCAGATCTTCCCATTTCGAAATGGGTATCAACAGTAAGGCCCTACGAAACTCATTATACCTTGCTACACTCCTCTCCCTGTCCCTATAAACTGCATTGATATATACGAACCAGAACATATACATGATGAGCTCCGACAAATAATATGTATGTGCGCTGGTAAATAAAACAATTAGATGAACGGTTGATATATATTAGTTGTTGCTACGTACCTTCAAGAGCTGGGAGGTCCACATGATCAGGCCTATCATGGCCATCCACGTCATGTGGTATAACATCCCTGAGCCATGTGGGATAGTTCCAAAGTTCTAGAGCCCCGCAAGCTTGGTGGCCCATTGACACCATTTGCTTTGCAAACCCAATATTTGCCAAGGTCTTTTCTCCCTTGTGACCTATCAAAGTTGCCATAGGCACCCTAGAAAGGAAACAACACATGATTTTAGGGAAAATTTACATATATGCATATAGCTAGCTAGCTAGCTAGCTATATTTCACAAAGTAGTTTAATTTCATGAAAATTGTTTGGGCTACTTTTTTGATGCTTGGGTGAGTGAATTTAAGAGAATGTCATACTTTTCCATCAATGGAGGAGATTTGTTCGGTCCGGGTGAGGCCGAGATGTCCCTAAGGTCAAGATGATCTGGTAGGAGGCCATGCATCCGATAAACACTAACAAACTCCTCGGTCAATGAGTAAGGGACCCCATGATTAATGGGTTTCTTTAGACCCACCAGACCTCCCAAGACGACTCCTCCAACGTGACCAAATGTGTCCTTGAATTTCTTTCCCAACAATCCATACCTGAATCACAAAAGTTAATTATTAAAACAACCGAAACCTTTCGATCGGAATCATTTTCTAAAACATGCAATGTGAAATCTTTATTTTATTCATTACATTTCTATACTAAATTTGAAGTATTTATATATAAGTTTTGGTCTTAAAAATAAATCACAATATTAAGCCCGGCCCCTTTTTGCTTTCGATATTCATCATATCATGCATAATATTGTATAAAGACGGAGAAGGTGATGAACCTAGCTCAGTAATTATAATTACCAGTTGGCGCGCATCCCTGCACGTAACGTATCAGTTTTGAGGAGCTCCACAGTCCAATCTATGGTGTGGACCTTAGCAATCACTGCCGATGTGACTAGCCTTGCACGATGATATAATTCTTCATCATCCATGTCTCGATATTCCTTCTAAAAAAATCATGATAAAAGTTAATAAATCTTGAGCTAACTGAGAGTATGTATATAGTGATTAATATTGATCACTTGCTTTGGCTGATCATCATCGGCCAGTACGCACGCGCCCAAAACAAGTAATTATATGTTAATGAGAGTGTTGCAGCTAGCATGCATGCACTAGCTAATTAAATTACCTTGAGAGTGTCGCATACTGCATTGTGTTCTTTAATGAAGAGGGCTTGCAACGTGGAAAGGCCTGCCCAACCATTACGAACGTCTCCTGAGACAGGAGTGCCATCTTGATCATGGAGAAGAAGGTCAGTATTCGAGTCTATTTTGAGCTTCCCATCTTTGAAAGTTCTCACTTTTTGCAACCTTTCCGCGTTGCTTCCATATATGGCGCTACCATCCCTAATATATTTCACAATTGTTTTAAAAAAGAGAGAACAAATCCGGCCATCATCGCGGGTCCCTAATTAATACTGATGGCCAAAGAGAGAAAATGCTTTCAATTTTTCATATATATGAGACCTAAAAATGTACGTACTAAGACTAGCTAGGCTCTTCGATTTATAAATCATTTTAGTCTGGAAACCTGGCACAGTACCCTGGAATAATATTGCAAATATGTACTAATTTTCTTACCACCATGGTGTACGAATGTTCAGGCCACCCTCCTTGATCTCGTAAAAGCCGGTTGGAACCTCCTTTGTCTTGTAAAACTTGAAAGACTTGAGAGGGCACTGGCTCGCTACTTCTTTGGGTGCAGTCAGCTCAATCTACGAAAATTTGGGCGAAAAGATATATAGAACTTGCACACATTTAGGAAGAACATATATAGATTTAAAAAAAAAAAAAAGGAAGAACATATATACATAATGACACGTACGTAAAACATAAAGGAAAACTATTAAAGCTTTGTTAAACTTTCCAAGAAGTCCAAGATAAAAAGTAAATAAATAAATAAAAAATATCGATCGTGCGTTCTTGCTTTATAAATATTATATTTGTTTGATATAAATCAGATTCAGACCTGCTTGGTATCCTCCAAATGATCAATCCAATCGTGTATCATAAATTGAGTCCAAGAGGCTGCTATCATGTTGAATTGCTTTCCCGTGTCTGAATTTTCGCCGCGCAAGCAGCTTTGTGGCCACCACCATTGGATCTGGTTTCATTAGCTGCATATTCATGTCAAGACCAGATTGTTATTGAAATTGAAAATACTAGAAATTAACAAGGAGTAGATCAATTATGACTCTGGATAAAAATAAATACATATTGACATTTACGATGTCCAGAAGAAATAAGTACAACTCTGTCAATTTTATCATAGTTTTCAATAACCATTAATAATGATGTTTATATAATATGAAAAATGATAATCACACATAACTTTTGACAACATTTTACACAATAATGTTTTAAAAGGAGGGATATTTTTGTAAAATATTTTATAAAATTGACATCAATATTTTACAAAAATATCCTTATTTAACAACATGTGTTGTAAAATATGTTGTACGTGTGGGTATCGTTACTCATATAATATTGACATGCCTCTGAGTTGTTTATAACAATTTAACTATTTCATCTTATCTAATTATTATAATATTTTTAAATTTTTAAATAAAATACAATAAATAATTCAACTTTTTATAATAATATTGGCATGCATCTGAGTTGTTTAGAATAGTTAAACTATTTCATCTTATATAATTATTATAATTTTTTTTAACTTTTAAATAAAATACAATAAATAATTCAACTTTTTTTTAATAAAAATTATATTTTAATAATATTTTATTTAATTTCTAATTTTCATCTCATTTCATTTCAACGGAATGACCAAACCAGACCTTAGTTGCCCCTCCTTTCCTCCTTGATCGGAACAATCTCCGTTTTCAACCAACTATTTGTACAAAAAGAAGAAATTAGAAATCAGTTCCAACGAACAATTCAACATGATAGCAGCCTCTTGGATTCAATTTATGATACACGATTTGATTCATCATTTGGAGGATATATACCAAGCCGGAACAATCGATTTATGAACCGAAATCGATTAATGTTCCTCCCTCTTTGGAACAATTGATTTGGAAATCAATTTTGTCTCGTTTTTTATGTTTTGAAAGTCTATTTAGATCAAATTAATTGAACCGAGATATATATTTTAATTTTTTATATTTTATATATTATATGCAATATATATATTATATATACATATTATAAAATTAATATAACATGAAATAAAATCTTATTATTTATTGTTTCTAGATATAAACTTACTCTCAAACATGATTATTAATATTAAATTACATACTTACATATATAATATGGTATAGGTATAATAGTACAATTTTGATATATAATATATATATATCAAGAATAAATACAGTTTTAATAAGTATATTTTTACACATTTTTTGTATAATTCCTTTTTCATTTGGTTAAGAAAAACTAACTAGTCCAACAAAAAAGTTCAAAACCTAATCACATAGGTAAAAATTAATTGAACTGGACCGAAATCGAAAAAATAATTAGAAAGTTTCAATTTCTTCTATGAACCGGTTTGGCAGTCAATCTAGATCAATTTTCAAAATTCCAAAACCGACTTAGACCAATTCGATCTCAAAATATGTCCAAAACATGATTGAACTAAGCGATTACGCCCCTACCCCCTCCATAAAAACTATTCACATCCTCGTGTTCCTTCGAACAAGTACTCCAGTCTCACTTGGGCATCAGATTTAGGTTGTCTTTTGTTTTTTCTAAGAATTGTTCCGCTCGATCTACCAAGATCTCTAGGTCATGTCCAACTTAGCCCTTCTCTTTTCATGCAGGCATGTACATATTTGGATCAAACTATATTTAGGATTAAAAATCTTCAACTATCGCCTAGACACACCTGGCTAGACTACTCAACCTCCTATCGGAAGAATCTATTGCGAAAGATAATTAAGATTAGTAACTAATTGGTTTTGATTGCTCCAACTGTCACTATTATGCATGGCGACCACCTTAATTTGGACCAGCAGTACCTACCTTTGGGACTGGACCACTCATTCGATACGACTTTTTTATTTGTGTTTTATTAGTTGCACTCATGTATCTAATATTTTGAAATAATTGTCAGAAATTCGTTTCCTAATTTCTTCATGTATTTTCTGTTTTTATTACTTAGTAATAAAATTATATTGCCCATTAAAAGAAAACAGTAGTAGTACTACCTTCTTCTTTTGATCGACAGGGAGAATATTTCTGCCAAAGAAAGTTCCTTCACTACCTGCACCTTCATTGAAGGGATCGTTGTATTTCCCATCAGCTGTCCTGTACGGATAATCCATGGGGTTGAACCGAACGCCAACCGTAGATCTTCCAACGTTGAACAAGTTGTACTCCTCATGAAGGTGCCGCCGAATTCCCAGATAGAAGAGACCTAAGAATACCGGTAACCGATGCCATATGCCCAACTTGTCCATGAAGTGAACAATCTGCATGAACATGACATGATGAAACACATGAAGTACGTTACGTACTACGTCAAAACAAACATTTATATCCCACTATAAGATCAGTGCCAGTTTTTGGAGTCTTTTTATAAACTAAATCATGTATTAATCATCATCATCGTAAAGCTAGCAGATCAAGCATTTGAACACGGCAGGCACAGGAGATCATCATATATATCTGTATATATATATCATGTATAAAATATAGCTGCAGGTATTTAGGTTTAACATGATAAGGTGATGAGGTTTTACGAGGAAGAGAAGACGGTCAATGAGAGTCATCTTAGCGACAGCTTCATGGAAATCTCTGTGGATGAACAGATGGAAAAATTCGGTTATGAGAGCTCTAATCGACGCCATTATTGCAGAAAACATAACCACTACTTTCTTTCTCACGACTTTTTCGTTCTTTAATATCAAAAAGTAGCTTTTACTTTATATATGTTTGTCATGTATTTATAGTACGTAGAGGGTCGGGTGGGGAACCAATAATGCGTATGTGAAAGCAGACACGTTTCATTTGTGTCACGTGGACGACCGATCGAAACTACGACCAATAGGGCAAGTCCGAATTAATTAGCCACCCACAATATCTACCTGCCTCCATTAAAAAGATGTCAAACTCCAGATAAAATACTTTTATTTGATCTTTTTCAACACGATGATCTTCGAAGAGATAAGGATGAAATTGGGGAAGAACAAAATATCATGTTGACAATAAGTTTTATGTAATTATTTGATGCGACTTATCGGACAGGATAACATGAGAAAATCCTTTTTCTTCTTCGTCTTCTTCTTCTCTCTCTGATCTCTTTTGCCAAGTCCTTTAATTTATTTTTCCATCACAAGCGGTACATGTTATTTCATCTCGCATAATCGGTGATGAGTGGCTTGGCTTCCTCTCCACGTGAGGAATTAGTAGTTTGTATTATATGTAAGTTTTTAATATGTTATAATTATTTTATTTTATTAAATTATTATTATTTTATTAAATTATTTAAATATTTTGTTAAATGAGCCTTGTCGATCAAAAATCAATCCAGAGAGTTCTCTTGACATGACTCGACACTCTGTTCAAGTGGCATTCAAGTCAGAAAGTTCGCTTGATATGGCTCAACACTCCGCTCGAGTCAATATTCAGAAAACCTAATTTTTTATAGGGTTTGAGCGCCTCATTTTTTGGGAGGTATATAAAAAGAACATTTTGCTCTGCCCTTTACAAAGGTTAGAGAGCCAAAAACAAAGCCTCCTTCCAATTAGAGCACTTGAGAGAGATTCTCTCCACATTCAAAGTTGAATATCTCTTGGAAATTATGCCTCCACCATATCACATTGAAGATAAAATACATGTGAATCCATTGGAGTGGACATGGTCGTTGGCCGAAAAATTTCCGGAGTTGCTGTGGATGTAGAGATCAAGAGGTTCTCGTGGGACACTATGGAAAGGTCGGAGTTCCGGCACATTACATGTGTGTAGAGATCGAGTGGGTCATGCGTGGTGTTGCAAACCAAGATTAGGAACTATAAAGGTTTTGTAAGTGTCTCTAAGTTGGTTGTAACAAACTGAAATTTCTATAGTAGATTTGAGGTGGTGACTTACACATGGAGTGGTTTTAGATTTTGAAGAGATTCTTCAAATGAGTTTTCACTTCATGACCAAATCTCTGTATTGATTATTTGTGTGATTTGCTTCTTTAATTAATTACTTACTTGTCATTATTTTTTATTAGATCATAAAAATTGGACTACACCTATTCATCCCCTCTAGGCGTTGTGTTGGGGTTGAACCATTATTTTTTCACCAATATTAAATGTGGTAGGCCATGATCAATGACTAGATCAGTGGTTGAAGCATAAATAATAAAAAGATATCGATCTTGTTTTTATGCATGCATGGTTGTAAATAATATATATCTGCTTAATTAATTATTAAATAGAATAATGTGATCTGGATTAATGATATGCAGGAATGATAAATGTCAGCAGCATCGCACTACAAGAGAATGGGTTTTGTGGGATGAATCATTTAAATAACTCAATTTTTGTCTTAAAAAGTTTTTTTAGACGAAAAAAATTTTGTCCCTAAGTTGTCTAAAAATAGCTGTCTCAAGAATTTTTTTTGAGACAAAATTTGATTTTCGTCTCAAAAAAATATTTTTAAGGATGAAATTGGGTGGATCCAATCGAAGGCATTCGAACGGACTTTTTTTGGAGACGAACAATTTTCATCCCAAAAACCCGTTCGAACGGTACAGAAACTTGATTTGAACGACCGAATATATTTGATCATGTTTGAATGGACAAAGTGTTCGAATAGATTATGTCTGTTCGAATAGATAAATTTTTCAGATTACTTTTGTTTGAATAAAAATTAAGTTGTTCAAACATACCTTATCTGTTAGAAAACTCTGTCCGTTCGAGCATGCTGGATTTCTTACAAGTCGTTCGAATGGTTCTTTTTTTGTTCGAACACAAGGTCAAGAGCTATCGCATATTTATAAATTGTAATTTAATGTTCGAACTGAGTATTTTTCGTTTGAATGATACTCATCATACTGAATTTAATTAAAAATATCATACTAATATTGCACCAATGTAATTTAAACATTACAATTGTTCAAATGTTCTGTAACAGAATAATAAGAAGATAATTAAAGAAAAATAAGTTCTAAAAAGACAATTAGAAATTAAATGAGCTTTAAAATCGATCAGTCTTGATTATATGTACGTTGACAAAGCTAGCTAGCTCTTCTGGATCATGGATTAATATTCATGTGTAGTTATACGTACCTTTGTTTATAAATAAAATATAAAATAATAAAAAGAACTTGCCAATTAATGATCTAGCTGTTGTATGATCTGCTCTTATATATTATTATACCTAGCTACCTTAGGAAAAACTTTAATTTATAACCGACATGTCAATTTTCCCTTTTAAGCCTCGATTAGAGCTGAAGAATACGAGACCGAAAATTCTTGTAGTCAGTTTCGGTCCATCATTTGTGGAATCGAAGGGGTTCGATCTAGTCTCAGGATTTCTGATTTTTGGACCGGACTAAACCAAAACTGACCAAATTAATTAGTATATATATTTTTTAAAATATTTATATATATATAATATATTATTTTATATAGTAATTGTATAAATTAATTATGTAATTTGTATCTAATATATTATCATTAACCATATAAAATGTTAAATAATATATGCTATCAATTAATAATGTATCATAAATCATATGATAATATATATAGATACATAATAAATTTATATATAGTTTACTATTTACAATTAATTAAAGTAATTAGGTATTTTTTTTAAATATCTAACTTACAAGCAAGTATGAATAATCTATTTATAATAAAATTATTTGATATTCATTAACCATATATAAAATGTTAGAATTTTAATTTTTAATATAGGACATTATTAATAATTATACAAACTAAAGTCTAAGTTAGTAAGTAATAACTATCAATATCATAAATATAATTATAAATAAATATTTTTTTAATGTGTTAGTTACATAATTCATTCATCTAATTTTAATTTAAATAATTTTTTTATTAATTTATTTGTAAAAAAAAAAAAAGATGAAAAAAAAATTAATTAGCCAAATCGACTAGATCAATAGTTACATGTCCGGTCTCTATGGGTGTTCGATCCCATTGAGAATTGCAAAATTTTGGACCGTAGGGATTCAGTCCGATCTCAAAAACCCCCTCTAGACCAACCAGACAGGACGAAATTCACTCTACTAGTCTCGATAGGCCTAATTATTTCTCGCCGGACACTTGCTGCATCACTTGTGTTATTTATAAATATATAAATATATATATATATTTAATTCCTCAAAGCGACTTAATTCCAATATTCAAAATCGTCGACCGTCGTCCTACCTGCGTAGAAGCTGCATCCATCTGGAATGGTATATTTTCGTGTGCTATTACATATTCCAAAACCAGGACTAGAGAAAGTTGTGAAACTGCATGCAGCTGGAATGGTATCCAGTAGGCCATAATTTACATGCATGCATGGACCGAATCCATGGGCGATCATGTATGTAGCAGCACAATAAATTCCAAAACCTCGTGCTATATATGCTATGCTAACCTAATTTTTCTTTCCTTCTTTCTGAGCTCATGCTGATCAATACGGCCTGCTAATCCATTAAATATTAAATAATACTATATATAACTCTTTAAATTATAAAGAAATTGCATACAACGTACGTCCTCGCACACGTACGCACAGACGCCTGCGTCAATGACATGCATGCATTAAATAGTTAGGTTTTGCTACATAACTTCTTATTATTTATTCACAATCTATATTCTATATTTTTTAATATTTTTTTAAAAAATTTTTTAAATTTATTTTTTTTAAACTATTTCAAATTTTTTATTTACTGTTCATATAAAAATTATTTAATAAATTTTTTTTTTAAAAAATAAAATATGAAGTGTTGAAAGATTGAAAAGATTTATTAATATATAAATATATAGAACATTATATATAGCAGCCATGAGCCATCGCCATGGGGGCGGCGGCGGCTGGCTCGGGTCTTTGTTTCGTGTGGCGAGCCTGCACAAAAGTACTTGAGATTTTAATATTTTACTACAAATTTATACAAGATATCATGAACAGGATTCTAGGTGAGTAGTCCACGCCTATTACCTAATTATTTGATAAGAATATATTATAACTTTTTAATAAATTTTGAATGAGACTTGAGCCTGATTTGGATCGATAGTCGTACGTGGTGTCCAGCTCCTGAGAAAAATTGTTAATCACATAAACATAATATCAAAATTAAGACATTAATGGTTTTCCACTTCTATTTTAGTTTTTTTTGGTTCCTAGCTAACATGAGTGAGAAGTGCTGGCACGCATGTCATATCAATTATTAACATGCACGATAGACGTAGGTGCTTCAGTACGGACTAGTGCCCCCTCCTCCCAATCATGTTTGGCTTTGTCCATCTATGAAATTTATGTCTATGAAAAGCATACATGTCAATATAATGTCAATATAATGTCAATTATTCATAACAATAACAGTAACTTCATTACAAGAAAAATAAATATTTGTGATGAATTATTTGTGATAAAAATAGACTTATTTTAATAAAAAAATAATCATTTTAATAATAAATAACTGATAGCAAATAAATAATTATCTTGCAATGCTTGTAATTAGTATTTTTATATGAAAAATAGATTATTATATCAAATGTATAACATTTCTCTTATAATCCAAGTGTAGCTTGTTTTGCATTTCTTTTACATCCCACAAGGGCAATTGCTTTATCGCGGTGTAAATTAATATATATATATATATATATATATATATATATATATATTAACCGAGTGTTGCTTATATAAAAAATAGTGAGTTGATTTAACAATGAAAATGGATGGAAAATTAGACAATTATATGGTACGTACAGTCTCATGGTTAGATTTTAACCAAGTGTGTAAATTGTCAAAATTTAGTACTTTGGATGCCAATTAATGTTAGTTTTTGAAGATTGTGATGACAAAAAAAAAATGTTAACCTGAAAGTGAAAAACGTAAATTTCCATTATTCTATATTCACTATAGAAACATGCAACAATATCACTTTTTTTTATTTTATCCCCTCATTTGCAAAAATCAAAATTGACACATTTTCTAACTAGTATACTGTATAAGGATCATTATAATCCTCAATAGCTAGTATAAGGCTTCTGGAGAATTTTACAGAAGCCTAATACAGTACTGGTAGCTAGAGTGTATATACAAGGTGAAATATTTCAAAAATGAGCAACTGTTAGCATAATATGATTCTCTAATGCAGAATAAACACTTAAAACAAAATCGAAAGCTTTAATGCCCAAGGAAACGATACATCCAGTCATTGATATTCCTCACATTGGGTTGATATTCTCTCATTGGTTTTGTATTTCTAAAACTCTTCTCACTCTATTTAGACGGTACAAACTGAAGGGGATTGAGTTGAGTGAGTTTGGGAACCAAAATCATAGTTTATATAGCCATCAAAAACTTCCATCAAACTTTTGGTGGCTATACTCCAACAATCATTCGGTGACACTAATGGACTGCTTTCGATGGCATTAAGGAGATAGAATGTGGACCACTTCAAAAGCTCCTGAAATCACGGGAAGCTTGTCTCCGTGAAAAACGATCAACATTCTCCCATTTGGTCCACTCTTCTAATCTTAATATCTCATCTTAAACTCATTGATAATATGTATTAAGTGACAAATACATGAATCATGGCAATAAGTCCTCTAATGACGAGTATAACCTTCCATATATTATTATGTATTTATTTATTAAATATTATAATTTATGTGGCAACGATTTCTTAATGAATAAACCTAATGTTCATTCTTGGTCCAATACAGATGAATTTTCTCAAAATTCAATTAAGGTGCACATAAATATGATAAAAACATCACAATAATTAAGAATTTCATAACATTGTCCATACAATGAAAAATTACATAATAGAACCAAGTCTTATATTCACTACATGATCTTTAAATTTCAGCGATGGCATGCCCTTAGTCAAAGGATCAGCAATCATTAACTCAATGCTTATGTGTTCAATGACCACTTTCTTTTCTTTAACACATTCACTTATGGCTAAATACTTAATTTCGATGTGTTTACTTTGATTCCTACTTTTGTTGTTTTTAGTTATAGAGACAGCAGCTGAATTATCTGAATACATTCTCAATAGCCTAGAGATAGAATCCATAATTCTAAGCCCATAAATGAAACTCTTAATCCATACACCATGTGAAGTGACCTCAAAACAGGAGACGAACTCGGTTTCCATAGTGGAAAAGGCAGTCAAAGTTTGTTTGGTACTCCTCCATGATACAGCTCCACTGGCCATCAGAAAAATGTATCCTGATGTTGATTTGCGTGAATCAACACAGCCAGCAAAATCAAAATCTAAGTAGTCAATTCCTTCCAGATTGTCCATCCGTCTATACATAAACATGTAGTCTTTAGTTCTTTAAAAGTACCTCATTACTTTTTTTGCAGCTTTCCAGTGGTCTAAACCTGGATCACTCTAATATCGTCCCAACATTCCCACAGCAAATGCAATGTTAGGTCTTGTGTAGACCTGAGCATACATTAGGCTTTCGACAACATAAGCATATGAAATGTTCTTCATTTGTTCCCTTTCGAAATCATTCTTCGGGCATTGGTTCAAATTAAGCCTATCACCCTTCACAATGAGAGCTACACATGGTAAACAATCTTTTATCCAAAATCTCTCTAAAACTTTATTAATATAGGTTTCTTGAAATAGATCCAAGATGCCTTGAAATCTGCCTCTATGGATCTTAATGCCAATGACATAAGATATCTCACCCAGATCCTTCATATTGAAATTTTTAGAGAAGAATTGTTTCACCTCATGCAACAAACCCTTATCATTGATTGCTAGCAAAATATTATTCACATATAAAATAAGAAAAAAGATTTTACTCTCCTTAACCATCTGGTACATACATTAATTTATAATGTTTTCTATAAAACTGAATGAAAAAATTATATTATGGAATTTTAAATATCATTGGCGTGATACTTGTTTTAAATCGTATATGGATTTCTTGAACTTGCAGACCAATTGCTCACCATCACTAGAGGGGAATCCTTGAGGTGGTTTTATGTAAACCTCATCCTCTAGATCTCTAGTGAGAAATGTGGTTTTCACATCCATTTGTTGCAACTCTAAATCAAAATGGGCTACTAATACCAAAATAATGCGCAAGAAATCTTTCTTAAATACAGAAGAGAAGGTCTCCGTGTAATTGATTCTTTTTTTTTTAAGTAAATCTTTTAGCAATGAGTCTTGCTTGTATCTCTCAATGTTACCCGATGAGTTTTTTTTTATTTTAAAAACTCATTTAGATCCAATGAATTTTGCACCATTAGGCAACTCAACAAGATCTTAGACTCCATTACTCTTCATAGAATTCATCTCTTCCTTCATGGTATTGTACCATAATACTGATTCTTTGCAACTCATGGCTTGTAAAAAGGACTCGGGATCATTTTCAGCTCCAATGTTTTAGTTAGATTTTTGCAGATACACAACATAATCATCAGGAATTGTTAATCTCTTTGTTCTAATAAATCTTCTTAATGTTGTACCATCATCTTCTTGAGAAGTATGCGATTCAACTCATTGTTCAAAAGTTCTTGGAAACTTTTGAACTACTTGATCTACTGGAATATTGTTAGCAGCTTGTGGAATTTCAACGATTGGCTGTTCAACACCAATTTGTACTTGAGTGGTGCTGTGAACAATAACCAACCTATCACTTGAGGAGGAAGGTTGAGATTCTGAATGATCCTTATCAGAAACTATGTTCCTGGTTTAATCGCTCCCACTAATCAAGTCATTTTCAAGAAATTTTGCATTTCTTGATTCCACAATCTTAGTGTTGTGAGATGGACAATAAAATCTGTAACCTTTAGACATTTCAGCATATCTAATGAAATACCCACTAATGGTCCTTGGGTCCAGTTTCTTCTCTTGTGAATTATAAATTTTCACTTCAGATGGGCGTCCCCAAATGCGCATATGTCGCAACCTCGATTTCCAATGTTTCCATAATTCAAATGACGTTTTGAGAACAACCTTGGTTGGAACTCGGTTTAATATATACATTGTCATTTTAAGTGCTTCAGCTCACAAGAATTTATAAAGATTGGAACTGCTAAGATGATACAAACTAAAGGGGATTGAGTTGAGTGAGTTTGGAAACCAAAACTATAGTTTATATAGCCATCGGAAGCTTCCATCAAGTTTTCGATGACTATGCTCCAACAATCATTAGGTGATACTAGTGGACTGCTTTCGATGGCACTAAGGAGACAGAATGTGGACCACTTCAAAAGCTCCTGAAATCACGAGGAGCTTGTCTCCGTAAAAAACGGTCAACAGCAACTACTTGAATCATGGTTGAGACAACTACCATCTATGATATGGAGGAATATATGGAATGTAATTGGATTGTTGAAATAAGGCTTGATATGAAGAGTAGGGAATGAAAAAAATATTAAGTATGGGGCAACAAATGGATACCAAGACTAACTTCATTTGCTGTCCAATCTCTTGTAAAAGCTTCCGAATTATGATGAACATGTGGAAAAGTTTATTACAGATAAGTCAAAGAGTTGGAATCAGGATATAATTGCTGAAGTTTTTAATTTTGAGGAAGCACAACTCATTTGTTCATTTCCATTGAGTAAGCTGGGTGGAGAGGACAAGATGATTTGGAATTATACTAAAGATGGAGCTTTTAGTGTAAAAAGTGTATATCACTTGGATCAATGCAAGAAAAAAAGAAATCAAGGTGAATCATCTAGGAAACAAGAACTGGATGTATGGGCAGAGAGAGAGAGTTTAGTCCACAAGATGGTCTATCAAAGAGAAGACTTCCTGGAACTGTGGAGACATATGTTCAGTGTATTGAAGATGGATCAACTGGAGGAGACAACTGCAATTATGAAAGGTATTTGATATAGAAGGAACATATTTTTGTTTGAAGACTATTTCTTAAGTTCTAATCGACTGATGGGAGATGCACTAATTGCTTTTGGGGAATATAAAGAAGCAAAAGAGATTCAAAAACTAAATCAGAGGATAGTCTAAAATCCTAAGAGGTGCATGCAGTGGGTTGTACCAATTGAAAGGGTCTTTAAAGTTGATTTTGATGTTTTAGTGCTGAGTAGGAGCACAAGATAGGTATTGGGGTTGTCATTCGAGATTGTAAATGAGAGGTTATGGCATATGCATTTGAGCAACAAACTGGAGTATACCAACCTGTTGTAGCTGAATGCTTAGCTTTTTGGAAGGCTGTTGAATTGTGTTTGGAGTTGGGTTTCTCAAAGGTGTTATTTGAAGGGAATGCATTTTCAGTCGTAACTGCAATTCAACAAAAGAGGACTAACATTGCTCATTATGGACAGATTGTGGAAGATATCAAAGTGGTCTTTAGAGCCAAAAAGGAGTGGTCTGCAACATATGTTCATAGAGAATGTAATAAAGTGGCTCACTATCTTGCCTAGTTGGCTGTAGAAAAGCAAGGCTTTCATTGTTGGATAGAAGAAGTTCTTCTGTCTATTTCTAATCTTGTGTTGAAAGAACGGTATTGTAATATTGCTAATTAATGAGAATGTGCATATTTCTCTCTAAAAAAAAATCTCATTATATGTATGAATGTGTGTATATATATATTCATTACTAGAACTTGTTCATAATTAATATACTTGACCAAATAGGTTTGGTTAAACGCCTATTGAACGTCTTCTTATTTCTCTCTTTGGGAAAACTCCACACAAAAACACTCCAATCCTTTTTTTTTTCTCTTTAATTTGTGTCCTCCCTTCCTCTAATTTTTCCTCCCTATATGTTTGTAAGATTTAGGCCCCGTTTGTATTCAGAGATGAGATGAGATAAAATGAGATAAGTTAAAATGATTTGTGAATAGTGGTGGGATTTGTTAGTTAAAATTTGTGAATAGTAGTGAAATGAATTGAGATGGATTGAAGTGGTTTTTGAATCTAAACCGAGCCTTATTTTTCCATTTTTTTTCTCCTTGATCTATCTCAACTCCAGCCCAATCTACTGGCTCTTGGTAATTAGGGTGGCTGTAGAGCCCCCCTCCCAGCTCCCAACACCACTCCTCCGAGCTCCTGTTGGGAGCCACTTTTAGTTATATTTACATTTTTTTAAAAAAAATTTAACATGTATTTTTTTAACACTTTTAAATATGTTTTAAAAAAATCATAATATTATTAAAAAATACTTCTTTATTTATTAAGTAAAAAAAATAAAAAATTCCAACGTAGCCACTAGCAGTAAGCCCGCGGGAAGAGTAGCTTTTTCCTTACCGTAATAACCATGATCTATATAGTAGGCTTATTTCTCACCTGCCCGCCAAGTTACTTTTAGACAAGAGTGGATTGACATTGGAATGGCCCAAATGGGCTTTTCTCCCTGCCCCGGATAATTTGGAACCATAGGGCTATTTCTCACTTGCTCACCCAGTTACTTTAGGCCCCACTCTCTCTCTCTCTCTCTCTCTCTCTCTCTCTATTTCTGGCTGCTGCTCTGCTCCTTACTCGGACAGGACAACTGCTCCTAATTGTTCAAACAAACACAGAATTCTGAGAATCTCCCAGTGTCCCACCCAACATCACCCAGAAGAAACAGCAGCAGCAGTACTCTCCAAAACCCATTTCGGTACTCTCTCTTTTCTCTCTCCCAAAAATACAAATGGGCGAAAATAAACGGAAACGCGGTCGTAAACCCAAAACCCCGGCCGAAGAAACCAAGGACTTCCAATACACCACCACCGCAACAGCCAACGACGTCGCTTCTCCTTCCGTCTCCGTCCCCATCCCTGCCACCGAACCTTCTACGGACACAAATAACCCACCGCCTTCTCTGCGCCGCCGTGGCCGTCCCCCTAAGGTCAAGAAGAACGAAAACCCCCGGGCCAACATAGCGGCTTCACCCGAACGCCGGGGCTCCAGACACGCCGACCAAAACGGAGACTTCGCCCTCGCAACGACATCGACGACCACCGCCACTGCGGTTATCTCGGAGCCAGTAAGGTGGGAGACTGTGGTTAAGGTGGTGCCCTCCATGGACGCGGTGGTGAAGGTGTTTTGTGTGCACACTGAGCCCAATTTCTCGTTGATGTGGCAGAGGAAGAGGCAGTACAGCTCGAGCAGTAGTGGGTTTATCATTGGGGGGAGGAGGGTCTTGACCAATGCGCATTCAGTGGAGCACCATACACAGGTGAAGTTGAAGAAGCGGGGTTCAGATACCAAGTACTTGGCTACGGTGTTGGCAATTGGTACTGAGTGTGATATTGGTAATGAGAAATTTGGGCTTTTCACTTGGTTTTAAGCTAATTTCGTACCTGGGTTTGGTTTGTTTAGGGATCGAGTTGCATTTTTAACAAACATAAATCATGGGGTTTTGTACCCTTAAGGAAAGTGAGATAAAAAGTGATGATTATGATGACTATGGTTCTATCAAATTAGTGTTGCATTGCTAACCAGGCAGGTTAGTAGTTATAGGTGTTCAATGAAGTTTTCTTTATTCCATCTTCGGTTTTTAGTCAATAAAAATACTTCAGAAGTCCTAATTTTCATTTTGTTCGAATGAGTATATTAAAGACGCCGGTGTAATATAGAATATAAAGAAAATGTCAATGTTCCGTGCAGGGTACGGTTTGGGAAAGCTCGTCCGTGCTGGTTTAACCGTTTAATTGAATTGATGTTTATAGAGATAGCATTTGGTGACTAAAACTGTTAAGGGTTCATGCATTTATGCTACTGCAATGCTTATGCGATCTTAGAGTCGGGTTTAATTGAATGAGTGTTTGAAGAGTGTCGGTTATTCATACAAAGATTTGCTTTGAATTCGTGCACTATTTAATTGAACGGGAATTTTTCCCTCCCTTTTCCGCAATTCTTCAGCAATGCTGACAGTGAGTGACGATGAGTTCTGGGAAGGAGTTTCGCCTGTGGAGTTTGGAGATTTGCCTGCACTCCAAGATGCCGTAACTGTTGTCGGCTACCCAATTGGGGGTGACACTATCTCTGTGACTAGTGGTGTTGTGTCTCGCATAGAGATACTTTCTTATGTTCACGGGTCAACAGAACTTCTCGGATTACAGGTTGTAGAAGTTCCCTTCCTTTAGACTTACTTTGACATCAGATATGATGGTTTATTGACATATTCCTTTGCCGTCCCTTTTCTCTGACTTACTTTTTTCCCAGATAGATGCTGCAATAAACTCTGGAAATTCTGGTGGGCCTGCCTTTAATGATAGGGGGAAGTGCGTGGGTATTGCTTTTCAGTCTCTTAAACATGAAGATGCGGAGAACATTGGTTACGTCATACCAACACCAGTTATTATGCACTTCATTAAAGATTATGAAAAGCATGGGGCATATACAGGTATCTTTGGGTGGTGTTCTACTTCGATTAAATCTCCCTTTTCCTGAAAATAACCTCAAAAATTATTTAATTATGTATGAAGTTGTTGCAGAAATTCTGTTTATTGTAAAAATAAAGGTGATTATAGTATGTTGTCCTGCCCCTGTTCATTGTTCAGCAACTGTGGAATGGGGAAAATGCTGAACTTTGTGGTCATTGTCTGTTCATTGGAATAATCGAATTCATTTTCATTCCTTCAAATTTGTAGGGTTCCCAATTCTTGGAGTTGAGTGGCAGAAGATGGAAAACCCTGATCTATGCATGGCAATGGGAATGGCACCAGATCAGAAGGGTGTACGAATCAGAAGAATCGAACCCACAGCTCCTGAATCTCAGGTTCTGAAGCCTTCTGATGTTATCTTGAGTTTCGATGGGATTAATATTGCTAATGATGGAACAGGTAAACCCCCACCCCTTTCTCCCATAATGAAATGATAATTTAAGATCAGAATTTGTTGTAGTAATGTATTCTGTATGTTTTTTATGTGCACTGGATTCTACCTTTACGTCTGTTCTGGTCTCGAGAACAGACTTGAAAAATGTTTACTACGAGGATCAATAAAATTACAAATGATAATCTTCTATAGAAACCCCTTAGAACTTAATTGACTGGAAGTTTTTTCTAAGTTTTCTTGTGCATTTAAGGTTTATTTTACGCTCTTTTGGAAAACACCATCATGTAACTGTTAAAAGTGTGATGCCTACAAACTTTTTGGATGCTTACATGGCTTAATCTCCGGTCAATTGTAGATGCTTTCATAAAGTAATAGGTGACATAGAACGAATGTTAAGTGGTGATCGATGGATGGGCAACTATGGGAAAGTAAATCTTGATTAAAAAAAAAAACTGAAAAATAAGGGTTCCAGGTGCGTGCAAGAGTGAGAGAGGAGGTGCTAGAAATTGAACATATGCAGAAATTTAGCTTTAGTCAGCTGCTAAACTTAATCAGCTGGCTGAGATGTTGGTCATGTGATTACAGCATTTGACCCATCTACTGCCATATCTGATAGTTAAATTAAGTAATCCACAGAGGATCAGAAGATGGCTAAGAAAACAGATTCATTGAGTTGGTAGTCAGAGATTAACAGTTGCTATTCTCTGGAAAAAAAACTCTGATTGAGGCCTGAATACTCATGTTAAAGTGTGTAGATGATAATAACATTTGAAGCTTGTCTGGATTAATTAGGCTCTGCAGCTAACACTCTTGTATAAGATGTCATCCGAAGATGATGTTGCCATTCTTATGCAGATGACTGCAGTGTACTTTCTCCATCCTATAATGCCTATTAACGTTTGCTTTTGTTATTCTTTTTTAGTTCCATTTAGGCATGGAGAGCGCATTGGTTTCAGTTATCTTGTATCTCAAAAATACACTGGGGATTATGCTTTAGTAAAGGTTCTTCGTGATTCGGAGGTCCTTGAATTCAACATTAGACTTGCTACTCACAAGCGGCTCATCCCAGCACACATCAAGGGCAGACCTCCTTCTTATTTCATAATTGGTGGATTTGTTTTTACTGCAATATCCGTTCCCTATCTCCGTTCTGAGGTGTGTATCTAAGCCTGAAATTTCACTCTCTCTCTCTCTCTCTCTGTGTTTTTTTTCTTTGTTAATTCTGTGCTGCATTATTAGAGAACTGGAGTCTGGGTGTAAGCATTTTTTGGGTTTTTATGCGCATCAGTGTGTGCTGGGGCAACCTTTTCTTTTGTTTGTTCCAATACTTTCAGTTCTGTAGGACTCTAGAACTTGCATTGATAGATTAATTTTAATGAGAAGTATGAACTGCTAGGTTTTAGAATGCTATTTGGGGGATGCTTAGCTGTGTAACGTCTAGGTTTTATTGTATGCTCAAATCATATCAGGTACAATGTTTAGCTAGTGGCCAAATACTCAAGGGGCCCTTCGTTGCTTATGTGTTTCAATTACCTGTGTGCCCCATGAAATTAATAATTGCAAGTAAAAGTAGAAGCTCTGCATTGCTTTTCAAATTAATATAATGAATGTGGTTGGGATGCATCTGAGATCCTACACAAGTTGAGGCTTATTCTCTTTATAAATTTCTGCATGTTGTGTCAATCACGGATGCTCTGATTGTTGAATCATTTGTATACATAGAATATTAGCATACCTGCTATATTTTTGGGGGGGGTGGTAAATTGACATTTAGTACTGAGGTGTATATAATATTAAGCGCGTGGAACTTGTTCTGGTTTTCAATTGAAATGTGATATCCTAATTCAAATGAACTTTATGCTTGGGTCAATAAGAGAGATTTCTCTGTTACTTCTTAACTGCTTGGTTTTTTCACAATGTCCAGTATGGAAAGGATTATGATTTTGATGCTCCAGTAAAGCTGTTAGAAAAGCATCTACATGCAATGGCAGAATCAGTAGATGAACAGCTTGTTGTTGTTTCTCAGGTTTCTCTCGTAGTCTCTCTCTCATCATTTTCCCCATTTTATGTCAGTTCACCTCAGCTAATGCAGAAAACTCATTGCTTTTTTCCTCAAAATTTGTCCTAGGTTCTTGTGGCTGACATCAATATTGGGTATGAGGATATCGTTAATACTCAGGTCAGGGAAATATGTGTAAAACACACTGTAATGTAACATTGTGGAAGTAACTTTTATGTGCACTTATTAATATCTTTCTTTTCATCTTTTGTATTTCTAGGTTCTTGCTTTCAATGGTAAACCCGTGAAGAATCTTAAGAGCTTGGCCAGCATGGTAGAGAGTTGTGACGATGAATATCTAAAGTTTGATCTAGAGTATCAACAGGTTCTCTCTCTGTCCCCCCCCTCCCCCAAACACCACACACACATGTACCTATGTGCATTCTCTCAACTTTCACAAGTACTAAAACTTTGTGCAGATAGTGGTCCTACATACTAAGACTGCCAAAGCAGCAACTTTAGATATTCTGACAACGCATTGCATACCTTCTGCAATGTCTGATGACCTCAAAACTTGAATGAAGATTGTGGGGGAAGGTAGAGAATTCCTTTGGGGGAAAGGTAAAGAAGATCCTCTTCAAGTAGCTGTCCTCGTAGTTTCATCTCATCTTTTCTTGGACCCACAGAAATGCAACGTGAGGCTGGGGTTTGCATTATTCAATTAACGTTTGGATTTAAGTTCATGGGCATTCTGAACTTTGTTTTTACGAGTGGAACATGGTAGGGAGATGAAGCTTGGTTTTACTACATCCAGAAACACCATGTGATTTTTTATTTTTCATCTTTTGTTTATTTTATATCCCAACAAATCATAGTAGAATGAGATAGATGTTTGATCAACAATTACAATGTCTTTATGCAGACATATTTCTTGACAAGTGAATGTCATAAATCTGAGTTTGCATGTCCACCTCGTCTCGGTAAATGAAATCTTGGTGTTTGTATTAAATTATTGTATCATGGCACCAGATACGAATGTGCTTCTTTCCCTGGTAGGATGCTAATAATATAGAAAGGTTGGGTTCTGTTTATACCGATTGAATTTATCTACGCGGTAATATGTTATAAACACCGCTGATGCCTCACATTGAGCAGGATGTTTCATCACGAACTTTGCTGATTGATGAAAGGACAGGAGTATGTGCTTGCGCCGCTTCCTGTTTGGAATTTGAATTTGCCTGGAAATTTGGATAACAGAACGTGATCTCTCCACTGTGTGGGTTTGGACTAGAGATGGAGAGGTTGGGGGTGTAACGTAATATTTGATGTGCTCAGACTAGTGGCCACTGGCAAGTCCATATGATTTTGTATAATTCAACTAGGTGCTGCACACTTAGAGCATGCTTTTTACACAATCGCTTGCATTTTCTCTCTACCTCTTACAGTTTTATAGCTCTGCAATAGAGGGACCTTTTGGCGGCTAGATGGTGATTCCAGGCTACGGACTCCAGAGTCTTCACCCATATCTTCTTTTGCTTTTCCCCATATTACAGTGTAGAAGCCGATTGATATTATTGTTGCTCCAACAAGACTATAAAAAGCAGAAAAGTGGCAATTGAATCCATAAAGACAAACTGTGAGTAAACTAGAGCATTTAGTTCTTTATGTATTGGACTATAGTTTCTAAAGAGACAACGTTGAAAAACCATGCAAGGACGTTCAGGAAATAAACATTAGTTACCTAACTTATTGTGAGCATAACTAGTCTCATCTTTGGATTTTTGGGGTGTTGAGTGTTAATTGGAACTGAAAAAAAAGGCTCTGTCTTAGTACCTGCCAAGATGGAGAGTATCACCAAGGAACATAACGCCCATGACAACAGCAATGGCAATGGACAAGGGCTTGAACATTGCTACATAGTGAGGCCCCTTCACGCGTAACGCCCATGTATGAACTGCATTGTTCAAGAATGACCCAAAGAGTCCCTAGACTCGGAAAAAGCAGGATCAAGACATTAAAACTTAAAGAAAGGTCATAGGCTGTCTAGTTCTTTAAATTTCACAGTACGAATGGTGTGTGTTAGCTTCTTACCGAGCACACCACGGAGGCCAATGCTATATTTGGCTCCAATCTCCAAGCATTTGGATCTTCTTCTGTAATCAAACCTACAACTACAGCTATGATGCTCACGCATAAATTGTAAAAGAATATCACGGTCAGTTCATTTGGGTACTCCTTCATAATTTGTGCCTGTAAATAAAAAAACATAGCTTTCAGACTAGTTTCGTTTCTACAGTATTTGCAAATCTCATGCAATGTAGACGTTGAAAAATAAATGTGTAATGAGAAAGAAACCCACCTGAACAATGTACCATAGTGGAAGCAAAATATTGTCAGCTGTAAGTAGAAGGCCACCAATTACCCAATTTGATTTTAGTGAGCTTATAGGTGGATGAAGTGAAAGGGATGATGACCGAGAAATGATGATCGGCGGGCCTTTGTAGAGAGTCACAACAAATGCACCTGATATTGATACCATGGTGCCCAAAACTTTAGCTAAACTGCTCGAGCTTCTCAAATCCATCTTTTCCATTCTTTTAATGCCAACAACAGGGAAAAAAATGGCAAAAACGAGATGAGCGTATGATAAAAGTAAATACACATATCTACCTGTGTGTGTTCACAAGCATATAGATATGTAAAAGATGTGGGGCCCCAACCCAACAGTCACTTCTGAACGGTCAAAATAGTGCATGACAATCAAAAGAAAGAGGAAAAAAAAGTTCTGTGGAAATGGGACCACAGGAGTGATTTTGGTTTCATGACTTTGAGAGCGTCCCAAGAAAATGCCCGCTTTTGAAGAGAATGTTATCGGAGTGTTTTGGGGTGCATTGGTGTTTGCTAACTTGGAGCAAACGAAAAAGAGATATCCACCCCATCTTTGTAGACCAAAGTAGATTCAATATCTCATTAATTTATAGGTTGTCAGTGGAAAAGAAGGTGTCCTAGATTTTACAAGATGTAGATTTGAAATGATTGGATTTGGATATACACATTACTCTAGAAATGTGCTAAAAAGTTAAGGCAGTAACTAATTTGGAGGTAAATGGTGGTAGCAATAGTGTTGAAAGTAGAAGTAATAAAGGGTATGCGAGAGGGGTGGTGGAGGTCGTAGGAAAAAGAAAACGAGAAGGGTATGGTTGGTGGGGGAAGATGAAAAGAAAATGAAAGAAAATAATCTCTTCAACTATCCTATGGAGAGGTGTGGGAGGAAGTAGAAAATAAGGAAAGGGAAAAGGGGAGGTCTTTTCCTGAGGAAGCTCTGCAACGAATTTTCTCATAGTTTCTTCAGGGACTGGAAGAGGTAGGTGAAGGCGTGGTAAAGACCTAAACGAATATGAAAGTTAGTTAGTGGTTCACGATGCTCAAAAGATTTTGACTCCACCTTAACTGGTAAGACCAGACATCAAATGACATCAACAGTATAATTTTTTTTTCCAAACTTGTTAAGTGACCATTATCAAACAATGTCAATTATTGGGAAAGGACTATCGAATGGAGTAGTGACTACTGCAAGTTGGGTCAGACTGAGCTTGGCTGGTTACTGACTTTGGCCCAAGCACTTGCTCATAGAAGAATTAAGGTCATTCCCGATTCTAGTTTGGCATTTCCATTAATTGCATCAACTGCAGGTTTTTCTCTAGGTAACCAAAGGAGGCAACTAGACAGAACAGAGTTACAGCAACCCTTGCTGTCATGTTTCAAAAAGAAACCCTCTTCAACCATTTTTTTAAAGTCTGTTTTTTTTTTTTTTGTATATAGAGGCCTCTTGATATTTTAACACACGAGGATATTTTTGGTAACTAATTGAAGGAGTGGAGAAGAACCTGAAAATTATGGCAAGTATGAAGGTGAAAGCTGGCACCAGGCTGCTGAGGGCTGAAGCAAGTGTTGGAGAGCTGAAATTGATGCCTGCATACCCCATGATCTGAGATGAACTCCTGCTCCCAACCCAACAACGATTCAAATTGAAAAAAAGAGTTAGAAAAGAAATAAGAACGAGAAAATGTTGAGTTTTTACTCTCATGTAAATAAAAATAAGCTTTACTGATCCAACAAAAATAATGGGTTGGCTTTGTAGATCATCATAGCTGCATGTGTGAAATAACTGTACCCTATGAGCCCGAGAAGACCAATTTTCGACAGTATGGAAAAATTAAGTGGAGGAAGCTCTTTTGATCTGCAAATCATATGAACAGGAACATAGAAACTGTTAGCTCATGTCAAATTTACCTGTTTAGTTGAAGTTTGTAAAACCAATGGTAGAAGAGAGGGAGAGAGAGAGACCTTTGGGAGATAAAAGGTGCAGGAAAGAGGACAATAGTAGCAACAGCATAAGCATAAACAACAAAGACATGGTAGCTCATCCCAGTCAACGTAGCTGCCTTGAAGAGTGTGGTTAAGCCCACGTTGGTGCACTCCATGGTCACCATGGCCGTGAATGGCAGCACATCCCTGTAGCAATACCTCCCATTCATCTTTTTCTGGCTCAAACCCAAAGAAACAGAAACACAAAAGAGTAACTTGATAATGCAAGGGCAGAACCGAGCTGTTACTGGTTGCTGTTGACTTGACAATGAAGGGAAAGTATGTGAAATGTGTGGGATTGCTTGTTTAGTCCTTAAAAGAAGAGGAGAGAGAGAGAGAGAGAGAGAGAGGGTAATGCCAAACATATTGCCGCTCTTTCTTTTTTCTCGTCTTTTAGGGTAATCACGCGTGAAAAGCATCTCTGGTATTATATATTATATATAAATTAGCACGTTACGAAACTTTCGTATCGTGTGACATTATAAAACTAATTAATTAATCAACAGTAGTTAAGTTAAGTAGGGTATCACTATCACCATTCATCGAACCACCAGCTTTGATTGCTTCCAGGTGAAATCAGGGCATGCAGTCAGTCATGCACCATGCATCTCATCATCGATGATGGTTGTTCCTCTTTTAAGCTTGTGTGACTTAAATGCCTGAACTTCATATTTGATATTTGAAAACATTTTATCAAATTTTGATTATTTGCTCCTCGAGGGCTACACTTCTTAATACAGTTGTAAGTTCATTGATTTGTTTCCTATTTAACTGGATTAGAGGAAGTTTGCCGCAGCAGCTTTAGAGGTGGAGAAAGTAGAGAGGAGGGGAACCAGATATACACAAAATACGAGAAAAGAATAAATTATTTGAAACCAGAATGTCGGGGGGTTTTAGCTCTTTCTTCGCCTTCTTTTCAGAGAAGGCATAGCACTTAGACCTCCAACAGAGGTCTTTCCAGTAGTATTCCGAGGCGGAGACACATCCCCCTTCGAATTACCCTCATTACTTGTAGCATTTTGAAGGTCCAGATTCGATTCGGTATCATATGCATCTGTCTTCCCTGTGGCATGAAGTCCATCTAAGGCAGCTTTGGGGGCCAAGTTAGATTGAACTGAACCAAAATCAAGATCAGCTGCTTCATTTGTGAAATCAATGCGATGGGATGGGTCTGGGTCGGCACTTCCTGAGGCGGTAGCTGTAGCTGGGCAATGAGTTCCATCTTGGTCATTCTTTGTCTCACCTTCATCCAAGCAAAACCCACCTCCCGCATTGAGGTAGTCTTTACAAAACTCGGCCTCAAAAGAAGGATCGCCACATTGGCTCACATCTGGCCGATCAATTTCACATTTGTCAGTGCAAAACCCACCACCCATTTCATGATAGTCTATATGCAACTGATCCTCATGAGCAGAATCTCCTGCATTATTATGCTGTTTGTTTTCGTTATGACCAGCAGCAGCATCTTCACATACACCCTGGGCTGAAGATAAATCTCGTCCTACTGCCTCGCCAGCAGAGCATTTTTCATCACTCTGGTCTGATGACTTCTCCCCATCATCCATCATAACATCATTCACAGTGTAATTCACAGGCTTCCGAATTCTCATTGACTGAAAGATATAAGCAGGAAAATGAGTGCAAAGATGAATTGTTTAAAGTTGGGTAAGGTAAGAATGAAAAGACTACAAGAGTTTATTCTCTCTGATAACATCCATATCTCAGGTATCAATCTAAACTGAATGGTAAATCACATAATTAGAAAAAGGCTTGGTGGAAATAATTCCATGATGGTGATAGTTTTGCAAATTATTGTTAAGAGCACAGAAAAAGACTGTAGCTTACCATTCGCACTTTGTCTGGAACTTCTAAATTCTCCACAAGAACTTCTTGCTCATCATTGTCTGTGTCATTACCACTGCTTTCAGGTGGTTCAAAACCAGAACTTCTTTTTCCCCTTCCTCTTCCTACTCCACCGCCTCTCCCTCTCCCTCTCCCTCTCCCTCTCCCTCCACCTCTTCCATTCCCATGCGATCTTCTGTTGCGACTTTGTCTGCCTTCTGTCTCCATAGGTGGTATAGATGGAATAGGCTCTCCAGAATTCCTCCTTTTCCTTGAATGCCTGGGTAATGATTTGTCCATATAGTAATTCTGGTTCCCAACATCACTCCCCTCTATTTCGCTTGAAGGATTTTCAGACTTATTATCCCCAGGTTCAACTGGGTTTGCCCTTCTTTTCTTTCTACTCCTAGAAACCTCTTGCAAGGGATTATCCACCAACTCCAAGGTCTGGTTCCCAGTGATTCCTTTAACAGCTTTCTTAATTCTCTTGCTACGAATTTTTGCAAATCGTTCGTTGAAAGTGTAAAATGCTTCCAGCCGCAATTGAGTCTTCATCAAACAAGTAACATATATTTGTGAGCACCATCTTCAGAGATAAGGGATAAATGAATGACATCATAACTGACCGGGATGTGTGATAGCCAACTAAATATCGCTCCAGATTATGTGCACCAATTGATTTTAATTTAGTAGTGATGATAGAGATGAGAGCCAATTTGTCTTGGATTTTTTTTTTTGGAGAGGGGGGGGGGGGGGGAGTGCATGTCCCTAACCTCGTGTTTGTCGTACTCCTTCAAAACAGGTACTAGCAACTCATCTGCCTTCTGGCTACCCCACCCGAACTTTTCCCAACACAATCTGTGAAATAAAAAGAAGCTCGTCAGAAAATTATGAAAGATTTCAATTTTATTTGTCAAAAAGTGTAAGGATTGTGAATACTGTCAGAAATGTGGGTGCATTGTTGGCAGTGGAGGCATGTATGCTGCCCTTGGACTGGATTAATCATTTGCAGTTACCATATGAGTTAGCCATGATATGGCGTGCATCTAGAAACCATAAACAGGAAGAAGTGGGCATGGGCTTTCACAAAGTTATTTGAAAAGAAATCAAGCCCGAACGTGGAATGTGCAAACTGAATATACTAACAAGAAGCCCTGTCCAACACCAGAAAAATAAATCCAGGTTGCACAAGGAATTTGTAAAAGCCAGCCTAACTATTGACTAATAGCATGACTATACATAATAAAAAGACAACTACCCCGTCAAGCTAATATACTAAAAGAAAACTTAAACAGGACAGACAATATTTTTTTATAAGAGGGGACACAATCTTCAGGTAATGAGAACTGATAGATTTACATAGCGACCCAAGCTAGAAACCCAAAAATTCTCTTCCTTTTCTTTTCTTTTTTCATTTTTTATTCTTTAATACCGATCAAAAAAAAATTTATTCTTTAATGTATCAAAAGATGAAAATGATCATCAATCATCTCAAAAGATACAACTAATATGACCCCGAAGCTAAATTTCAACGAATAACTCACTTGCGAAGAACAAAATGATCTGGCTTTCCCCACATGAAAGGCTCAGTTGAATTGTCCACTTGTGGAGAAAAGTATGCAGAGACAACTGCTTCACTAGGGAAAACGGGAGGAATATGCCAGTTCTTGCTCACATTTCTCTATTAAAAGGAGATGAGAGAATAAGAATGAAAACAAAAGAGCAATGACAAGTAAATAACAAGGCGGACAACATGATCAATACATGCTTATCCATAAAAATCTGCTTTATGTCGTGCATGGAAGCTACAGACTGCTGCTGCTCTTGACCTTCTAAAATGTTTAGGTCAGATCCAGAGACTACTTCTAAATTTCTTTTTGAGCACTTCAAACCATAGTCAATAACTTTTGGTCCTCTTTTTTTCACAGTTGATCCTGTTTCTGCATCAAACTTTTTAAGGATGGTGGGATCTGGTGACTCAATCCACTCCCGAAATTTATGGAGGCCATCTTTCTCAGGAAATGCATTTACAACCTCAATAGCATTGACAATGCCAATCCCACTACACAAAAATATAATCAATGTATTAAGTTAGCAACCAAGTTCAGCACCCTCACAAGTTAACAACCAAGTTAGCAATAGCATGAGACTCCCATAATAGTAAATGACAAACGAAATTTGTATGAAGCACGGTAAAATTAGAAATATATGTGGCAATACTTTAAAGGTCAAATCACTAGCAAAAGTACAAACAGCAAGGAAGTCAGATCTGCAGCTGTTAATTACCTAACACCTTCAGTATAGTCACTTCCAAGAAGCAATGCCATCCGAATTAATTTTTCTCTAGACAGGCCAAGCTCCTTCTCCATGTCCTGAAAATAAAAAATGTGAGCAAATTACATCAGCATAATTTAATTACTTTCCAAAAATACAAAAGAAGAAAAGAACACGAAGGGGGAAATAAAAAATACAACGAAGGAAGCCTGAGTAACAACATGCACCATAGGGATGAAAAGGTGGAACAAGACTTAAAGAGCCCCAAGCTAAAACTGAAGGCTTTGTTCACTCCAGTTGAAAAAAAGATATTCAAAGGACACTCTTAATATATGCTTATCACAAAGCCAAAAAAGTTTTAAAAAATCAAACAATTAAATAACATTCGGATACCACAAAAGCAGAAATGTGTTTTCTTTTTCAACCAAGAAAAAAATCCATATCAAGAAATGGTAAATGGTTTTTATGAAAAAAAAAAAAAAGGACCAGAATTAAGATGAATGCTCTCATCTAACAAAGCCTCACAAAGATACACATTATATGAAACTTTCAAGCAAATAAGTATAGTTGGTACAAAATATATAGAACAAGAAGAATAGTAATGCAGCTCCACAAAATTCGGACCTTCATGAGGTATGTCTCAACATACTTTCGATCATCAAATATATTCTTGTATACACTTCTTGCCCCAAACAAAAACACATCAGAGTCATCAGTCACGACACCATCAACAAGGTTTGCAAGTTCCATATAAGCACATTGAGCTTCTGCTTCCATCGGTGCAATTATATATGGCAATCCAAACATTTGCAGTAGTTCCTGCAAATTCATCAAAATTATAACAGACTTATCTTTTCCCAAGAAAGACCATAACTTACTGAAGCAAAGTCATACTAACCAAGAAAGTGCCGTAACTTATCAATTTCTCATTTGTTTCAGTAAGTCAAAAATCTTTTTCTTTTTTATAAGTTTAGTAATGGAGTAAAAAATCTAATAGGTGCATCAAGTGACAAACTCCAAAGCCTGTCTACTGGATTGAAGGGCTGTTTCCCAAATGAGTTAGAGTTCCCTTGAACAATGTCATTCTCAAAGCATGGCACAACCTGGAATCTAAAACACAAGGCAAGAGTGCAACGAAGCATAAATTGAGGTTCATTACTAAATCAAGCCAGTCATACCAATGAATCGATCTTGACCATTGTTCATACCAATCAATTGATCTTGGCCATTGCTCAGAAAATAAAATAAATAATATTAACCAGATATATTATTCGAACATTGCAAAATTTAAGCCACACCTGGCATTCTGCAAACATCTCGCTGCTGACTGATTCAGCATTACGCTCAAGCTTTCTCTGCTCATCTCCTAGACTTAAATATTCTTGACCCAGAATTTGGATTTCCTCTGCCAAATTACCTTCTATAACTTCAGCGTGCAAATTTTCATTTCCCTCAAAGGGAGAACCATACTTGTTGTGCCTCCCTTCCCCAACATGTTTGCCATTTTTTTCTTCTGTAGCCAACTTCTGCTGAAAATCAATGTCATTTCCAAGTCATTTGTGTATAACTTAATTAAAGGAAAATCAGGGTTAACCACATCAATAAAATAACATACAGTTTCAGTTTTAGGATCATTTAACTCATCACCGATCTGAATGCCACTGGTATTGGCACCAGTTATATGAGAATTATGCTCTGAAACCCTGCTAGGAAAATTGGGCGATCCAGCACCAACACTAAAAGTACCCGGAGATTGTTCTGCGACCACATGGACCTCTTTTTGCAACGGAGCAACATATTCTGAACCTGGAATTTCTCTGTACAAACTGTCCCTTTCACTGGCATCTTGCATTACCTGTTCAGAATGGGAACCTGGTTGTCTTTCACATGGCTTATTGATCTGCATCCCAGAGTTATCAGAGCTACATGCCACAGATGACTTCAACTGTCTCCCAGAACATTCAATGATTTGTGAGACAGTTATTCCAGCCACACCATTTGGCTTTACATCTCCATATACTATTTCACAAAAAGATTCACTTTCTTGAGAACCATGCTCCCCTACCACAAGTTCCCCACTGATATTATTTCTTTGACCAAAGATTGCAATATCTTTACAAACTTCTTCAAGATTTTTCTGAACTTGTGGTAATTCGAGACTAGATTCCTCATCCCCTACACACTCAAGACTTCTCCTTATTGCCTCCTGCAAATCAGCCTCTTCTTCCAAATAACCTTTAGAAACTGTTCTTCCTGCTTCTGCTTGTTCTGGGGAGGTGCTTCTATGAAAGTTGCAAAGTCCTTCCTCCCATTCCACATCACTCTCATCACTAATTTTGTCTTTCTCAAGTGAAGGCTTAATTTCCCCTCCATTGTTACTAGAGAAACTACCAACTTTATCTTTGATGATTCCTTCCTCCCAATCACAATTTGAATAAAGGTTAGAAGACTGCTTCCTTGATGGGGTATTGTCAGCAGAAAAGCTTTTTACTGGATTTCCTGCAACTAAACAAGCAAACAGATCGTCATCACCATTCTCCCCACCGTCTATCAAGGATATCTCAATGGAAGTGTCACTTTTTACATTGGATTCCTCATTTCTCCCATTCAAATTAACAGATTCACTATTACCACAATGTGAAGTTTCTACAGACTGCTTGGTACCAGGAGAGCTTCTTGGGGCACTAACTGTGTCTCCATCAACCATAGTTTGAGCATTTGCAATATTTCTTGCATTTGTGCTCTCCTGCTCAACCTCTTTCATCAAATCCAGATTTCTTTGTATATCACGAGTCATACGGATCCCCATAGCTCTCACTCTACTAACTCGGACATGCCCCCTTTCATCCGTATACGTTTCAATATTGTCATCAAAAACCCTCCTAGATTCATCCAAGCCCGAACCACTCATGGCATTGGATTTACTGGCAGATGCAACACTATTGATGAAATTTTGAGAAGGATGCTCTCTTGGTGTCTCTAGTTGCTTATCTCCATTTGTCTCTCCTCTGGCAGATGTAAACGCCCTGACATATTTAAGAAAGTTGAAAACAAACGAAAACCATGATATCTTTTTTATGTAAAATTTTTTTATCAATACTAATAGAAGAATATAAATAGCCCAAGTACACGGGATGTATACAAGAGGAAACACTTGGTAGGAAGAACAAACATCATTATATCTATCAAAGATTTAATATTTCTCACCCCCAAAAAAAAACAGAAAACATGGACTATTTTTTATGCATAACTAATATACAAAATATGGACATTGACTCACTGTTTATCACCAGTAAAAGATGATGAGAAAATAAATTCTCTGTTGGCTTCAGAGGCTATCCGAGAAGTCTGTACGCCTCCTACCCCGCTCCCAGCAGCAGATTTCTGCACTTCATCTATCTCCCGACGGAAAGCAACAGTTTTTAGATAAGCTTGTATTTGCAGCTCCGAGAACTTTGTGGGATCCTAAAAGAGCATGAAAAGAATCAATAATAAGATGCGTCCATACTACCAAACAAAGACATAATTGGAAGGAATCATATCATCACTATGATGTATAGATCAATCTTATGATTATAGAGGGAGACTGCTAAATAGTTTATCCTCATCTTGGTAAACAGTACATATAGAATTCCTACGGCATATAGTTGCATGTGATATCAATCTTTGCTCCGAAACTTTAGAACCTTACATGTAAACTGGCAACCCACTTGCTTTGATTCCAGACTCTTGAAAAAGGCTTATTATATCACCATAGTGTCTCTAATCTAACTAAAGAATTATGACAATGGCAAAACCAATAATTATATGGATAACTAGATACAAGTATTCATGAGATATTTTCTGAACTATCCATCTTCCAAAATTGATAAATATGCTATTTTTCAATCCTAAAAGTAGAATGCCTAGAACTATCAACAACTTTCACCACAAGAATGAGCATATCTCATTGAATAACGTTTTTACAGTTTGTAACAGCAGAGAACATCTATTTGACTATTAGTTAATGTATGTATGTCATGTTTGCAACCTGACATTATTGCATATTAGTTTTTTTAAGGTAATCAAGAAGTTTTATTCACAAGACAAAAAAGAAGAAGACATAGCCCAGTTACACAGGATTATTGCATATTAAAATGAATCAGAAACGCACATGAATGCATCCCATTACCAACCTTCTTGACTTTCTGATACTTCTGTCTGTTTTCAGCCATCAATCTTTCTCTCATCTACAGAGAACATCCATAATAAACATCATAATAAAAGGAATGTCAAGGAGGGAAAGCCAAAATGCTGAAACTGAGAAAAATCCATAAACAGTCTGTAGGGGCACTTACTTGAACAAGAAGATCAAGTTGCATTGATGGAGGCAAAGCAGCCAACACAGTAGGATCAAATTCCCCATTCATTGCAGGCTGCAAATTTAATTAAATGAAATAAACAACATATTTTTAACAGAGGCCAATAAGTCTCACAAGACAGCATGATACTATGGTCTAAACCACACAAACCCAAAGTGTGTCTTTGTTTCCTCATGTGGTGTATTTGGTGGGAAAGGAACGAGCGATGCTTCAACGATAAGGAGCGCATCTTGGAGGAAATCTAGAAATTCTTTGTATTTACTTTTTTTTTTTTATAAGTAAAAATATATTAATATCAATAGGCCAATTCTTTGTATTTACTTTATTACAATGGTTTTCTGCTATAGGTCTTGATGGAGCTTCTGCTCATGATTTTCGGTTTTCTTTTTCTTCTGCTTTATTGAATGTAACTAGGTGTTTCTTTTGTATACTTCCTATGTACATGGGTTTCACCTATTACATTCGTTCAACAAAATTTCATTTTACTTATAAAAAAAAATACTAAACAAAAACTTACCAACATCATCTCTTCATCTTCGTCTTCATCTTCATCTTCGTATCCTTCACCATTCTCCCCAAAAGGAAAAGGATCAGCTGATTTTGATGCAAAGTTAGGTGACCTCTCAATTTCCTCTGCCAAAATAGATGCTGCCAACCTAAACTTACTCATCAGAATCAATAATAGAACTTTTTTCTTAAAACCATATGGTAAATATACCCTTGTAATCTACAACTGTGAACCCAGCTTACATTTCATCTAGCTTTTCCTGATTGCCACTCCGCCCACTCCTCAATATCGCATCCCCACCATTTGAACTGCAACCAAACATATCCGTTTCACCTGGCATAATCTTCTTTCCCTTGAGCTGTTACATCAAACCCAACAGAATTGAGTTAAACAACTATGTTTTTTACCCTTGATAAGTAAAACAAAAAGGTTATCATTAAAACATTGACACTGCATGGGTTAATGCAAAACAATTTTTTCAATATTCAGTATAATATTGAAATGCATACAATATACGGTAAAATGCTTGGAAAACAAAACCAGAATGAAGGAAAAGGTAAAATATTTGACTTGACAAGAAACCCTTATCTATTTATATTACTAACCTGAACGAGAAGATCATGTTGCATCGACTGAGGCAAAGCAGCTAATACAGCAGGATCAATTTCACCATGCTCTGCAGGCTGCGAAACAAATATCATGCAATAACCCTCAAATATTTAGCAAACAGATCACGAAGTGAACATGAGCATTAATTAAGTATGAGACTTAACACCTCCCAAGCCAAAGAAAGAAAGTATTTTCTAAATGCAGGTGTTCAGTAAGCAGCCTGAAATAATATAAACCATCTATGACTAATTAATTCCCAATGCAGAACTGACATAGCAAACTGGTTCGGCACGAAATGCAATGTCTATGATTTTGTAAAAACAAAAGGTAATAATCCATAGACTACGTAGAATAAACTTACTAGTATCCTCTCTTCCTCTTCACTACCATCCTCCTCAGCAGGAATAATAGCAGCAGATGTTGACGCATTGTTAGGAAACCTCCCATTATCCTCTGCTGCAATAGATGCTGCCAACCTAAAAACCAAATCATTCAACAGTCAATGAAACCTATAAACCACATAGTCAGAAGACAGCCTGAAAACTACAAATGGGCATGCAGCTTACATCTCATCTAGCTTCTCCTGACTGAAACTTTTGGAAACCATATCATCCCTTTCTAACTGATTACCAACCATGTTGGTTTCTTCTGACAAAATCTTCTCACCCTTAGCGTCATCCTTCTGCTTCGTCTTCCTTTTCTTCTGGTTCTCAATTTCCTTTGCCAGTTCTTTTAGTTTCATTGCCTTAAGCTGTTAGCAAGAAGCAGATAGCCAACATATCATATCAAACACACCAGTCAATTGCACCTCACTATGAAACTAACTAGAGTTATCCCCCATTTCACCAACTCAGCTTCTAGAAAAGAAATTCACACTCACTCGAGACCTCTTCACTTCCAAAAAACCAGACCGAGATCAAAATTAGAATCTATAAGTCCAAAGGTGTTTCCACAGTTCGCTCACCAAACTGACAGAGTACATTCTTCAGGTGTTTCAAATGGTATAAAATAATAGAGCTGCAGCGAAACACAGCCACATAATGTCCAACGCGAAATGCAAAGTCACCTTCTACATCCAAAATCTAACAGGATGGATTACTATTAATACTCAAATGCGGCAGGAAATCCAATTACAAACACAGAGCTACATACAAAAATTTACTGCACATTTATTGCATTTCATCATTACCATAAGCAAATAGACGAAATTCAAAATTTAAATAATGAAAAACAAGACGAACCTGATTGAGAAGCAACTTCTCGGCGGTCTTTCGGACCTTGGCCTGCGCGTTGTCGCGCTGTCTACGGCGCGCGATCACGGTACGGCGCTTGAGAGCTGGGGTCGCCCCGTCGAAGACGAAGACAGGCTTGGTCCTCAGGAACAAGAGCTTGCAAATTCGTCGAAAGAATCCCAGCAAATGAGCGTTCCGTATCATCTCGCCCTTCTCGTCCCGCATCGCCTTCATGAACTGCACCATCCATATGCTCGCATCTGGAATACAATTCATAATTCTACTACTGAAAATCGAAGGTTCGTAAGGTTTGAGAGTTAGGAATAGGTTAGGGCTAGAGTGGTAGTACCGATGGCGAGCTTTTTTCCGGCGAGGGTTTCAACGGACACGCGGCGGCCGACGGGGGCCAATAGTTCCCAAAGACCGTGCACTCCCATTGGTAAGTTGTATTGCCGACGACGACGCTTTCTTTTCTGATTTTTCAGTTAGTCCATTGCCGCCAAGACATTAAAAAGACGATTTCTGAAGAGGTAGACAGAGCACGGATTGTGGTCAAAACGATGTCGGGGGAAGCCATGCACGGATAATATTAATATAGTTTGGGTTAGTTTCGTGGAACGGAAGGAATCATGACGACGTCGTAGAATGTATGAGGACGACTTTGTCATTGTGGAACAGTGGAAGTCGGTATTACACAACCTCTTACTATTCATCCACACTCCACACTCCACATTTTTTAATATTTTTTAATATTTTTTTTAAATTTTTTTTTGAATTTATTTTTTTTAAAATATTTCAAATTTTTTATTTACTATTCATATAAAAATTATTTAATAAAAAAAATTAAAAAAAAATTTTAAAAAAAGATGGAGTGTGGAGTGTTGGGAGGTTGGGAAGATTTATTGGGTATTTAAACCTGCAGATTTGTTCAAACCAAATAATAAATAAACGAGTTTTGCTATGTAGAATTAAATTTACGTATTAATCTACGTATCAATAATGTTATCTTTATATTCTAAATTTAAATTAATATTGTTTTCAATAAAGTCTACTTTCTGACCAATCATATTGAATGAGTGTGCATATTAGTGCGTAAAATCGCTTACAATTAGATTTTTTCTAAACATATTACTCCGGGTGGTTTGGATTCACAAACCACCTCAACTCATCTCATCTTCATCATTATATCTTTTTCAAATTTTCACACAAAATATAATAAACAATTCAACTTTTTTAAATTTCAAAATAATAATAATATTAAAAAATATCATTCTAAAATATTATTTTTTATTATTTACAAATTATCTCAACTCATCTCTAAATTTAAAATTGAAATTCATAGTTTTACATAAAAAAAAAAATACATTAATATTTGTTGGTATAAAACCCCAATATATATTAAAGGCTAATTTATAGCCCAGCCCATGTTGAATTAGAAGCCCAATAGCACAAAAACAATATATAAGCCCGTTTAGATTCAGAAAACCATCTAATCTAGTCTCATCTAATTTAATTTCAACTAAAAATCTCACTATTATCCACAAACCATCTCAACTTATCTCATCTCATTTTTTAATCCATACGAACTCTACAGGCAAAAAGCAATAACTTGAGAGATGCATTGGAGTGACTTCACTCCAACAACCAGACCATATATTTAGCTAATAGACAACAAAACATACTACAATTTATGAGCTAAAATCAAAAGAAATAGACTTTAGCTACATTAATTTCCAAAATAAACTCTAAACTTGATTGTTACTGTACATAGATCAAATTTATTTTTTATTATTGCTTCTCTTTCTTCTTCTCATCACAACTGCCTTCAAGCAAGTGTTTTTTATGAAGACTTTGTGCATGAATGTTTTCATTTCCTTTTTATTTACTGTCATGGTGGCATTAGACAGTGTTGATAACCAAGTCAAGAATATAAGATGTTATATTTCTAATTTTTTAATCATGCATGGCTTCATGTGTTTAGATAAAATTAAAAAAATGAAATATTTTTTTAAATTAATATTATTTTATTACTATATAATGAATAAATAGATAATCTAATGTGGAGATTATAGCCAAAGCTAAATTCATCTCATTTTATTTTATTGTTATATAATGAAAAAATAACTATTTTATTGTGGGAACTTAGGCCTTGTTTGTTTTCGCAGATGAGATGAGATTTTTTAAGATATGTGCGAATAATATTGAGATATATTAAGTATAGATGAGATAAGATGAGATATGTGTTTATTTATAGAGATGAGATGAGATTAGTTTGACTTTTTTTAAAGTATTTATTGTGATGGGACCCACAACATAATTATATTATTTTATTCTGTTGAAACTGTGTGAAACCCGTGCTTCTGGTTCAGGAACACAACACGTGGTGCTGCTGGTGTTGGTGCAGGAAATATTTATACGAAAAAAAGCACAACCTCACTTAACAGCAGCGCCACTCCTGTGCAACTGCACTTCCAGCAACATGCATACGCTGCACCTCCACAGCATCACCATGAGCATCTATTCAGCCTCTCCACAGCCATGGACGCAATGTTGCAACTCACCCATGCCACATACCCAGCAACACGTTGCAACCCAACTTGCACCACTCCATGCAACACTCTGAAAAAACGCAACGCATTCACAGCCACCAACCATGCACGCTACACCACCCAGCACCACCACCATGCACTGCAACTCAACCTCTTCATCACCCAAGACCAGCAACTGCACCTACAAGCTAGCCTGCAGCTTCCCACCGTCCGAAGCTTCCTCCTCATTTGTTTTTCTACACCAAAACAGAGCAATTAAGCCGCCACATGTTTCCTCCTCCTCGGACTACCTCCATCCTTGCACCGCTGCGGAGCCATGAAGCCGAAGCTCGGATAGCATCACCATTACCTTCATATCCCCCTCTTGCTCAACACTCTCTTCCCTGCCTCACAGTTGCGCTCTCTCGACTCCATCTATCTCCCCCATTAGAGCTGGCCTCACACATAGAAATGAAGAAGCCTGGAAGGAGGAAGACGGAAACACAAAAAAATAAAAAAGAAAGAAGAAGAAGAAAATGAAAACGCAGCGACGCAGGGAACAAAAGAAATAAAATAAAATAAAAAATAAAAAAAGAATGAGAGACGGGAAGTAACTCACGCAGAAGACTGGGCAAAAATGCTAAAGTGATGCGGTTTTAACATCAGAATTTTTTATTTGCACAGTTCATCTCAAAGAACTGAGAGTTTCTGATGTCCAGTGCAACGCGAGAGAAACGAGAGAGATGAGGCAAACGATGATCCATCATTGTTTTTATTAGTGCTTTGAGATGAACAGTACAGAATAAAGTTGAGATTGAGTGAGATGAAAATCTGTGAGTACCAAACTGTGTTTGTTTTGACAAATCCTTTCAAAGTACGAAAACTCTGAAATGTTTTTAAAGTTTCCAATTTTAGTCCGGAAAACAAACGAGGCCTTAATGTGAATAGAATAGTCAAAATTAAATTCATCTCATATTAACCAAAAGTGTCCTTTAATTTTGACTAATCCAGTAAGAGTGATCTAAGTATTTGAGAGCAAATAGAGGATGAGTACTTGCATTGAAGATCAGTGCATAGTGATATCACCTCTTCAAGTGAAGATGCAGGACTTATTACCGAATTGCGTAAATCATTTTACCTTTCTCTTTATATATATTCTTGTATGTATTTTACTGTTCATAACATGAACGAGCAATTATCGTCAAAGAACGATCACAGTCATGCAATCATGCTGTTGGCTTTCGACATTCGGAAAAATGCATCAACACATTCTACTTGACTAGTTGATATAAGAAGTTACTAAAAAAAGTGTCATATTACAAACTACAAAATATCAGTGAAGATTAAAAACAAATCAAAATGAATAATAATACTAATTTAAAATACAATTAATAAAAAGTGGTCAAGCTATTTTTTAATTCCAAGTTCTATAAGTAAATGCATGGATTACTTCATTTGTTGAGACAATTAGGATTGCGGATGTTGATTTGAGTTGAGTTGAGTTCTTTATGAATAGTTGTGAGTTAAGTATGTTGAGTGAGTTATATGAAGCCTATCTAAAATGAGTTTATATGTGTTTAAATATTAAAATGAGTTTAGTAATATTTATGAAAAATTGAAAAAAGTTGTGATTCTGTATAAAGATGTGTTGAGTTGAAAAAAGTTGTGGATCCCACGTGTAGGGAGGTTTTGAGTTGAGATGAATTTAGTAATTTGAGAGTTAAGTGTTTAGATATTAGATTCAGTTTAAAATTAGACTGAACTGAATTGATCTCAATTGAGTCTTCAACCAAACGGGACCTAAAAATATGTAAGGAGGATGATGGTTTCACTTTGAGCTCGTCTTTGTCAGATGCTGGTTTCAAAATTCATTCTAAATTGAAAGTCATAGATTATACTTGATTAGTTTCCTAATATTCTCTGGTGCGTCAACTGTAAATTGGAGAAATTTTTACATAGATAACGTTTGTGTTGTACAATCCATGCATTGGCCTCACGGTAGCTTGAAATCCATCCTCCAACATCTTGCTGAATAAGAAGTGGAGGGAGCCTTGCATAACTCAGTATTGGTCTTATGGCCATGGTTAGCCTAACACCAATACGGCTCATCTCTTGTCGATGTTACTGCGACCAGTGCACCCAGAGTCCAAAGTCCCAGACCCTCAAAGGAGACATTTACGGACTTGGTGTCATGCTTCTCGAGCAACAATGGAGTAGACTTGGCTGATTGGTTGAGTGGACTGACATAATACCCCGCATTAAATATATAGGAAGGTGTTTAGACGGAGAATTTGGTCCCTCTCAAAAGAAAATGTAGTCTTTTCTCTAAAAACAACTGGGGGAAAAAAGGGAAAAATTTTATGGGACAAAAAAATCATGCCAACCTGACCTCTGCAATCACATCAGAGAAGGCATTGCATTAAAGACTCTCCTTATACTGTTCATAGACTCCAACTAGGATGCTGATTATGATGAATGATGATGATTCATGCTTAAAACTCCAAAGGACCATCAAGGGTGCTGATGTATGATGAACACAATTAACTGTGCTTATTACTCACAATAAGTCATTATATCTTGTAATGATGAAAACTAGAGATCAAACTTGTAATAAAATCACCATTCTCTTTCGGTGTTCACCAGCCAACCTACCATGATAAGGACCCCAGAGATGCAGATATTACTTGGTGAAGTGGATAGATCAAGAGAAGCAGAGGTAGATATTACTTGGTGAAGCTAATGCGGATAATGACCCACATGGCAACTATGTTCAACCACAACAATGATATCGATCACGATAAATAATACCACATGACTTCTTTTTTTCTTTTTTCTTTTTTCTTTTTCTGGATTGTAAGGTAATTGTGTAAACTCATAGGAAATGCAAGGAAAATTGTCCACCTTCGGATAGCCAGGATGTCTGCAGAGTGCAGAGTGGTTTACCTCACCGAGCCAGTGGTGAATCCGGCGAGGCTGAAGTTTGCTCTACATCCACTTCCAATCAGGGGCATAGTCAAAATTATCACAGGAAATACTAACTTATTTTTAGAACAACGCTTATTTGATCGGATCATGTTACTAAGCAACTCTTTTAGACTTGCAAAACTATCATAACGATCAAGTTCAAACTGCAAGACATTGGTTATGAGCAAGATATTGATCTTCACATTAACCCTCCCGACATTGGCTCTTATAATCAATACATGATCAGTGAGGATTGGAGATTGGGTTGATTGGATTTTTTTGCAGGGGGCCATCATTAATAATATGCTGTGAAAAATTTACAAAACTTTTTTTTTTTTCACCAAAGCCAAAGGGGACCAGGGCTAAGCTAGACAGAAGGTAAATGGTACCCGTGGCAAACCATAATCAATTGGGAATTATGTTGGCAAAGTGGAATGATTAAGATGAGACACAACTGCGTTTGTGGAGAGTGAACTGTGGAACCAGCTCTCATATACCTAACAAAGGGCCTGCCTTTTCCTTCTTAATCATCTTCCTTAAACATCCATCTAATATGTAATTGTCATCCAAGCACCTCCGCCTGAAGTGCCCTTAGACTCAACGCAAAGAATCATCCACATTTTCATTGTTTAACGGCACGGCCAAATGACTCACAAACACAAGCAATTGCTTAAACTAAGGCACTCAAAAATATGACAAAATGATAGTGATCCTATGCAATCCAACAATGAGTAAAGAGATGAGTTTGGGTCCACATTGAGTTTGACTCTATTCAAACAGGATAATTGAAGAGGATTTTTTTTTATTTGGTACTGGATATCCAACAATAAAGTCTCGACTAATTTGGAAGTGCAGAAGTTTTTTACAAGTACAATAATTCAAACGAAAGTTTCTTACAAATTATTTACACATAAGAGGACTGAACCTTAAACCTAGAGGAAACATACCAACAACACCAAGATGTTTAACACCTGAGCCAAGATAAAAGAAAAAAAAAATTATACAGCACAAAACAAGCCAATGATAAAGAAAGTTTTTTTTTTTTCTTTATTTTAACAAAAGAAAGAGTCCCAGAATGCAAAGTGGAGCTCACAAAGTATATCTGACTTAAAATAGAAAACTCTCTAGTGTCTACAATTAACGTTTTGTTACTACAAATTCTCGTGGTAACGTGGGGTTTATGTTCTTGATTTTCAATGGTTTTATCATAGTTTCTGGAGCTCAGCCATCTACTCTACACCTAATCCACTGGACAACTGTTGTGAAAAATAATGACAAGAAAGCAAAAACAAGAAATAAACAAATAATCAATCATGCAACATAAATTTATGTAGTTTGGTAACATGTTTACGTCTACGGAATTACAGAGAATTTTAGTTTACTAAGGAATCACAAAATATTTTAAGGTGAAATATTATTGTTTAGAACGATCATATTGTTCATAATAAGCATATTTATAGGGTTACATGGCGGAAACTCAAGTTTTACATTATTGCGATATTCGCTTGAGTGGAGTGTTGAGAGCGAATCGAGTGAACTCTTTGTGTGCCATGTGGTATTTGCTCTAGCACCGAGTCGAGCGAACTCTTTGTCTAATGTTTCCAGAGTAAAAAACAGTGCCAAACAACAAGCCTGCGCTCCATGGCATAAACCTTATTGAAAATCCACTCAAAAAATCATAAAGAATCCTTATCGCGAGTCATCAAATCACTACAATGAACTAGACTACACAAACCCAACAACAACTTCGAGCACTAGTATTAGATTATGCATCTGTATATATATCTACATATTTATATAATATGATTTTAAATTGGGATGCATTGGATTATGCATATTCAAAATTTTGCATAATTATGAATAGTATTTTTATAAATTTGAAAATATACTATTCACTCTTTAAATTTTATTTTATTAATTTAAAAAAATTCTAATGGATGTTAAATGATAGGATTTACAGCAGTACTAATTATAAAATAAACATAATTATAATTTTAAAAAAATAAAAAATATTATTATTTAACTGTATAATTTAATGTGAAATTTTTTCTCAAAATGAATAAATCTGTCAAATTTGTGATTTTGTATATACATATAAAACCAATGCTTGTGCTATTATGCAAAAGAAGCCCAGGCCCGCCAACCTTGAACCCCTAACGAGAGTCGAGCTTTGTCGCTTATGGCAGGTTGACTACAGAACTCTCACGCGCCGCTTATGGCAGGTTGACTACAGAACTCTCACGTGCTCTTCATGGCATGTGGAGCAGCTGAGTTTAGTGTCTCTTTTTGTCATTCTTTGCAACTCGCATCGGAAACTACCATTGCTGCCCCCATTGTAGCTGTCTTTGGTTCTATTGTTCCAGAACCTTAGAGAGTCTTTTTTTTTTTTTGTTCTCTCTCTTTTTGTGGGAGGGGAGCTGTCCCTCTCACCCACTTCACTTTCCTTTCCTTGCTCTATTTAACTGGCCATAAAGCCTATTCTTTAGGGTATTTTGCTGGAAGAACATCATATTCCTTGAGAGCTTTTGAAAATACATAAATGGCGGACTTCCCAGAATCCAGTTAGGTAAGCTCTAGTTTTTTTCATATATTCTATGCCAGCTTCCATCTTATTATTGATCCATCAGTGACTTCCCTTTCATTTGAAATTGTGGATGCAATAAACAAATGCTTCGGAAAGTACCTTCCAAGTTACAACCAATGGCTACCACCTTTTACTATTCTCGAACCTGAGCGCAAAAGCCGTAATTTTTTAGGGGGTTTTGAATCAACCGAAACCAAGCCACGTTTGCTTTTAGCTTTGGTAGTATCGAAATGACTTTGGTTTGTGTTTGAATACAAAGAATTAGGTGTTGCTACTACATGTTTATGAGTGCGCCCATACGATCTGTGAGATGCCAGGATACAAAGAGCACAGGTGGTTTTTGGAGCCTGCCCATTTGAAGATGTCTTGGATTCAGCATCAAATCCAGCAAAAAGATGGTTATTTGAGCTACCCCCCTCCTCTTTCTCCTTCATCCACATCTCCGTATGCTAGTACATTTCATAAAGAATCAACTCCATCCTCTGGTACTAGAATAAGTCCGGCTGTTCTTTTCATTATAGTGGTTCTGGCCGTGCTATTTTTCATCTCTGGTCTACTCCACTTGCTTGTTAGATTTCTTGTAAAGCACCCATCTTCCTCAGCATCTACTCAATCTGATAGATACCCAGAAATCTCAAGCTCTGATGCTCTTCAGAGACAGCTACAACAACTCTTCCATCTCCATGACTCTGGTTTGGATCAGGCTTTTATAGACGCTCTTCCTGTTTTCCACTATAAAGAGATTATGGGTCTGAAAGAGCAATTTGATTGTGCCGTTTGTCTCTGTGAATTTTCTGAAAAGGACAAGCTCAGATTGCTTCCTATGTGTAGCCATGCTTTCCATATCAATTGTATAGACACCTGGCTCCTATCAAATTCAACATGTCCTCTTTGTAGAGGGACCCTCTTCAACCCCGGGTTTTCCATTGAAAACCCTATTTTCGATTTTGATGACTTGATAGAAGAAGATAGTTGTGCCGGTAATGGTGAAAATCGGGTCACTTCTAGTCAAAAGACAGCGGAAATGGACGAAATTGTTGTTGAAAAGGGGGTTTTCCCTGTGAGACTTGGTAAATTCAGGCAGCTAAATGTTGGGGCAGAGGAGACTGGAGGGGGAGAGACAAGTAGCAGTAACTTAGATGCAAGAAGATGTTATTCAATGGGATCATATCAGTATGTTCTGGGCAATTCAGACCTCCAGGTTGCCTTGTGCCATGATCGACAACATCATGATATCAAACTCTCACGGGGGATGGAGCATAATGGGAATTCCTCAGTTAATGGCGACAGCGACATGGAAGGGAAGAAGATTGGTACTGTGACTAAAGGTGAGAGTTTTTCCGTTTCCAAGATCTGGCAGTGGTCAAAGAAAGGCAAATTTTCAAGTTCCTCAGATGCACAGATGGGCATGCCACCTTCTCTTAGTACGGAATTTCCATGGATGAATAAAAAACAAGGGACATGAAAGGTATTTGCGCAGTTGTTTACTTTACTCATATATCTTCTACTGATTGAAGTTTATTATGCTTAAGCTATTCTTACCCAAAAAAATTTAGATGCTAATTCATCGATTATGATTAATGGCTGTGGCATATTCTGATTGTACGGCATCTCTTGTTTTGAAACCTGAAATTTTCCTCTCTCGTTCGAGGGATTTTTCTTATACTAGGGAAATGACAATATAGGATCTGCTTTGATGACCCATAGTTGGGTTGAGGTCCTGATCTCATTGTAGGGATGAACAGATGATGTCTCGTGTCTTTTAACAGAGAATCATCGATGTATGTGCATTGGCGACTTTGCAAATTTTAATGATCTCAAGGCCAAACTCATGGAAACATCTTGATGGGAGAAAACTGATACATTTGCTAGTTCAGGGGTTGTATCATCTGAGGAGCATGCGTATAGAAATTTAAGCATATAATCATGGATTGGAATGGCTTACAAAAGCACTTCATCTGAACCTGTTTCTTTCAAAACTTCTTATCAAATTTATCCCGTAAATAGTTTTTTTTTTCCATCTCAACCTTGGTGTAGAAAAGATCACAAAATATGTTGTAACACTAAAGCCAAAATAGTTTTAGAGGACTTTTACATTGTTTGGACCCAACAAATATATTTAAAGTTCTTTCAAACTCTGGACCTGAGCCCTCATACTATGTTAAACCATTAGGCTCCATTTGGGAACACAACTGTTCTCATATGTTTTCAGACTACTTCACTACTATTCACAAACTATTCACTACTGTTCTGAGATACTTTTAATATCCAAACGAGCCGCTCCCAAAAGTTGAAGTTGATAGGAAAAGGTATATTTAATTATTTATTTTGTATTCTTAAAACTGTAAACGCTTGATATGGCTCTCATTCTCTAGCTTAATACCAGCATTATGATTTGTGTCAAGGGAACAAGTGCTCTTGCCTTTTGAGGCATTGGTTTCTTTTACTATTTGCAAATACTCTTTTAGAGAATGTGAACATAATCTTTTTCGATGGTTGATCTTTTGGGTTGGTCAGTGGTGGGATCCATAAAGCTGTGTGAGAGAATCTTTCATTCCTGTGATATGAGACCTTTGTTACAAAAATTGGCTGTACTGGTAATGCTGTGGGTCATACTTTGCTCTTCCCATGTGGCCTTGTTGAAAACCTTTCTAATTATGCCTGATTTAATTTCAAATGTGGTTAGATCTCAAGTTCAGCAATTTGTGAATGTGTCTCTACACTGGATCAATATCAGAAACAGTCAAATGAGACTGGAAAAGGGGGCAAAGGAAAAGACGGAAAAAGAGAAAGCTGTGCGAAAATTAAAAACAAAAGATAAGATAAGAAAGAAGTGGGGATTTTGATGATTCTTTTGCTTTCTTCCTTGTTCACTTTTATGGCTTTTTTTTTTTTTTACTTGTAATTTTGGAGAGTGGATGTCGTCGGTGGAATATGTAGATATCATGTTACCAACTCCACGAATTTATTGACAAAACTCAGGCTTATGGGAAATGATAGTGTCTTCCTTAATCTCCATAGAAAAATACAGCAGACGCTCTACCAACCAATTATTATTAGTTGAAACTACTTTAAAAGGGGCTCCACATTCGTGCTGTTTAAGTACTTTGAAATGAATTAATTACCACCCTCTATTTTTCTGTCCCTTTTTTTTTTGGCTGAAAGTAGACTAACCACCTCGGATGACAAAATGGGGATACTTGTCTCCAATTTATGTGGCTCACACAATGGATGCTCATGATCCAGCGTATATTATTATTGTTTTGAGATTTAAAAAATTAAATTATTTATTATATTTTATATAAAAATTTTAAAAAATTATAATAATGTAATGAGATGAGATCGTTTCTTTATCCAAACAAGTCGTAAGTTGATCCATCTTCACAAGGAATCAAATTAAAGGCCAGCCAAGCCCATCTTGGCGCATCAAATTGGTTATTCTCCCGTGACTTTTTAAGTCTATGAAAAATAACTATTTATCATTCATTAATGTGAAACAAATAATTGATAGATAAATTCGAGATCGATGATTAAAACAATAATAAATAGCATATTTTGCTATCTTTATGTTTGTGAACTTTTGAGAAGATGATCTAACTGCTGTAATGCATCAAAGGCGATTCACAATCCATTGAACTGGTAAAGTGTGTGAAGGGTTTGTGGGACCAAACGGTTGGCGTGTTTATATCTAACAATTATCTAAACAGACAAGTTAAGGTCCGTTGGGTTGGGGGGACCAATTCGTTAGATTGGGAACGTATTTGATATTGAAATTCTGCAACAAGAAGAACAAGCCAAGGAAATTCTAAAAATATGATGTAGGACTAAAATAGCTAGGACAACAAAGCAAGATTCTATGTAAAATAGGTAAACAAATCCTGCACAATTATGGTCCAATGGTACCATGCTTCCAGAAGGAAACAAAAAAGTGATGGAAATGGAAGCGTGTTGATGGGATGGCCAGCCATAGAGTATAAATAAGAGGAGAAAAATGATGATAGGGAGAAAGACAGATACAGAAACCCCCATCAAGCTGTTGTCTACTCGAGGTGAGGCTTTTCATAATAAAAGTTGGGGTTGAACTTTGGATGATACAAGGAGCATGCAGCTACCTGCCCTTGTCTTGGCAAGACCACTCAAAAGTTGGAGAAGGAAGGCACAAGGGAATTGGGATATGCATCGCTGTGGGGAAAAAAAACACTACTCATTCAAATAGGATATACACGGAAAAATACTTGTCATTCGTTGGTTATCAGGAGCATCACACAACATACAAGTTGGGATATCGAAAGACTAGACTTTGGTGATGGGATGGGATGGGAGAGTACGCAAAGGATTACATACTCACAATTAATGTGATTTTTCCTTGTCTCAAATGTCATAAAGTGCCTATAATCATCTCATCTCATCTACCACAATTAGCGGCTGGCCATCACCTCCTGTAGTGAAGGTGAAGCACCTATTCTAGCATGACATGGCACCATCACTACGTCCTTGTAAAAACATGAAATTTTCATACTATCTGAGCGCTGACATGATATCATTAGTTGATGCCAGGAAAAAATAAAACAATTCAAGAATCCAACATGAAACTTTTTAAGGTTGAACTTGTCTGGTAATTTTCTTTCACGTAAAAAAACAAACATATAGCATTCGAAATAAAAAAATCTCTGAGAATAGTTCATTGTTTAAAATCCAATAACGTAAATTCCTTTTTGCACCCCCACGTTAACAATCCGCCACATCACCGTATACAATCGCAACCCCCTTTTCTTTTTCCATTTCTTACGAAAGGGACGAACATGTTATCGAATCTATCGTAATAAAAAAATGTCACCGACCACCTGCTTCCCATGTCGAGAAGAAGAAAGTCAACCCAACCATCGCGATTTTCTCGTCCTCTCTCCACAATTCATTTTCCCCCCTAAATCGGCGCTGCAGTCTGCCCTCAACAGAAAAAAAGATACGAAAAACTTGCCTGTCATCTCCATGCGCCTCACGTGAACAACGGCGCGTCTTTGCCCAAATCCATTGACGACTTCGCCGAAGCCGGAATAGAAGCGTACCGGCAGGAGAAATCACGGCCCATATAATCTTCATCCACGTGACCATTATGCCCCGGCCCCTCGTCGAAATTCAGCGCGTAACTCAGAGGGTCATAGTGGAATTTCCCCTGTCCGGTCCGGTTCTTGTTGAAGCGGCGGATAAAGGTCTTCCATTTGGGACCGGCCACGAGCTCTGACCACTCTCGGAACTTCTTCCACCCCCGGGTCCACCACCTGTCCTCGTTCTCCGCCGTTCTCATCGGCTCCCACCAGACTGATCCGACGGTGGAGGATCTCCTGTAACCCATACACGGCATCCATAAGCAGCAACCTCTGTCGGCGAAGAAGAGCCCATTAATGTCGTCGTTTTCCCTTGGGGAGATATCAGGGGCTTGCCCTGACGACATTTCCAGATCGCCTTTTGCTCGAGAGGTTTTCAGAAAGGAGAGAAATTGATAGAGTTTCTTGCAAACTCTAACTCAATTTCTCCCTCTCTCTCTCTCCCGCTCTCCCTCTTGCCGTGGCAGTGAATGCGTGGATTTGGTGGGAGAAATAAGGAGACGCAACAGAAGCTTCGTTGGCTTTGTACATGCCTACCGCATCGAAAGGACGACATTTATAGAAGCCCACTATTTCTTGTAAATTAAAATTAAAAGACAGACAATTCTCTACAAAGGGTTTTATTATTCAGCTGAATCAATGTATTCCCATTTCCCACTTAATTTCGACAGCTCATTTTTGGTCATTTTTAAAAGCTTACATATAAGTTATAACGGTCGAAATCCAGCCCGATTCATTAAAGAGACAACACACCAATTTCCTTTACCTAAAAACAATTTACAAATAAAAAATAAAAAACAAGCAAAGGGATATGGAGGATCCAAAACTCACTCTCATTGAGCTGTACTCTGCATGTTGACTAGGATGGCACAAAATTTCATAGAAATAACTGTAACCGTTGGATGTTTCCATCTGTCGCATTGCTATTCGCTAACATGTTTCTCTTTTGTTTTTGTCATTACAACTGTTTAACGGTCAGAATTACAGCTGTAATAGACGGCAGGAGTAATGGTCGGATTTGGTCACGCTTTTGTGAATCTTATTTTTATGACACTTTTGTCAGTTTTAAGGGGTTAGTTGGTCCTTAATATTTTAAAAATCACCTACACAAAGCCCAACAACAGTACAAATGTTGATATAGAGGCCCATAGTCTAGCCCAATGGGCTGCGCCGAAGAAGATAACTGATGTATTACCTTTGTCTTCTTTCCTATCCTCCGTAGTCTTTCTTTTTAATCTGATTTATGCCTTCTCATCTTCTACAAAGGAGGCATCGAGTGTTTTGGTTAAAAAAACATCAAGATTCAAAACTGGACACGACAATATTTCTGTGATCACTTGGATTATCAGTTGGCTGGTCTGAGTCCTGACCATAATTGGTCAAAATTCCCTAATTTTTAATTTTCACATTCAAATATCAACAGTGTCTATAGACTTTTTACCAAAGGGTTGGTGTTAGCGGGGTGCCAACGTTTACCGCTGAGTGTACTGCTAATATAAATTTGTAATTTTTTTTATTTATTATTTTTTAAGTATTTTTTTTAAATCTTTAACCATTAAAAAAAATAATAAATTCATTAATAGTCACTTTCTTAATTATTAAATAAATATATATATAATTAAAAAAATTAAAATACTCGAATGATAAGATTGAGAGGGCTAAGTAACATTTTCCTTTACCAAAATAGTACTTTATGCTACATAGTCTCCGCTCAACTCCCTTTTCCACAATGCCTTCTTGTGTCATGGGAAGGGCAAATTCTACCCTGTTGCTATACATAGTCTTTGCCACTATGGGGTTTCTCAAAATTTTAAGAAAATTATTTTTCTTTACTATTTTTTTTTTCCCAGTGTCTACGATCTAATGCGGTAGGGAAACACTTGGAAGAATTCCAGCACTGGAAAAAAAAAATTGCTGATAGCATTTGCATTTGGTCAAAGAAATTTCCGCCTCCCAAATGGCTGTACTTCCAGCTGAGTTTCCTCGCATGCTTCGTAACATACAGATTTCCCATGCGTGTTTGAACCGGGGCATGAATTTTTCCCCCGTTTCTACTGGCCCTGTTGTTCTTTCTTATATTTTGGAACGACCCATTGCCATTCTTGATTACTATAAATACCAAAGCTTTACTACCCAGTCTCACATCCCAACTTCTTCCTTCTCTACAAACAGGAGAAATCTTCTTGATCAGGCTGCATTTTCGCGTCCTGCAATATTAATCCAATGGCCAGACAAGCACTTCACGCACGCCACTTCCTCATCCTTGTCATTTGCAGTACTTTGTCCATCGTTTTGCTACTTTCTACCACAGAAGCCCGCACTCTGCCAGCTCAAAATCTTCACCACCATGGCATAGTGAAGCCCAGTACAAGCCAAGGAGGGACGGGTCATCATATTGCTGGAGTTATCAGCCTTTGGGGTATAGAGGTTAAAAAATCAGGTCCAAGCCCCGATGGCGAGGGCCATCGTTAGTTCATTAATGGTGTCCACGCGGCTGGCTGGCTGGTTGGGAAAACGATATCTCCAAATTCTTATCTAAACTCGAGACTCTTTTAAGTTTGGATAAAAGTTTGTACGAGAGAATCTAATCTTAATCCGGCTAACTATCAAAAAACAACATAAAATGTGTCATGAGACACATAGTCAGAATAATTAACTACTAGATTATGCTTTCATATAAGGGAATTTGAATTACTTTGTATGCTATGAACGATATGTGAAAAACTTACAGCATCATGTTCTTGATCGCTGCACCATAAAATAAAGCTCTTGAATAAAGAATTTTTATTGCTATCACTGCATCATGTACTTGTAGGCTATCAATATCTCACTTGGACGTTGAGTTGAGATAAGTTGAGTTTTTTATAAATAGTAGTGAGTTGAGATGATAGAATAAATTTTATAGAGCCTACCTAAAAAAATTTAGATGTGTTTAGATATTAAGATGAGTTTATATGTATTTATGAGAAGTTGAAAAATATTATAGATCCTATGTGTAAAGATGTATTAAGTTGAAAATAATTATGAATTCTACGTATAAAAAAATTTTGAATTGAAATAAATTTAATAATTTAAAAATTAAACGCTTGAATATTAGATCTAAATAGAATCTAAATTCCAAACTGAGAGCTCAATATGCGCGCACGCTATTTTACGCATACGAGCAGCATAAACAAACTTAGCTCTAGTTTGACCTTCTGTTTTCTCAAGAAAACTTTTATTTTTTCTGGTATACACGCTCGAGATCCAATATGGAAAAATGACCCCCAAGACCTACCTCGCTAGGCGATATTGTCGCTTTTTCCTTGACTATTTGCATTAAAAGTCCAATGCGAGGCAAGTCAGCCAGCAAAATTACCCACTTCGAAGTTAATTGCTCAGTTTCGTTTAAAGAAAGAAAATATCTTAAAATTTTCACTGACACGACATCACAATATGATTATCTCTGTCTCAGTCATTAGTTATGCATAATATGAAAACATAATTTAAGAGAATGTCCGCGTCATCTAATTTGGAAAGAAGATCCCAAATTCAGTAGAAAGGATACGTAAGCTTAGCATGCTGTCCCTGAGGAAATACCTTCTTTATGACTATTCAGGTTGATTTCTGACTTTCCATCTAAACACAAAATAAATAAAAAATTGTTGATTTCTGACTTGGCAACAAGACGACTACACAGAGCTTCTCCTCGAAACTATAGCCATCTTTTCTTTTCATTTTTTTTTCTTTTCGGCGAATACACATGCATGCGGTTCTGTTAGATAAGAAAACGGTTTCATCATATTTTATTATTATAATTTTTTTAAATTTTTATATAAATATATTAAATAATTTAATTTTTTAAAATTTTAAAATAATAATAATATTAAAAAATAATATTCTACAATATTTTATTTAACTTTCAACTTTTATCTAAAGTCATCTCATCTCATCTCATCTCATTTCATTATCCAAAAGATAATCGTATGCTAAATCATTTGTAACACCCGAACCAACACCAAGCCTGCTTTCTAAAAAATTTTGGATTTTATATGTATGAAAAGCCTATTTTAGATTAACAAGTAATTTTTAGAATAAACTACAGACCCAAATTTTATTTTGGTGGATATCGAATTTTTATTGACATTGCTAATTAAGTTAAAATCATTAAATATTTTTAAATTAGATGGAATCTTTTTATGGCGAGAAATTTGTGGGACAAGTTGGATTATTTTAGAGGTTGAATTGAGGCCCAAAACTCTGGAAAAAAAGCCCAAACCTTGCACGCCCAAAACCCAAGCTAGTGAGAACCAACATCAATCTCCATGCCATGCACGTCTTCATCCCTCTAGGGGTTCATGGCATTAGTGCATGTATAAATATCCACGTAATCTGCACTTCAGGCAAACCTTAATTTTCTTTTCTTTTCCAACCTAGGGTTACCGCAACCTTAAGTTCTTCAGTGAAACTCCTCTACAACTACCTTTTTTTCCCCACCCCTCACGGCTATCACATCCCCCATACAAAGGTTTTCCCAATCCCACACTACAGCCAAAGTCCACATCCAAGAAGCAAACGTAGTCACGGTAACAACCAGTAACCTCTTCTCCAGTCACACAGAACAACAGTAAGCTGCTGCATCGCTAGAAGAGCCTCATTGCCACAACCCAATGTTTTCAGTGAAAATTCTCCTCCATGTAGCTACCACCACCCACTGCCTAGACTTAACCACCATGATCCTGACGTGAGCTACTTTGCTCTTTCACTGCAATCAACCACCGCAAAATCTCATTGCACCACCACTACCTAGACCTCTTTAAACCACTGAAAGCCTCTGTTTCAGGCTTCGAAAATAGAGCAAGAAAATCCCTCCTCGCATCCCTCAGTTTTCAGCCCTATTACACAACAAAAGCTACCGCACGTCGCCCCAAACCTGTCGCATGCCTCCTCACTGTCTCATGGTGAGCTCTATCTCTTCCTCACGTCTCTCTCTCTTTCTCTCTCTCTCTCTCTCTCTCTCTCTCTCACACAGCCGCCAGCTTGCCAACGTCTTCGCCTCAGCACCCAAATTCGCTGTCACGAGCTACTTTCTTGTTGAGTCCACGGCTATCGCACGGCTTCACACTCTGGTGAGACTTCAGTTTCTCTTCACAAAGAATGGGTGTCTTTTCACCCTTCCGTAAAATAACCTTAGTTGTAGGGTTATTTACAAAGAAATGCCATTATGCCCTATTGTCGTGTGATTACGTAAGGCAACTAAAGAACCCTTTTCAAATATATCTTTTTACATTATTGCCCTTATAGTCAGACCTTGGCAAAATACTTATTATTGGGATGGGCTTGACCTTTAACATTCGGAAAGATATTTCAATTTGGAATTTTTTTTTTTAAATAGACTTGTGATTGAACTGGAATTGTGTTAGGTGAATATTAAGTGGATATCGATGATTTTGGAAAGTAATGGTATTTTATAGTTACGAGCATTTTTAGATTTTTTAAGAAAATAAGTTATTTTAGTATTTTAGACTTAAATATCCAAATTTGTAAGTTATGTGTCTTATTTATAGGTAACGATTGATTTTCGTTTGGTAATGTTATGAGGAAATTTAGAGAAGTAAAAAAAAAAAAAATCCAAGCAATCGGGGTTGCTATGTTAAATTTTGTATAAAACAATTGGATTAAGGTTGAGTTTATGGAAAATATGCATGTTTTATTAAGAAAATAAAAACTTGAAAACAACATTGGTCATTTTATCTGTATTCGCATGGAATTCTATTTAAGAAGAGAAAGATTTTATGTTATGACTGGTGTAGACATGAGCTATTTTTAGCATTCTGTTTATGAACCGTACAAAAAGAGCGAATATGAAAATTTGTGCATGATTATATGTAGATTATCCGAATTTGTTTTGTATTCTGATATGATATGATGTGATTTTTGAAAATCTCTTGCATGACATTTTGTTTATGTTATGTTCTGTTATGACCTTACTACAGGTGTAAAGTTGTGGCCTCTATTCGGGTTGGTACCAACTTTTCATTTTCAGTGCACCCACTTTAGAAGCAAAGTGGTTTTCAATACACCCACACTCGGGCTCCAAGAATGAATAAGAGAAAAATTTCACGTTCTGTTTTTGTTCCGTTGGTCGTCAGTGTTTGCACAAGCCTACCATGAGAATTAAACATGAAATTACATTTTGATGTAATGTTTCAGTTATGCTATGCCAAAAGAATTTTGAATGAGAATATTTCTAAACTTTCGCTCTTATATTTTTAATAACATATTCTGATTATTTATTCTGAAAATAAAAATATTTTGTTTTGCATTCTGAATTTTGTAAATGCTCATGTTTACATACTAGTATATGTTATCTGCTTACTGAGTTGTTGATAACTCACCTCATATCTCTACAATATTTTTCAAATAATTTTAATGATTCAACTAAAAATCAAGAGTATGAAGTATTAGCAAAATTTGATGATCGTAGAGGAATAAAAGCCAAAAGGCACAAATAATTATTGGAGAATCTTATTTAGTAGAATTATTATTTTTTGTTGTTTTGGGTATTTAGAGACATGGGTATTTCTGAGTCATTATGGAGATTTTAATTTGTTATGTTGAGGTATTTTTTTAATGTCCTTGTGGAAAAACATATATACTTGTGTTGAGCAAATAAGTTAATATTTTATGGAGTCTTTGGAGTATATATAATTGTGTTTTGAGAGATGATTTTAAGTAAAATGAACTAACTCTCTGAACCTTCAAGACTGGGGCGTTACAGCCTTATACTTCCTTTTACCAATTAAGACGGTACTTTGGAGACCTAACATTAAATTAGTACATTACGCCTAAGTAAATGAATGTGATTAGGAGTCTCTTTTATATACTTTCTATGTACATTTGTGTTGCCTAGTTTCATTCGATCAATAAAATTTCTTATAAAAAAAATAAAAAATGAAAATGAAAAACAAGCAGCAGCCAGCAGGAATACCTCCTACATCAGATAGATAGATATATAAATATATATATTATCATTGCAAAGTTTACAATGATCCCTTTTGCTAACATGTTGCTAACATATATCTTCAACGAGGGTAACTTGTATAATTGAGTCGGGGTCGAATATTACGGTGATTATAGATGGGATCTCCATAGTCAACAGCCTTTAGAACTACCGCCCCTCGCTGTCCATCCTGTTGAACTGCCCCAAAGACTATCTCATTCGTTTTGCATCTCTTTTCAGGGTAAGTTTGTGGGCTTGGTGAGAAATGCCTGTGATGTTGCTGATGCTGCCTATGCTGCTGCTGTTGCTGATGCTGCATGTGATGCTGTTGTTGCTGATCCTGCCTGTAAAGCTGTTGTTGGCGGTAATCACCATCCCATCCATTATGGTAAGCTTGGCTTTGCTTGGTATGGTCGATCGTCTCCAGATCCTTGGTCATAAAAGGGTAGGTCTTTTTCGGTGTAGGTGGTATAGTTTCTAATGATGGTGGCCCATCCTCATCTGGTATCGCAAAGCTCTCTTGCATGGGCCATGCCCTTGAATGTTCATTCAGTTGTTGGTAGTGTTGATGGTAGAGGAGGGGCTTTCTTCTTGAGCCTGAAAATAATCCCCCAAATATCTCAGCTACGGATGAGCCAGTGTTGAGGACAAGTTTCCCCATTGAACCAAAGAATCCCTCTTCTGGTCTCTCAGGTTCATCTTCAGGTGGGATCAAGGGGGGCCTGACTGATTCAGGAGGCCTCTGATACGATGTCACTGGTGAGACTTTCTTTATGGGAGATCTTGAATCCTGCAATATAAAAATGAAACTTGTTCTGGTCATAACATGATCAAGACATGAAAATCATCAGTCGAGGAATACTCCAGCTTGTTTCCATCGTAGTGAATAATTTCAATTTTAGTTGTCTGCCACCAGAATATTTTGTTTTTAAGGGCTTGGACAATTATAGGAAGTATATTAAATTTGGGGAAGCTTCAAAATATTTTTCTTTTTCAGCAGCGGGAGTAACACACTTCAAAGCATATGCACATGTTGGCATCTAAAACGTTCACAGAAAACACTTCAGAATATGACCCAAAAGGAAATAAAACTATTCGTAACATTCAAGATGCATGTTCTTATAAAAAAGATGCATGAATAAATGATGGAAAAAGTTTACTTGCGACAAGAATATATATCAGATACATGCTCCATTCAAAACAAGTGTAGAAGTGAACTTTTTAAAATCTTATGACAACCATTCTAATCCAGTTAATGTTAAAAATGTAATTTTGATGTCTATTCTTCATTCTTTGGCCAAACATGATTGAAAAGTCATAATTTGATATCCAGATTTGTGACAAAGATGCCTATGGAGACACCTCTCCAGTCACCAACCCAATTTAGTAACTTAACTTACATCTTTTGAAGAAAACAATGCTCGCACCCTTCGCAGCATCAATGCCACCATGTAACCCAAAAGTCCTGCAGCAACAAGCACTGCTATCCCTGCAATGTTAAAACACATTTTATGGGTCTCCTCTTGAAAGAAAATGATAGATGAAATTTTCCACTGTTTCCTTGATACCTAAATGGAAACTGGTATCATACTGGGAAGAACAATCATCATCATTTAGTTGAATCTCTCGAATTGCCTGGTTTCCTCTGTCTATAACCAAAAGTGAGCAGCTTGCTCTAATATAAACAAGATCAAAATCATTTGAAAACTTCGCATCTTCACATGGACCATCAACGTGACCAGCTCCTCGGCCCCATGTTCCACCAGCAATGGTTGTAACCCCTGCAAAAAGACAATTAAATTGTACTAATTTAGGTCCTATCCTAAAGCAGCAAGTGACTTGAATGCCAGAATTTCATGCACTTGGGGGGATGGGGCATTTTGAAGAAAGTTTTGTTCCCACGGTTTGAAAGCTTTTTAACACATTCATTACAAAAGAAGTTTCTTTCTTTAACCACAAGAACCTTCGATACATTTTTACCTGAATCAGTGATCTTCCTGATTGCCATATTCTTTGTATCAGCAATGTAAATGTTTCCTCTGTCATCCACAGTAAGCCCTTTCGGGTGGTTCATTCTTGCCTCTCTTGGCTTCCCATCTATGTGCCCAGAATAACCTTCAGAAGAGCCAGCAACCAGCTTGGGCCTGCCATCTGCGGTTTATACACGCATCTTGAGCATGCTAAGAAGTATAACAATGGGTTTTGATGAAAAAATAGTAAATTCCCAGAAAATGGAGAAGTAACTTAATCAGATTACAAAACTGAAATGTGTCTTGAGATCTGTCCAAGAGGAAAGGGAAATGGATAAATCTTGGTGTAGCCTGTATGCATATCCAACTGAAAAAATCAAGGACAACTTAAACACCATTTGGCTTGCATCTGATTGATTTTCTCGACACCATATAATCAAACAACTTGAAAAGAAAATGTGATTGGGTATCCATTAACCATATAAACATTTGAGTGGATCATCTTCTTCAAGGAACAAGGTAACTCATCAAAATAAATGTACTGCCGTTTTTTTAATGCAAAACACAAAAGCGTTAAATCTTAGTTAAAAAAAGAAAGAAAGGCTACTGGATGAGTGAACAAGAAGTGTGGGTGCACTTTAAAGAATATTGGTCTCAAAACAAAAGATATCTCCAAAAGGCCTATTGTACTTTTGAAAGTGGAGGCTTCAACTAAACAAAAGCATACATTTATAATATTTACCCAAATCCAATAGTGAATCTGCATTCTGCCAAGATTTAGCAAGGAAAGGTAACAAAAATAAACAAATAAAAGCACAAAATCACAAAAAGAAAGACCGCAAATATTAAAGACTAATGGAAATTGGAGTGAACTAAAAGCACAAAATCACAAACAACATGATCGTGCACAATTCCAAAACTGTACGAGCAGAAAAAAACTTACAACGAGACAGTGGGGTTGAAATCTTGTAGATATTACTGTTTTCAGAGTCCAAAAGCAGAAGCTCCCCACTTGGATTCTCCTCAACTGAGTATGGTTCAATTCCAAGTTTACTTCCATCGAATACCGTCTCCACCGTATATCCACTCTCAAATTTTATCACGGGACGATTAGAAACCGCTGGAAAAAAAATTCTCACAAACTCATCAACCTGAAAGTCCTTATTTTCGTTTTATTAACACTAACCTTAACATTACAAAGGACAGTCTCCACCCCCTAGTAAGCAAAACCCAAGACAGGGTAAAACACAAACTTGTGTGCTCTTTAATATACCTGCACCTGTCTTGTTGAAGAACTTCTGTGACCATAGCCACTTAAAGAGTACAGAGATCACATTGGAGACAACACCACTTACAATTTCTGTAAATGTTTCAGAATGTTAAGAAAATTTAAAAGCTTAGAAAGAATTTGAAGCAGAGAATCTGAAAACAAAAATTTATACTCACTCGCAGGATGTGTGGCTGAGGCTGAAGAAAATCCACCGAAAAGAACCGCGAAAATGAGAGCCAAAAGAACCCAATTTCTCATCGTTGCTGGTGTCCAGAGTAGAACATGAAAGAAGGACAAAATGCTCAAATGCGAAGGTGTAAGCTTTGCATTTTGAGTAACCCGCTTATGTAGGAGGTCCACAGACTGTGTTTCCGGACTCTTTTTTACATGTTAATTAGTAAAAGTCTTCGTCAGAGAGAAAGAAGAGAGAGACAAAGAAGAGAATAATGACCATTGGAAGGCATTGCAGTAAACAGAAGGGAGCTGAGTTCAAAGGGAAGAAAGTAAGGGCAAACGAGAGTGAGAAGGCAGAATCAGGGGTGGCAGCATTTCCATTTGGCAATAAGATTTTCAAGTTCTTAACAGGTGCAGCTAGGTGTTACGTAGTTTTGGACCTGTTCAAACTTCAGACAGTCAAAGATGTATGGGCTGTGGCTTATAAAGAAAGCAAAGTTTTTAGCAGAGTGGTTTACAAGCAACATGAACGGTGGCCGTCTCAGCCTCTTTTCAGTTCCTCCCTAATCTTTAATCGACCAAAACAAAATCTTTCTTTTCTTTTCTTTTCTTTTCTTTAGTGTCGACAGAAGATTTGGCTTGTCTCAAGAGTAGCATAGCAGCGTCCTAAGATCGTATTAATGCATCTCAAACTAATTATTAATAGAATCTACTTTTATAAAAAATTCAAATTCATCTCAATCTACTTCATACATTTCATTAAAAAGTTAAATTCATCTCAAATTAAAAAAATTAAACCCATCTCAATAACACCTACAAAATACTAATATTCACAACTCAACTCTCATCTAAACATTCAAACGTAACTATCACGATGGCTCAAACAATCCCAACTTGTTGAAGATGAGTAATCCCTTTCATCCTCTCATCAATCTTTAGTAATCATGACCTTGTCTAACGACATTATGACAGGATAAAAAAAGTAAGATACTATCAATCTCAGGCCCAAATAATTTCAGCAACTATAATCTAGTGACCTCCTCATGTAAAGGACGGAGGTTTGTGCCAACAGCGACACGTTTTAAACGAGAAGAAATAAAACTTTTTTTTTTTTATTTTTAAGAAGAAGATGAGACTCCAATTTTATTGATAAAATGTGAGAATTGATGGTGGAAGTTGACAATACCTGCACGGTCCAAAACAAAAAGTCCAACCATATGTTTGAAAAGTTTAAAATAGAACAAAAACTTACAGTATTGCCCAAAGCTCCATGATTAGCTAGATAAAACTTGAGGAGCCATGTTTTTGCCGTTTCAGCAATGCCCAAATTCTGAATTGTCATGAACTCGCAGCTAGAGGTGATATGATAGTGCCACTTCATAGACTTTGCTTCTAATTTCTAAATATTTTATTTTGTAAATTTTTTATAAGATGTTAAGAGTAAGGTTCCAATTGGCCCGTTCATATGGTTGGGCTCAAGCATTTACTGATAAAATCTTTCGAAAACTGCAAAACAAAGACTGTCGTTTAAGGCGGAAATAATACCGTTTCCGGCTGGTGACGTAAATGTTACCGTACTTAATTCGTGTCAAGTTGTCCAAGAGTAGATGTATATGATGCCGTGTTTAGATGTTCGACTGAACGGCAAAAAAAGCTGTCGTTTATTTTAAGGCGATGGGGAAGACGAAAAACATCCAGACATGTTTGACTATCACCATCTGCAGATCAAACCTCAGCTCCATAAGCACTTTGTGCCGGTTTGCTCTGTAAATTCATCTTGAATAAGCATTCAAAAAGAGAAGAAAAACAAAAAGAAACTTCGATACGCCATTTACAATGACACATGCTGAAAAGGCAAAATACAAAGCTACACTCGTGGTTAAACATGGTACACCATCCCGACCTCTAGAGTGGATGCATAAGGAATGTTCAAAGCAAAAGTTGGTTCTCTGAAGTTTCTCCTCAAGAAATCATAACCAAGATTAATCACGACTTTCTTCATCAAACTGGACCCTTTCTTTGCTCTCACATATGAATGCCCCATAATAAATGCCATTCCTGCCTCCCTAGCGTCCATCAGTTCCCGCAACTCCTCACGTGCATCTATATCAATTTGTGGACTCTTTGGCACAACAAATCTCACTCTCTTCCTAACCCTTTTTGGGGAGTTAATTTCCCTCAACTCTGAAGTACCTGCCATTTCTCCAATGTTTCCATCATCTTCACACACTCTTATACCTTCAACGTTCGATGATGAAGTCCCCACAACTGTCATCTTTTCATCATTCTCCACATCTTCTGTTCCCGCATCGTATGCTGGTACCTCTGACCGGATAAACTCTGCAATACTGCAAACAAGATCTTTTTCGAGCTCATTGTCATCCTTTTGAACATCACGATAGCCATACCGTGCTATGCATCTATAGAGCCGGTACTCCCTTGGGCCAACTCTTCCGACCAAGAACCTTTCGCCGGGCCTGACATGTGGCACTGGGACAGATTTGATGCAGAGGAATACTAAAACCTGGTGGAAAGCTGGGAGATTGGTGACAAAGTGAGAGAAAATAGCTGGGATCCCAGAAACTAGCTCGGTATGTATAAGTCCAATCCCCTTGACCCGAACAATTCCAAGGCTGGGACCAAGACTGAGGAGCCAGTTGATGGATACCTTATTTTGAACATCAAACTCATATTTCTTGAGTGTGCCATAATGCCAAACATACATGACAATTAAGAAGATAAATGAGAGGGCAATGGGCACCCAAGCTCCTTCACGAAACTTGATGAGGGACGCTGAAAAGTAGAGTGCTTCAATGGAGCCGAAGAAGAATATAAAGCAAGTGGCTAGGAAGATGCTTCTGTGCCAGCAAAGGACTATGACTAGAGACATCAGGCAGGTGGTTACCAGCATAACGGTTATAACTGCCAAACCTGTTCAAAAGAAGAAGATGCTGTAAAAGTGATGATGATTAGAGCCCATGAAACATTATGTTCATGATTAGGAACTCAACGTATAAACTAAAATAATTAGTATGTTTCCTGGCTGATCCCATTCCCACACATCAAGGCAGTTTTCGACATCGAAAGATGAAGAAGAGCTTAATCAATTGTCGTCCCGGTACAGAGGTAAGACTTTCAAAGGCTTATACACAAGGCCAAAATCAGAGGGCTACCAAGGAATCGTGTGATAAAAATCCCACCAGATACAAAAAAAGGAAGAGAAATAGGGAGATACAGAATAACACAAAGAACAACTTGATGTAAACGTTTTGTGTGAACACAAAACAAATTTTGATGTGGACTGTAGTACCTGCTGCATTACCCATGCGTTTTGTGTCCCTAAAGCCAATGGTAACAGCCAGGCATAACAGCATTAAGGTCCAATTGATCTCCGGAATATAAATTTGTCCATGTATTTTAGATGATGTGTGGACAATCTTGACCCTTGGAAAGCAACCCAAAGCAGAGCACTGCTTGATAATAGAGAAAGTCCCAGTAATGATGGCTTGGCTTCCCACCACAGCTGCAAGTATGGCTATTCCCAGAACAGGCCATCTTATTTTCTCTGAAAGAATAAGGTCGGCACTTCAAATTAGTCAATTCCCAAGCCAAGAGTTAAACTGGATTCTTATCCTCTAGGTAACAATGGTATGCACCTACCAGGTACTGAGACATAGAATCCAATCCGATAGTGACTTTCAATAGCATGATGCTTAGAAAGATAAGCAGCTTGTCCCATATATGCTAGGATTAAGGATGGGTACACCATACAAGTGAAAGCAATCTGCAAAGGAGCTTGCTGTTAAACAAGTAGCTTGAATGTACTGGTTGTATAATAGTTTACCATGAGTTTATATATGAACATAAATGAGTGAAGCCATTATAAAGCATGACCATGCAAGTCTTTTACTTAACATAGGAACGTCTACCAGAGGAGAAGCTGGTCTGATTAATGCACTTTTATTTGAACTGGGGCAATAGAATTTTTAGCTGCTGAACCGACTACCAGAAACTTCATCTATTTATTTTATGCTTTGATTTCCTCATTAATATTTCAAGCAAATTATGGTAAATTATATGTCCCATGGTATATCATCAGTGATGAACCTAGAGTGTCTCTTTAGTTTCTATTTGAATCCACTAAGCAGAGTCAGAAAACTTCTTTTGCAGATTTTAGTCATATACCCACCAACAAACAAAATCAGATAAATCTACCTGAATAGACAACTGTGAAAAATGTCCAAGATCAGCAAACATAGCTTCTGAGCCTGAAATGTTGAAAAATTATTATTAGAGGGAAAACCATTATATTGGGTAAAGTGATAAGAGTACACAGTACACTCTGCATATTCTTGTACCTGTTATACATAAAAGAATCCCACCCAAGGACATCCACCCTCCCCTTTGTGTCTTCTTCAAAAATTTGTACATGTAGTATGGAGAGAGTGCTTGATAAACATGGGGATTCCAGTGGAAGATATTATACACACCAATAGCACTGATGCATAAAAGCCACATAATCACGACAGGTGCAAAGAGGAACCCTACCCGATGTGTCCCGTAATGTTGGAGAGCAAACAAAAATACCAGGATGATACAAGCAACTGGGACTTCAACATCTGCAGAATCAATGAACTTTGAGGGAACAGAATACTGTGCTCAAGTATATGAGAAATCATATTCTGTTAGCATTGCCAATATCCCTAATCAACCTTCAGAACTTTTGAAGGCTTCTTCTTGAGGTACGCAGTTGATAGACATCCCATCTACTTATATCAAGATCATCAAGCTAGCATAAAAGCAATGCTACAAATTCCAAATGAAGCGTACTCATGGACTATAAAGGCACAAGTGAAGTTTCATGTCCTCATAACTGAACTCAATGGAGACGTGAAGGGTAATACTTAAATTAAAAGTGACAGTTATGTTAACTGTAAGTCTTGAACTCTCCTTGAAAGAATTCCCTGGTCCAGTACAGAAAGTTCCAAGCAAGTAACATTTAGTAAATGAAAACAGGGTTTCCCTACAGCATATATATGATAAATATCACTTGAAAGAATTTTGCTGTTTTCATGGAGGGTTATGGAAGCACTTCCTGCATTCATACATATTACCCATATGGGTAAGACACACCTAAATGATCAGATCATATTATTGTTTCATCAGCTATCTGGCAATTCAAAAACACTTGGTATTGGCTTTGAATTTAACACCAACATGACGGATGCACATGAGTGTTAGGAATGGTGAGTATATAAATAATTCTGTACAATTGTGCCATTTTCAACTTAACTATAACTAAATCAGTTTTACACCTTGTTACTAAATTTAAATTCTTACGAAGAAAAATTTGAGACTAAGAATGAATCATCTTGAAGCTTAAAAACTTCCATTTAATTGATTGGCCGCAGTAAGATTTTAGTTGCTAAGTACTTTTTTAAATGTGAATAAAGAGTACCACCTATAAAGGGAAAGGGGAAAATCTTAATCCCAGTCATTCTAGATTATGTTGGCAAGCATCCCCCTATAATTGCTATACTAGATTCCTCCAAGCTAAGGTTGTATGATGTCATCAAATGGCCTATCAAAGTCCAATGAATTAGGCAACTTTGTTGAACCTTGATGGATGGTGGGGAACACAATGCTCACAGATTGTAAAGGCCAGCAAGTAGAGACAGCAGGACCAGCCAAAAAAGGGCAGTGGACAGTAGACCACTAGTAGGAGGACAAATAAGCTGATTACACCTATGATGGTAATAAGAGGGACGGTTGAAGAATGGATGGAGATTTAGAAAGTGGAGATGCTAAACACATCTTCAGATATACTCCATAGTGACTCGAGGAGATGATTCGACCACAATGGTTGAAGTTTATAAAAGAATGATGATGATGACGACGACTTCATTCTGGTATGTGCACTGCAACGCTTGGGACAGGGACAAGTGAATCCAGGCTTGGTTAATTCCATGGTCACAATTATGTATACGGTATACCTCATGGGGGCCTTTAGTGATAGTAACTTTATTTGACCAGTCTGATAATGATCATAATTCCAATTACACAATCTAACAGAGATGCTGAATGCCCTCCAACGTTATATATATCTTCATCCTGGTTGGAGTCTTATCCAAACTGAGCTACTTTTTCTTTGCCTCATTAGATTGCTCCACTTTATTAAAGGTAAACCTTATAGCTTTATCTTTTCATAAATAAGTTAAGCCTCTCTCTGTAGCCACGAATTCCATCTTTATTAATAGACAGGGCATCATCAACTTGACCTTTTACATTATTAATTTAAATATATATATATATATATATATATATATATATATATATTTTACTTTCGTAGTGATATGCTTTGATTAAAGCAGGTAGATTGTCTTGCTTATCTACGTAGGGAACCACAAGGTCCACAACACTCATAACTAGTCCACCAACTTGACATCTGTACATTGGAAAAAGGAGAAGAAAAGGTTTTGAATTTTCAAATATTATTTAAACAGCGGTATGTAAGGATAGAATCAAGACATATCCCTAACTATGATTTGCTTCTTTAATCCTCACCACACATGTGAAATAAACGACATTAAAATTCTCAGAAAAAGTGCACCAATAAGAACTTGGTATCACTCGGTGCTCACCAGGAACTAGAATACTAAGATATCAGGGGGTATTTTATTTGTAAACCAATATGTGATTAGGAAACATGTTTTATTTGCAGATCAACTGAAAGATTTGCCGGATATTAATGAATTTTGACATATCTCGGCCAAATTGTCAAGAAACTTACATCGGTGGTGCTCTTTTGACATGGAAAGCTCCAGCCCGGACACAGCCGAAAACACTATACAGTGATCAAAATCAGAAAGGATTCTCAATTAGTGACATCCCAAGCTAAGAACTTGAAATAAAATCGAAATATCATAACCTCTAATACCAGAAATTGCTGGTGTAAGGACCCCATCCCCAATAACCATACAAGTCCCAATCAAAGCCAGAACAAGCAGTAACCTTTGCAACACTTTATGCTTCTCCAATGTCGATTTTAGTCTCCGCCCAACATTTCCATCGTTGGATTCAATTCCGTCTTTTGTGTACTCCGACAGCTCCTCGTCAGCAAGCTGGCAATTGGGCAATGCGCTGACTCGGGCGTGCCGGCATAGCAATGAATAGAGAGCAAAAGTCCCACCTTCACCATTATCATCAGCTCTAAGCACAATAAACACGTACTTGAGCAGCGGCACCAGCGTAAGTGTCCAGAACACAAAAGACAAAACCCCATATATTTCCTCATTCGTATCTGAATGCGTAATATCCTCAGCAAAAGTGCTCTTGTATACATATAATGGAGAAGTACTTAAATCTCCATAGACAACACCTAAGCTCTGATAAGCCAATGTTAACAGAGTCTTCCACGAGTCTTTCTGAAACAAAAAACAAGAAGATGATCAGAAAATCCAGGATTTATGGGAGGGTGTTTCACGAAACTACCCACAGTACTTTGCTACATGTCTTACCTTGATTGGCTGGCTACGGATTTCACCCTCCAAATCCATGCTGGGCTGCCTAAGAATCAGAGAAAGTACATTCTTCGAACAAGTTGAAGGAAAGTGAAGACGAACCCAGATAGGTTTATAACCCTCCCCAGTTTAAAAGAAGAAACACTAAAAAACGTTTGGATAATGTCGATTTGTTGAGAGTGGAAAGCAGTTAAAGACCCACCAAATTTTTATCCCAATAAAAAAAATTAAAAATAATAATAAAAGAAGAGAAAAACCGACCAACCAACGTAGACAAACAAATCAAGAATAAACACGAAACACCAAGAACGTCTAGAAAGAATGGTATCGCAACAAGTAGGTGGGTGGAATTGGAGGCTGGAGCTACAAACACGAGGGGGTGTTGTTTTTTCTGAATATAGGTGGCTTCTGGGTCGTCTGCTTGCTTTGTTTTGGTTCAAATTCTAGATGGATTCTTTTGGAGAGGTTGTCATTTTCCTCCACTTGGCATTCACTGAAACCTAACATGCTTTTTTGGAAAGGTGGGTTATGTGCTCTGTAAACGAAGCAGGCGCGCACTTAAAAGAGTGCGTGTATATATTGGCCAGTAACTCGTATCAAACTCAACTTTATACTCATTCATGCGTCAACTTTGTCTTTTTTTTCAATTTTTTGTTATAAAATCATGCACATCCAAATCATTTGAGAAACGTTAAAAAAAAATGGAGGAGGACCCATGATCTTAAGCCGACCTGAAAAATAATATAATAAAATTTTTTTGAGATCACTCGCTTTATTAATGTGTTTTTTTATTTTTTAGATTTAACATCTCTAAATTATTAGTGATCACTTCTTTACGGCACCTATATAATATCTCTTTGCTAGTCACTGATGACTGAAAACAACTTTTCCTTTGAGGTGGCAAACTTGACGCGGATATTATGGCACAAATGGACCACGATTCAATCGAATGGTCCATTTAAATGACTCCACTTTATAGGCCGCTACCGATGAAGTTTTTTGGCAAAAACAAAAAGAACGGTTACCAGTCAAATCTGTGCATTTAGGGCTCAAACTATATCATCTCATTATTATAATTTTTTTAAATTTGTATATAAAATATAATAAATAATTTAATTTTTTTAAATATTAAAACAATAATAATATTAAAAAATAATATTTTATTCAACTCATCTAAAATCATCTCATCTCATTTCATTATCTAAATGAATCCTTAAAGTTCTATTCAAACAAATGGAAATCAACTTGTTAAAAATTAAGCAGGATATATATACGATAAATATTTTATTCAGATTACATAGAAAAAATAAATTCATTAATTGACATTATATGAAGTGGTCCGTTAGATTATAGAATTATTTTTATTATAAAATAAATATAACTGATCGCATAAAATTATATCCGTATATATATATTTTTATATAATCTTTTTATATGTATTACATTTCTCTATATATCTATAATGAAAACTAATGCATTTAAATACACATTTTTTCACCTACCTACTACCTACTGATATTTTATGTAAGTTTTATATTTATTTTATCTATTTAAGAAGTGAAAGCTAGAAGAAATAAGATTGCAGTACCCTATATAGCATGGTAGGGCGATACTACTAAACTCATTCATGGAAAGAAGAAGAAAAAGTCAGCAACGGTACCATTGAAAAAGACTTGGTGACGTAAACTACCTATATTTATTAGCGTCGAGATTAATAAATTATTTCCAAACACGTAATGTTGATCAATGGCAATGAATTTTTGGACAGAATTTCTCACTCATCAGCTGTTCGATTTTGATTACAAAAGGATGGATGGATCTATACTAATCAACAGAGGTGGCCAGAGCATTGATCTTTCTAGCTAGAGGCCAAAGGCCAAAGTAGTTGTGTCATGAATCACATTACGTCAGGTATTTGTCACGATTCAATTATTTCTGTGCCACTTTTTCTATTTATTTGATTTTTTCTATATATGTTTGAGTGCATTATATATAGATTATATATGTTGATCATCATACATTTTTCCTGCATGCCTGCTGCCTCTCTTTTCTCTAGCTCCTCTCATTTTTCTTGCCTAGCTACTAAACGAAAATGGGCAGCTAGCTCTAAGATCATTAATCAACAAATTATGAAAGTGAGACTACGTGAGGAGTAAGGGCCCATGGAATCATTTTCATGAGTTACTTTTGTCAAAAAAAGAAACCTACTTATTTCAAAACACATGATTTATCTTTAAGGAATGCAATACGATTGTTGACTTGTTTAATTACATCTGATGTGAAAAGGAATATTGTTACTTATTATTCTGCGTTAGAGCTTCCACGGACGGCTAGAGGATTCTTCAAACTTGACAAGAGCGGTTTGTCATATTTGAGAAGAAAATAACTTCAAGTTAATTACACGTCCTTTGAGTTTATATTAAGTTTGTCTTTGTGATTGTTTTTGTTTCTTTGATTAATTTTAGTGACTTTTGCATACTTGGGTTTTGGTGTTTTTATAACTCTCAAGTACTAAGTTGTAATCACGATATTCTTCCGTCATAAATAAAAATTTATCAATAAAATTAAAGTATCGCCATTCAACAAGTTCGTATATGTATATGAGATAAGCATATTTAGTTTTGGAGAGATCATAAAGTAATTACTTAAACCAGTTGGATAGAAGGGGATTGGCCGAGAGATTTTATTTTATTTTTTGAAAGTCTGATAATGACATAATTAATTTAATAAAAAGAAAAGTAGTAAAGACAAGATAGAGTTGAAGTCATGAAGATAGGATTGAAACAAGTGACGCGCGGCTAGGTTAGCTATATATATTGCTAGATAAAGATGCCCATGCATGCATTATAATTAAGCAAATAATTACGCCAACCGGCCTTCGTTTTCGCGAGAAGAGTGACCACATCGATCGTGGCTGGCCAGTACTATACCGAGCTGCTAGCTAGCTATTTGATGGCCTTTTGACCAGATCTTGATCGGCTTTTAATTTTTGGAATCTAGCTGCTAGTATATGCATGGTATATCCAATATTCATTAATTAATTTCAGATCCTAATTAATATTGATATATACAGACCATTAACGTTACGTGCTGCTTTATAATTCGTATCTTCATGGGCTATCTAGCTAGGTAGCTTGCAGCTTTTAAGATCGATGTTATGTCCTAATTAATTTCTAAGTCAAAGCTAGACTTCATCGTGCACGCTTCCCCATTTGCACCATTAAAATAGCGTAATTAATTTCGTAAATACCCTACCCAGAAGATGATGATCGATCGTCAAAGCCACTGATCCATACAATCCGGGTTTTATTATTTATTAATTAATAATGTTCCTGCATGCGTAGGCAATTATATATATGAATGACTCACTTAATTTTATATTTCTCTACAATATTAATGTAAATTACTTTGATCTGGACCTTTCCTGCATGCATCCACATCACTTGGACGTTGCCCAGTATAGTATTCAAACTGATACCATTATATATAAATTCATCAATTAAAATCTTGTTTTGTTTAATTAATTAAGATAGAGAGATCTCTAATGCTGACCCTGCATCCAGCTTCATTCTTTTTATTTTTCTGGCGTCAAAGATTGAGATTTCTCAACTTCCGTTAATTTTTTTATTATTTCAAAGTTTTTTTTATTGGTAGTATGAACCATCTTTATATATATATATATATATATATATATATAGATTATTTTAGATTTGTTTGTGATGAATTAAAGTCGAGTTAATAATTAGCATGGTCATTATCCTTCACCAGTACTCGGTACTTTCCAAGGATGGAGTATTAATTTCTAACCGCGATCAACGTAGCTAAATCATTTATGGATGTGTTAACAAACAGTATTCCGGCCCTCATTGAAAATGTGTTTTACTTATGAGAATGAGGAGGTAAAGGCAAGTTTTGGGTAGGGTTAGGTACTTTCGACTCTGTCTGACACCTGCTTCGACGCTCACTCTGTCAAAATTGAAAAAATCAGAGTTTGGGGTGAAGAAGACGCCGACTCCAATAGTTATATTTAATATATTCTATATTATAACATAAGTGATAATTGGCCAAGTAGCCAAATGGTTGTGCCAATTTTTGTTAACTCAATGAATGGAGTTCGAGCACGGACAAGAGCAATTTTGCTGAATCTTCACTTGTTTTCGTTGGCTGAGAGAATCAGATTAAAGAGAGTGTGTGCGCGCTATCAAGACTTGAGAGAGAAAAATTGGGTGCAACAGAGACGGTGGCTAAACCGAGATTGATAGCAGCGCCATACGTGAGGCTCTATGCGTGGTGGTTGAGTTCAAAAGAGAGATGAAATAGGTTTCGTTAGGTTGAAAAAACGAATGAGATAGATCGGATCTATGGGCTAAGTTACACATACTCTATGCGTGGTGATGGAACTCGAGATGGAAGAAAACGCGACGAATTTAGGTGGCCTTCCTCACAGTGGCTCTCGGTTGGGTTGTGTGGTTCGTGGCTGACGTCCGACAGTAGGGAGTGCCCAATTAGTGTTGTCTATGCATGAAAGTGGTCTTGGTGGTGCTAAGTGGCACTCGACAGTGAAGGAGGTCCGATCAAGATTGGCCAGTGCTTTTCAAAACTTCTCATTTAGGTCCAATTGGTGGTGTAATTTTGAGAGAAATTTTTTAATCTTTATTTGGATGTTGGGAAAGTGCAAGTGTGAGAGAAAATGAGATGAAAAAAAAAAACCTAACTCCAAATGGGAACTGTGACTCTACTTCAATCCCAATAAAGTATAGTAGAGTCGTAGTTATCTCCCTCTTAGAATCAGAGTCGGAGTTAAAGTTATTTTTAAACTCCAACTCTTATTAGAGACTGAAGTTGAGGAATCTCACTCTGTCAGAGTTGGAACTCACCCCTAATTTTGTAACAAGGGAAAAATAAGATGCCAATAACTCATTATAGCCATTAGCCGATGCCCGATTAGGCCCAATACGTAAAACCTGACATTCAATTCTTAAAAGAGAAAGGCCCGCATATGTTGAGTGTAGCTTTTGAAACCATGGCCCAGAGCCTAACCCATTTATTACCATTTTCCTAGCAAACAAACAGAACCAAATTACCCGTTCTTCTTCCCGCGCGCTCCTGTCCTTAACGGCTCCATAACCACCCCTTTCTTCTTCTTCTTCTTTACCTCTTTGTCCCTCGTTGGCATGGAGTCCTAAAAAACTGCAGACTCAGCCATGTAAGTGGAATAGAATAACCTCCGGGAGGTCGGCCTCAAGGTTCCGCCACTTCCGGCAACACCCCAACCAGACCGATGACCAGGGTCCAGGCCCACCACATTCTATGGTGATAGTTGTGGATCATTCAAAGTTAGTTACCTGTAGACTGGTGTGCAATCTTATATTAGTTTACCAGCCACGTAAGTTTCCGGAGCTATGCCATGCATTCAATATGCATGCAGCTCAACGCTCCCTCTCATGATTTCTTCTTCTTTTTTATTTTTATTTTTTTTTTATTTTTTATGATTTAATTAGGATTGCTTCAATAATAAATTTTTAAAAAAGCCATGAGGGCCATCCGTCTGTCATAGATAAAATGTTGTAGCCGTGGTGGTTGGAGCATTCTGTCATTAGTTGTGATGTCATTAAGGTTGAAGAGCCACATAAAGCAACGAAGTTCTCTCGGAATAATCTGCTTTCTCTGGTCAAACTTTACTTTCATTAAAGGAAAAGATGTACACCTTAATTAAGTACACAGCAAGCCTGTGAAAGGAACCCTAATTAAAGGATCTGAATTTCAAAAGATCCACCAAATATGTTCAAAGAAAAAAAAAAGTAATCTCAGAAATCTGTTCAAACTTCAAAAAATAAACATGGAAGCTTTTACAATAGGCTCACAAAATTGAATAATATCTAGAATGGTCCAATGTGACCTCGATGACAGTAAAGAATTCATCAATCATCATAAAGAATTCCTGCTCAACTACAAGCTTCAACCGCAATCCCAAACATTTCAATGTTTCGCATCATTTACAGAAGAGGACAGTAAAGCAAATCAAAGCAACAAAAAATGGAATTGTAGACTAGGCTTGCTACAGCCCATATGTGTAGGTAAATGAGGACAGTACTCACTAAAGTTCATGTGTTCTATATAAAATCATGTCAGGAACCCAAAACAAGACCCTCACGACCAATATTGGTTACACGAAGGACGGCTTGTGCACTTAAAGGAGAGAGTTTTGACTGACAAAAGTTCTCCCAAGAGCCCATATCTGGATCCTCTGATACAGCTGTTTCTGTGAGGTCGTGAAATTTCTCATAGACGGTTTGCAGCTCCAGAATAAGGGTTCGAGCAGCCTCCCTTGACTCTGGAAGTTGGTCGCTGAGCTGGGATGCAGCCGTTTGGATCAATTTGTCAATACCATATGCTTTTATGCCTTCAACACCCTGTTGACATAAACAAGACAAACAAATCAGGGGAGTATAAATACAGACAAACTTAGCATCCCGTGACGATGAGATAAACAATTTCAATTAATGGTTATAATGCACTCTAATCATAGAGTCATTTAACCGTCAGAGGTAATTGCAGCAAACAGGTAGGCACACGAGAGAGAGAGAGCATCAAACTCCAGGCATGTTAGGCAGAGGCACAAGCATTTATACATGTTCATGGATACCCGCAGGAGAAGAAGTCACAAGGATCTAATTACAATGGGTATACACAATTAACATTCCAAAGGAACCCTGAGACCTGATTTTCATAGGCCCGTGAAAAGTTTACAGAGTAAACATAGCAAAAAGGTGGCAGAACAAGAAGTATGCCCAACACAAACTATCATATACAGTAAGTAATACATATGAAAAAGTGGTGCTTAGCGACACCCGCGATGCTGGGTATACACAATAAGGTTATAACATCAAAAGCATAGCAGGAAACAAGCAGCAGCCAGTACAAACTAAATAGAGAATCTATATATCAACATGGACCTTAAACTAAGGGAATGCAATCGAGAGAAGGACATCGTTTTCCATGTGGTTTAGTGCAAGACCACATTCTACCACATTTGGGACGCACGTGGATACACAATCTAGAGGATCTTCACAGGATATACACAATAATTTGTCATTGCTGAAATCACAGCATAACTATTTGCATAAAATACACTAAAAAAAGAAATAAATCATCTAAAGTTCAATTGGAAATCAGAGAAACGAAATGAGCAAGATGAGAGGTGTTAACCACACTGGCAAATACAAATGTTTCACGTTGTTTTTACCCCTCAAAAGGTTGTCATCAGAAAAATAAAGAGATGTTATGAAAACGGATTCCTTTCCAAACCCGTTTAGAATGTTTTTTTCTTCTTTCAGATTTCCCAAGAACCAGAGAAATATCATAAAAGAGATGAACGATTAAATAATTATGTAAACAAGAAATCCAAAATGGGAAAGTATTGCAAGAAAACATACAATAAATGTTACTTTACAAAAATAAGTAAATAACATATCTATTGTCTTCTTCTTACCAGTTGTGGAACACTTCGACAAAAGCACATCGATGCCTTTGCTCGAATTCGAGGATTCTTGTTCTTAAGATACGGTTGCAATTTTGGTAATAATAGAGCAGGTGAAACCCATTTAGTCATTGCTACTAAAGCTCTTTCAGCTGCTTCACATACAAATCTTTTGTCTTGTGAAGACTTGAGAAGAAGCTGTGTAAGCTGAACCCATCACATTTGATCACATTCAGGAAAAAAAAGGGAGTAAGAATGAATTTGCATGCAAATGATTGAAGCATTTCGCCAAAAAGCAATCAGGCATGGCAATAGCATATAATAAACATAAGTTACCAGAGGGTCCAATGAATCAATTAGCTTATCATTGTATGCGCTGAAAATGTCAGCAGATGTCATAATTGCAGTTTTGCAAACAGCACTTCTTGGATTCTTCAAGGACTTCGCCACCAGTAAAATCACATCTCCCCTATTCACCAGTATAATGATGGACGTGAATAAAAAAACTATAAAAGCATTAATTAACCACATTTATCAATTAAACAAACAAAAGGTCATTCAGATCATCCAGGATTTGGAACTTACAGCATATCAAGAATTGTTTCCTTGTGAAATATTGATAAACGGCGTACATTGTTGAGTGCTTCACACACCAGAACCCAATCTTTAGAGTCAAGTGAAGCTAAGAGTGTCTGAAAGGTTAAAAAAAAATGAAAAAAAAAATATTATGTGTACACCATACACAGAGTTGATCTCCAAATATCAGAATGTCCATCCATGATCGTTCAGGATGAGAAGTTCAAACAAAACAGCATGTAAAGAAAATATAAGCACCCCCCACCCTGACCCAGTGAAACAAGATACAGGAATAATACCTTAAGACTCGCATCAACATCTTCTAGATCATTCAAGTTCTCAGACTCAATGTATTCCACTTCTGAACTTCCGGTTTCTGCTGTAGTATTAGCAATTTCATTACCATTAGTCTGAGGTGAAACCAAGGAGGCAGAGTTTTTCTTTTGGCATTCTTCAACATTTTCATCAGCATTCCCAACGAACTGCTTGGTAAAACTCACTTTACTGGAGCTTTCATTCTTCTTCTCGGATCCAGGTATTGTATTGAGATCTCGAAGAGCTTTCCCTGACATTACTTCAGCCTAGGATTCTGGAACAAAAAGTAAAGGCTTTCATCAAAAGCAATCCTAAGGCAATGGCACAACAATATAATTTGTCAATATTCTCATAATCAAAAATAAAAAGGAAGTATGAGAGACATTAATACAATCGAAAACTGAATTTGAACTACTATAAACAGATTCTTATGCCCACCCTCATTTCATACAGTTAAAGATAAACCCATTTTACTGAGATGTCAGAACACTGCCCTGGCATCATTTCTAACAATCACATAGCATAAATAACGATTTAAAAGCTTTAATAATAGTGATGCCTTCTAAAGGTCTAAAATAATAATAGACATGAACATGGTCTTGGATCCACTTCGCAACTCAGCTTGATCAGAATATGAATTTTTTTGATAACCGTGGGTGTCCGGGCCAGTTTGCGTGCACCTCGACTAATCCTATGGAGCCCTGAAGTTAATGACCAAGTAAACCTCCAGTGGCCCTAAGGGGACTCAAACTGGTGAAGGATATGAATTTAAGAGTCAAACACTGATATATTTAGAGTATTTTTAAATTCTTTTTAAATTCCACCATATTATCTTACAGAGCATACTGAGAGGCAATCTTCTCCAGCATAACTATAGGATAGCAAATCAACAATCAAGTAATCCAACAGCACCTTGCTAAACAAATTTTATCTTCCATTATTCAAAACCCTCTCAGAGAAGCACACTTCCTAACATAATGAAGACCTAAGAATTACACTAGGTGCCCATAAGCATAACGTTTGATCTGAAGACTCCAACGATGAATAATCCGAAATGAAATAACTACACATAAAAATGAAAGAAAGACAATGGCCAGCGTCGCCGAGAATGAATAAACTACAATACGAAAATACGAGTGTGAAATCAAAAAGTCAGAACTCCCAAACCCAAAAACTGTAATGCATATATCTTCCTGGCAAAAGTCACTAGCAAACAAACCCCTAATCCCCGAGAGAGAGAGAGAGGGAGAGAGAGAGAGAGAGCAAAATTAGAAGGAAACAGAGAGCGAAATAAAAGCTTCACCAGAGAAGGATGGCTAACGAAGATCTAGCGATGCAATGAGCAAATAAAAACAACAAAAAAGTAAGATGAAAAAACGAATAGAGACTGTGAAACTGAAAAAACAGCAAAGATCTCACCCTAAACCGTACCGGGATCGCAAAATGAAGTTCGAAAAACGAAAACACATACATATACAAATATATAGAAACGCATGGATAGTTCGAAAGAGAGTACCAAAGAATGATCGCTCGGACAGGGAGGAAAATGCGTCAATCCTCAGTCCAATCTCTGAGAAATTGGGCGGACTTAAAAGATAGTTGTTATTAACCGGAGAGAGCAGTGAGTCAAATGTGGATGGAAAGACCGTGACCCGACCTGTGCCGGCGAGGTCGGTGCATGTGACTGCGATCAGCCTTGCGATTGTAATTTAAAAATGAATAAATATGTTAGCATTTTGGCTTCCAAAATGCCCGGAACTTCCTCCCAAAATTATCCGTAATGCCACTATTTGATCATTGTCCTTAATTAATTCAAATTTTTTCTTAAAAGGAAATCAGATTTCGAAACCGACGAGACAAACTCAAAAGAAAACTTCACTTTTCGGAGAGAAATTATATTGATATTCTGCATCGTACATTTAAAAAAAAAATTTATATTAAATATAAGATTTAAATTTAAAAAAATTAATTTTTTAATAATAAATCACATTCTTTTTAAAAAAGAAAGAATAATATTTACACAATTTGTGATTGAGTATTGCTAGATACAAGTCTCAAATGTACAAGTCTCGTACAAACCCTTTGTAAAAATATAGACCTCATCAAGAAAAAGTAAATTTTTCACACTTTTCATGATGGGGTCCATTTTTTTTATAAAGGATTTGTGTAAAGTTTGTACATTTGGGACTTATATATATCATTTCTATTTATGATTATATCTAACCTTACTTATTTCATATTTAACACATTTAATACATTGTGCGCATCGCACATGATGATCATATTACTACCACTGCCTTCTAATGTTCTATTCATCTACCATCCCATATTTTCCTTTATTATTAAAAGAGGAGATTTGGATAGTGGGTTGAGATTATATGAGTTCAGATAAAAATTAAATGTTGAATAAAATATTGATAGAATATTATTTATGATTATTATTATTATTTTGATATTTGAAAAAATTAAATTATTTATTATATTTTGTGTAAAAATTAGATAAAATTGTAATTATTAAATAAAATTAAATAAGATGAGTTAAGATCAACTCTCAATTCAAATAGTCGAAGCAAAAAATATGGCTAGTTTTTTATTAAATCAGCTGCATTATACTAGTTAGAGTACTTCAAATAAGACTACGAGCTACAGTAAATTCACATATTTCTAAAATGCTTAAAACACATATTTTTTTCTAAAATATTGTTATCTCCAATTATTAATTAACATTGTCAATAATAATAATAATTAATTGATTTTGTGCATGGTTATTAATATTGTTATCTTTAATTGCTAATTAACATATAATTAGTGTAATCGTAAAATATTATTATTAAAAAATAAAGTTATATTAATATTTTGATTAATATATAGATAATTGGGTTATATATTGAATGACTTTAATTTTAGGTAAAACATGTAATTTTAATTTTAACTTTGACTACTAGACCATGCTCAAAATAAAATCAGAAAAAGACAATAACAGCCTGGCAACTTTGACAGAGTGGGTAAACAATTGACCCAAAAACTTCCCATTTTTGATCAAGTAGACGTCCAAAAAATACAAAGATAGAAAATGATCGGATTATTAATAAGTTCTGATTGGACATCATCAATCAAATTTGGAACTCCAATGATCAAATTTGAATGTCCTTTTTTATTTAAATCCATCTTGCGTCCGCCTCCCTCTAATCGCAGACCCTCTACCACTTCTTCCAGTTTCTTTCTTCTCACGCGGGTCCTTGCCGTCACATCCTATATCCGTCGCCATCGTCGACTAGACCTCCCACCGTAGCCACTGAGCCCTTCCTCCTCCCCCAGCCTAAAGACTCATAACTCCTCCTTCTTCTCTTCCCTCGCACGTACGCCCTCTCTCTCTCTACACAGTTTCTCTATGTCGCGGCTCAGATCCGCCACCTACGGCCGCGCATCTCCATCCACGAGCATGCCGGACCTCCACCTCTCGACCATACCCTCCTTCCCCAACCCACGTCGACCTTCCTCTCTCTCTCAAATGCCTTCTCCCTCACAACTAAATCTACACCACTAGACCACCGTACCACCACCTTGACAGTCGACGACACCATCAGCTCCACCATAGCCTCCTCATGACCACCCCTTTTAGATCCCGCCAAGGATGGCAACGCGGGAGTGGAGATGGAGAGAGAGGATGGGCGACGAGTGAGAGGGGGAGGATGGGCTCGGGCGACCCGATGGTGTGAGAGAGGAAGTAAAAATAATTTGAAATGGGTTGTATAGAAATGAGAGATGAGGGGAAACAAAAAATTCTCTACCGACAACAAGGTGTGCTCTGGCTGCTGCCAAATAGTGACTAATCCAAATATTAATTCTTTACGATTACCCACAAATTTACAATATCTATACAAAAGGTAAATTATACACTGATACGTTGCTGTGTTATTTATTAATTAACAATTATTTTAGTTCGAGGTTAAAAATGTTTGGCATTTTTTAATATAAATTTGTTTATCATCAGTCACTATTCATTATATCATATTTCACACTCCATGAAAAATATCTCCACACCATATAAAAAACACTTACATCCTATAAAAAAAATATAAGTATAGAGTGTGAAAATAAATAGTGGCTAATGTATATAATTCTTTTTTTGAATATGTATGCTAGACATTTTTTACCATTTTACAAAATTATGAGCTTGAGCACCCGAAGTGGTATTGATAAATGGTAGTGCCACGTTGACATCGATGCATAACTTACTCTTTATGGTAAATAGAGAGATGATTTGTATAAGATCTGAATAGAAAATACCCATATAAATCATTGTAATAAATTAGATATTGCCTAAAAAAAATGGAAAAATAAATAGTTTTTATTAATAAGATTCATTTTTTTACAAATAACTTGTATGTAATTTTTCTATTTTAGACTTCTACCTAACATTACTCAAAAGATAATCGAAGTTAAATTCACAAGACTTGTACAAACTCAACTCAATTCATATAAACTTATATAAATTCAAGCTTATAATGTTTATTGTGTTATTTCTAACTTTACAATGAGAACACCTTAAATATTATGCATGCATATAGATTTTTTTTTTTTTTTTTTATCAATGCATGCATATAGAAATTATATAAAGATATTTATATAGATTCAACTTTTATGTATAGAAACTTATAAATAAAGTTATAAGATATAAAATTAAACATTTAATTTCTATTATGTAAAATATTAACATGTGGTTTATTACAAAAATAATATTTTTCACTTAACTTTAATAAGTTCTTATGTATGGTCTATCTAATTATCTTAAATGATATAATATTAGACTAATAAAGTAACTCAATACTAATATGAATTTTAGAAAATTATAAGAATTTTGGGAAATGAACTTTTTATTTAAAATATAATAAATTAATCAAGCAACTTGAAATTAACATGCTTGATCGAAAATTAAATGAATTGATTACGAACATAAATATAATAATTCGGTAATATGTTTGGGCCTAATTCATATCCCAACAAGAAGGAAACAACAGATAATTTGGACTTTACTTCACACAATTAAAACTCTAGAAGCGGCCTTTTTCGAGCACTTAAAAGTTTTCAGTTATATATTTCCGTAAATGATTTGTATAAATTTTAAATAAATAAGTCTCATTTGTAAAATGTAGATTCTATCTTAAAAAATATATATATAAAAAAATAAATATTTATTAGTAGAATCCATTTATTTAGAAAATATTTATACGAGACTTGTCTATTTAAAATTTGTATATATCATTACTTGTTGGTAAGTATCTTTATTTTTCATCCCAATATCCTTTAAGAAGTAGGAAAGGTCATCTCTTATTTAACTTATATTTTGTGTGCCAACAAAATATAAAACCATAATGACTTTCATAGAACTGAACAAAAATAAATGCCCCCTCTTGAATCAATTAATTGAGTTTGTATCTTCTTTGAAAAAATACGATTTTGTTTGCATCTTCTATACCCGCTTGGATTTGTTATAGAGTTTAAAAATTGCTTTAACTACATTAAAACTCTTTTATGATAAAATTAGTTTGTTTGGTAATAATTTTCGTTTCTTTTTAGAGATGAGATGAAATGAGTTGAAATTAATGTTAAAAAGTTAAATAAAGTATTGTTATAATATATTTTTTAATATTATTTTTATTTTGAGATTTGAAAAAATTAAATTATTTATTTTATTTTGTATTAAAATTTAAAAAAATTGTAATGATTAGATGAGATAACAAACGTGTACATTGTGTTGGCTTAAGCGGAAAAAAAAAAAAAATAATAAGGACATCTGTTGATCTCTTCTATATTTCATAAGAGTAAAAAAAGTCTAGAGCAGCACAAGTTTCCCTCATTTTCTGTAAGTGAAGATTCAACCTGTGTTCTTCAGTGTTACATTATATCCTCATAACCAGTAAGTGAAGATTCAACCCACGAAAACAGGGTTCTTCATTGAGACCATTAAGTTTTTGCATTTGCATTTTGTTTTGTTTTTTATTTTTTATTTTTTTAGAATAAATAAAATGGTACGTTTCGGATACACATCAGATGTCGTCCGCACGGAGGCCTGTCTCGTGCCTGGCTTTAGAGTTTCCCGTATTGTGAAGAAGTCGCCATCATCACTGTTGTCGCCACAGTCTGAAGTCATTGCCATCGAGTGACCAAGAATAGGTTGCCGTCGAGTGATGGGTTGCAGCGGTTTGAATCTCCTCGCTGTTGAGTTAAATGACTAGTAACACTGTCGGTTTGAAGAAATCGAGGTAGACTGAAGAAACTCATCACTTGTGATGTTTAGAATGCCAATTCATAGGTTGAAGAAGGGTACTTTTTTGGAAGGTCCTTTTGATTATTTCGTAATGCCAGGATGGAGGGTGTAACTGGAGTGTTAAAAAAAAAAGAAAAAGGTTGAAGAATAAAATTTTTGTTACAAAAATTACTTAAGGGTTATACTTGAGGTTCACGGGCACACTCAAATAAACAGTACTCATGAATCTAAAGACAGAGAACATGATTATGATTATAACGAAGGTTGTGGATGGATGAAAATAGTCATCTCAATTTCACTAATGATAGACACTGTATGTTTTTTCATCTCATCTGTTACACCGGAGTCTCCAGGGTCGAGAAATTTTGCATTCATTCTCGATATTTGATTTCTACGACATGGTTAATTAGGATAACGTTATAAACATATACAATTTCTGCATATCTATTTTTTAAAATAAAGAATATTATTAAAAAATAAATTTTTAATGTATTTTAAATTTACTCACTTTAGGATATGCTTGGAAGGTGAGATGAGAATTTTGTGTTTTGTTTTAAAGTTTAAAATATTATTTTTTAGTTTGAAAATTTGAAAAAGTTAAATTGGGATTTGAAAAAGTTGTATTGGGATTTGAAAAAGTTGAATTGTTTATTATATTTTATATAGGAATTTGAAAAGGTTGTAATGATGAGATGAGATGAGATGAAAATTTTGAATAAGATGAAACATCCAAGCATAATCTAAATAAAAAATGCAAAAACTGCAGGACTCCGAAATATAAATATCATTTTTCGGTTACAGGGTAATATTCAATAGATAATAACGGGAAGGTTTGGTTATTGAATTGAGATGAAAGTTGAATATTGAATAAAATATTAATTTTTAATAATAATATTATTATAAAATTTAAAAAAATTATAATAATTAAATAAAATAAAATAAATTAAAAATAAGTACCGATTTAAATCAAAAAATAAATTAAAATCTCACAACTATTCACAAATTTTAATTTATAAATTTCAGTCCTATTTGCAAACATTTCAATTCATTTACCAATCCAAACGTTCGAACTTCGAACTCTAATCCTAACGGCCAATATATAATTTCGGTTGCATACAATCGAAATAATAGCTGACGAGGAAGTGGGTCTCACTTGCCTTGCATTACTCTTTCCCCTTCCCGAACGGCAAACGATATCCAATTTCATCTGAATCGCTTCCCGACACCCACATCAGTACTCCCCTGGTCACATTCCTGTATTTCGCTACAACTCCAAACTAAAACCCTTTTGGCATTTGCTCTCTCTCTCTCTCTCTCTCTCTCACATCGGCCGTATGATCCGTACATTTACTGATATCTGAATCTCCGAGTGAGCAATGGCACGAGTGCCGAATCGGGACTCACCGACCTGCAACTCGGGGCGGAGACTCGGATAATGGAACTCGCCGATTCAAGCGGCGAACTCAAAGACCATACCTACTCCAACTCGAAGCCCTCTGAGGCTCGCCCTGGCCTTGGAATCGATCTCAACGAGATCCCCTCCCCTACTCTCTTTGAAACCCTACCCGATTCTCTGGATGTGGTCCGGGCTTACCACGACAACCCTCCGCCGCCTCCGGGGGGACCGGCGGGGCTCCCTGGAGAGGACGACGCGGGGGACCCCGGGGCATGCGCCGCGTGCGGAAAGCCCGAGGTCAGTGGCCACGTGGTCGTTTGCGACGGCTGCGAGCGCGGCTTCCACTTGGGCTGTGCCGGAATGCATGGCCGCCCGGCCCTGAACTTGGACGAATGGGTATGCACGGAATGCGAGTCCAGTGGGGTTAAGAGCAAACGCTGGCCCTTGGGCGTCAAGTCCAAGTGTATTTTGGATATGAACGCCTCACCCCCCAGCGATATCGAAGGAGACTGCGACGGCGAAGGCATGGAGGTCCTGGATTTGAGGTATGGTGTTTTGTGCATTTTTAGTTTTAGTTTACTAGTTGAAAGTTTAAGGTTAATCGTGATTTTAAGTATATATCTATAATGTGTTATAATTTTTGCTGAATGAAGTTGAAGTGGTGTAACTTTTGTTGCGAATGTTAAAGATGTAGTTTGAAACTTTTTAATTTTGTTTAAATAAAAATAAAGGCAAATTTTCGATATACGAGTCGTTATGTTACATATGAAGTAATGCATCACGTTCGCATGCTCGTACTTAGGTATTTTAGGTCACCAAGAGAGAGGGAGATAAGGAGAGCCAGAAACTATGGCGAGACCTCCTAGACAACGTAGTGTATATATCGCAGCTGCAGAGCTGCAATGACATCTGCGATTTGGTGTTCTGTAGCATCAAACTATTGCGTTACTGTGTATGTCTATTGCCGTCCAGTGTATGCCACCAATATGATTGTATGTGTCCATGAAGTGCCATGCATTGCTTAAATGCTATTCATCTACCATGTATCAGTCAGAACTGAGTCAACTGACATGTTCATGGCAAATCTCCGTAAGCTGCTTGCATTTTGGGTGAGTTATAGAGATTGCCAAACGAGTAGGACAAGGTTTACTATATTTATGGATTGCAGCTTCTGCTGGCAAGCACACATCATCAAGCCTGGAATCCAACTAATGGTAATGCCATATTTCGAATTAACTTGGGTTAGATTAGTGTTGGTCTATGGGCTTGTGATGTATCTGAAGCAAAATAACAAAAGAAGAGTTGTCTTCTTTTTTTTTTTTTTTTTTACAAGTAATAAGGCAAAGCCAAGTACATAGGAAGTATACAAAAACTGAACCTATTAGGAATGTGTCTTCTAATGGTCACCAACTACTGGAGTCGTAGAAAATAACAAACTTTTCTTATTCGAAGCAATCCATCATCCTGCATTAAATTGCCTTTAATTTATAATAGTATTGGAAGCTACTAGCAGAAGGACAAAATCTTATTATGTGGAAAGTTGTTGACAAAATAAGGAAACAATCAGCAAACTTGCCGTCTAATTAAATCTGACATTAAACAGTGCTAAACATGGAAAATCGTGATGCCCCCGTGCTTCGCAGTTGGTAAATGTCAATACACTCCTTAGTGCATGGAAGTGTATTAGGAAAGGATGGGGCTGTTTCTTGAAACAAGTCAAATTTTCGGTTGGGGATGGTTCTAAAATCAGATTCTGGTCGGATATTTGGTGCGGGGATACTGAATTAGCTAGAGCCTATCCGGTTGCTTTCAGATTGGCGTTTAACAAGTTAGCTTCAGTTTCAGAGTTGATGGGATCTTCCAATGGAGGGGTACTTTGGGATATTAGCTTTTCCAGATCTGCTCAAGACTGGGAAATAGAGGAGGTGACTGACTTTTTCAGATTGTTATATTCAGTGGAGATAAGAAGACAGGGCAGGGATCAACTATGCTGGAGACATACAACCACTAATAAGTTTACAGCTCGGTCATATTATAAGGTGATTTTAAACCAGCCCCATATTGGCTTTCCTTGGAAGAGGATTTGGAAGGCTCATGTTCCGACTAGGGTGGCTTTTTTCGTATGGACTGCAGCATTAGGGAATATTCAGACTATAGACAATTTGAGGAAGCGTGGAATGATTGTCTTGGATTGGTGCTTTATGTGCAAGAAAGATGCAGAATCAGTGAACCATCTACTTCTTCATTGTAAAATGGCTAAAGTGCTGTGGGATGGAGTGTTTGGAAGGGTTGGGCTGAGCTGGGTTATGCCAAGAACAGTGGCTGAATTTTTAGCAAGCTGGTCCAACTTTCAAATGCATACTTGTCACCAAGTGGCAACCGCTTGGAAAATGCTGCCTTTGTGTATTATGTGGTGTATTTGGTTAGAGAGAAACGAGAGGTGTTTTAATGATAGAGAAAGCAATATAGACGAATTTTGGAAGTTTTTTACAAGCACTATGCTTAGCTGGTTTTCTGCTATTGTACTCAAGGGAGGGGCTGTAAACAACTTCATGTCTTCGCTTGTCTAACTATTAGAATGTAACTAGGTGTTTCTTTGTATACCTCCTGTGTACCTGGGCATCGCCTATTACATTGTGTTATAATAAAATTTTTAACTTATCAAAAAAAAAAAAATGTCAATACATTCAAAATCTTCAGAAATCCTCAAAGTCTTCTAGAAAGTACTCAAAATGCGCTGCCACGTTTTTTGTGTCCTACATCAGCTTGCTATGGTAATGAAATTTATCAATTACTGATAAAAAAATATCAGCTTGCTATGGTAGTTCATTGTTATTTTCTTGTGTCCATATTGGACTCTCCAGTTTTACACTTTAATGGTTCTGGACAAAGATTCCTCAGTAGTCAAATTTGTATTATGTCAATTTTTTTTTTTTTGATTTTTTATTATGTTGCTAACTGCTCCTGAAAGTATGTTTATATGTAGATAGGCTCTGACATCTGAAAGTTTGTCATATATTTTTATGCAATTTCAGAAGTTATTGGTTTTTTCCGGTAGTATAGTTGCCAATTGCTGCAATTTATTTCTATGTGTATAAAGACACTTTGTTTACTTGAAAAACATTTTTTTTTTTCAGTAAATAAGAAATTTTATTGATAATAGGCGAAACCAAGTACACAGGACATATACAAGAGCCACACCTAGGCATGATTGTCTAGAGATACAAGAAGATCATGTACATTCATGCTATTAAAGTCTATTACAATCGACCAATGGAATAAAGTGTGCAGGAAAAAAGGTTTTAAACTTAAATAATCAGACATGGTTCCAGCTGGACATATTTCTAATCTCACCAGAGTGGGAAGTGCATTATCCGGCGGTGTGCCAAAAGAGGTTTCCATGTCTTTGTTCGGACCATTTTCCTATCTTGTTAGATTGTGGTGGCATTCAAGGCGGGTACCGATCCTTCAAGTTTGAAAACATTTGGTTGAAACGTGAAGGTTTTGTGGATAAGGTTAGGCAATGGTGGTCTTCATATCAATTTCTTGGTACCCCCTCATTCATTTTAGCTGATAAACTCAAAGTCTTGAAGTATGATCTTAAGATCTGGAATTCTCAGTCCTTTGGTGATTCAGGGGAGCTAAAGAAATCCATGGTGGAGGAGTTGCAACAGTTTGAGAGGATACTTGAGGATAGAGTCCTCTCACTAGAGGAGCTACTGCGAAAGGTAAAGTTGAATTCAGAATTGAAGAGAATTTTATCTTTGGAGGACATCTCTTGGTGACAGAAGTTGAGAGCATTGTGGTTAAAAGAAGGGGATTGGAGCATAAAGTTCTTTTGTAGAGTTGCTAATTCCCATAGAAGAACTAATACCATTGAAATGTTGAATATTAATGGTATGGAGTGCAAGGATGCCCTTAGGATTCGGGAGCATGTGGTGGACTTCTATAAACAATTGCTTTCAGAACGAGAGGGTTGGAGGCCTAATCTTGATGACCTTGGCTTTGACACTATTGAGCCTCATGCAGAGTCTTGGTTGGAGCGGCCTTTTGAAGAGGTGGAAGTTTTTGATGTAGTGAGATGCATGGCTAAAGATAAAGCTCCCGGTCTAGATGGTTTCTCGATGGGCTTCTTCCAATCTTGCTGGGAGGTATTGAAAGAGAACATCATGAATATGTTTTAGGAAATATTCTCAGTTGGGAAGTTTGAGAAAAGTCTTAATGCCACATTCATTGCGTTGATCCAAAAAAGATTGCAGCCTCGGAGATTAAGGACTTTTGACCTATTAGCCTTGTGAATGGGGCGTGCAAAATCATCTCTAAGGTGCAAACAGGTTAGGGGAGGTCTCGGGCCAGATCATCTCAAAGCCACAAAATGCGTTTGTTCGGGGTCGTCAAATTCTGGATTCAGTCCTTATAGCGAATGAAGGCCTGGATAGTAGATTAAAGTTGGGTTCCACAGGGGTTATTTGTAAACTAGATATGGAGAAGGCCTACGACCATGTAAATTGGGACTTCCTCTTATACTTGTTGGGGAGATGCGGGTTTGGGGTTGTGGATTAGTTGGTGCATCTCAACGACAAGGTTCTCAGTCTTGATCAATGGCTGCCCTACAGGTTTATTTAGTAGTTCTCGTGGTTTGAGGCAAGGTGATCCACTATCCCCACTTCTCTTTGTCATCATTATAGAGGCCCTTAGTAGGATGATATCGGCGGTAGTTGCTCACGGTTTTGTGGCTGGATTCCCGATTGGTGACCCCAATAGGGGCATTATTATTGTGTCTCATTTACTTTTTGCAGATGACACGCACTTATTCTGCGAGGTAGACCGCAATCAATTGAAGGCATTGGAGGCTCTCATCCTGTGCTTCGAAGCAATGTCAGGCTTAAAAGTGAATTTTGACAAGTTAGAGTTAGTGCCAGTGGGGAATGTCAGCAATACTCGACAACTAGCTAGTATACTTGGGTGCAAGGTAGCCTTTCTTCCCATGTCTTATTTGGGATTGGCTCTAGGGGTGGCCTCAAGGGCCTTATCTATTTGGGATCCTGTTATTGAGAAGATAGGAAGAAAATTGGCTGGGTGGAAAAGATTGTATTTGTCGAAGGGTAGATGTTTGACTCTCATTAAGAGCACCCTCTCTAACTTACCTACATATTTTTTGCCTTTGTTTCCCATACCTACTAGTGTGGCGGCTCGGATTGAAAAATTGTATCGTGATTTCTTATGAAGTGGGATGGGGGACAAATCCAAATTTCACTTGGTGAGATGGGAAAATGTGTGTAGACCAATCTCGTCAGGAGATTTGGGTATAAAAAATTTGAGAACTTTTAATTGGACTTTACTTGGGAAATGGTTATGAAGGTATAACATGGAATCAGACGCTTTATGGAAGCAGGTGGTTGATTGCAAATATGGGAGTTTGTGGGGCGGATGGTGTACTGAAGAGCCAAATGGGGCTAATGGTGTGGGGGTGTGGAAGTATATTTGATGTGGATGAGGGGAATTTATAGCCATGCTAGAGTAGTGTTGGGGGGGGTCCCGAATCAAGTTTTGGAGGGACATATGGTGCGGGAATGAGGCCCTTAAGGATTCCTTTTCAGCTATTTTCCATGTGGCTTGTAATCAAGATGCTTGGTAGCGGACTTTATGCTTCGTTCAGGGGACCAAGTGCAGTGGAATGTCACTTTTAGGAGAGCGGCGCAAGATTGGGAAGTAGACAATTTTGAGGCTTTTTTCAACCTATTATATTCTATGAAGTCGAATAGTCATCAAGCTGATAGGTTGTGGTGGACTCTTGCGGGTAAGGGCACTTTTTCGGTTCGATCTTTCTATAAACCCCTTTCACATCTAGCAAATACTCAGTTTCCATGGAGGAGAATCTAGAGGAGTAAGACACCTCCTAAAACGGTTTTCTTTAGTTGGACAGTAGCGTTGGGGAAGATTCTGACTATTGATAATCTACGGAAGTGACATGTAGTTATCCTTGATTGGTGTTGTATGTGTAAGAGATCTGGTGAGACAGTAGAACTAAAATTTTGAATTTTGTACCGTATCGGCCGGTACGGCTGAAATATACCATTTTTGTGGCTTAGCCGATACAAAAAATGGTATAGTTTTGTACCAGTCAAAATTTCGGCAGTTTCGGCCCGTACCAGCCGATATTTTGGCTTGTAATGGCTGATATTTCAGCCTTTACATTTTTTTTTTCCCATTTCTTCAAATTGCAAGCTCATTTTTTGACTCTCAATTCAGATTAGGTTATTTATAATTTATATATATTTATATATAATTTATTCATATATAGACTATTATTTTGGAATATAATTTTTATATATATTTATATATATAATTTATTCATATATAGACTATTCCGAAACGGTATATGAAACGGTAGAGGTATCGAAATATCTCGTTTCAATGTCTCAACCGAAACGGTCACGGGTACAGTATTCAAAACATTGAGTAGAACACATTTTGCTACATTGTGAGATAGCTAGAGCCTTGTGGTTAGAAGTGTTTAGCCGAGTTGACTTATCTTTTGTAATGCCTGCAATGGTGGTTGATCTATTGGCTAGCTGGATGCTTCCGAGAGGAGTCTCACAAATCAAAGCCGTATGAAAGATGATTCCAACCTGCACTATGTGGTGCTTATGGCAAGAGTGGAATGAGCAGACTTTTGAAGACAAGGAGCGGTCACTAGAGGAACTTCGCACTCATTTTTTTCGTACTTTATTTCTATGGGCCATTACTTTAGATTTTAATGGCCTGACTTTTTTCATGACTTTCTAGTTTCTAATACTGTGACTTAGATAGGTCTTATCTCTTGTGTACCATCTTGAGTACTTGGGCTTTGCTTATTCCTTATTAATAACATTATCTTTTACTTATCAAAAAAAAAGAAAAAGAAAAAAGGTTTTAAATTCGTCCATTGTCCGTTCACGATCCTCAAAGCTCCAACCGTTCCTCTCCATCCGCATGCACCACCATAGGCAGGTCAGTATTATCTTCCACATAGCTGTAATTTGAGAGTTACCCCGGATGCCTTGCCAACTGGCCAAAAAGTCAAGAACCCTTCTTGGCATTACCCAAATGAGTCCCACTCTCGCAAAGATGTCGTTCTATAAACTCATGGCTACATCACAATGCAATAATAGGTGATCCACAAAGTTGCCTCTTTTCTTACACATGTAATATCAATCCAATACAATGAAGTGGCGTTTCCTTATATTATCTAAGGTGAGAGTCTTCCCTAACGAAGCTGTCCATACAAAAAAAGAAGCTTTTAGGGGGGCCTTAGTCTTCCATATGTTCTTCCATGGAAAGGTTCTTGTAGAGTGTGTCATAAGAGATTGATAGTACGACTGTGCAGTAAATCTCCCCTTCTTGGATACTTATAAAAAAAATCTCCCCTTCTTGGATGGTGACCATATCAACTTATTCGCTCCTCCAAACACTCTACAATTGTGTATAAGATTGAAGAAATCTGTAGATGTGTCAATTTCTCAATCTTGGGCAGCTCTAAGGAAAATGATGTTCCATTGGGGTGATCCACTAGAGAGATCCATAAGCTCTGCTAATGAGACCGTCTTTCTTTGTGCAAGGCTGTATAGTATTGGGTAGGCTTCTTTGAGGATTCGATCTCCACACCAAAATTCATCCCGGAATTTAATTCTAGAACCATCCTCAACTACAAGGCGTGTTGATTGATGGAGGTTGGTCCAGCCTCTTCTTATGTGTTTCCAAAGCCCCCCACCCCATGTGGTCCCCTCACCCCATTCGAACTCCATCCTCCCCACAAGCTGTGTTGTTAAATACCTGTTTAAACTGTTGTAGACTGGACTGTGGACAGGAGACATGCCAATTACATATTCAATAATATTTATCATGAACAATACTTATAATTTCTTTGAAATGAGAAACATAAGCTACCAGTGGCCAATGAGGATATCAGCACCTTCAAAGAGTCGTCCTTTTTTTTTTTTTTTTTCCCCATGAACTATTGAGAGAGGTGTTTGGAACAACTTCTTAGCTTTACGTCTTGGTTGTGTTTCTGATCGTAAGATTATGGCAGCATAAAAGGCCTACAAAAGATGCCCAAGAATAATTCTATTTTTGAAGCATTAATTTGGCACATGAAAGATGATGCCAAGGCCACTTGTGACCTTGATTAGCTTGCTAGCATGGGGCTTATTTGTTGTATATCCTGGTTCAGATCTCTTTTGGTGTTATGTACCTTTACATTAGTGCTATAAAAAAAGGTACCTTTTCGTTAGTGAGAAATTTTTCTAGTTTTTAGATTTCCGGGTATGAGTTATATATATAAAAGACTTCTAAGTATGGGCTGATTTTTGTAATTAGGTGTTTTCTCTTGTATACTTGTGTACTTGGGGTTTGCCTAATTATGTGGATTAATAAATTTCTTTTTACTTAAAAATATAAAGGCTGATTTTTGGGTAATTGGATCTTAGGATAGGTTTGGATAGTGAGATGAGAATTTTTGGTTTTAGATAAAAGTTTAAAATATTATTTTTTAATATTATTATTGTTTTGGAATTTGAAAAAGTTGAATTGTTTATTATATTTTGTGTGGGAATTTGAAAAAGTTGTAATGATAAGATAAGATGAGATGATAATTTTGTATCTCATCTCACCTTCCAAACCTATCCTTACTGTAAGTTTTATTATATTGTTTGGTTTCACTAGTTATGTGGTTTGGGGTTGTCAAAACCCAAGGAATTCAAGCATTCCTAGGTTTAGTCTTTTAGGTTTGAGAAATCTTGTGGTTGTAATGGTTTCTATTCAATGATTACTTCATTTATGAGAATTTTCATGGTTTCTATTCAATGAATAATTCATTTAAAAGAATTGTCAGCAAAAAATGCTCATGAGGATTTTGTAATGCTCCCCTATTTAAGGTTTAATGTTGAATCCTTGTGTAATGTGGAAATTTATCTCCCTTTCTCCTTACAATTTTATTTTAGTTTTCTTGCATTTATTTTTATGAAATTCTAGGCTTAGCTCCCAAAATAACTCAAGAATATGCGAACATTATTCCCAGCTTAGTGTTCTCTGCTCGGAAGTGACCCAAACCATAAGTTTGTCTCTTTTTATAGCTCCAAACCCTACCCTTCCCTTTCATTCTTAGAAACCATATAGTTTATTTTTAAGGTTTAGAAACCCTATAGTCACTTATATATATATTATGTTTTTTTTTTTTGGGGGGGGGGGGGGGTGTGATTTACTGATAAAAAAATGTTTGGTTGGGGGTGGGGTAGGGTAGAGCTTAACCATCATGCTGTTTTTTCAGATGCGAGGTTATCTTATTTTGTAATTAATGGTTTCCAACACGTTTCATGCTTGCTTATTTGTTAACAATTTGAGTGAATGCTTGAAATGTATTTGCCATAATTACTAGTTACATTGATTTTGGTTTTAGAAAACAAGCTACAGGTGATAATCCTTTTGGTGGCAATCCATTTGGTGCTCCAGTGACCTCTAACATTTTGTACGCGGGAAATGGCTTTGGCTTTCAAAAAGCTTCTGGGATTTTGAGACACTCTGTCAAACTGGGTTTTGATGATATTCTACATCATCCGAAGGTTTTGACTAGAAGACTTGAAGTGGTGGATTTGGATTCCCGATTAGGAATGCGTAAGAGTAGTAATAATACAGCTTTTAGGCTACAATCTCGGAATCCAAGTGAGATATTTTTGCAGGCTCTTAGAGATTTTGTATCTGAAAGACATGGTGTATTGGAGGAAGGCTGGCATGTGGAATTTAGACATTCAGTGGTCAATGGTGAACTCTATCCAGTTTACCGTGCCCCAGATGGGAAGATATTCGATTCCGTTTATGAAGTTGCTTGTTATCTTGGATTGATGTCTAACATCAATTCTATGGAGCTTGAAGCAAGAAGTGAAGGGTCTCAATCAATATCAGGAAAGTCTCATCTGTCTAGGAAAAGAAAGCCATCAAGATTTTCAGCTGCAAATGGTTCTGCTGAAAATAAGAAAATTTTGATCAGCGATAATTGCAAAGAGATCTCCTCTAATGGCCTGGCTATGGAAGTCTGTGCAAGTACAGTTGGTAATAATGTAAACATTACAGAAGTTGGGACAGCAGTGAATACTAACTCTGGGTTTCAGCAGTGTAATGTAAGTTTACATGTTATTGAATTAGTTTTTCTTTTCCCTGATTGCATGATGATAAGTAAGCCATTCTTTTCAATTTAACTTATTGCTTTAAGGATGTGACAAGTTTCAGCTAGCTCATATTGCCTCATTCTGGTGCATGTTTTACACTTTCAGAATTGGCTTCCTGTGCAGTTCGAAGATTTCTTTGTTCTTGCTCTGGGAGAAGTTGATGCTAGGCCATCTTATCATAATGTTAGCCAGATCTGGCCTGTAGGTTATAGATCCTGTTGGCATGATAAGATTACTGGTTCTCTTTTTATGTGTGAAGTGGCAGATGGTGGTGAATCTGGACCTATCTTTAGGATCAAAAGATGTTCATGCTCTTCATTGCCCATTCCATATGGGATAACCGTCCTTTGTAGTTCAAACAATTTTGTCGGTCAAGCTAATGAAAAGGGTGATGACGGTACTTCTCATGATATGGATTGTGATTATGATGGCAGCATTCAGATGATTCTCTCAGAATCATGCCCGCCTTTGGAGAATGATGTTTTGTCCTGTCTTTGGAGATGTTCAGATGGAGCCTGTGATGTTCAGACACCAGACAGATTACAGGTTGAAGCTAGTTTAATCGATGACAAATCTGGATCTATTTTATCTGGTGAATTGAGTTTGAGAGATGAAATTGGTGAGATTTCAGCAGAAGATCGATCGTTGTCTTCTGCATGGAGGATTGTGTCTAGAAAATTCATTGCTACTTGTTCTGAAATCTGTAAACAGAAAGGCACCTTAAAGTTATTCTGCAAGCATGCTGAAAATGGAATAGGAATACCTGATTGTGATGCAACTACTAACACAAACAAAATGAATTTGACTTCACTAGCTAAATTTTGTGGTCAACCGAGCTCTTTCACTATCCCATCTATCTTTCAGAGTGACAAGGAGCTGGACACTTCACTTGAGGTACTGGAGAAATGGTTGGAGCATGATAGATTTGGATTAAATGCGGAATTTGTGCAGGAAATCATAGAACAGCTTCCAGGGGTACACACCTGTATGCATTATGAATTTCTGACTAACAGAGGTAATTCTTCTACATCATTAACTGTTGGAAATGGTCTCCTCATGGTTAAATTGAAAGGTAGAGTGCATCATATTGAAGATGAAGAATTAGATGGTTTATTTAGGAGATCCAAAAAGGCCAGGTTGGTTGAAAACCCTGTTATGTATGATCCTCCTCCACCCGGTAAGCCCTTGTGCTTTAGGATTCCTTCTGAACTTGTTGGTGACGTTTATCAGGTATGTCCATGCAACTTGCAAGTATAACTATTGATTTAAATATTATAATTGTGCTTTCAGACACATGACTTACCAGCTACTACACGAGGCCTTACTGGTTGTCTGTTATCATCCAGGCATGGGAGTTACTATGGCGTTTTCATGAAATATTGAGTCTAAAAGAGCCTTTATCGCCAGAAGAACTTGAAGAAGAACTCATCAACCCATGGTCAGGTGGTGAAAATCTTCTAGAAAAAATTGGAAAGGAGAACCAGGGGAGTCAAGGTGTACATTCAGATAGAATTGATCGTACAGGTGGATTAGTCTTATCCCCAAGCTGTGAATCTGGTCCAGCCCTAGAAGGGGAAAACTCACATGAGTTTATACAAATGGAAACTGGAGAAAAGATGGAAGCAACTCAAGCTAAATATGCATCTTTTATTTACAGTAGATGCTCTGGTGTAACTTTGACAAAGGCTCACAAGTCGCTGCTAAGAGTGCTGGTAGGTGAGCTGCAATCCAAGGCTGCAGCAATACTAGATCCAAATTTTGATTCTGGAGAGTCGAAATCAAGACGGGGAAGGAAGAAAGATGTGGATAGTGGTATTCTGGCAAAAGGAACTGAGATCAATATGCTCCCTATTAATGAACTAACTTGGCCAGAATTAGCTCGAAGATACATTTTGGCTGTCTTATCCATGGATGGTAATCTCGATTCTGCTGAGATTATGGCTCGCGAAAGTGGTAAGGTCTTTCGTTGCTTGCAAGGTGATGGTGGGGTGCTTTGTGGCTCACTTACTGGAGTGGCTGGGCTGGAAGCTGATGCTCTTGTAAGTCTCTTAGTATTCTATGGCCTATTATTCTCTGAGTCTTTCTAACCAATACTAAATTACCTTAACCTTATTGAAAAGGTACTTTCTTGGGATTGTAATTTGCATGGTCTTGATGTGTCATAGTTGCACGAATTTTTATAGACTCTCTACTGTATGATCCGTTGGGAACTTTCTCATTTGTGCAGTGTTACTGCATGCATGTTTCCCATGATTGTGGTTATCTTATAAGCAGTTTTTTTATGGTAAACAAGAATTTTATTGATGAGATAAATAGGCGTAGCCCAAGTACACAGCCCATAGAAACATTTTAGCATAAAAAAAAAAAACTTGCTAAATGAATAATGTTTTACACGTTTATCTTGTAGATTTTATGTGGCGGTTCTTTCATTTTCTCAAATCCTTAAAAGTTCATTTGGATGATTCTTGATTTGTGAGATGAGCTTCACTTCAAAATTAAAAATCTTTTGGTGAGTCCTTTCTATTCTCCAATATATTTTCCTATGGTTCTTGGTCTTGTTATTTTTTTTCAAGTAACTTCACTAGAGAAACATGGTCTCTTTAATGCCTGTTAAGTTCATTGACTAAACCTGATATATTACTGTGACTTCCCTGCTATGTGTGCTTCTTCCTCTGTAATGTTAGTGGAATAGATATTTCAATTAAGGGCATTCCCTTATATGTATGTTCAACATTCTTATACTAGGGTATCTTGGTTCAGATTTCTGATTTATACTAATTGCACATTTTCCAGTGTCTCTGATTATTGCTATAACCATGCTGCTGTTGAAAAAGAAAAAGAAAAAGAAAATCAGGATGCATGCTCTAATGCATTTCTTCTTTAACCTCCAGTTGCTTGCAGAGGCTACCAAGAAAATTTTTGCTTCTTTGAACAGAGGAAAAGACATTCTTATCATAGAAGATGAAGGGTCTGACGCAGATGCAACTGGTGGTGCTGAAAAGAATAATGTGAACGATGGTAACATTCCAGAGTGGGCAAAGGTGCTGGAACCAGTTAGAAAATTACCGACAAATGTGGGAACACGAATTAGAAAGTGTGTTTATGATGCTTTGGAGAAAGCTCCGCCAGAGTGGGCAAAAAAAATATTGCAACATTCAATCAGTAAGGAAGTGTATAAGGGCAATGCCTCTGGGCCTACGAAGGTGCTATTTATAGTAACTTGTTTTCTGTACTTGTGAAACCTATCTAGTTGTTAGGACCATAAGCATAGTGTATCTTTAATTTGCATCCAATTGCTCTTGAGATTTGTCTTCTTTTTCTGTTGCCATAATATTGGCTGGTAAAATAGGGCAGGATCTGTCTGTCCATTGAAGTTAAAAAGACGGTTCATGTCTGCAGAACTTTAGTTATCTGTTCCTTTTTTCCTCTATGCTTAATGTGGTGTCTATGGCTAGAAAGGAATGGGCGTTGTTTTGATGACAAAGATTGCTCGTTGGGAGAACATAGAGAGTTTTTCTTTCAAACTCTGTCTTTGGGCGAAAATTCATGTATTGAATGGGGATATATTAAATGTTTCTTGTTCAGACTTTACTAGTTCCTAGTTCATAGCTTGTATTTAGGTGTTTCCGCTAGTATACTTCCTGTGTACTTGGGCTATGCCTATTTACTTGCATTAATAAAATATTACTTATACACTTATCAAAAAATAAAATGAAATATAACTTATATGAAAAAAAAGTTATCTGTTCCTTTAAATGATTATAAATAAGTCCTAAATCTTTTAAGGAAAATGCCCTCAATTTATACTATTTACTTTGCCCCCTTGACATGGCACCACAATATGGTGGTGGTGCCATGTGGCTTATTAAAAAAAATTTAAAAATATATATTTAAAATAAAATGGCGCCCGAAAACACACACAGAGGAAGACTAAAATCCTAGATGATCTCTACCCTTTTATGTTTGTGTTTTTAATTTTTTTAATAATGTGGTGCCACGTCAAGGGGGCAAAGTGAGTGATATAAATTAGGTGACATAGTAGCATTGTCCATCTTTTAATGCAGACCTTGAATGGTAACATTTTCAGATGCATGACCTTATATGAGGGGATGGAATAGTGTAGGGAATGTGCCGTCCTTAAATCTTAAGAATTTGAAGAAAACGTGCTAATTCTGGATCTGCTTCATCCTGTTATTTTAGCTGCCATTTTCTCCCTCTTCGTGATGATTTGATAGACTGTAAGAGGTTGTAATTATAAATATTGATTTAGGTTAATGCAAAGACTTTAGTTTGAAGTAAATTAACAGTATGGGTTCTCGAACATTTCTTCAGGGTCTTAGTATGTTATTACCACCTATAAGGTACTTGCTTGTAGTAGTAGTTGTTGTTATTTACGTGAAATATAGGTTTCGTTTGTACTTTTTTCTCATTCTGATCTCAAAATGTCAAAGCAAAGATAGTAATGTCTTCTCTCTCTTTCTCTCTCTCTCTCCCTCTCTTGAATTGAATGTTCCTTATAAATAGCACTGTAAAAAACTGAGCTAACCTACGAAGCTGACCCAGGCTGAAGAATCCACTTTCTCTACTCAATGCTAATTGTTTTTGTTGGTTGGTCTACTGATTGAAGTGATACTAATATGTATAAACAGATTGGCTTGGGGTTGGAGGCTGGGTTCAATGGGTCATATTGTCCTTGGGTGATCAAGGAAACTTGAAAATGCTAGCGAACACGTTAGCAGAATTTGTTTTGTACTTAAGTATTTGGTTTTGCTTTCTTATTTTGCATGTTTCCCTTCTTGAACTTTCAAGGTAATTATTTTGATCTGATCCAAGACTTTTTTTGAAAAACCCATGAGAATAAAGTTCAACTATGTGCAATTGCGAAGGTTGCATGTTTTAGCTATTTGTTGAAATGCCCTCTTTGAATCCTTTGTTCCCTCTGTTTACCATGTAACTAGTTGATTTTGGCAGTTTTTTTAAATTTTATTTTATTTATTACGTCTCATTAAGAATGATTCTATATTAAATGCTGTCTTGTTATTGTGCACAGAAAGCTGTTCTTTCAGTGCTAGCTGATGTGTGCGGTGATAAAGTGCAACAAAAGTCAGTAAAGGGAATAAAACGGAAGACTGTTGTTTCTATATCTGACATTATTATGAAACGTTGTCGTATTGTATTACGTCGTGCTGCTGCAGCTGATGATGCAAAAGTTTTCTGCAATCTGCTGGGGAGAAAACCAATAAATTCAAGTGATAATGATGACGAGGGTTTTATTGGATCTCCAGCCATGGTATCTCGTCCTTTGGACTTCAGGACCATTGATTTGAGGTTGGCAACTGAAGCCTATGGTGGATCTCAGGAAGCTTTTCTTGAGGATGTTCGGGAGGTCTGTTTTTTTTTTTTTTTTTTTCTAATGATAAAAAATGATTTGGAGCCAAACCACTTTCTCCATATTTTCGCCCTTCTACTTTGTAAAGATTCTTTCCATTAAATTCCTTTAGATGGGTGGATATTGATTAACCTTCTTATCTGCTTAGTTTTAGGGTATTTTTGTGTGGGTTAACAAAATGGAATACAATCAATAATCTGATATCAGTTCAGATTGGCTATTAAGGATAGGTTTTTGGGGGGGGGGGGAGATGAGAATTTTGTGTTTTGTTTTAAAGTTTAAAATATTATTTTTTAGTTTTGAGATTTGAAAAAGTTAAATTGGGATTTGAAAAAGTTGTATTGGGATTTGAAAAAGTTGAATTGTTTATTATATTTTGTATAGGAATTTGAAAAAATTGTAATGATGAGATGAGATGAGAATTTTGTGGAAGATGAAACTTCCAAACCTATCCTAAATCTATGCGTGGTAGATAAGGTCTCACATGTTTACATGTGAGAAGTTATATCCGATTTCTCATCATTGTGGTTATTCAGGTTCTAGCTTTCACTTTGTGACATGGTTTGGTTTATTGACCTTTAGTTTGATAATGAAACTTTCACCTTGCAGCTATGGAACAATGTCCGAACTGTTTATGGAGATCAACCCGATTTTGTTGATTTGGCGGAGACATTATCTCAGAGTTTTGAAGTATTATATGAAAAGGAGGTTTGTAACGTCTCTCCATCTCTCTTTTTTTATGGAGGTTGTTTTGGTACATTTAAGTCACTATGTGCTTCACAACTTTATTGATTAGTTATACATGAATGGTGCCTTTTCAATCATATAGAATTTTGAAAAACAGAGGAGTTTGTGTATATAGAAGGAAATTTAGTTATACAATTGATCTGGTATTGATTTCAAACTTTTATCTTTCTCTGTTCATGTGGTTTACCACGCTAATCTTCTTCATAGTAATTTAGAACCTGTGTTGAGATTTTGTAGTTCTGTTGTTGCAGGTTGCCACTGTTGTCCAGAAGTTTGCAGAGTACACTAAATTGGAAAGCTTTAATGCTGAAACAAGAAAGGAAATAGATGAGTTTCTTGCTTCTGCTACTGTGATTCCCAAAGCCCCCTGGGATGAGGGAGTTTGCAAAGTTTGTGGCATTGATAGAGATGATGACAGCGTCTTATTATGTGACACTTGTGATGCTGAGTATCATACTTATTGCTTGAATCCTCCACTTGCAAGGATTCCTGAAGGAAACTGGTACTGCCCTTCTTGTGCTGGTAAACACATCATTCAAAATCCATCTGAATGCATTCAGGTCATCGACCAACAGAGTAAAAGGCATCAGGGAGAAGTTAGCCGTGTTTATTTGGAAGCCCTTACACATATATCCTCTGCAATGGAAGAGAGAGATTATTGGGATTTCAATGTAGATGAGGTTTGTCTATGGAACCCTACTTTAATATTGGCTTGTTACTTTCTTTTATGAGTGAAATGTTGGCTTGTTGCTATGGTTGATATTGATTAGTTCTATGGAAGTTTCTATGAGTTTATGTCATTTTGGCCATTAACTGGCAGATTGTTGTTTGTTATTTACTCATATTTTTATCCAAGCTCATTCAAATTGGAAATAACATCATGGCAATGATGTTATGATGCTCTGTCCATTTTCCTCTCTCTCGCGCCCTGATTTATACTCCTTTCCTCTGCTTCTATTTAGTTTGGATATGCGCAATATTTCTTATACTTATCTTCTCTGCATCTTCCCAGTATCCTTATATCTCGTTGTATGCTTCTATGTAATGGAGAGAAAGCCTCTCTGGTATATTTGAGATTTCCTACGCGTGAATAGGTTAATTAATGCTGCACTTTGAAGTTCTTATAAAACTAAATACCATCATGTCTTTGATTCAGGGATGGTGATGTCTCACAGTATATTTGTACTTGAATTCAAAATAGCTTCCTTTTAATAGCTTGCGTCTATCAATGATGACATAATTGCATGCACGCTGAACAGTGACAAAAGTAAGAGCGTGGCTATCATTGAACAAAATACTTTTCCTCAGTGTAGTTGAGATGTCTAAGAATGGCAAAGCAAAAATTGTAGCTCTAGGGTGCTTTAGTAGCCAATTGAAATGATTATCGATTGATTTATTACTATTATTTTTGTGATACATCAAATATAGTTATAAGCAATAAGAGCATGACCCAAGTGCACAAGGAGTGTACAAGAGAGACACCTACGCAGAAAAGTAACGATCCTGAAAATCATGAAAGCTAGAGGATGAAAAACAAGTCAGGACAACCATCCAATAGTAAAGAGTATTGAAAAAGAAAGGCTAAAATCCCACCATTGTTTCTCTTTATCTTCAAAATCTCTCTCTCTCTCTCCAGATGAAGCAAGATGGAATCAGTTTCCTTGAACATTCATTTTGCGGACTATAAAACTTTCTTTCCAACATGCAAAGAGATCCACCATAATTCAAGATATGACTCAATCTGTCCTGAAGAGACAAAATATCATCTTTCATAAGGTGCTAGCGATCTTGCAATGAAGATGATCAACAATTTCTCCATGCTTCTTACACATGCAACACCAATTAACTACAATAACATACAGCCTTCTCTAGTTGTCCAAAGTGAGAAATGTTTCCAGCACTACTGTCCTCTGAAAAAAACTCCCATGGGTGCCTTGCCATGCCAAATACTCGATGGAAAAGAAATATGGGGAAATCAAGCATCATAGAATGACCTTAATTCAAACATGCCATTCTTTGATGGGGCCAACATGGCTTGTCTTCACCCCCCTCATATTAGCCTGGTGGGGTATAACCAATCAACAAATTCCCATGCGTCCCAGGCTTACATATGCTAACTTTTGTTCTTGCCATGAGATTCTGAAAAACTTCTACACATTGTGCAGGAAATCATCTTACATGCATGATATATGCCATCGATTTTTGCTTTTCCAGAAAAATGTTGGAAAAAAATGATATGGCCGAAATGGAAAACCACATTGATGGTGTCAAGATAAAAACAACTTATAATTTATGAGCCTTTATATATTTTCAAGATATGATTTAGAACCTGTGTTGCTTTCATTCTCAATGGTTCTCATGTTCCTTTAACAATAGCTCTCCTTTGTTTTGATTGCAGAGAGTATTCCTGCTCAAATTTTTGTGTGATGAGTTGCTTAACTCAGCTCTTATTCGTCAACACCTTGAGCAGTGTGCTGAGTCATCATCTGAATTGCAGCAGAAATTTCGTGCTCTCTCTGTAGAATTGAAGAATCTTAAGGCCAAGGAAGAAAACTTGGCTGCACGAGCTGCAAAGGCTGACAGCACAAATAATGTTGTTGGGGAAGTTAGTATGAAGGAAGGTGGAGCTGACACACTTGCAAATGGTTTTGATAAACATCCATCTGTATCTAGTTCTGACAATAACATCCAAATCATGAATCCATTAGATGCTCAAGTTCATTCGAAAGATGTCCATGGTCCTGTAGATGACAGAAAAGCACCTGGAAATCTTTTCTCCCATGTGGTTTCTCAAGAGACTGACAAATCCATTAGACCAAATGGGTTGCCTGTGTCACATTCTTTATCCCAGGAACTTGATGGCTTCGTTGGAGAAATCCATTTTCATGATAGCCCGCAAGAATATGAGAGAAGAGACAATACTTTGCCTCCATCAGATCAGCAAGGACATTTTACTCCTAACATGGTGAGCGTTCACCAAGCTCAACATGCCCCTGTTGCTGCTAATGAGTCGCAAGCCTACTACCTTGAGTTGAACTCTGTTAAGAATGATGTTGCACTTCTGCAGGACTCAATTACTAGTATAGAGTCACAGCTTTTGAGGCTATCTGTTAGGAGTGAATTTTTGGGAAGTGATTCTTCGGGTCGACTATATTGGGCTTCAGCCACACTGAGTGGACATCCAAGGGTTATTGTTTGTGGTTGTATTGTGCCGCACGAAAGAAAAATTATGTATCATGGAGGCCTCATGGACAAGAATTTTGTCGTGCAGAGTTCTGCTTTGTTTGGCTTAGATACTTATTTGAATTTAGAGGAATCAAAAGCTTGCTGTCCATTCCCATATGAGCTGAACGATGCTATGGCCCTTTGTTCATCATGGGCTTGTTATGAAAGTGATGCAGAAATTGATGAACTGATTGGTTGGTTGAAGGATAATGACCCCAAGGGAAGAGAACTGAAAGAGTCCATTTTCCTGTGGCATAAGCTGAGATTCCAGGCCTCTTGGAAAAACGAAAAACAAGGGCAGGATGAGCCTGAAATGGTTTGTTCATCGAGCAGAAATAGTGATATAGCTGGATCTTCAAATGGTCTTGTTACCAAGGCAGCCAAATTGCTTGAGACGATGTACGGTCCATGCCTTGAGTTGGAAACAACTGAAATTTTGAAGAAGCGTGGTAAGAAAGCAAGAATAGCCAATGATGAGAAGATGTACAGGTGTGATTGCTTAGAACCCATTTTGCCTACAAGGCACCATTGCTACTCTTGCCACAGAACCTTTTCCACCGATGTGAAACTTGCGGGGCACAATGATGGCAGGTGCAGTTCAGGTGCACCAGTCTCTGAGAAGAGCAAGGAAACGGTTGATATAAAGAGGGGCAAAGGAAATCCAAGATGCGAGGTTGTTCGAGAAGAGTTCATACGGGAAATGGATGTTTTAGAAACTTCAAAAGGTGGAGGTTCTCAGCTCAGCTCGAGGTTGATTAAATATCAAAATGGACTGGTATGCCCGTATAACTTTGATGAGATCTGTTCCAAGTTTTTGACACAGGATTCAAACAAGGACTTGGTGCGGGAGATAGGACTTATTGGTTCAAGCGGAATCCCATCTTTTGTCGAATCCATATCTCCCTACCTGGGTGATTCTGTGTTGCTAATGTTAAGTCCTCAGAAAGACATGGGTGGTCCAGTTGATGGGCCCAACCCTACTGAATGGCCAGTTACACTGGGAAATACTAGTAGAACAAATGCAAGCCATAACAGTGGATGTGACAATTCTCCCAGAAGATCTGCTGCCACTGAAGACAGTCAAGTGCTAAAAAATAACAAGCCAGCTCTCGGATATTTGGAAAAAAGATCCTTTTTAGATGGCCATTCTTCAGATATAGGTGTCAATTGCTGCTGTGTGGTCCCCATGGCTTCATTGAGGCCATTAGTAGGTAAGGTTTTGGAGATTTTAAGGCGACTCAAGATCAACTTACTTGATATGGATGCTGCACTCCCTGAAGAAGCTCTGAGACCATCAAAGTCACATGTGGAGAGGAGATGGGCCTGGCGTGCATTCCTTAAATCTGCTGGTACAATATACGAGGTCAGTCACATCTCTTGGTTCTACTTGGGGAAGTTTGTGCATTGAAGTATCAATGTCAAATCACATTTTGTAGTGCTTTGTGATTGATAGTGCATTGATACTGTTTACCAATCTCATTTCTTGGTTTTCCTTAGGGATCATCAATGAAATGGAATTTACAAATTTAAAATGAACATGATAGTTATGCTACATAATCTGCAATGTGGTCTACTGCCACTTTACCCCATATTTTGTGAAGTTAAAAAGTAAAATTTCATTGGTTGTTTTCAGATGGTTCAAGCAACAATCATATTGGAGGACATGATTAAGACAGGATACTTAAGGAATGACTGGTGGTATTGGTCTTCACTCTCAGCTGCTGCAAATACTTCTACTCTCTCATCCCTTGCCTTACGTATATACTCCCTTGATGCTGCCGTCATATATGAAAAGATCCCATCCAGTTTAGATCAGAGTGACAAATTGGAACCTAGCAGCATACCAGATCTGAACCCACTTCCAAGCTTGGCTCTAGCAGAGAAATCCAAGGTCACCAGGAAGTCTACCAAGAAGAGGAAGGAGCCAGATGGTTAAGCTTGGGACGCACGATTATTTATTTCCCAAGTAATTCGGTCCAGACAAATTTGATCCTGGGCGAAGCACGAGCGGGCATGTGCCTTGCAGTTGATGATCAGAGAAGCACATTGTGGGTCATATCGGGCCGGATAAGTTGTGGGAACATATTTGGAAGGCGGCTGCTGCAAATCTTATGCGTGTACATAAGAGGTAAAGCTGACTTGCTAACTCGGATGCTTGGTTGGGAAGCAGAGTTTGCATGAGCATCTGCTCGGAGGACTGGAGGATAGAGTGATAATGTATCAGGATTCATCCAATTTTGGATTGATTCCGCTGCAGCTTTCAGGTTTATTGCTTGGAAAGAGAATATTTGGAAGGATAATTTTCTCACAAAGAGCAAGGTCCATATACATATAATACAGGAAATTCATGTAAAACAAGCGAAAAGGGAAAAGCAAAACGAAATTAGAAAGAGTCGAAGTTGAGCAGGTGTAGTCATAACCCATTCTTTATTCATCATTCTGTGCCCCACCGTGCTTTTGTTGTTTTGGAATTAAATGAGGTTTTGATGGAGAAACTGCCTATAAAAATTAAAAGATCACCACTAACCGGGCATTTCATCGAAAAATTTGGTTGACCAAGCCGCTGACGTGTTCCGGATTATGTCTAAGTTATAAGACCTCCATTAAAGAGAGCTTCTGTGATGTGTGTCAAAGTGTTTGCATGGATGAGACTACCGGAAAATGTTATGGACCCTCTCAAATGTTAGGATAAAATAGGGAAAATATGTATGAGTAATGGATGATTGTTGTAATGAAATGGAAATGTAATTAGCAAGTGAAAGATTCAGGAAATAGAAATGGTGGGCAGAACAGGTGTTTGATAAAATGCTCATAGAGCCATACGTTGATGAGAAAGGCTTCGATGGCTTCCTAAACCTCCATACACAGGTTCACTGTTTCAGAATATTTGCGGAATGAATCTCTCTTTTTCCTCACTCCCTCGTGTCCTCTACGGTGTAACAACCCACTCCACTAATATGCTAACACGTAAGCAGTAAATAACAAACGACAGACTGGAATGAAAACCAAATACAAGCTGAGACATAAACAAAATAACTAAACGGTGCGCTTCAACTGGTCTAGACAAATCGGTGTGCTCCATCCCTCTCCAAACGGTGCGTATCAACTTTATTCCCTTAGCTTCAAACGGTGCGTCTTGAATTCACTCCTTCTTCATCTCTTCCGCAGAACCTCATGCTTCAGACAAGTCCCCTCTCCTCCCGACAGCAACTTTTCATTTCTTTCCCTTCTACTCCTTCCCCACCTACAAAGGTTATAACAGAAAATAGGCCAGAAGTGCTATACTGATTTAGAAGGCAGGGATCATTGATTCGTGTTTCAATATTCTAGAGATCCAACTAGGCTTGGATTAGTTCTTAAATTGAACCCCAAGTGTATAGGTCATGGCTCGCCGAAGTCCGACTCATTTTTTATGGAAGGCTTGTCAAATGAACATTTTAGAGACAAAAAAGTCAATTTTTTTTTTCCTTTTTTAAAGGAAGATACATCTATCGAGTGAGATGTTAGAACAAGACAAACAAAGATTTAAAAAGAGAGAAAAAAAGGTGATTGGGGTAGGTAGTGGTGGTGGTGGGAAGAATTTATTCGGGAAATGTAAAATAGCAAGTTGGAGGTGGGTTTGTGTAGTGACAGGGGGTTGAATCCCTTCACATGGAAGTGTCCAGTTGAGGCGTCAGACGGAAGTGTCCACATTGAGCGCATAATTCGTCCCAAAGCCTTTGTTCCCTTCAAAAGTGAAAGTCTTTTAGAGAAATATCCATGAGCTTTTCCATTTTCTGAATGCGATTATCCAATGTTAGTTGTCTGATCTCCTGTCCTCACACTTACATCTTTTGTTGCGGAAGCATCTGTATCTGAGGCTGGACTACAAGAAGAAAATTAGAATCTGCATGCCTTAGACAGTATTTGCTCTGCCTTTCCAAAGGATATCGTAAGATGGTGGAAATAGTCTTGGGATTTTGGATGTCTCTATTTCAAATGCATATTGGGCCACTTATACATCACATCAATGAAATCTAATCTTAAACAGTCCATATATATACGTTAATTGTTAGGATGACATCTTGTGACCGTCGATATTGGGGCTGATGTTGGCTGACAAGAAGACTCAGCACCACTCGGAGTATGTCTGTCACTGTGAGCAACATTGCTGATCTCCTCCACAGTTTTTGCACACTAACTGTAACAGGGCACTATGGAAGAAACCCAACTTCCATACCACCTTTACCAGAGCAAAGCAAAGACCCTCAGACACAGCATAGCCATTGTGAAGCGTTCGGTACTTGATACTCGCTGAATTTGCTGTTGTTGGCTTGCTTTTCTTTTTTAAAAAAAATTCCTTTTCTTTTTCTAAATGAAAAAATCACAGAAAATGACACACGGGAGAGATCAGTGGGTGGATATAACTATATTAGCATATTGGCACGAGTCTCATCTCTCCTTGGTATCGTTGTCGTGGAGAAAAGTGATGGTGATGACTTGTTCAATAAATCTGCAAAGAACAGTCTTAGACAAAAAAAAAAAAAAGGCACAAAGAGTGAGCTTTATTAAAGATACCCAACTTAAGAAGTTAAAGAAGGTACCAAGTGCGCATATGTTTTAGAATTCCAACTGGTTTTGTGGAAACTCTTTTGGGAAAATCGATCTGAACTCTTTTGTAGAATAATAGAACCCAAAATGCTGTGCGTGCGAAGCAATTGATTTCCAGGTGTAAAGAAGAAGATTAATTTCATTTCTTTCCTTTAAAGTAATACCATTCAAATGCAGATCCTCAACGCATGCAGTCAGCTACCTTATATTTGATCACTTGCATTGATGGCAGAAAATATAGACGCCGTTCTTGTATTTTTTTATCACTGCCAACATATGCATGGAAATTTCTCGAGAAGAAATCAGGTGTGAGAGAGAGAGAGAGAATTCAACCAGAAGTTTACTCCTTATTGGCTAGAAGTACGTACAGGACGACACTGACTTGATTTATTCATTAACTCAACTCGGGGATCTACTCAGTTCTAGGATCTTAGCTAGCCACTAAACTAAACCTAAGTTTTTTTCAACCACAGTAAATAGTTTCCGAGATAGTTTTCCGCTCGAGCAAACTAGTATTGGAACATATGACATGTTAAAAAGCCAGTAAACGACACCCAGCCATTAGCTTTAAGCACATTTAATTAAGACCACATCCACCAACTCAAAGGCTCTTCCTCCCCATGGTGTTGATCATGATCTGGGAAGTAATTACGACTATCACCACTCTTGTTATCCTCCTCTGATTGGACCATATCCACTGGAGCCACACAGTAGGGGTAGTTGTCACTTGGAAAGTAAGAATCTCCGCTGTCCATGACCTGTGGACCGTCCTCATCCACCACCGCACTCTCCCCACTTCGAGAACTAAGGCGGTCCTCAGCCTTCACAATGACTTGGAGGGCCGAAACATGGGTTATATCCCCTGGAATTGGGTCAAACTTTTCAGCTGAAATGGCTGCTCCGACCACGTCTTCTGCTTGAAGTTTTTCAGTTAAGGAAACCACCTACAGTCCAATTATCATTACGTATTAATTACATGACCAAAGTACAATACGTGAGCAGTGAACCTAATGAAGTGACTGAGCATTAACAACTTGTCGCTGTTTTCATTCTGGGATAAATTGATTTGGCCATTCTTTGCACACAGAGAGTCTTTAGGCATATTGAGAAAGTTACCAAGGTATATTCCTCCAATGACTTTTAAATCGCCTTTTTACATCAAGGTGGGGTTTAGAACAGATGCTATATTGGAAAACACATGTTTGTTTCATAGGGGAAGAATCTCAATTGGTAGGACCCTCTTCGGGCAGAGTCCAATCATCTTCTGGTACAGGTGTCTCAATATCATAAGATGGAGTGTTGATTAGTAAGGCACTGAAATTATCTAACAAATGCAATTGTCCCTGTTCTGCTCCCCTAGTTTTTCATCAACTAGCCGATCCAAGTACAAAACAACTCTTAGATGGTTATAATTAGAAAGATATCAAAATAAATAATAGAGAAGTCCAAGTAAAATAATCAATTATCATTTCTTACGTTTGGTTTCAAATAGAATTAGGATGAGTCTCATCAAATATTGTTAAAATATTATTTTTTAATATTATTATTATTTTAAAATTTAAAAAAATTAAATTATTTATTATATTTTATATTAAAATTTAAAAATATTGTTACGATGGATTAAAATGAATTGAGTTAGGTTGAACATCCAAACGAAATCAAAAGTGATTTTTCAGGGATGTTACAGTTCTTCTGGTATACATGTAGAATGACACAGAAAATAAAGCTCGAAAGCGTTAACTTTAAGGCAAGCATACCTCAGATTTCAGCTTCTCATTCTCTTTGACAAGAGAGTCATAATTAGAGAGGAGTGAGTCATAGGAGGATTTGAGGAAATCATAGTCCCTCTCGAGCTGCTTTGTCTTCCACCGAGCCCGGCGGTTCTGGAACCACACAGCCACCTGTCTTGGCTGCAGCCCCAGCTTTTTGGCCAGCTGGGTTTTTCGATCAGGCTCCAGTTTGTTCTCTGCCTCAAAGCTCTTCTCCAGCAGATGCACCTTAAAAGATTTACCCTCATAAAGTTCAAAAAGAACCCTCTAGAAATCACTCAGACCAAAGAATTGTCACACTTTCTTATTGGATTAATTGCTCCAAAACGTAGGGAAAACAGAGCCAAACAATCAGAATCTTACGTTTCATGCTCTTCTCCACCAAGATGAATAGTTTTATTATTCACAGCAACTAGTAGGATTCCTATTAATTACTTTCTTTGTCCCTAAAGAAAATTCTCAAGTCTCAAAATCTTAATTATCTTCATTTTCCGACTTCCTTGCCAGGAGATTATGATGGAGCATCAATTCCAAAGAGATGGTTCTTAAATTCACGTAGCTTCTACTACTAATCTTTACTATTATATTTTCTACTGAGGTATTGGTTTACTACTTCACCGACAGACAGAATAATATACAAGCCCACAAATATATGTTCAAAAGTGGTCAATTCGGATCTGACAATGGAAGCAGAGAAAAAAAAATTCCAACTGATCACCACAATGGAGTTTGATGCCGATATGATTTAAAAATAAAAGAATGAACTTGGGAATATGACATGCCGATCATAAAGAAATACAAAGGTGCATGAAAAAGAAAAAAAAAAAGAAAAAAAAAGCAGATACGTATAAGATCATGAGCATATTGTTGTAACTGGTGGTGGGTGGGTTGAGCATTTCACAAACCTGTTCAGGAGTGAGGCGGCGCTTCTTCTCCGGCAACTGCTCGTCGTAATAATCCTCGTCGAGGAGTTCCTCCGGCGAGCTGAAAAATTGTCGCCTCTTAGAGGTTTCCTCCATGCCCATCATCGTTGTTCCTCCTAATTCAACACCACCCAATACAGAAGTGTGGCCATACACATGATTAGTATACCAAGAAAATCACTGCAAGAAAATAAATTTGTACATATATATGTATAGTATCTTGATCAAGTTTAACAACAAAGTTGATTCTCTGGTTTCTGCTTCATTCAAAAAACATGAGAAACATGAACAGAAATTAATCTCATGAATTTTGCTGAAAATTTCCGTTTCACGGAGACCGGGAATATGAAAATTGAAAACAACATAAAACGTAGTTCTTCACTTAATGCCTCGGAATTCATTTCTTTTAACTCCCCTCGACGTTTCTCAGTAATCAAACGGAGGTACAAGAAATGAAGAAAACATCACATCTAGAAGCGATAAACAACAAAAAATGGGGTAACTTTGGAACAAAAAGAGTACAAAAAACAATATAGCAAAAAAAAATACCTCGGAAAATGTTATCACAATTCCCGAGGAACAACATGTTGCCGCGATGGCAAGCCGAAGGGTCGAAGAAAAGGCGGCCGGACTCCATGATCCAATCCTTCGTCGACACGTTTGCTCTTCCCAGGCGAGACGAGACGAAAGAAAAGCTATCGTATGGCGCGGTGCCGGTGGTGGTGGCCGGTGCTTTTCTAGTACTATACGTAGAATTGTGGTGGTTGGTAGTATATAGGCCGGGTGGATTAGAAAATCATAAGCTTGTGGCGGAAGAAGCTTGTGGTCCAGAGCAACCTCGCGGGCGTCTGTAACGGGCATATACAAAATCCCATCATGCCAAGCCCTCCGCTCTGTCCCAGCTCAGCCTGACTTTCCCGGCCACTTGTGTTTCACTTCGAGCGCCGAAGAAAAAAGATGGAATTACTACGGAACAAAACAAAAACAAAAAAACCGAGGATATGGCCCAGAAATCAATAGCTTTATAAAACTGAGAGAGAGAGAGAGAGAGAGAGAGAGAAAATGGAAACGATGGTCGCCGGAGACTGAAATCGCGGCTAGAAATGGTTTCTGTCGCACTCGAAAAGTGGGTTCTAAGCTATTTTTGTAGCTAAAATTGAGAGAAGTGAGTTTAGCGCGTTTTATAGAGATCCGCCGATAGTGCGATCACGAAACTACCCTCGTGATTTAAATCTTTTTCCCATTCTATTAACGTGACACTTTTATGCAAATAATAAAAATATACATAAAATATTAAAGTTTTTTGTGTGCGAGGGTGGGCGCTAGATGAATGGATCTGGGACGTAGGATTATTTTTATGTTTTATTTTTAATTTTTTTAATCATACCTTAAAAAAAAATGGTTGGTGTCTTGTAGTGCCAGATCAGGGTTAAATAGGTCCCATGGTTCGCGGTCGGGGAATCTGTCGGATCCATGTAATATTTATATAACATAAGTTATATATAATTAAGAAAATTATTAAACAATGATTAATATAAAAATAAAATAAAAAGAAAGTCAAATCGCCCACTCTCCTGCACAGCTTCCACAACGTCTCTGCACATGATTCTCACCATCTTTTCTGGTCACTTTTATATATATATATAAAATGATAGGATTACTCATTATTTATTATTTATTATATTTAATTTTTTTAATATTTAATTTTATTTAATAGTTAAAAAAATAACTATTAGTAAAATGATATATTTTCTTAATTTTTTTTAATGATTAAGGATGTTAAAAAAATATTTTAAAAAATGATAAATTTTTTTTTTAAAATATAGAATGAGTGGTAAAGGAATAGTGAACTGGTCGGAAGGGTATTATTACCCTATATATATATATATATATATATATATATATATATATATTTATATACATATATGGTGCTCATTTTCAAAATTTTCATTGTTTTTATCCCTTTTTGTTGTTTTTTCACTCGTTTTAATTTAAGAAGGTAGAACAAACAAGACCATGTATGCAAAACCCATGCACCCACAACCATGTCCTCATGTGAACGCGTCACGCTGAAGAATTCCTGATCATGCATGTTCATGATGACTTCTATGCATGGCTGGCTCTATCGATCGGTGTCTTATAAATTAATACGATCGAGGACATGCATATAATTTGGAGATCAAGAAGCAAAAAATATATATTAAGAAAATATGCTCCATCTTCTTAATTTCCTTCAAAACTCATTAATAATATTAAACAACGTCATATATATAACAGTAGTACTACAAGACTACAAGAACTAGACATTAGTCTAGCTAGCTACGTACGTAACTCGTATACAGGGGCGGAGCTAATTATAAGGTAGCCCCCAATTTTTTTTTTTTAAAATTAATATAGTATGTAAATAATTATAATTTTTTTTATATAATTAAAATTGTCCCCCCAATACTCAGACTTACAAAATTTTTACTGAAATTGTCCTCCCAATCCCAATACTCACATAACTCTATTATAACTTTTCACTTCACCTCACCTGACATGGTGACAACTGATATCCAAATCTGCTACTTACCAATAAAGTATAAATTTCAAAAAGTGAAAATCCAAATCTGTTACTTACAGATCGCACATCATAGAGAGAGGGAGAGATGAGAAAATACCAACTCAAGTGTGTCCTTTGTGACTTTCTTGACCTTTCTGCAGTGATTCAAGAATGGCCTTCCGTTCCTTTGCTTCACCTTTCAGCTGCGATTTAAGTACTGTGGCCTTCACTTTCCTACCTTCTAGTTCTTGACCTTTTGGTGATGAAGTAACCTCAATTTTGTTTGTAGAAAAATAGGTTCTTAAATCTTATGTGTCGACTCTATTACTGGCCATAAGGTACTGTTGGGCTTCGTTTTTAAAAAAATAGTTAGTGACTTCGAGATTTCTTCCAATGTGTGATGAGTATTCTATCATCTATGTGCCTTTTTTTAAATAAGAAAAAAAAATCAGCTGGGATTTTTATTTTGATTCTTATGAAATGTTGAAATGTCTGTACGTGGACAGCATTTTGATTGAAGGTTAAAGTTTGTGAAATTGTTGTCTTTAACTAATATAACTTATTTACTTCAAAAATGGATTCGTTTGCTTACAAAACATGCTACGTTTGATAAAAATAACTAAATAAGTTTGTTTTTTTGGGAAGAAATTAAAATGTTGGTTAAGGGTTCTTCACACTAGGGTTTTGAAGAAGCCATCCAGAGTTTATGATATTTTGGAATATATTTTAGAGCATGCTCTTTTCAATTTGCATAATGTCCAGAATAATTTGCAATTTTGGAAATTTGATGTATTCCAATAGATAGCCCATAAACTTTTAAGTAGTGTTATCTAATTTGACTGCATCTTTCTATGAGTTTATTTCAGGGATCAAATACTCATAAAAGGTACTTTATGATCTTTGAGAGAAGGCCACGCAGCCATAGGATTTTAAAAGGTACTTTATGAATTTTCAGGTACTTTATGAATTTTTCAATTCTACCTTGATGATTATTTTGTTGCTGATAGCCAGATAGAACATTTGCATCTAGTTTTTTTTGTTCACTTACTAATAAATACAAACTATACAAAAAAATCTAACAACCTTATATCATTATTTATTAGGTACTTCTCATGTTTATTCTTGATCTATAAATTTTTCTTAAAGTATAGAAAAATATGAGTAAGTCAAGAACAATTAATTCTTTTTTTTTTTAAAGAAAGACATGGACAATTCAGAGAGTAATTTACATTTAGAGAACTTGGTAAAAACGGAACGTGATGCTTCTATAACTAATGAGCATCCCTATAAACTTCAAGAATCCAACCTGAAGAGATGGATGCGACTTTTTTGGATCGTGATCCAGGATTACGTCCACAAATATGAGAATTTTCTACTAACCTACAAGATAAGATTCGACATGCCTATCTTAAAGCTGGTTAATTTTCTTGATTTTAAAGATATTCAAATTGGAGTACTCACACCACGAAGAATGCTGTATTTTGTCTTCTATGCTACGTTTTTGCTAAGAAATCAACGGACCGTCCAAGATCAGATGCATTTACCAATAAAGGTTTTGACAATTGAAAAAAGTGAATGATAGAATGAATTGTCCTTTAATAAGACATGCAGGGAGAGATCCAAATTCACCACATAAAAATACTGCAAAATGTTGTGAGGATCTAATAAAAGTAGTCAAGACATATGATCACAAGTTAGTTGAAAAATAAGTATCATAAGAGATGGAGAATAATCGATTGCGGCTCAAAACTTCGATATATAGTATTCGATGGCTTACGTTCCAAGCTTGTGTCTTTATAGGTCATGAGGAAAGCTCTAACTCAAAAAATTAAAGTAACTTCATTGAACTGATAAAACTTCAAACAAGTTATAATGATCAATTTAATGAAGTTTTCATAGAAAATGCTTCACAGAATGTCAAATATATATCACCCAAAATTCAAAAGGAAATTTTGCATATATTTACAAATAAATTGCAAAATGTGATTCGCGAAGAAATCGGGAATGCCAAATTTTGTATTTTTGTTGACGAAGCTTGGAATGAGTCTAAAAGAGAACAAGTGGCTATCATTTTGAGGTTTGTTGATAAAGATGACTTTATTAGAGAGTGACTTTTTATATATTGTGCATATCAAAGATACTATGACACTAATTCTAACAAATGAGATATGTGTTATTGTTTCTCGTTACGACCTTTAAATTGAGAATATTCGAGGTCAGGGATATGATGGAGGGAGTAATATGCGTGGTGAATGAAATGGATTATAATCTTTATTTCTTAAATATTGTTCCTATGCATATTATGTGTATTGTTGGGCTCATAAACTACAACTAGTTTTAGTTGCAGCCTCTATAGAAGCCAAACATGTTCATCAGTTTTTTGTCAATTTGACATCCATTATTAATATTGTTGTTGGTTCTTCTAAATGTAACGATGAATTACAATCTGCTCAAGTTGTTGAAATTGAAAGTTTGATCGCTTCCAATGAGATTGAGACTGAAAAATGGACAAATCAAATTGGTACGCTACAACGAGCTATAGATACTAGATGGAGATCTCATTTTCAATCTGTTTGTAGCTTGATGATGATGTTTAGTGCTACTTGCTCATTTATCAATACTATCTCAAATAAGGGATCAAATTATTCTCAACGTGGTGATGCTGAAGCGGTTTACATGATATTAACATCTTTAGAATTTATTCTGATATTACATATAATGAAAAAATCCATGGGAATCACTAATGCACTTTGCCAATCTTTACAACAAAATTCTCAAGATATTATGGATACCATGAGTCTCGTTTCAACCACAAAAGTACTCATTCAAAAGCCGAGAGATGATGGGTGGGAGTTTTTGCTTACTGATGTTAAATCATTTTGTGAAAAACACTAAATTGTATTCTTGATATGAATGACAAATATACTAGAGCTCGAGACAAATCTCTTCTTCAAGTTGACAAGTTATTGACAACAATGGAGCATCATTTAGGATTGATATATTTACTATTACAATAGACTTCCAGTTGCAAGAATTAAATAAAAGATTTAACGACCATATAATGGAACTTCTCATTATTACTGTTGCTTTAAACCCTAAAGGTTCATACAAATAATTTAAAATTGATGATATATGCAAATTTGTTGAGAAGTTTTATCGACATGATTTTATTGAGTAAGAAAATTCCTTCTGAGAATTCAATTGCAGCATTATGAGCTTGATATGCTGATACATCTAGATTTTCAAGATATATGTCTACATTAACTGAGCTATGCAAAGAACTAGTAATTTTTGAAAAGTCAAAGATTTATTATTTGATTGACAGGTTGATTCGTCTAGTATTAACTCTTCTTGTTTCTATTGCTACTATTAAGTGAGCATTTTCTGCCATGAAACTTATAAAAACTAGATTGCATACTCGAAAGGAAGATAAGTTTTTTGCAAATCATTTGCTAATTTATATTGAGAAAGGAATTACCAAGAATTTCACTTCAAAGGTCATGATAATAGATGAATTTTATTCTATGAAAGATCGTCGTCGAGCTTAATTTGAAGGAAAAATCCTAAGTTGATATTTCATTTTCTTTTCTTTTTGTAATGATCTCTAGCAAACTACGAAAATCTTAAGGAAAATTATCTTATAAGATGATATATAGACATGTATTTTTTGTATACAATTTTATGATATATGATAATTGTTTTTTATATAGTCACGTGCAAAAAATACATATTACTTATACTCACACATACCACACACTTTATCAATCGCCCCCCAAACACCAAATTCTGGTTCTGCCCCTATAATTAGATCAAAGTTAATTATATATATTGATCATGACCTTAATTAATGTTTTAACATTAGTTGATTGGCAAAAGGGAAAAGATCAGGAATTAGAAAACCAAAGAACAAACAAATAAGCGGACCAAACAAAGACAGCATCTTCGAAAATGAGTGGCATGCAGGATAAAATTCACATCATGATCATGGTCATGGGACATGATCAAATTAATTTGATAAGATAGCCAGGTAGCTAGCTTAATTGCTTGCTGCATGCATATGTAATAACCACTTAATTAGTTAATTAATGTGATATAATCATATATCTCTCTATATATAAAAAGTATCTATCTAACAGAAATTGTTGGTTTAACGTTTTGTTGTTGTGTTCGGTTAAAGTTAACAGGATTTGTCAATTTGCCGTTACCTTTAAAATTCTCCTCTATCAGCCATCATCATTTCACATCATCATTTTCGGTTAGATAACAACTCATTAAAAAATTAATCTCGGTTAAAAAAAAAATTAAAACCTCATGATCCAGATACACAACATCTATTCTCGACATTGAAAGAAAAAGATTTACACTGAATGATCAAAGAGTATATTTATTTCTAAACAGTAAAACAATAAGAAAAATAAAAAAAACTCTTTAAATTCCTTCGGTTCATTCATCTGCCTGGATAATGAAAATTTATCATTAACTCGATCAACGTCAATCCATCCTCTTCAATTGCGCCATTATATAAGTCCTGCGCGTGAAAACAGAAAACACAGAACATTAAAAGGATTTGGGGGTTACTCAATTACTAACCTATTCCTTCTGCATATTATTCTTCTTCATTAAAGGTGATTTTTTGAGAAAAAAATTTTAGTTAATTTTATTTGTAATTTCTTCTTTTTCCATTTATTTTATGTTTTCAGTATAGTATTTTCTGTTCTTTTTTTCCCTTTTTTTACTGCAGTGTTTATTATTTTGATTAGTTCTCAGATCTTGTTGATTAAAGACTTTAGAACTTAATAAAAAACAGAAAAATAAATCGTGCAACTGCATATTCAATTTATCTTCTATTTCTCAGTTTCTTCTATGCTCTGTTTCTCTCAAAACAGGTGTGTGGAAGTAGTGCAGTAGTGCTCAGGTTTGAAGGAACATTGAAAAGGTCATTCTAACTGCCTTTTGTGTGTTTGTTTATAGTATATTTATAGTCTATCTATGTTTTGTGTTTATAGTTTATATATAGTCTACCTATACATTACACATGTTCGTTAATATTTCTAAGAAGAATGTAGCGGAAATAATTAGAAAATCAAGTAAAAATACTGAGGGAAACAAAGGTCAGAAATTACTATATATTAATGGAATGCCTTGGAATGAATATTGCATGCATTAGAAATATCTCCACTTCAAGTGCCGAAAGCCATTCCTGTAATTAAAGACATCAAATTTAGAATAGCTATCATTTGAAATGACTAGGCAACAATATGCATTGTGAAACAACACATAATACATATCCTAATACAAAGGCTTTAATCTTCCGACACATACCCAAAGCTATGGTTGAACCAACGTCGTTTCTAACCCAAAGCCAAACCAGAGGTTTCCCATTACTGAATTCAGCTATGGTTGAATTCAAAAAAATAGAGCCATTTTAATCTATAAAGAAACCGAAGATACCCATTGCAAAAAATTTAAAATCAAACCCAAAAAAATTAGAAGCAAAACAAAATTTTAAGATGCAAAAAGAAAGGTACACAATTTTAAAGAGAAAGACGGAAAGGCAATCCCAACAAAACCCAACGATTCATAAAGTTTATCTCAATCTCTCACAGTCTGTAAGAAGCTGGAAGGAAAAAATTAAAAAAAAAAAACCAAACAAACACAAATCTGAAGAAGAAACCTTCGGATTTGTAAAAAGTTGCAAGATAAATATTATTCTACCAAAATATTAGAGCCGAGATCTTAATATTAAAAAGGAAGAGCAAATAAAAATCTTCAGATCTGTAAAAAAAACCTTTAGGTCTGTGAAGTGACTTCATTCACCCATACAAGAAAAAATAATAAGGAATATTTCTATGTATGAAAAAAAAGGGATGCCTATAGGAAAGCATAAGAAAATTACTGAGAGAAAAAAAAAAGTTAAATCATCCTATAAAATAAAATAAAAAATTTCAACTCAGCAACAAGAAAAAAAAAATATAAACACAGATCTAAAGAATAAACCTTCGGATATGTAAGAAGTTGCAAGGAAAAAAATATCCTACCAAAACACAAATGGCGATTTCTAAGAAATATAATCTCAGATTTGTATGTATTAAAAAAAATAGAAACAAGCACACAGAGATAATCAACACGCATTAACTGGGAAAAAAAAAAGATCTGGAAGATGAGGCTTTAGATTCGTTATATTTCAAATTTTATTTCTAAAAAATCAGAAAATAAAAATAGACAAAGGTGTTGATTTTTACAGATGAAAAAAAATAAAGACAAATACCATACCAGGAAGAGCAAACCAACAAACTGCAACCGAAAAAACACAAAAAAAAAAACAAAACAAAAAATCTGAAAGATGAAACCTCAAATTAGTAAGATTTGAAAATAATAAAGTTGAAGAAATAAATAAATAAAAACAAGCATAGATATGAGGGTGGGAAGTGTAGTGTGTGTGTGAGAGCAAAAGAAAGAGAGAGTGTTGTGTGTGAGAGTGTGTGAGGGTTAGAGAAGCAGATGGAGGTTGAAGGTTAGAGAGAATCGATGAAAAGCAGAGAGAGTTGAGAGAGAGTAGGTCTGAAGGGGGAATATACAGAGGATTGAGATAGAGCGAGAGAGTGGGAGAGGGAGAACCTTCGAGAGAAAGTGAGGAAGAGAGGTAAGAAATTCTTAAAGCTAAAAAAGAATAGTATAAAAAAAATAAATAAACAAGTTTTTTGAATTACACGTACATTATCGATCATATTGTTCACTGAACCTGTGGTTAATGCTGAAAATAACCGTGGGTATAGACAGATAAAGAGTTGTCATATCATTGTAATATCTTGTCAAACACACAGTTCAATAACTTTATTGTTACTCGTCTGCGTACTTCCCTCTCTTTGAATATAAGATAAAAAATAAAAAATAAAGTCCACAATTGTAGATTGACTTTTCAGACAAGGCACAGATATCAATTACTGCCACACTTGATGATGACCACATCACAAACTTGTCCTTAGCTATTGTGGCCATTTTCTTTTCTCTTACCAAAACAATCTCTCCCACTCTCTCCAAGCTCTTTATAGAGCTCATAAATTCTCGCCACCTTTCCTTTAAATTATAATGATCCGCTTAATATCTCTATTATTTTTAGAAGATGATCCAGAGAAATTATCAAATTTAAGGTTTGGAAGATTTGGAAGATTCAAACTATATACCTCTTCTTTGTGGAGAAATTATGAATAAAAAATAAAAAAATTAAAAGATTCAAGTTTATTAAAATTTAAAGAAACTGAATGAGAAAAAAATATAGATATTTTAATGTTCTCTCTATTGAGGTAATACAAAATGAGAAAAATACTAGATCATCATCTTAAAATCAAAATTATCTCAAACATTACATAAACATATACCAAAACAGAAAAAAATACATGTATCACAAACAATACTTATTGAATTACATATTGATATTTGAAATAACATATTCCAATAAAAATTTTGCTTCTTATATATATGCCTGTATCATGTGCTATATATTGAGTTGGTTTTGCTTCTTCCAATAACATATGCTATATCATCTTCTGATTTATTTTTTTGTATATGCTTTTGTGTTCTTCTGATATTTGTATTCTTTTGTTTGATATTAATTTTTTTCTTTCCAAATTTGTTTATCAAGTGGTCAGTTGGTTCATAGGAGACCTACATAAAATCTGTTGAGTCTCATCTGACTACAATCTGAGGTAAATATTTTCTCCCCTAAAAACATTTCTTAAATTCATGTTCACTGTGTATAAGATTTCATATATATATATTTCCTATGCTCTATTGATTTGTTCTATGTTTGTGAGTGAATGCAGATTATGCTGTTGATTTCTAAATTTATATTAGTGTTTTGTTTGTAAATTTATATTATGCTGTTGATTATACTGTCCTAATGTTACGTGGCTTGTCTCTTATCTTTGTCCTCAAAGTCACTCCGGGACTTACTTTCCCAATTGGCACGGTCATTGAGGATATATATATAAATATATATATATTTTAAATATATATATATATAAATGGAAATGGAAGGAAAACGTAATTAAAAAAATAAAGAAATATTATTTTATCAAGTCAAAGCACTTGAGAAAGAATTTAATTAAATGAATTGAGTTTATTAATAAAGACATGATAATTTATATATTATATCTACTGATATTTATCGATATTTTTTAACATATATCACTTAATATTAGATGCATATCAAACTTGAATTAAAACTATTTCAAATTTTTTTAAAATATTCACAAGAGTAATAGTTAAAAAAAAAAGAGTAGTTATGTTTAAAAATGGAAGTGGGAGAAAAATGTAATTAAAAAAAAATAAAGAAATATTATTTTAATACAATAAAGAAATAATAGAGATTTAGATGTAGGAAATTTTTGAAATATGAGTAAAATTTAGGTAAAAATTTTAGAAAATGTACTTTTTAAGTAAAATATAAATAATTTTATTAAAAATAAGATGAGAATAATCTCAGAATTGAGTCGAGTTGATAAAAAATGTTGCTTCTTCAACATGGATTTAGTCGATAAGATCTAAAATTTTAAAAATCTAACAATAAAAAATTAAAAAAATAATAAATCTTAATGATTTAGTTAAAATAAACAACAGACATACACAAATGACATGCCAAATTGATCGATCTCTTTTCACAAAACTCAAAGCATCCTCTTTTGCACAAAAATTAACAATAAAAAAAAACATAAAAAATTCATAACATCCAAATAAAAATTTAAAAAATAAATATTTCAAAATAATGAGTAAATAAATAGTTGATAGTTGATTCGAATAGGGAATTAAGTTTGACAAATAGACTCTAAAACATTTTATGTATGTCATATTGAAATATGCCTCTATTAGATTAAAGTTTTATAGTATTTTATCATTTGATTATTTATTTAATTGAGCTTAGAAAATAATATTTGTTTCTTTCTCTCATCTTGCTTGTGTTGAACAGTATCCAACAGTTGAAACAATAATTTCGTTCGTTAACATAATGAGAAGTGGTAAGATTCTGTAAATAATTTTTTTAAAAATTTATAAACGAAAATATAAATTTCTATAAAATTTTAGTTTTTAAACTATTTCTTGAAGATTGTGGAAAACAACCTGCTAAAAGAATCCAGTATAGAGATTTACCAGAGGAAAAAAAGGAAGAGATCCGTAGGAAACGAAGAGAAAGATATGCTGAACAAAAAGCATCCAGAAGCAATTCGATTCGTATAAATGACTCCACATCGTTTGGTGATGATGATTTCAATACATCTCTTGGTGATCAAACGACTATGTTGATTGCTCGATATTCAAACAATGATGCCCAATATACATACAACATTCAAGACTTTAGTATTGGTCAAAGAGTATCAAAGAGACAACGAAATTCTGATATTTATATTGATATCATTAAAGAGGATTCGTCTCGTGAAGTATGTATTCTTCTTGATGTTGATGTTTGTGTCATTAATTCAGAGACAAATCCATTAATAAACAATGTCTCCGAATCTTCTAATCAACTCTTTATCCAGCAGGTTATCCTTTAATCATTTATCAATTTTTTTCATTCAACCATCATTCAGTTCTTTTTCTCTAAGATTTCGAAATATATTATACAAATAGGATCCATATATTGTTCGAGAGGAGTCAAGTTACGAAAGAAATATACTGACACCTTATAGGGGTAAGAAACAAATAAAAATTATTTCATTTTTTTAATTCAGTCATCAAATCAATATGACCAGTTTGCGTCTGTTGGCTTATTTTCATTTTTCAACAAAATAGGCCAGTCGCATCATGGTTCTACTGGATTTAGACAATTGTTGAAGGCAGTACCATCTGAAGCATATTCTCTGCCATTAGTACCCAGCTGCATACATTGTCAAGCAAAGCGATTTCACCATGAAACAACTGGCTTTTGCTGTGCTGATGAAAAAATTTCTTTAGCTGCAAATGATGTTCCAAATAAGCTTTATTCGTTATTTACCCCCAACACAGATGAATCTACACATTTTAGGACATACATTCAAACTTATAATAACAAGTTCGCGTTTACATCCTTTGGAGTGAAATTTGATAAAGATCTTTGCAGAAGAAATAGAGGAATCTATACTTTCAGAACTCAGGGACAGATCTATCACTATATAAACGATTTACTTCCTTCAAATGGCCATCCTTCTTATCTCCAGTTGTATTTCTATGATACAGAGAATGAATTAGAAAATCGCATTTTTGATTCAAACAGAATGGATCCATCAATCGTAACTCAAGTCATCGATATTCTTCGCATAAATCCGTATTCTATTTTTTTTCGCTCTCTTGGTGATTTGCCAGATCTGGAAAATCAAATAATTCAGATAAGATCAGATGCTGGCCTAGATCAACGTGTATTTAATGCCCCCACATCCTCACAAGTTGCAGCAATATGTGTAGAAAATGAAGATGGAAATCAACTAAGAGGACGTGACATTTTTGTCTTTAACCATTCAGGTGGAAGTCATATAGTTCAGTACTATTTTGGATGTTATGATCCACTGCAATATCCCTTGTTATTTCCTTTTGGCAATATTGGTTGGCATCAAGGGATTAAAAGGATTAGTAGAGGAAGCAGATCTACACGTAACGAAACAAACCGATCAATAAATCCTCAACAATCAACGACTGCAGAAGAATTACTTGCAAGAGAACAACAAGGTTAGATTGTAGTATTGATATAAAAAATTTTAGTTTAGCATATACGTCCAATTTTGTAATTTACATTCACATTTTACTTTTGTAGCATTAAACGGAGATAGGAAGGATCCAATTGTTTCATGCCGTGAATATTATTGCTACAAATTGCAAATAAGAGAAAATGACAGATCAATCTTATTACTTTCTGGTCGACTATTGCAACAATTTGTAGTAGATATGTATGTTAAGATCGAGACGGCAAGATTGGATTATTTTAGAAGCAAGCAACAACATATTAGATCTGAGTTATATCAAGGTATTGTTAATACAATTACGCTTGGGGAAACGAACGCTTCTAATGTTGGAAAACGGGTTATACTGCCTTCGTCATTTATTGGAGGTTCAAGAGACATGAGAAAAAGATATATGGAAGCAATGGCTTTAGTCAGCGTTATGGCAAACCAGACATTTTCTTAACAATGACGTGCAATCCAAACTGGCAAGAAATTACAAATGAACTAAGTCTACATGAGGAGAGTCAGAATCGACCTGATTTAGTTGCTCGAGTCTTTAATGCAAAATTAGAAGAATTGAAGGATCAACTATTCAAGAAACAAATATTTGGTAAAGTCTCAGCATATGTCTACGTTATTGAGCACCAAAAAAGATGTCTTCCACATGCACATTTTTTAATTATCCTACAGAATAATTGGAAAGTTCATGCGCCTGAATCTTTTGATGAGATCGTATCAGCAGAGATACCTGATAAAAATACAAACTTGCATTTGCATAATGCTGTTGTCAGACACATGATGCATGGACCATGTGGAGTCCTGAACCCATCAAACGTTTGCATGAAAAAGAATGGTTGTTGCAAAAGTAATTATCCAAAGAATTATGCATCTGCTACGACCGTTGGAAATGATTGCTTCCCAATATATAGACGTTCTAACAATGGAATAACTGTCAGAGTCAGAGGCTAAAATTTAGACAATCGTTGGGTCGCTCCATATAATCCATATCTGCTTGCGACATTCGACTGTTACATTAATGTAGAGATTTGTTCTACAATAAAAGCAGTCAAATATCTTTATAAGTATATTTATAAAGGACATGATCGTGTTGCTTTCAACCTGATTTCTGAACAAAACACTCAACAAGTTGATGAAATCCAACAATTCCAGTCGGCCCGATAGATTGCTCCCCCCGAAACTATGTGGAGAATATATGGCTTTATTATTAACGAAATGTACCCGGCAGTGTATAGTTTACATTTACATCTGGAAGATCAACACCCAGTGACTTTCCGAGCAAATGAAGATCTAATCAACGTTGTCAATTCAGATTGTTCTAAAAAATCGATGTTAACAGAATTTTTTGCATTAAATCGAGTAGATGACAATGCAAAGAGATTACTGTATAAAGAATTTCCAGAATATTATGTTTGGAGCTGACAAAACAAAGAGTGGACTCCTCGGAAAAAGAAAACCGTTATAGGTCGTATTGTTACAGCAAATCCATTTGAAGGTTAAAGGTACTATCTGCGGATTTTGCTAAACCATGTAAGAGGACCTTCATCCTTTGAAGATCTTAAGACAGTTGATGGTGTTGTGGTCCCAACATTTCGCGAGGCAGCAACAATGCATAGTTTGCTACAGAGAGACAGTAACTTAGAAGATTGTTTGCATGAAGCATCTTTGTATCAAATGCCGTCCAGTTTGAGACGGTTATTTGCAACAATATTGGTTTATTATAATCCGACCAATCTGAGGGAGCTTTGAGAACGTTTCGAGGAAGACATGTCAGTTGATTTCAAATCAACAGAAAATGATATATCAAATGTAAGAACACAATTATTGAGGTCAATCTCTTTTACAATTGAATCAATGGGGAAAGACATTAATTCATACAATCTTCTTGATGACGACATCTGCTTCGATGAAGAAGAATTTCAATCTAGAGAAATCGATGATGAATTGGCTGTCGAAATTCCAGAAGATGATATTGCCTCATCAGAGTCTCTTAATAGTGAACAACAAGATGTCTATAATGCAGTGCTGGAAAAAGTATTTGCAAACCAGAATGCTGCATTCTTTGTAGATGGCCCGGGTGGGACAGGGAAACATTCATGTACAAGGCACTTCTCGCAATAGTACGATCAAGGAAATTAGTAGCACTTGCAACTGCTTCATCAGGTGTTGCAGCATCTATTCTTCCGGATGGTCGAACAGCACACTCACGTTTTAAGCTTCCACTTGATACTAACGAAAGAAGCACGTGTTGTGTCAGCAAACAAAGTGGCCTGGAAAACCTACTTCGTGCAGCAAAATTAATAATATGGGATGAGGCTCCAATGACAAGAAAACAATACATAGAAGCATTAGATAAAATGCTACGGGACATCAATGATTTAGATGTAACATTCGGTGGAAAGGTTGTTGTTTTCGACAGAGATTTTCGACAGGTTTTACTCGTGGTTCATAAAGGAACGAGACAAGAACATGTTAAATCCAGTTTGGTTTATTCCTATTTGTGGCCTACATTGACCAAGTTCAGATTAACCGAAAATATGCGAGCAAGATTGGATCCGATTTTTTCAAATTATCTGTTAGAAGTAGGCAACGGAATGCCACCAAACACAGTTGATGAAATCATAAAAATTCTGAATGGGATGCTTGTTCCCTATGATGATGACAACACTTCTTTAGATCGTTTAATAGAAGATGTTTTTCACAATATTCTTGAATATTCAACAAATATTTTGACAATGATGAATCGGGCAATATTAACACCCAAGAACGGCTTGGTTGATGAAATAAATGCATTATTAATTCATAGATTTCCAGGTGAAGTTCAGCGATATTACAGTTTCGATGAAACAATAGATGCATCTGAGCAATCAGTTATGGAAGATTTCTTGAATACTCTAACCCCAAATGGACTTTCGCCTCATGAATTATTACTTAAGAAAAACTGTCCCATCATGCTGCTTAGAAACATTATTCCTTCAGAAGGGCTGTGCAATGGAACCCATTTAATTTGTCGGGCTTTTGATCGAAATATCATAGATGCAGAAATTGCAGTTGGACAACATATCGGAAAAAGGGTTTTCATTCCAAGGATACCATTCTTACCAAATGTCGATGAAAATAGTGGCTTCCCATTCAAACGAACTCAGTTCCCCATAAGATTAAGTTTCGCAATGACTATAAATAAGTCACAAGGGCAGACATTGGATTATGTTGGGATTTATTTACCTCAATTGGTTTTTTCACATGGACAATTATATGTTGCTTTATCAAGGGCAAAGACAGCATCTACAGTGAGGATTCTAATACGACCAGTGTTCACCGAACAAAGCAAAAAGAACTGCACAAAAAATATTGTGTTTACAGAATTACTAACATTATCATGTTTGAATTAAATTTATACAGGTAACTAAATTTAATTGTATAGTTTCGATTTAGTGTCAATCATAATATTAATCTCCATATGACCAATATTCAACCATTTAATTAAATGTCTTCGCCAATTATTTTGGAAGTTCATGAATTTAATGTAAGATTTTTTATATTATACATCTGATATTTTTGTATCTACAAAGGGGAAAAGATGCGGACAGTGTATACATCAATAAAGGATATCACTCCAGATACAAAAAACTGGAAGATTAAGATGATCGTTGCAGAGAAATCGCCCAAGCGAACAAGCCAACACACAACAGTGAAATACCAAAATCTGACATTAATTGATCAAGAGGTAAAATATTGGTTAGCAAATATTACGTCTCCAATTTTTAATATTCTTTGAAATTGGAGGTTCTTGAATTATATTATTTTATATACAAATATTAAAAATAATAGAACATCCGGAACATAATACAAAATATTACAAAATATTTTGCAATATTTTTATTTCATTATTTTGTAATATTTTTTGATTTCTAACTTCAATTCTATTATTACAAAATATTTCATTTATTTATTTTTAATACACTGTTAAACACAATTATTTTTATTGTTGATGCAGGGAAATCGAGTGCAAGCTTCAATGTTTGGAACTGATATTGACTCACGGGAAGACACTTTAAATATTTTACTATCGTATTATATCAGCGATGCATATGTCAAACCAGCAGATCCAAGGTACAAAATTGGAGAATATCAATATCAATGGATTCTGAACTCAAGAACAATAATAGAAGATGTCCCACAAAATGAAAAGGGACTAGAGGCACCAAAATATCAGATCGTCCCATTCAAGGACTTAAAGACTTACAGTGAGTGCAATGGAGAAATAGGTAATTTATTTTTAATTTCCTTATAAAATAATTATCAAAAAATTAACATTTCATATTTGAATATTTAGATATTTTAGCTGTTGCAATCAAAATTAAGCCAACTAAAGAGATAACGACATCATCTGGACCAGCAACAATCCAAGAGATATATGTTATTGATGAGAGGTAATAAATTCATAGAAGTTGACATTTCTTTTAAAATTTAATTACAATATTAATTCAAGTAAATTCTATTAATTCTTTAATTTATTTTGATTTTGTAGCTTGGACCCCATATGTTTGACTATGTGGGGTCGATTTGTCCAAGACGAATGTCAGAAAATATCCGAAATTATTGAAGACAAACCAATAATACTTGGAACAAAAATATATGTTCGATCAAATAACGGTATTTATTATAATTAAACTGCTTAGATTTTTTTTATATTATATATATGCTTATATTTAAATTGATCTCAATTTCAATAAAGGATTGTCTCTGTCATCACGCCCGTCAAGTAGCTTTACAATCAACCCTCCTCTTCCTGAGGCAGCTACAATTAAAAAATGATAATTCTCGCGAATTAACAATTACATATTAATGCATTCATATTAGAGTTAATTATATGATTTAAGTAATTTACATCTAAATCTCTTTTCCTTATACTATTCTTCATTTCTGAATTTTAAGGGCCAATAACAATGATTTGACTATTAAAAGTATAATTGCAAAAAGCTTGACATACCCATCCGCCTCTCTGTCATCTGTTGGTATTCGAGAAATTGTGAAGAATTGCGATATTGCAGAGTTGATGAAGGGTTTACAACCAATGGCGGTAAATATTATTTTATTAATAATAAATTAAAATATTTATTTACAAAAATATTCCTTTTAAACATTGATTGTGATTTAATGTAGAAAGCAAAATTCTGGATAGAGGCGAAGATAAATATGATTGACTTGGACCAGATCTTTTATTACATGTCATGTGTTGGCTGTAATAAAGGAACTGGATATAAATACAATGAAAGCTTTGTTTGTATATATTGCAAAAGTCAAGGAGTCTGTAAACCACGGTATATATATTACAATTTTAATTTATAATTGATATCTAATTTAATTTTTGGTTTAACACTATCAAAATTTAAAATAATATATTCAATCCATTTAAAGTGCTAGGACATATGTTGAAATGGACGATAATACTGGAAAGCTAGCTGCTATTATGTTTGGTGAAGTAGCAGAAGAGGCATTTGGTTGTTCAGCAGTTGAGTTGATGGAACACTCCGGAAAGGTATCTTTTAAGTATTTTTATTCAATAATTAAGTTTTATTATAATAAGCTAATTAAAAAAGAAATTTGGTTTTCTTTATTGATATAAAACTATTCAAATCTAATTTTGTAGGAACATCAAACATATATTAAAAGCATTGTGGACAAATTATCAAATAAATTTTGGAAGATTCAAGTTTATGCAGATCCAGAGAAACTGAAGGAGAAAAAACATAAGCATTTTAATGTCCTCTCTATTGAGAAAATGCAAGATGAGGAAAATGTTGGATCGTCATCTTAGATTCAAAATTATCTCCAACAACTTTCATCAAACTATGGAGACATTTATTTATGGGAACATGTTATTTATAACTACTATTAATGCCATTTTTTTATAATATATCATAGCGTGTAATTATAGATGTGCAAACATTATCTTATTTTGTGTCGATATTGGAAGTACTGGTATTGCTTGTTAGTAAGTATCATAACTAAGTTGTTGGTAATCTCTTTCGGTGTCTTCTACAGAGTGTCATTTTGCTAAGATTTTAGATGACGATAATTGTAGACAAACACACCATGATACTTTAGTTATATTTCTAAAAAATAATTATTTCTTTGAACGTTTTTTAATATATATTGCGATGTGCATTAGTTTACAGATATATTTATAAATTTTTTTTAAATTGTAGTCACATATTATTTATAATTATTTAAAAAATTATTTAAAAAATAAATTGACAAATTATTATCTAAATAATTATTTATATTTATATATCACATTGTGTAATTTATAAACATAATTATTTAATTAACCAAAAATATTACGTCCTTAATAATAAAAAATTAGATATTAACAAAAATAAATAAATATAAACTAAGCAAACGTGCATTGCACTCTGCTTTTACCTAATATATATAATATGTGTGTATATATATATATATATAGCTAGCTAACCTGGTGTAACCTACTTTAGAATTAAGTACGACGTTTCTGCATGCATGCGCAGCTTGCATGGGATATATTGCGAAGTGATCAATCTGGTTCATGTTAAAATCCTAACACATAATATATATATATATATATATATATATATATATATATATATAAATTTATATATGGGATCACTGAGTAGCATGCATCATGCTCATGATCAATCGTTTAATTGACGTACACCAGATCTGTGGGTACATACGTACGTACATCCCCATTAATTATATTATATGTCTTTATATATAAACTAAGAATAGAGCCCGTATATCGATTAACTAATTGCACAGTCTTTTGAAACGAACTTACGTTTAAAGCTAGCTTGCTATCTAGATAGTTGCTAGTATATATGAAGGTTACATAAGCAGTCGGAGATAAATTTAGTTATAGGTGAGGGCCGGGCACTCTAGCTGCACGCACCATTAACTGATCATCACGATCAGAATCAACATGCATGCATATATGCATACTTATAAATTAACCCCTCATTATATATATTATTATATATATAGCTAATTCCAAATAAAGAAAACTATAATATCATCTGCATGTTTTTATTTATTTATTTATCTTTTTTACTTGTAATTTAATTTTATATTCCGAAAATTACCATATATATAGCTGACAAAATAATGTATGGACACATGGATATATATATAAAATTTATTATAGATACTGCACCTAGTGGAAGTTTTATAAAGATATATAATAAACCTACTATTGGAGCTATATATATCATATGCATAGTATTTGATGATCAATATTAATGGATGCCAGGAAATTCCCTTTGAATGTCAATCGATCCTTTATCTAGTACTGACCATTGCTAAACCACTTTGGCTTGGAGGATATGAAGATATATATATATATATATATATATATATATATAATATAAGGGCATCATGTAATCTTGTACTCTGGAAAAAAGAAAAAGAAAAAGGATTAATTCATGTCGTCGCATGATCTGTAAGCCAACATCTTTGTGGTATATATGAGGCTTGCACATGTTTAGATCCTAGTGGGAATTAAAGATTTAATTAGTACCCATATTTCAGGGTAAACTGATCTAAATCTTAGGTTAATTTGAAGAAAAATGAAATTAATACATATATATAAATATATATATATATATATATATATATATACACACACACACATACACACACACACACAAGTTCCATGTGCATGTTGGCCCAGTTGTCCACCAATTAATGACCTAGAATATCGAACATGGTTGTTCTATGATTATCAATCTATTCATAATCCAACCACTAAGAATATATAACGTGGGAAAGGAACAGAAATAAAATGAAACAAAATAGGGACTTTCCCATCCTAAACAAGGAAAATGGGTTTCACTTGATCTCCCCGAAAGTTTTAGAAGTCTAAGAATCTTGGCAAGACAATATATATAGCAGCTTTATCGATCATTATCTAATTTTTAATAGCTCTATCGATCAGTCTTTTATTCTCATATAAAAAGCATTATATATCATGATCTCCAACTCAAATTAATGGAAACAGGCTGCTAGCTGGAAACAATCCTTGCATTACGTACTCTTTTCCCTTCTACACATTTAGCTCACTACCAATTAGCAATATTCTAGAGATATTATATGAGAATATACGGCTTTTTATGAGTGTACATCGTGTCGGATGATTAAGGATTTAATTGAAGATTATATATATATATATATATATATATATGCAGATTCTCCACCTCACAGAACCTTCTTTTATGTGATATTAATGGGAGGGCGATGGGCGTTTAAAGCAAACGAATTTATATTAAAATTCTCCGAGTAATTAATGCTTAATGTTGTGCAAAATACACACACTAACGATGACAAACTAAAGTAAAAGTAATCACAATCAAGTGCACGACACATAATATATGTGGTTCGACAAATTGCCTACATTCACAGAGCTGTAAAAATCTTATTAACCAGAGGAAATTACAATCACTCCATCTCAATTCACACTCTCTAGGACTTTTCGCTCTCTCACACGATATACACTCACTTTACAATTATTCTCTCTAAAAATTATGTTGAAAGTCGTATAAGACATGCCAAATATAATATGTTTATAGTAAACGGCGTTGGAAATTCTAATTTGGCAAAAAATACGTTCTTTGCTCGAGCGAACACTAGGGTTTATGTCTCGCTCGAGCTCACTGTTGCACGAGACTCGAGCGAAATTATTGATTGAGTTTCGCTCGAGTCACTGTCGAGCGCATCTCCAGCGAACTCACGGGTTGAGTTTTGCTCAAGTGCCATGTTGAGCAATATCGAGCAAACCCTCTCTGTTTCTTAATTTTTTACTCACAGACCAGTCTTCACATGCAATCCAACACTTAATGCATGTTTAAATATTAGAGGTCAAACGTCGTGCGTCGTCCATGCCATAGGTGTGTACAACATCATAAAGTACAATTATTGTATCATTTAGAAAAGAGTCGGTTACTCTGCCGTCTAGAATAGCCTGCTCTAGTTGACCGCATGTAGTTTTTTATTATTTTATTATTTTTATTTTTTTATTCATATTTTTTTAATAGATTTAAATATTTTTAAAAAATAAAAAAAATATATCAATATATTTAAAATCACTAAAAAAATAAATAATAAAAAAATTTCACTAAACGGTACATTTGGGGCGATAGACTAGCGTTTTTCTTTAGAAAATTAAGAGCCACTAAAGCAAGCATTTTCTGACACATTAGACCGGCAGAATACACACGACTATTTTTGGATTAATGCGCGCATGGAAATAATATTCATGTCATAAATATTTTGCTAGGTTTTCTTACTTTTAACTCTGATACTGGCCATTCTCCAATCCCGATGACTGATTTGTCATATCTACAATATAAATATGTATATATAACCATAATTTTATTCAAAAGAATATCCACTTTGTCTGAGCAAAAATTAAAGAATATTTGAACGCACCTATAACAAATTTAGTCATATTATTATAAATTAATGCAAGATGATATTCATCATGAGGATACAGCTAGGGATCAATATGCAGAAATTAAAAGACGTTGCTTTTTAAGAAAAATCATGCATAGAACGACCTTATTATAAGTTAGTATAGAGTAAACAGCGTTTAACATCAACGTACTTACTTAAATAGTGCTCAAGATCAACAACATAAAATTTTCATATATATTTAGATGTAGGTCACGAAGTACGTACTGGCAGGGAAGTACGTATAGATCAAGAGGGTTTAATTTGCATGCAAAAGGAAGTTTTTAAGCTGATCTGATCTTGCTTTTGTTGTTAAAATTGATCTATCTTCGCAACTAAAGGAGGCAATTAATAGACTAATAATTAATGGGCGGTCTTTTGACTAGAAAAGAATCCGAAGATTTTAACGACGTTTCTTTTGTCTTTATTATAAATTATTAGGGTTAGCTTTAGGAAAAGTTGGGAGACGTGAAGGAGTATGGTGAACTACTACGTACAAGTAATGGGTAGGAAATATTAGGAGAGGGATCGATCGAGAAATGAAAAGCCGGCCAGCACTCATGGAAAGGAAGAGGCACCTGATAGAGAAGGATCAAATAATAATGCTGCTTTTGAGACCGATATGTTTGTGTGAGCGTGTATTTTGTGTGTGTATTGCGCGCAGAAATATAATAAAGTGATCTATATATATTCATATAAAGTGGATTGAGCATATATAATATTTAAGGTACGTACTACTTACGCATGCATGATGCTTTCTTTCTTTCTTTCATATTAATGCTGCATATGCTGGATGGCTTCTTTTTAACAGATCGATGTGACGATCGATCGAATAGCCCAGTCATGTCGTCATGAATATTGCTAATTTACATGATGTGATCTCATGATAACATTTAATTAAGGTGCATGCAGCTAGCATGGCAATCGTGCCTCTTTCAATTCACAACCCACCTCTCTCTCTCTCTCTCTCTCTCTCTCTCTCTCTCTCTCTCTCTCTCTCTCTCTCTCTCTCTCTCTCTCATATATATATATATATATTTATATAGAAAGAGAGGGGGGGGGGGATGGGACCTTAATTATATTCACTAGGCCCACTACCATATATATGCAGCAACTATATATTGGCAATCTTGGTGTGCCTATAATTATAAATGTATAATATAACTAGGGTTGATTAAAATGCATGCATGACATGATCCACTAACCTATATACATATATTTATGTCGTTTTTAAAAAAATATAGTACTGCATGATATAGTATATATATATTGGGCAAGCTAGCTAGGTGCATGGAGTACTTAGTAGACCACTAATATTCTTATAAATTGCCACATGATATATTGAGTACCCATCTTATATATAATGCATTAGAATAAATCATTGATTTGGATGCGCGCAACACAAAAAAAATCATTTGTTAATTAAGGTATTGGAACCAAATCATTAACTCACAAAAGTAAAATTGTCTGCTTTACTTAGTGGAGGAGACCAAATTATGTTAATTAAGCCTAACAAGAAAAGGAAAAGTTTTTCAGCCTATATATTTAATTAAATTCATTCGAAAATCAAAATAGAGAATAGATAGACAGGTTAAAAAAGAACCCAATTTATATAAAGAAATGATATTTATATAGAAAAAAATGGTTACTTAATCTGAAATTCACGTAAATCTTAGATAAATTAATTCATCACTAAACTATAACGAATATTTTAAAATTATATATAACATTACTTATTTATATTATATAATATATATCCCCACGAGTTTAATATATAAAGAAAAGGTCACATCGGACAATTTGTAGGATCTGGGTCCCAGAATTTGGATTTGAGAACTTTTGGGCTCGTTGTTTACATAGAAGATATATATTTTTATTTATAAGCCATCATTTATTAAACAATAAATTTTCATAATTCTTTACTATTTATTTATATTCTATGCATTATATTTTTTTAATTTTTTATTATATAAATAATAAATAAAAAATTTAAAATAGTTTAAAAAGAATAAATTCTAAACAAATTTTTTTAAAAAATATTAAAAATTAAAAATTTAAAAAAATATAATAAAATGTGAAGTGTTGTAGAGATTACGTAACAAAACCCTTTATTAAAAATGAAAAAGCGTGACTTAAAAAAGAGGGGTATATTTCGTGATTAAGTGGAAATGCAAGACCAAAATGATCAGAAGCTTTCACGAATGACGTAACTACCCCAACCCAAACGGTCCAGTACGCACGGTTCTCTCACCGTGCAATCTCCCATTCATTCATTCCCATGCACGCTGTTTTGACACAGAGACGTGCAAGTACTACCGGATATCGCCGCCTATCTCACATACTCGATTCCGTTAAATATTATAACTCTCCCATTTTTTTTTTTTAGAAAAAACTTAAATATGTCGGTTTAAAAAAAGAAAAGTAATGCGGAAAATTTGGAAAACCAAAGGGCTCTATATACATTTGTGCGAATAGTTAATTAATTAATTATATAATTGCGTTAGAAAATCGGACAGCAAATTAATTAACAAAAATGTAAAAAATATATAAATTAAAGAAAGTTAGTTAATTGATCATTAGAATTTAGGGATAGAGATCGAGATCTATCGCTTAAAAATTCAAATAATCTAAAATTAATGTTAATTGATGAAATAATTATATATCTGGTTTTGATCAAATCCGCTCCAAACTACTGGATCCTACTCCTACTCCAACACTAAGCTCTTTTATATATATATATATATATATATATATATATGCCCCGCCTTCTCCTGATCTCTCTCCAAAACCCCTCTATCTCTGAACTCAACTCAAGACTCTGAGGATCGGTACGCTTCGAAGATGGTGAGCGCTGAATTCGCTAGAAACGTCGTCGGGATCATCGGTGACTACTGCTCCATCACCCTTTTATATACTTTTTTCCAGCCCTAGCTACCAATATGATGATCTCTGATTTTTTTCTAATTCATCTATAGTTTTTCGTTTTTTCTTTTTTAATTTGGTTTCGAATGAAAAATAAATGCAGTCCATTATAATGTGACCTTGTGCTAACTTTTTAAAGAGCGCTAAACAATGTGTTTTGATTTTGATCTTCGTTTTCTCAGTGTAGTCGCTGTCTTTGTGTGTGTGTGTATGTGTATTTTCTGTTATTTCCTAATTTATTGCGAAATTTAGGCACAAATTTCCCGGATTTCTCATGTATATATGTAAGTAAGATTGTTACAGTAGTTCAGAGTTTGGTAAGCTGCAGTGCTTTGGTTCATAGATAAATCGATTTATTATTAAGAGAGTTTTGTGTAATTAATGTGTGCTAATTATTTCGGTGTCATTGATACTATTAATTACCTCCGCGCGTGCAGGGAATGTGATCTCCTTCGGGCTCTTCCTCTCGCCTGTGTAAGTACCTCTGATCTTTTTGATGATCCTCTGCTTTATGTATGTATATATGCAAGTATATATGGATGCATATAGCTTCGTATAAAGCGTAGTCTCGATCAGTTGTTGATCATTAGGTCCGTTTCCGGATGATTAATTAATATTTATTGCTAAAATCTCTTCAAAGTCACACTCTTGTAATTCATGAATTAAACGTCCGGAAATTTTGTGTCAGGCCTACATTTTACAGAATCATTAAGAAAAAGGCAGTGGAGGATTTCTCGCCGGTTCCCTATATCGCAACAGTACTGAACTGCTTGTTCTGGATCTTCTATGGCATGCCATTTGTTCACCCTGACAGCCTTCTGGTTGTGACAATCAATAGCGTTGGATTAGCGTTGGAGCTCATCTATTTAGCGATATTCTACGCCTATGCGGCGGAACAGAAGAATGGACGGGTGCGTACACGTACATGAGCTTTCTGCTTAAACAGTACCCTTAACGAATTAATGCTTGCTTGAATTTCTAATATTGCCCACAATATTGGGGTTTAGATCAATATATTAGACCTAGTGAATATAGTTTGGCTGACTAACATTCTCACCGGCCTACTTTATCATACAAATTAGAGGGTTCCAGTACATCAGAAATAGGCTATTTAACTTTTTTAACATAAGCGGCCTGACTGCTTACTTTATAATCAAAATTTGTAGTTATTAAAGAATATACTAGAGGGTCCCTGCAGGGACTTCAATTTGGAGGTGCATCATGTGTACTGATCATTTAAAACTGATTCAAAGGAAGAAATTAAGAAGTTGTTGTGATTGTGTTTTTGTTGATATTGTCGTTTCTATTAATTTACAGAAAAAGGTACTGATAGGGGTTGCCGGTGACGTTGTTTTCGTGGTACTCATTGTTGTTATTACTATGCTGGCATTACACACTCACAAGAACAGATCCATGATGGTGGGCATCATCTGTGATATCTTCAACATTATGATGTACGTTTCTCCGCTTACAATCATGGTATGCCTGATCTCTTTCTCTCTTGAATCCCATGCAGTAATTCCATTAAAATGATTGTTTTCATTCATCCAAGGCCAGATCTTTGATTTTATGCATTGGGGGATCTTTGATATATCTTTCGCCCCTTTTGATCTTAATTAACAGAAACAAGTCATCACAACCAAGAGTGTGAAATACATGCCATTTTATCTCTCGTTGGCCAACTTTCTTAACGGTTGCGTCTGGACAGCTTATGCCCTCATCAAGTTTGATATCTACATCCTGGTAACTTCAACTTTCACTACATGACTTTTTATAGCTAGGGTTAGAATTTTGGGAATGAAAATTGAACGCCTTTCAGGGTGTTTGAGGTAATTATATTGTTTATTTCTTTTTTATTTACCCTCCCCAAAATTAAAAAAAAAAAAATATATATATATATATATATATATATTTTATTTACGAGCATATGCTTCTTAACATCTGCAATTAATACTAATATTGTTCTTGTTTGTACATGCATGGAGTTTAACCTATGATCATATTATACCTTCCATATTAATCTTACAGGTCAGCAATGGTATTGGCGCAGTCTCTGGTGCCGCTCAACTCATATTATATGCAGTTTATTACAGGACAACTCCAAAAGACGACGACGACGACGATGTGCCTCAGAAGCCATGTAACGTCCAGCTTTCAAACGCATGACCGATTCAGCTAGTTTTGATGCGGCTGCGCGAGAGTACTTCTCTTAGTTATTTGTAACCCCTCTTAGGTTTCGGTTGAAGCATGCATTTCTATTTTTGCTAGCTAGCTGTGGAGATTTAATCAGTTTGCCTTTCATTTTTTATGCCAAGTTTCTAGGCTTTCAAGTACTTTGATTCTAGGTAGCTAGATCTTAATTGTAAATAGATCAATATAATTGGTCCCTACAACTTGGGTTATGATTTTAAAGAGCCGTGCAATTACTTCAGCTGTTAATCTTCGAGCCGCCACTCTAGAAACGATATTTAGTTTTTTTTTTTCTTTAAATATTATTTGACCACTTTTCAAAATTGTTTGGAAACGCCTCATCTTCTCGTTTCAAAATTTTTCAACTAGACTCAAACATAAATATTTTTTAATTTTTAATTTTTTTTTATAATTATTATCTAATCATTATAATTTTTTAAAACTTCCAAACATAGTTCAAAAAATAATTTAACTTTTTTAAATTTTAAAACAAAAATAATATTAAAATTTTGAAAAATGCTATAAAGAAACCTTATACTACACACATCCAATCTAACCAATATATGATTTATCATTTTACATTTCTATTTAAACACACATCTTTAAGCATTGAAGAATAGCAAAAATGACATATCACATGTTGATTATGTGGAAGTACTGTGTGGTGTAAGATTTTCATATAGAATTTTTTTAAAAATTATATTATAACAATATTTTAATTTTATGATATTTTTATTCAATTTTTATTTTTTTAATTTTTCAAAACTCAATAAAATATTTTAACTCAAATCATTTCACTAATGTCATTATTATTTACAGATTTCTCATCTCATCTTCCAAACGAAACCTACTCTCTTTCGTGTCCATGTTTTACCCACGGTTAAAAGGCTGCTTACGCCTTTAGTCGCTACCACAAAAATGTTGTTTTGGAGGGGATTCAAATGACGGATTTTAAGCCCAAAATGACCATCTTGGCATAGTTAATAGTGACTAGACTACTTAAAGTTAGGGGTGTAATCGATCTAATTTTGTACATTTTTTAGAACTAAACTAGTATACACATGTTTTGAAAATTTAAGAACTGATATTGGACTAGTTCACTACTGAAACATGGAATTCAGGTTTTTTCGATTTCAGTCCGATTTTTTTGGTTTTATATATTATCTATGTTAGTAATAATATGATATTTACATATATTAAACTATTACTCTATTTATATTATAGTATAAGTACATTATTTTATAATAATTAACGCATTAAGTATAATAATTTATATTGAATTTAACTATAGCCTATATAAGTTCTAGACTTTATGAATATATATGATCAAATGTGTAAAAATATATTAATAATATAATATTAATATTATGTTATAAGATTAATAGGCTTGAATAATAAGATTAGAATTTTATGTTATACTAATTATCAAGTTAACATATAATATATATATATATATAATATAAGAAATTATATATAATATCAAAAACTATAAATATATATATCAGTCTAGTTCGATTTAAACCAATTTTCAAGTAACGTACCAAACCACTTATAAACCAAACCGAATTGGTTTGGTCCTGTCCAGTTCAGCCGGTTTTTCAATTTCTTTTTTATACTCCTACTTAAAGTTATAGCCAATTGTCACTTATATTACCTGTTAACATATTCGTCCATTCTTCATCTTGTGTCTATATTATTTATATTTAAAATATGACAGCTGAAAAAATAATGGACGAGAAATAACTAAAAATGAATATCTAAAAATATTATTATTGAAAGGAAAACAGAACAAGAAAAGAGTGAGGAATAATGTTTAAAGAAATAGAATAATATAGAATCATAGAAGCGAGTATTAAAAAAAATTAAGTAGCTAAAATAGAGGGTTTTTTTTTAAGTAGCTAAAGTAAACGTGGTGGAGATGTTGGTAGCGAGTTAAGGAAGAACGATTCCATTTTGAATTGTAAATAACAAAAAAGGTGCCGAGGCCCATTTCTTTTGTTTGGGCCTTTGGCAAGGAAAAGCCCACCCTTATCTTAGACTCGCAACATTTGAGTCCTCTCCCATCCTTTGCTTCAAGCCCCATGGGCCATGACACAGGTTCACCTTTTCAAAGGTAGCAATAAATATAATTCCACAATCTTCTCTTCTTGCTTTAAGGAAAGTGAAACTATTTGTAGGCGAAATGAAACGACAAACCTCTCCTGTTAAACAATCAAAGATTCAAAACCATCAATTTTCACACTTCAAAACTCTCACTTTTGTTATCACTTCTGTTAGATCTAGCCGTTATTTCGGCAAAAATAGTGTTTGACGGTCTCAGACCAAGGAGATTTCCTAAACTGTCTCCTTGACAATATAGGAAATGGGAAACAAATATGATAAACTATGACAGCTCCTCCACATTGAGCAAATCCACCATAAATTCTCATCATGCCTACTTCTTCTAATAACAGATCACTCCCATCATCATATCAATTGATATCAAATAACAGGGATTTTTACCAAAGAACAGCTTTACAAAGTCTACAGTCCAATTAAGTAACACATATTGGAGAGCCACTCTCAACCTATAGCCTCCATAGTTTCGTTTTCCCTTTAGTATTTTAATCTTTAAAATCGAATAAGATACAAATTGAATTTCCAGAACGTGTGGCATATCACCACCACAATCACTTTGGTTGGAGTAGTTTTGAGTTTTTCAAGGCCCTCGGTACCTGCGGAAACAGAAACAACCCTGAGGGTGATCAAGAGGGATCATACCTCCACCCTTTGATGTGTCAATGGCCTCCAACATGGCCACTACCTCATCCATCTCTGGCCGCCTGTCAGGGTTCGCATCCCAGCATCGCTTCATTACATTCGCAAGAGAACTTGGGCAGCAGCGGGGTATCTCCGGCCTCAGATTCTGCAGTTTCATATAGAAGCATAGAGTAGTTTAATTTCCTTTTCATATTATAATTGATGATTCTGTTGTTTCATGTGCATATTTATGAATAGACATATGTGTACACACATACACACACGCATCTGTCAGTGTCAGTTCCATGCAAGCGGAAACATCTAACATATTTTATCTACCTGGCGAACAACTGCAGAAGTTACTTCTGAGAAGCTGAGGTCGGGGTATGGCATGTCGCAGCAGTATATCTCCCACAAGCAGATACCAAAACTGTACACATCACATTTCCTATTATATGGGTTGCCATTGAGAACCTGCCCCATCCAAAGTCATTGGTGATAAGTTAGATGCTTACCTGTTAAACATCTGGAAGTATCTGAAACATTCCTAAAGTAAAGCGCAACTAAGCACTAAAAAGGGAAACATCAACCTAAGCCAAACCTAACCATCATTTCTGGACCAACCCAAACATTCAAGTAGAAGCAGAAACCATTCGTCTTTTGTTCCCTTCAGATACAGTAAAGAATACCAAGATTCACAAAACTACGGTCAATTATGAGAAGCCAAGAATTTCATAGCTAGCAACTTTTGAATAATAGAAGACGGCCCACACTTCAATTAAACAGTTGGAATCAAGGGCATGCTGGTGCTAGAAACCTAGTAAGGTAAGCAGCATGTAAATCCATTTAGGGCTCAACTAACAGGCCCTTAAGCTTCAAGGATGCCACAACAATGAGTTAGCATAGCAAGCATGTATACGATACATATACATACATACATATATATATATATATAGAGAGAGAGAGAGAGAGAGAGAGAGATTTGGTTTGCCAGAGTTCAATTGAATAGAAATCAAGTTTATACCTCTGGTGCCATGTAACCAAGGGTTCCCGTCTCGCCAGTCATGTCATTAGGATTTGAAGCCTCAATCCGAGCAACTCCAAAGTCAGCTATTTTTAAGGTACGCGTCTTATCCAGAAGCATATTCTCCGTTTTAACATCTCTGTGGACAATCTTCTGCGAATGAAGATAGCACAACCTATAACAAATGGTGGAGAATAATGAACCTGGTATTAGAGATTTTGATATGTAGTGAAGGAAATTTATACTTGAAATGCAAAACCTTTAAAAACATTTAACAGATTTTAAGAATGAAGCAAAATTAAGATGGGGTATGGATTTTGACCCTCTTGCAAGATCCAGTGCAAGTTGGACAACAACTTTGAAAGCTAGCTTCCTTCTCCGGTTCTTTATGAGATATGACTTAAGTGCACCCCCAGGACAATATTCCACAACAACACAACAAACATTACTCGGCATGCCAATGTGGCCATTATCTGTTTGTATGTGTAGTTCCGATGCACATACTGTTGCCCCTAAAAACTGCAAAAGGAGATTAGGAATTTGTATAAATCAGTAAAGAAAATATTCACATAAATGTCTAAACCCATTTAAAAAGGAATTTGGCAGAGGGGGGGAAAAAAAAACAATCCCCCCATTTTATTTGCTCTTTTTAAAAATGAAAAAAAAAATAGCAACAACCCTCTATTTTAGCATCAATCAGGATGGACTCTTTGTAACTTTGAAGCTCCGGTGTACCTTATAAGTCTCTAGAGGCAAAACAGAGTATATTTCCCGATTGATATTTTACAGTACAAGGCAATATAATATATACATCAGACTTGGAATGTAATCCCATGATTTGTGGGATATGTACAACAGCAGAAAAGGAAAACATTAATAGAAAGATTGAAGCCTTGAGCTACGGTGGTTGACTTCTTGAATTGATATCTTTGGAGAGATTTAAGGCTGAAACAGAGGGTGTGCTGACAAGAGGAATAGCTCAATCAAGATTATAACTATGGGACCACTTTTAGGACACAGAAGCCCAACTGTAACGCCTGGGTTCTTGCCCAGTGTTCTCTCCTAGTGTCCCTGTGCCAACCTCAGCCATGCATGCAGACACTCACATAGAATAAATAACCAAATCTCCATTCTACAAGTTTGATTTAATTAAAAGAAAAAAGACTTAACTTATTTCAATTGCAACAAACTGGGATTAAAGATCTCATGAATCCTCTCAGAGTAAGATGGTCTTAGGTTCAGGCAAGGTCCATTTTATAGAACTTCATTTGAGTGGTCCATTTTAAGAAATATTACCTTTGTTACATTAGGATGGTCAAGCTTGTGCCAAACAGCAACCTCTTGCGTAAAAGCCGCTCTCAGAGAAGCTAATTCAGCCTCTGACCTGTGGCCCTCCTCCCCCCAATCAAGAAGTTTGACTGCAAATGATGAAATGAATGATTTACTTTGAATTCGACTCACAATATAGCGAGTGTCAAAAGAACTCTTAATTTTATACCTAAAACAACATCAAACGTAAATAAATATAGTACGTTTTATCAAACCTTATGTGATGATGATGATGAAAAAATAGTGTGTAACATATCTAAAATTAGTTATGGCTAAAAGTAAAGATTGGAGGTTCCGATCTGTCCAGAAACCTAAATGGTCGATATTGAGGCTTTTGTGAGTTGTAAAGACGAGCAACCCATTTGGCAGCATCGCATCTTCGCAGTAAACACGAGTCACCATAATCAAGGTGATTACTTTTAATTCCCAGCTCTTTTCCTCCACAAAGGTTTTGAAATGATAGCCGATCGGTAATAAATTTGCACATATGGAAGTTATATTTTTTATTAGAAGAGAGGAAAAAAAAAACTTTGAATTTAATGCACCTAACTGCCAACTTAACACAGCCCCGTGAATCACGGATTTTCTTAGTATGGATCCTCACAAATCACTCATGATTATCAAGTTTAAAAGAAAAGAGAAACACATATAGTCATTTACCGAAAGAACCACGACTCCATCCCTCGCTGGGAAAACTCAGGGATATGAAAGAAACGCCATCTTATTTCCATGCGGCTTGCTTTACAGAACGAAGTCACTTTAACTAAACATCACGGTACCTGAATTTGGCTCAATTAAGAGAAAATTGTTGTTTCCTGAGGCCAAAGTGTGATTTTTAATACAATTTCCTGCTTTTTTTCTCATAGATAAGGCAACGATGGAGACTAAAAAACGTTATAACTGAAATTGAGGAACTTGCAACGGCAAATCCAGCGGATTCCCTCCCATCTAAGCCCGATAAGGGTCTAACTTCAAACTAAAACCCCACCATATAACAGACAGCCTCAGCAACTTTCAAATTAAAAGGAAAAACGACTTCCCTAATGACCAACATAAACATTTTAAGCTGTTCTTTGGTTATTCCTTGTAGAAGGACCTATACAATATATAAGAACTGAATCATGCGATATCCTCTATAAATTTCAAAGAGCAAGACAAGTAGTCTCGAGAAGCTAATTAAACGGCGCGTTCGAAAGCACTGCAAAAAACAAGCCGTTCAGTCAGAAAGGCCCAAAATAGTATTCTCTGGTACTATAACTAGTGCAAATCGGCATCGAATTTGGCCACACACAGAAAGCTTATAAATGGTGAGCCACAAAAACAACCAAATAGCACACATATTTATGCCTCAAATGTATGAAATGAACCCGTATTCTCAAGAAAGAAAAAGACTTGATAAATGGGTTATTTTTTTCACATATGAGGATTTCCCGCACAAGACAAACAAAAAAATCGAAGCTTTCAGACTAGAAATGGAAAATTTTCTAATACCTGCAACGTCTTGGCCGTCATAAGTGCCACGATGAACGGTGCCGAAAGTTCCACGAGCTATGACACTCTTGACAATGAGCTTCGAAGGGTCAATCTCCCACTCTTGCCTGGTAGACCTCGCTTCTTGTTCTTCCTCTTTCTTCTTGTTCTTCTCCATGGTCCATGCCCTGCTCAGATGCCTCTGAAGCTGTTCGTCCAAGCTCTTCAGATCTATCTGATCCGCCCTCACATACCCACCACCACTTTCACTCTTCTCTTTCATCTCTTTCTCTAATGCAACTCTACCTGTTGTGTCAAACAGTTGAAGGCACAGACTAACGTGCTCTGATTGATGGTCCCTCTGTGCTTATGTTTTTTCACAACTTGTGCTGCCGCTGCTTCTTGTGGTGCTGACTGCTGAGGATCAGTATGATGCCTGTCAATAAGTAGCAGTACTATCAGTGAGAGAGTTACTATGGTCTCTCTCTCTCTCTCCTCCCCCCATCATGCATGTGGGCACATGGATTTTGCCTGGACACGACGTGTGTTTCTAACCCACTCCCTTTCTCTGCCTGTTGGCCCCTTGTAATTTTATGGTATTCACGGTCGATGTACCTTTCTAAATAAGACTGTCACAGCCCCAAATAGCCACATGTTTTTGCCCTTTTCCAGAGGAGCTATATCTTCACTCTAGAACAGTTGGTACTTGGGACAGTTGAAATGGAAGTTGCAAGGTGGGTAGATGTTCGTTACTTGAATTTATAATTCCAATGTCGTAAAGTGGGCTTAAAAAAAGTCCAACAGCTTAATCTTAGTATTCTGCAACATAGTCGATTATTAAATTTAGAAAAAGCTATATCCTCACTCCAGAACAGTTGGTTCGTATACTGGACTGTTTGTAGTCTTCCCTGTAAAGAAATTTAGATTTGGAAACTCCTTAAAATGACCAATTCACGAGATTTGGCAACTTAAAACAGGTGGGTTACCCCCTCGGACTGTCCTACACATTGTAGAGAAATAACTGAAGATTCTGAAAGAACACAGGTACTGGTTGTTAATGATATATAGAGTACCGTATGGCATGGCATGTCTTGTCTGTCTCCCTTTGTAGCTGAGATCAGGATTGAAGTACTGCAAGGTACATAAAATGTGAGATTTGGGAAGATAGGGACTCTAAGAACTGGCCAATAAATATCAATTAAGATTCTTTTATTTTATTTTATTTTTTGACTGAATTAAATGGTCCAATATAAAAAAAATGGATACAGCATTAAATATTCATTTACAGTCTATTCTATCTGAAACAATTAGAGAGAATTTATATTTAATAAATACCCATCAGGGCAATAATTATCAACGTTGCAGTATCTCTTTCGTTTGACTTAAAACTAACGTTGAAACTTTCTACTCAAACAACAGAATGACTTCCGAGCATTTTTATCCGGTTTTCTATACTTTCTAAAATTTTAGGAAATCAACTCAACTTTTTGTCAAAATAACAACTCCATCCGGTTCTTTATTTGAAGGTATAAGTTTAGGATGTGAATATTGACTCTCTACAATTGGAGAGTCACTATTCATGTCCTAAATCAGTTTTTATATATATTTTATAGGGAATAATTAAAGATGTAGAAATAAAATAGTAGAAAAAATAATAAAGAAAAAATGAAAAAATAAAAAAATATTATTTTAATATAATAAAGAAAAAATAAGAAATGAGATGTAAGATGTTTTTTAAAACTGAATAAAATTTAGAAAAATATTATAGAAAGTGTGACTTATAGCTAAAATTTAAGAAAAATTATAAGACATCGGATGTAAATGCTCTAAATACTCTCCAAGAGTCTCCATTCGTATAAAGTCAAACATTGAACTTCCTTCTTCCAGTCGACCATTATATTGTTGGCATTTGCAAGAACGACCTATCCCTGCCATGGCTAATCGCTATCATATATTGCTTTTGTTGTGTGCTAACATTACTTATTTCAATTGTCTTTTCAACCTGTTCACTGATCCCATTAAAAGAAAAACAGCATGCAACGGCTACATGGCAAGTGCGCTGCAACATGATTGGATAAATCGCTAACTTGGAACCAGGGCTGGCTTCATTTTTAATAAGATCTACTTAATAAAAAAAAAAAAAAAAAAACTGGACTGCCTGACCATTTCACCGCATCCATTGACTGGCTGAGAAGAAAGAGAACTTCGAGTGGGTGGTCAAGACTCGAGGATTCTTCATTTTTTCCTGACTGGGGGAGTTCTGTTAAATGATTGCATTCCATAATGCAGACATGATCATGTCAGGCAGGCATCAAACGAGTTCGTATATAGAATACTTGAAACGAACAAAAAAGATGGGAATAAAATACTTAGCCATCTTCATGGGGTTAAGAAAATCACAGCTTATAAAAGTGTTAAATGGCGTATAATTCTGAAAGACTCTTTGAATAACAGCTTTGTGGTTCATGTACTTAAAAGTAAAGCAATTTAATGAGGACTTTTGCACTCTCTTATTCTCCAAATGATTGATAGTGAAGCATCCCTGCTTAATTCAAAAAGAAAGTTGCAGCTTCCCTGAGCACTAAAGCGAAATGGGGGACTCTCAAGTACTTAGTACCGTGTAAGACTAATATTGGCTTTGATGCCATTTTTGTGGAAGAAAATTAACAGTCAAAATAAAAAGAAGATAAATTCTGATCTTGTATATATGCTTTTGGCTTACTTTTTTTTTTTTCCTTTTCCCATTTGAAAAAACTAAGATCGGTAAGATGCTCATGTGTATGTGGGGTCAGGTTCTCTCTAACTCGCATATTAATGAAGAATCCAAGCATCAGCCTGGTATGAATTCAAACCCAAAAAAGAAAAGAAAAGAAAAGAAAAGAACTATCATGAGCATTCATCCAGAATGGTGAAGCTTGAACAAAGAAAGCACCAGGAATGAATTTTATCACTCCTTGCAAGATTAAACAGCACATCTAATACTAGCAAATCATTAATAAATTAAAGGCAATAGACAGTCATGAGGTGCTGCTAGTGCTACATTTAAATCGACTTTCTAGCCGGCCGACACTGGGGGCACCCATTCCTTTTTACCCCAACCGACACAGGATTATCCTTAAGATATAAGAATTTCCCTCTCTACCTGGATAATTTTCACCTACGTAACCTTGAGTTACTCTTTCCATTGAGCACCTCAAAATTGTAGCCTTTCCTGAATCTTGAGTACTCCACCGGCCCTAAGATTTTACCTTCAATGCTCAGATATTTTTGCATGATTATGCTTATCATCGGGCAGCTGAAAATAGCAGGAATGTAGAGTACAAGCTAGGGAACCTACGAAAACCTGAATTAGAGGGAAAATAACTATTCTGGATTACTATCAATGTCTATTCCAAGATCATGCTTCATAATTAATTACTGCAGCTCCATGTACTTGAAAGCATGCCCCGTGAAGCCTACACTTTTTGACTTAATTCAAGCATTAAAAGAAGGGGCCACTCACACAGAAAGACTCGAAGGTCACGGGGCCAAGACTTCCCTTCCTCTTTGGTTTTCTTTCTAAAGGTAGCATATGATAGAGAGAGATATGTTAAAATTAAAGAGCTGCCATTAATTCTCGTGATTTGAGCAACCTCTTCAAGCCAACCTCCTTCCCAACACTCTCTAGAGATCTCTCTCTCTCCCCGCATAAAAAACATGTTAATTTTCAAGTGATCTATACCGTTTTACAGAATTTCACCTTTTCACCTTCCGCTCACAAAGCGGACCATGTTGAGGGGTTAAAAACCCCCTCCGCCCAGCGGGTTGAGCCCAACAGGAAATAAGAAGTCCATCTCTCGATCCAAGAACCTACTTGACCCAGAATCCCATGAGAAACAAGAAGCACATCTCACAACCCAAAGATCAAGCTGGTCCGACCAAGAGATCCAAAAAAATGATGAAGCTTCGACAAAGAGTTGAAGAAGGCAACCGCCATCCACATAAGCAAAGAGGTCACCAGCAAAGCTGTCAGAGGCTCCCAGCCTCCCACTGCATAAGTAACCTTCATCTGATATGCAACAAGACAATGAGTGTCTCAAGTGCGCCCTAGGTATTCATGAGTTACAGCTTGAGGACATGCATGAGAAGTAACGATCACTTGTACCATAGAGTGGAAAAGGCAAGCGCTGACAACACAGTATGAGAGGTTGCCAACATGCTTGTCAGAGACCCATGCCGCATTAGCCACTCTTATTCTGTATGCTATGTCGCATTAAATGCTCTAGGTGGACGGAGCATGAGGATGATGGGACTGCACCCTAGCAACAAGTGCGAGATGTTCCCCCATACCTACTACCTAGTATAAAAGCTGACCACCTGATACATACTAACTCAGACAATAATATTCTATAACAACCCCGATCAAGAAAATTGACTTAGGCATTAGAGGATCTCCTAACAACCCCTGAGCCTTCGTTTGAATTTATGTTAGTGCAGATTAGTAGTCCACCCCCCAATTGTCCGAGGAGACAATGTGGTACATATGAAACAAGTTCAAAACAACATGAATGAAGATTAAACAAATATAAACCAAGTTGCAATCAAAACACATCACTCTCCTTTTGGTCGTATCATGTATCGATTCACCAACAAGATTAATCCATATTCAATCTCCTTTATGCTTGCTTTCAGATCTATTGTGTCGGGAAGTTATTAAAATTATACATGTGATTTTTTTTTAGATAGATCGATCTCTTTATTCTAATCTTGTAAAAACCCAGTCCAATAATTTTAAAATTGGAATATTGATAATTTTTATTGAGCCTAAATTATATTTAATGGGCTATATTGGATAAGCCCACAAGTGATAAATTATTGAAATTGATTAAGAGTTTTAATTAGATTCAATAATTAAGTTAAATCTCATTTATTACTCATTGAATAAATTAGACTCCTTTTAGAATTTAAAGATCAGCCATTAGAATTTTGTTTCTATTTAAAATCATCACTGATTAAAGTCCTCTACGCAGTCTCATTCACTGCTAATCCTACATTGAATAAACTACTATATCATACTTTTAGATTCAAATTCTCTTCTTGAATGATTGCAACCGAGTCCAACTCGAACTCGAACTTGTTGGCAACCTTTCCCAAATCTCTTTATAAATATCTCTCTTCCATGTGTTATTTGGAAAAAAACATAAACCTTTGTAAGTGTAGCGGCTAAACCCAAGATATCCAGTCCAGTACACAGTGTGTGTCCCATGTTCATTACCACGCCAATAGCCGACTGCCTCATTCCTCTCACAATATCCCTCACATTTTCTCTCTCCTAGTTCATATGATTGATTTTATGCCAGAAATATTGGATTAACGCTATGAGGTAAGTTGCATGATCATATTCTTACACTTATGTACGGTAAATAGCGGGTCTTTTATAAAAATATTTACATGTACACCCTCCATTGGAAGCCATTTTTTATGTACTTAAGTCATGATAAAATTATGAAAATCCATGATTTTACGTAAAGATTTATATATCAAAATATTTTATGAAAAGTCATGATTTTATGTGAGAGTTATGCATCAAAATATTTGGTGAAAAGCTATATATTATGTGAAGAGTTAGGCATCAAACGATTTATGAAAATCATAATTCTATATGAAGAAATATGTATCTGGACATTTTATGAAATATACGATTTCACTTGAAATCTATGATATGACAAATATGCAAGTATGATTATGATAAAGTATGAATAATAAGATATGTAATGACTTCTGTTATAATATGTAGAAGGTACCATATGTTATGAGTATATTGCATTATTGCTACGTTATACATGCTGGTAGTGCATCATGTGTATCTTCCTTTATATATAGATTCTACATCCAACGGCCATGGGCAGAATTGAAATCTACTTAGATTTACTAACCCTAACTCAAGGGGGTCAACAGTGGGTATTGGCCCATGATAAGTGAAAGACAAGTTCATGTTCATGATGTTTACATATGTATTTATAAGTATGCATATTTTTCAAGAAACCTTATGTTTATTATGTTTACTGTATGATGTGTTGCTTATTGAGTATTCGACTTATTTTTATATGATTTTATATTTTAATCTCTCAAGGTGAAGATTTTTATGAGGATGGAGCTGCAGGACATGACTTGGCCCAGGGAGACGAGGCAAGGGCCTAGATAGTTTATGTTATGCTAGCTTTATGATTTACAGTTTAATAAATTATTTTGATAAGCACATGAGAACGACTTTATTGATTTTAAATAAGTATTTTCACAGACTCTTTTAAATTTTAAATATTTAAAAAAATTGATTTATTTATTTATGAAATCTTTTATATATAGAGGCTGGCACTTCATTAAGAAGAAAAGTTATTAAGTCAAGTTTACTAGAAATGACTTTATTAAGAAACAGGATGTTACAAATTTTGAACATATATATTGTATATAAAAATGTTTTAACCACAAAAAGATCCTATAAAAGTAAATTTACAAACTGACATAGCTCGATATAGTAGATTGGATTGTAAAATTATTTTTATCATAAAATAGATTTGATATATCACGTAAAAGAATCAGCTTATAAATTTATTTCTATAAAATATTTTTGTGACCGTAATTTTTATGTTATTTTTGTTGAGAAAAGTTCCTAGCTTAGGGATCTCTGGTTAGTGATTTCGGAGGCGTAGTTGCAGTCACACTGAAGACACTTTTCGTCCTACAACAGGGCTTAATCAGTAGATAGGGCCTACTTCTCTGTAGTCCTTAATGGAGCCTAGTTCGCTTTGCTTGGGCCAGTTGGGTTCGGGCCCAAACTCCCTGATGCCTAAAAAGCAAGCCATTCTTACAGTAAGCAAATACTAAAGAGTTCCAGGCCCAAACCCTATAATGCGAAAAATGCAGGCCATTCTTACAGTGGCCCATATAAATCATTACTTTTCCCGTTCATAAGATGTCTCTACATAAATGAGAGGCCCATATAGATCATCAACAAGAATAATTTACTCTTCAAATAAAATAAAAAATTACACTTTGTTTTCAAATTAAACAAATGATGGCCTAGTTTGTTTTCGCAAATAGGATGAGTTGAGTTGAAAGAAAATTTTAAATTTAAATAAAATATTGTTAGAATATATTTTTTAATATTATTTTATTTTTAAAATTTGAAAAAATTGAATTGTTTATTTTATTTTGTGTATGAATTTGAAAAAATTATAATAATTAGATAAGATGAAACGAGAATGGTTGTGAAAACAAACAAAACTTATGTCAACTTCTCCCAATTCGTTTGATCACATTATAAGAAAAATGAATATTTATGACCAATTTTTTGTAACGAAATTAAACTCATTTTGATAAAAATAAAAATAATAATAATAAGTATCTGCAAATAAACAATTGTATTGGATGAATTTAACCAAGTTTGAAATGAATTATCATCCTTTAAAGTAATTGTCCTGTGTGAATTATCTGATTTACTTGGCCCGAAAATTGAAAATTTTAAACTTTGCAGCTTGCATATAATTATTCTTTCAAAACCCACTGGAAGTTACAGTCTCTTCATATCTTTACACCAATGGTATATGAAGACAAGAAGAAAGGTTTCAAAATCCACAAGGGATTATGTTATTGCAGACACATATATGCCCCCGCAGACAACAAACTAGCAAGCACGTACTGTTTCACTGGTACTGGCTTGCCAATTTACCCTCTTTCACAATGTAGTTTTGTGCAGGAAATTCTTCACCCTTGAAGTACCTGTCAAGCATATCCTTAACTCCAGCTGCATATCGTAGCTGCACTAAATTCCTCCATCACAACAGGTTCGAGATCTATGGAGGAAATTGAACAAAGAAATGGAAACTCGGAAAAATCGCAAGAGAACAAGACAGTAGTCGTAGTAGTACCTGTGCATCGATGGTGGTACCAGAAATATGAGGGGTCATAGCATTGTTTGGCATGTAACGCCATGGATGGTCCTTTGGAGATGGTTGCGGGTACCAAACATCGCCACCATAGCCTGGAGAATCATAAAACAGAACAAGCCCATTTCTCAATCATAGGAGATTGACAAAAATTCCCTTCTTTTACCAATTTTGACATGTTAGATGTCCTTGGTGAATATGGATTCATGGCTTCAGAAACCATAAAGATGAAAAAGAAAAGGGAAAGAATTGCTTGTGCTAGATAGTTTTCTTCATCTATATATATAAGATTTTACCTCCAATTTGCCCACTATTGCAAGCATCAGCCACTGCTTGTGTGTCCATGATTGCTCCTCGAGCGTTGTTAACAATCAAAACTCCCTTCTTACACTTGGCAATCCTATCTTTGTCAAACAAACCTCTGAGTCACAAGATCAAAATTCCCGTAAGTTTGAATTTTGGTGTATAATCCAATATAATGAAAGATCTAGTATGTGAGATTTAAAACACGATATTATTCAACAGCAGAAGGATTAAATAAGCTACAAATTTAAAGGAGCCACCCTTAAAGAGATTCAATATACCTTGTCTTGTCAGTGAGGGGCATATTGATGACAATTATGTCACATTTGGGAAGCATTGCATCCAGATCCTCCTCAAACTTTGCCCCGATCTGATTCTCCAGTTCAGGGTCCATCTTGAGACGATCATGATAAAGGAGATTACAGTTAAAAGGCTTCAGACGTTGAAGTAAAAGCCTCCCAATTCGTCCAGCACCAACAGTTCCCACTGTCTTTCCCTCCAGATCATAAGCCCTGTGAGCAATAGCCGCAACGTTCCATTCCCCACTAATAGCCTGATGGTGTCCAGGTAAGAAGTTCCGGACAAGAACGAGAATCCTCAACATCTCATCTTCTGCAACAGAGACGGTGTTGCTTCCAGTGATCTCTGCAACTGTTAATCCAGCAGCAGCAGCAGCAGCAGCATTCAAATCAATATGATCAGAGCCGATCCCAGCAGTGAGAAGAAGCTGCAAATTCTTGGCCTTTTTTATCCTTTCTGCCGTAACGTAGGCCGGGTGGAAGGGGGTAGAAATGAGGACGTGGAGATCCGGAATGTGTTTCTCAAGTTCTGGGGTATTTAAGGGTACACGCGCAAATTCAAAGAAAGTCAAAATATGAAGAACAATAGCAATGTTCAAAACAAACGCCAATTCTAGTTCTCGTTATAATATCAGAAAATATTTAAACTTAATTACCACAGTTTGGTCCGTCCTTGTCATCGGTGACGATGTACTGGTGACCTTGTGATTCGAGCCACTCACGAATGCCCAGAGCTCCCTCCACACAACCCACAAAATTGGGATTCATGGCAGCATACTCATTGGCCTTGTAAAACACCCCCACGATTTTCTTGCTTCCAGCAGAAGGCTGTTCATGTACGTTAACAGAGTCACATCACCAGTACCTCACAAAACATGAGAACTTAACGTACTGTCTAGCTAAGACCAGCAATTACTTGAGAACATGCAACTTGTACCATATGGAAGACCGATAAGCAGCTCAAAATCAAAGCTTATATTTCATTGCAGCTCATGCATTTATGCGGTTTCTTACACCCAAAATAATTGTGCTGATAAGGCTAACAGTAAAGACCCCCTTATGAGATCGTTTCTCTGTAATTTTGTGTGTGTACATCTGCTACGATTTGTTAATATATTTGGACATGATCTGATACATGCAGATAATGATGATAACTAGACATTTGTACATGGGGGGTCCGGACGGGAATTAGCAATTCAATATATAGTTGATCCATAAATACAGCCCATGAGTGCAGCGAGTAAGCTTTATTTGTCTTTTTGCTTCTTTTTTGGGTGCATGCAGTTGGCACGTCACTAGCTAGCTAGCACAAATATAGCATGTATCTAAACCAATACTTGCAACATATATTAGTAATGTCTTATCAATAACATAGAAATTCTAACATTTTTGTGCGTAGTAGAACGTGTAGTTATTATTTAGTTACATAGAAATCCCACAAAAATAAACAAGGCCTACAAATTAAAAGATACCAGTATTCATAGTTAATTTACCCAAGTCGTTAAACTTGAAGAGAAGTGTGAAGAAAAGGCATAGATCAAACATGTAAGCGTTGTAATGTAGGGTATATATCCAGCCCAAGGCTATGAAACTTTCTTGTGTAGTCTTTCAAACAATTCATGGTAACTATGATGATATGAATATATAAAAATTTGAAACCGAAAGGGAATTAATCTTACATGCAGGTGCCTACTGAAAGTGGAAGAAAATGGTGTACTCCCAGAGTAAGCAAAAGTCTTAAGCGCAGAAATAGCAGCACGACTCATACCCATCTCGATCTGAATCCTGACCACACTCTAGATGACTCTGTTTTTGGAGAGAAAGAGAAGCCCAGCTTTATACAAGAAAACCCACTCGTCAATACCAACTTTTTGGCTGTCGGGCTTTGTCTCAATGAGTCGAAACTGCCCTTACTTCTTTCACCTCCTAATATTATCCGAGCATGCATGAAAGCATATTAATTATTCATCCTTTCACTTCATGAATGGTATTTTTTTTTAGTAATGTTTCATGGTGTGCATAATTCTTTTGAAAAAAAGGGATTTGCTGTTAAAAATTTAATTTTTTTTCATGTAGATTCTGTATTTACTCTTTTTAAAAATAAAAAAAAAATTGCGTAATACTTGCGCATTCTATAACTACAAATATTGTTTGAGTAATACTACATACAATCATAGAGTAAGCAAACTTCATGCAATCGTTTTAAAAAAAAAATGAAGTCTACTATTAAAAATTAATTTTTTTATATAGATTTTATATTTATTTTTTTTTTCAAAAAGATTACATAATTCTTATACAATCCGTGATTATAAATATTATTTCCCTATTTTATAATCTAATATAACACATTAAATCACGTGAATTGATGCTGTTATAAAACTATTTTAGGACAGAACATTTCTCTTTACAATTGCATTAAGATACATTTGCAGCACGATGGCTGCTACACCACTATTATTTAATTAAATTAAAATACAACTTCGTGACGAAGGGCCACACGAATTGTGGTCTGTCGTTCCATATAAGAATGGAACTCGTGGCAAATTATGATTTGTCTTTCGCCTTCTAAAATAAAATCTTTTGTTTTTGCATGGCCTCTTGACATCTTGTCGTATCCAAGGGATAGTGTAACTTTTGGAGACCCACCAATAATTTGCGTCCTCGAGTTGACATGACCTGCTGGCTGCCGGTGTCCCAAATTTCTAATTTAGAGCACAAAAGCAAGTTGATGACTTGATAGACACAGCAAATGAGTAAATTCATTACTGCATTGATTACCGTTGTCTGATCACACAATCCGATAACTAAGCCTATAAATCAATAGAAAACTGAAGGTTTATGGAGGAAACAAAACAACACTGTATGAATTAACGAAGTCCAGGAAACAGTATATTTACAAAGAAAAATAGAGCTTACCTCTAAGAATCTAGCTTAATGTTTAAGACGTTTAATCTCAGCCTGTATCCGATGTTTTCCTCTCGTTGTTGGCTAGAATTTGTGTGAAAGAAAAAGTCTAAACACAGGCATAGCCGTGGATGTATCATGTCATGCACGAGGCCAACACTTTTTTGCCTATGTTTGGACTTTTTCTTATCCGTTTTTGTGTTTTTCCATTGGAGTAAAAAGCAAAAGTCATCCTTTATAATATAGCTGCACCGTTAAAGCTTATCGTTAGACTAAAATTATTATTTATTTAGATTTATTTATTATTTTAAAATGTTTTTAAAAAATATAAAAATATATTAATATACTAATAATAGCTTTCTTAATTATTAAATAAAGAAAAAATTAAAAAAAATAAAATATAAAAATGTCAAAATGAGTAGATAAGTGGATAAATTGAATAGATAAAATAATATTTTTTAATATAGATATATTGGTTCCTTTTTTATCCTTTAAAGGGAAATTGTTCAAATGCTGGTCATATTAAATTAGGTACCAACCAATTGCCACCTCGAGTCGATAGACACTACTCACTTCGATTTGACAACTGCTGGTGGAGTGGAGGGGCTTTTCCAGGGATAAAATTATCCCAAGTGGAGTGGAGGGGCTTTTCGATCATTTTCCTTGTCGACTGACAGCCGAACATGCGGATAATGCAACGGTGGAGGGATAAAATTATCCCAAGTAGCATAGAAATGTTGACAACCTTCAAGAGTTATGTAACAGAAGTGAGTCTGTTAAGAGAAGAATAAATGATTATTTAAAATAGAGGTTATGAGTTTAAATTATGATTTTATATTTTATTAATTTAATTAAATATTCTACGCATTTGATTGGAGGATGGTGATTTTACAAGATCATAATTTGTAATAAAAGTAAAATAAAAAACAGGAATTGTTCATAAAAATAGTAACCGAATGATTATTAGATAAAAATCAATGCATATTTAAGAATTTTGATGATAAATCAGACAAAGAATAATACTTCAATCATATATGCGCAGGTGTGGATTTGACCTCTAATTCAACATCTTGGAAACTTGAGGCCTGATCGTGTTCCTGAATCTTCCTAATTTTCTTTAGGGTTCGTTTGTGAAAGGCCCAAAAAGTATGACGCATTTACTTCCTCAGCCTCAGCCTGTTTGTGCTATAACCAAGCCTGAACTTGGAATCCTACTTGTACCCAATTTAAGCACCTTAAGGCTTGTGGATCTAATCATAACAATTATATATAATATAGGACTCAGTATTGGTGACCTTTCAGTTATTGGGTCATTTATCTAATGTCCTGAGCTCCAAGCATTCCCAATTAATGAACTAACAAAATACCGATTGTTAATATCTAAAAATGGTGTAATCCAAAAGGGAAGAAAGATCTATTCTTGGAATGCATTGAGATGGGGTGGGCCTCGATCAATGTTGTTTGGAACATCCGGTAGTGGTTCGATGCAGCTGTATAGTGTTGGTGCGAACATCTATAGCGGCGAACAATATTTAAATGTAGAAAAAATAAAAAGAAATGAATACACCAATTTACGTGGTTCGACACTAGGTCTACGTCCACGAGAGTTTGGGGAGGAGAGATTCCACTATAATATACTTGTTCACAGTGTCTTGTAGCCTCTCATTTATCACTATACAATAGAAGTTTGAGATCTACTTACTGGAGAAGATGTTCTATCTGGAGTTCTCTATCCTGAGGTTGAAGAAGTCGAAGCCAACCCAAAAGTCATAAGTCCTTCAAATCATAGGCTCGCTGTCCCTTTTATTTGACTCTCTACTTGCGTGTGCTTCGGTAGTGGTGATGAATGTATGCTTAGCGTATCTGACCATCTCTCTATTTTCTACTTTCTCCTAACTCCTCCTTGTCTCCTGATACCCTCATCTCTTAGTCCATTATTCTCTAGCCCTCTTAATGGGTTGGTCCTTGAAAATTATTTTTGGCCTGATATATTTTACCTCCCTCACACTTATCTTTTTGGCATCCAGCTTTGACTTGGTTGATTTCGTATTTGCTCTTGTTTAATCGTTTTGGCACGCTACTATGTATCATACTCCCCAACTTTTCAAGGTGGTTAATATTTTGACAATAATTTGGTTTACAAGGAATTATTGTCGCAGAAAATACAATTTATCATCTTTTTAATTATCATTGACGTAATATCTAATAAATGATGATATATAAGTCTTTGCATGACGTTATTCCAATCTTTAGAACGCATCCACCCTCTCTTGCAAGTTGCCTTACTGCGAAGCACACGAAGATGTCCTGCAGATTATAATTAACAGCACAAGATTAATTTGCTCATATGACGAATTATATAGGATGGACATGATCTTCGTTTTGGATCATTTTAAGGACCAAAATTAAACCAGATTTGGCCCAGATTTATGGGCGAATGAGCTGGAAAGCCGCTTTCTTAAATAATAGCTGTGGTCGGTTAAGACAGCGACTGGTTGAAAGTGACATTTTTTCATATCGTTTAGATTTTGGGCCTCCGACTGGCATGACATCCTAGCTCATCCCTCGCACACCATACGCATGCTATACGCGCCGATGCATTTGCGTGAAAACCACAACGTGAAGCATCAGTCTCATTTTTTATGTGTTTGGTTTCCTAATCGAAGATCCGAACGATGGGAAGTAAAACTTTTCCATCGGACACGTCGCGTGCTTCAGTTGATTGCACTATTTGTGTTACATATATTAGTATATTACCCTTGCTAGCAAGTAGTTAAAAGGTTAAATTGAGTTGAGTTGAATTTAGATGATAAAATATTATTAGAATATTATTTTTTAATATTATTATTATTTTAAGATTTAAAAAAATTAAATTATTTATTATATTTATATTAAAATTTAAAAAAATTATAATAGATAAAATGAGTTTGATTTGAGAACTAAATAAAACAAAAATTCTTCCAAAAAATGGAAAAGGACGTGCTTTAATCGCAGAAAATAATGTGGCGTTTTCTTAGTGTCGAAGGACGGCAATTTTTTTAATTTGAGAAGTCAATTTCACTCGGACGTTCAGCTTTTGATGTTGGGAAGAATGGATTCGTGTCAGAAGTGAAAAAACTGCCGAGTCCTCGTTCTGCAGCCCTGCCTCAGTCAACTCAAACCAAGAAATGGACAAAGACAAACGCGCAGACAAAGAAGCAGCAGCAGAAGAAGAAGAAAAGCATACCCAGTATATGAAAAAAGCAGAACAAAAACCAGAAGAAGAACAGGAAGCACAAGAAAAGCACGCCATCTCAGACCCATCACCACCCACCACTCGCTCTCCACATCCTCAATTCCACCGATACCACAAACCCTCATCGGCACCATTGGATTCGTCTTCACCGTCTTCGCTTTCCTCCGATCATTCCTCCCACAGTCATGAACTCAAACGCTCGACCGCACCCGCCCCGGATACCTCACCGGAAGTCGTGGCGAACCGGTCGTTCTGGACCAACACGGTGGTGCTAGACAAGGTGGACCCAGGAGCCCAAGATGGCTTCAGCAGCGTTAGAGAAGTTGAGGCTGGCAGTAATAGCCGTGGTGGTAGTACTGATGGCGGCGGTGGTAGCCGAAGATTGAGACCAAATCTGTTGATTCTGAGGAGGGTAAGAAGGGACAACATGGTGAAGAAGACGTTGTTGTGGTTAAGGATTTTTGCGTTCGTGTTTTGCTTGATCTCTTTTTCGGTTATGGTGGCTGACAAGAATCAGGGTTGGGCTCTCGATTCTTTCCAACGGTACAAAGAGTTCAGGTAAGTGTGTCTGCTCGTCAGTAATTTTTTATGAGGTTTGTAATTTGAGTCAAATATGTTTTCATTTAAAATGTGATTGCAGGTACTGCATGGCTGTGAATGTGGTAGGGTTTGCATATTCAGGGCTGCAAGCATATGATCTGGTCAACTATTTCATCAACGGGAAACACATAGTCTGGCACCATCTTCGGTATTACTTCGATTTCTCTATGGATCAGGCAAGTCTTTGTTTGAACTCCATTATTGTACCTAGCCTTTGGCTGATGTATTTGTGCACATCCTGTTTTGGACAAATTCTCTTTCAAGTTATTGCAAAAATTGAAGGTTGATTGATAGACAAATCACACATGAGTTGATCTGTATAATATTTTTTACTTTTTTAATGCGCAACAGTAAATATTGTGAGGAATATCTTTATCTTTCTCACTTAAAAGACTCCAAATTCAAATAACAACTGAGAAAATCTTTTTCCTCTATTTTGGGATTAGTCTTTGGGGATAAATGAAAGGTAGATACCAGATAGACTTCAGGATAAATATGAATTAATGATAATTAGGCTATTGGGACCCCAGCTTGAAAAAAACTGGTGCATGTGACCAATGGAGGATGTGGACTCCTGCTTTTCACATCCCACAACTACCTAGTTTTTAAGCCACTCTATGTTAGGCATATGGTCCCGCCAAGAATTTGCCCAATTCACTCAACTTGGACCCCATTGATTTGACTTTTCTCGTCCATCTTTTTTGGCCACCTTTTCTCTGCCTTTTACCATGGTAATGTTACCTCTGCTTTCTCATATAATATATTATAGTTTCTCTGTTTTAGAATTCATTCTTGGAAGAAAGTAACCTCTATCTAAAGAAAAGAAAAGAAAAGAAATGGCAGGATTTACAACAAAAACCCAGTATTGCTTTTATATGGAGAAAATTAAGATACCAATACAATTGTGAATGTGACATAATTGTTGGCTATATGTAAGTACATAATATTAATATATAAATAAAATAATAAATATAACAATTTCTAAAATTTATAAATAGAATAAGATAAGAAAATAAGTGCAAGGAATGTAGAACTAACGAAATAGAATTTTTCATCTTTCTACATGAAATATATAGATATGTATGTGTATGATAATCTCCTTTTTTGATTATTTTTTATTATCTTGTTTTTGTCTAATAATTTGAATTTAATAAACGTGAATAAAATAAAGAAAGAGTTTCTTACAAATTCTCAAAAAATTTGTTAAAATCCGATCCGAGACTAGGGATTCTTATCTCTAGCTTCTAGAACTCATAAAGTCTATGAAGCATGTCATTTTCTAGTGTAACTCATATATGATATATCAAAAGGAGAAAATTAGCAGGCCTCTTTATCCATTGAAGATCTCTATCTTTCTTTTTTTCTTCTCTTGGGGTCTGACTTGAAGATCTGTTATAAGGATTTATACACACACACACATATATAGTTGTTATAATAGAGTGCGTTCATATGTCTTCATTCCAAGAACACTGTGCTGATCCGCATAGCAAAATGCTGGGCTTCTTGTTTGTGATGGCAGTTGTTGACTTACCTTCTGATATCGGCCTCATCAGCGGCTGCCACCAGAGTTTATGACTGGCAATCCAACTGGGGTAAAGACAAGTTTCCTGAGATGGCAAGTGCATCCGTGGGATTGTCCTTTGTTGCATTTGTGGCCTTTGCCTTAAGCTCTCTCTTTACTGGTTATACCCTCTTTAAAACCTCATAGTTAAATTAATACCATTGCCGGCCAGCCATATCAGAAGATGATGGGAAAGTCTTTTAAGTTTTAGAGAATCTGTCCCCTGCCGCAAGTTCGAGCAATGATAAATTGTTGAAAAAAGAAATTAATGCGCGTAATGCTTTACAGTTACAGTGTTGTATGAAAATAGGTTCGTGTGTTTCTCTTGAACCATGGATGAATGATTATCATAGTATTAGATATAAACATATTTCTGCTTGAAAGCTCTGTTGTCCGATCTAATTCTGATTTTGGGTGCAAATCATGGAATTTGGGAAGTTAAGAAGGTTCATGAAAGAGTTTGTGAAAATGTGTTTTGGTCAACTTACCAAAACAAGTATATTTGCACTAACTATATATAGAGTTACAAGTAACAGCCAACACGTAAGGTTGCTGTAGATAAGTTCAATATTCAAATGAGAAGAGATAAATACAAGTGATAACTAATCTTTAGAGAAGGCTTATCAGATAGGATAAGTCTCTTCTAATCTCAATGAACTACTTTATCTGTGATCAAGTAGTTGCCGTGCTTTAGGATTATTAGCTAGTTGGTTATCGTTGGCATTATCTCTAACAGCCCCTTGCAAGCTTATGGGGGAGGAACACACATGAAGCTTGGATGTCAAAACAGAGAATTGAGTGGAAGCCAATCCCGTGGTGAAGATGTCTGCTATCTGATCTTTAGTGGAAATGAAGTTAAGGTGTATATCACCATTTATTACTTTTTCTCGAATAAAGTGATTGTCTACGTCAATATGCTTTGTCCGAGCATGAAAAACAGGGTTGGAGGCCAAAGCTAGAGCACTAATATTATCACACCATATTGAAGGTGCACAAGTAAGTGGAATATGGAGGTCTTGAAATAACATCCTTAGCCAATAAAGTTCTGTAGTAGCAATTGCTAAAGATCTATATTCTGCCTTTGTACTTGATTTAGACACCACTGGTTGCTTCTTTGCACTCCATGATACAAGGCAGTTCCCAAGAAATATGCCAAAACCAGAGGTAGATCTTCGATCATCTGGGTTGCCTGCCCAATCTGAGTCACAATAGGCTGTAAGTTGCAGATTTCCCTTGGTATAGAATAGACCATGATCAATGGTGTTTTTCAGATACCTTAGGACTCTTTTTGCTGCAATCCAATTAGAAGAAGTTGGAGCATGCATATATTGACAAAGCTGGTTCACAGAGAAATAGATATCTGGTCTTGTTAATGTGCAGTATTGAAGGGCTCCAACAACTTGGCGATATTCAGTAGGATCAAGTAGTGATTCTCCCTCAAATTGTGACAATTTGCTACCAGCAGCAACTGGTGTTTTGGAAGGTTTAGCACCTAGCATGCGAGCTCGATGCAGCAGGTCATAAATGTACTTTGCTTGAGTAAGATGTAGACCATTTGAGTTGAGGGTAGCTTGAATTCCCATGAAGAAACTTAAAGGTCCAAGATCCTTGAGTGGAAAGGTCTGCTGCAGTTTAGTTATGATATTGAGCGAAGCTTGAGGATGAGTACCTGTGAGAATAATATCATCAACATAGAGCAGCAGAAATATATGTATATTGCCATGATGATATACAAAGAGGGAGCTGTCAACTAGAGATGCTGTGAAGCCAATTTCAAGTAAAACAGTAGACAGTCGAGTGAACCAAGCTCTTGGAGCTTGTTTAAGACCATAGATGGCCTTATTTAATTTACAAACATAGTCTGGATACTCTTGACTTCGAAACCCTTGAGGTTGTTCCATATAAACATCCTCCAATAATGTTCCATGAAGGAAGGCATTGGAGACATCCAACTGCCTTATATCCCAGTCAAACTGTACTGCCAAGGCCAGTAGAATTCTTACAGTTGGTGGCTTGATCACAGGATTGAAAGTTTCTGTGAAGTCAATCCCATATTGTTGCTCAAATCCCTTGGCAACTAGCTTGGCCTTAAATCTGTCAACACTACCATCAGATTTTTGTTTGATGCGATACACCCATTTGTTATGAATAACATTGTGATGTTTGGGTCGAGGACACAGAGTCCATGTTCCAGTGGTAATCAAAGCTTCAAATTCTTGTTCCATTGCAGCCTTCCATCGTAAATCAGTTGCTGCTTTGGTATAACAAGTGGGAGTAATCTCAGTAAGAGTGGTGTGAAAGGCTGTAGGGTGCTTGGTTGAATAATATAGATGGTAATCAGAGTAGTCTTTTGGTTTGAGGGAGTTAGTCTTGGCTTGGGTAATCATGGGATGAGTGGGAGCTGTAGTGATTGTTGGTTCAGATTGTGTGCTACCAGAATTGTCTGAATGGTTGGTATTAATTGGAACTAATTCTGGTAAAAGGGGATCAAAATGTTCAAAAGGTAAACTTGAGATGGGGTTAGTCAATACCTGGGAGGTTTCTTGAGATGTTGGAGTAGTAGGGTCTGAATGTTGTTGCTGTTGAGATGTTGAAGGTATAATCAAAAGAGAATCAGCTGCTGCATTCAACCTGGAGGTAAAATTCGAATGAGCCAAATCCAGTGCAGGAAAGGAATTCTCATAAAAAACAACATGCCTAGAGAGATAGATCTTGTTAGTGACCAAATCAAGACACCTGTATCCAGCATGGCTGTAACCTAAGAAAAGACAAGCCTTAGAGCGATACTAAAGTTTGTGACTATTGAAGGGTCTTAGCAATGGATAGCATCTACACCCAAAGGTGCGAAGAGTAGTGTAATCAGGCTGCTTTTTGAAGGCTATGAAGTGGGGAGATTGATATCGCAAAACTGGAGTAGGCAGTCTATTAATAATGTAGACTGCTATGAGGAAAGCTTCTACCCAATATTTGTTGGAGAGATGAGAGTGAGCCAACAAGGTAAGACCAGTCTCAAGAATGTGCCTAAGCTTTCTTTCAGCTAAGCCATTCTGTTGACTAGTGTGTGGGCATGATTTGCGATGAATTATTCCATTTTGAGTAAGAAAAGTTTGAAACTGATTAGAACAATATTCTCCCCCACCATCAGTTTGTAGCTATTTTATTTTGGAAGTAAACTGATTTTCAACTAACAGCTTGAATTTGATAAAAATTCCAAAAACTTCAGCTTTGGTTTGAAGAGGGTATAACCATGTATATCTAGAGTGGTCATCCACAAAAATGACATGATATGTAACATCCCAGATTTTAGTGTATTTTAATGGATGATTTATTTAATTTATTTAGTGATTAATTATTTTGTTTTAAAATTTTGGGAGTTTTTAAATATTATTTTATAATATTTTAAATTGTGAAAATTATTTTATTGGGCTTTCTTATTGTTAATTATTGTTTTGGATTTAAATTGATCTTTAATTTAAATTGGTTTGTTTGTGGGTTTTAAAATTTCTATTGTTTTATTAAGGCATTTCACTGCGTTTGTTTAATTTTAATTAGTGATCTGCAATTTTATTCCTCTTTATTTTAAAGGATGTTTTGTCAGAGTTTAATATTTTACTTTAGCTAATTTTGAGTTAAATTGTTTTATTTATTTTAACTGTTTAAAAAAAATAGTTACTGTTTTATTTAAATATTTCACTGCGTTTAGATTATTTTATTTATTTAGTGGTTTTAAAATCGTTTTCGTTGGATCACTTTCGAAATCCAAGTTGAAAGTCTGGATCTCACTTTTTCCCTTCTCTTTTTCTTTTTCTCTTATTTTTCTTTTTTCTTTCTTTTTTCTTCTTCCTCTCTCTCTCCCTGCACGCGACCGACCCTTCTCTCTCTCTCCTCTCTCTCTTCCCGTCGACCGGCGACCCTACCATACCATTTTCAGCCGGAGCCTCGCCGTCGTTTGCCTCCACAGTGCGCTTTTACCCGCGGCGGTTTCCTCCTTGCTGCGCCCCGTCCGGCCACCTCCGGCCACCATTTCTTCACCACTTCATCACCGGCCCACTAGCAAGTTTTTCCACCCATTTCCGGCTCCGATCCGTCGCCGGAGCCGCCCATATGAACCCATCTCCGATTTGCTCTATACGGCCTTAAAACTGCTCATTTCCGCCACCATTCACGGCCAACCACCACCACCATTAGATTCCACACCTTCCATAGGCCCTACCCTATCAATTTCGAGTCTTCGTTTGAACCCGTGTAAAATTCCAATTTCACTGCATTTCGGCCAGTGTTTTTACACTGTGTGAATTTGCTATTTTGGTGATTTCCTGTGCCTCGGACCCTCCGTAAAATAGTTTTAAAGCGCTGTAAGTATTTTCTAAACAATTTTTTGAGATTTAATTATATTTTTGCAATTAACTGCTATATTTTATATATATGTATCCTGGTTGGTTCCGGACTGAGTCCGAGGAGTTCAGGGGTGGATGGATTGATCGGAATATTTGTTGTGTGTGATTAATTGTGGTTGGATTAATTGTTAGAGTTTGGTTATGTGATTTGGATATTGGATATTTTGGTTATATTGTGATTTTGGGAGTTGATCATTGATTGTGAGGATTGATCTGGTTCATTGCATATTGCACACATGGCATGTTTGTAAATGAAAAACGGGGTTTTCGTGTAATGCATTCATGTTCATGTGGTTATTTTGAAAACTGGGTTTTCATGAGAATTGGATTTGTGGGTGCGTGTGTATCACGACCCCAAGCCGAGATGGGGCATTATCTCGGTGGAGCTCCTCTGGTCACTCGGGAGCGTAATATACTGAGTGACGTCCCCTGGGTTGTCGCCGGGCGACAACGGGATCGGACGTTGGACGTGCCGACTCCGTAGCCCTTCTGCTGGCGGGGGTTAGAGGATGACCTGGCCACGAACGCACCGGGTGCGGAACTGGGCACCTCTCGTAAAGTAGCCAGGACGTGCGGATGGTCCATAGGGGAGGCCATGGTGCATGTGGTTAATTGGAATAATTGGAAATTGACTGTTTTCTGGGAAAATAGCGTGAGTTGTTTTTGTGTATCATTTTCTGGGAAAATGATAGATAATGATTTTTGTGTGCCATTTTCTGGAAAAATGGTGGAATTGATTTTATTGGAAATAATTTTGTGCCAAAGAGATTTTTGGCGTATGTTGCATATTGCATCATGTGCATGCATGGTTAATTGTTTAGATATATTTTATTTCTGGACTTGGTTAGGTTATAACTTACCTGTGGTACCATTTAATGGTACTGCAGACTTTGTTGATGATGCAGATGCCGAGCCTGAGTATCTGGCTCCGCCGAAGGAGTGATCTGGGATCACTCATGCTGTAGATTTTTATTATCAAACTTGTATTTTATTTTGGGACTTGGCTTTGATTTTAAGGTATTTGTATTTTGGTTATCTGTATTAACTAAAATTCTGGTACTAGTTGATTTATTTACCTTCCGCTGTGTTTTTAATTGTGTACTGTTTATTTGTTGCACACACTTGACACTTGTCGTTGGGATGCTTGACCGGGTTGTCATCATCCTGACGTCACGATTCCCGAGATTTTTGTACGTGGGAGTCGGGGCGTCACATGATAGTTGTGGCCGTTTATAAATGGGACTGGTGAGTACCAAACATCACTATGAATTAAATCAAGTGGTTGAAGTGAAACATGAGTGGAATTAGAAAAAGGCAAACAAGTGTTTTTGCCCAATTGGCAAGCATTGCAAATATTTTTATTCAAATCATTATTTGTCAAATGAAGAGAATGAATCTTTATAATGCTAGATACAACTTTATGAGATGGATGGCCTAGCCTAGAGTGCCAACCAGAGAGGCTGGTTTTTATTCCTAAGAAAGCTGTAAAAACTGGCTGATTCTTGTGAGAATTTCCTTGTAGCCGCAATGGATAAAGTCCATTTTTACTCTTGCCTTCCAGAAGGAGTGCATGCGTCTGATTGTCCTTCACATAAAAATGAGAAGAGGTCAGTAAGAAGTAACAATTGTTATCAAGACAAAATTTTTGTATAGATAATAGGTTAGCAGCTGCATTAGGACAGTGAAGAACTGATTTAAGAGAGAAAGGTTGGAAAAAATTAGAAGAGAGAAGAGTAGAGGAACCACTATTCGCAATAGAGAGTCCTTCACCATTACCCATAGCAACAGCATCTTTACTTTGGAAGGGCTGCTGAATTTGTAGATTGTTGAGATCATTGGTAATGTGAGCATTAGCTCCACTGTCAGCATACCATTCTTGTTCTTCTATTGCAGCATTGGTATGAGCTACCATGGCTGCTAGCTGAGGAGGAGGGTGTCTACCTTGATAAGAATAGTCCATTCTGTGATAGCAATCAAGGGCTTGATGACCACTTTTTCCACAAATTTGACAAGGAGCCCGAGGTGCTGATTGAGAAGTAGACTGTTGCTGTTGTGAAGCTTGAAGTCCAGCAGAGTTGTGAGGACCTTGTGTCTGAAATTTATTGTTTTTGTTGTAATGGCCTGATCCTTTGGGAGAGAACCTGTTGAATGGAGGGCCTTTTCCTCTGTTCTTGGCATTAAAGTGCCCTTGGCATTGGGAAAGAATGGCAAATGTATTGGTTTCAATAACAGCAACTTGCTGATTTAGCAGCATCTCATAATTGAGTAATTCATCCTGAAAGTCATCAAAGGCTAGAGGATTATCTCTAGTTGCTAGTGTAAAGGAGGTGATAAAATTGTTGAATGATGGATTAAGACCACTGATGATGAAGGAAATAAGATCTTCATCATCAAGTGATTTGCCAACAGCAGCAAGTTGATCTGACCAAGACTTTGCCAACTGCAGATATTCAGTGCAAACCTTTGATCCTTGTTGCAGATTTTGAATTTGGCGCTTGAGATGAGACACTCTAGACCGAGATTGTGAAGCAAATCTGTAGGCTAGAGCAGTCCACACTTGTCTAGAGGTATGAAGTCCATAAACAGTGGACAACACTTTCTCTGGAAAGGGTGACATTGATCCAACTCAAGAGGAACTGATCCTTCTTGTTCCAGAGAAGATAATCTGAATTGGTAAGTTCCTTGCCAGAATCATCACAGATTGTGGAAGGGGGGCATGGCTCAGATCTGTCGACAATGCCCATGAGATCAGGACTTTTCAAAACAGGAACAAGTTGAGAAAGCCACAAAAGATAGTTGTTTCCATCAAGTTTGATGGAAATTAAGTGAGTAAAATTGGGAAAGGTGAAAGCGGAAGAGATGGGTTTTGAACTTGAAGTTGCCATAGGATCGTAAGGGTGTGAGCCTAGTATTGCTCTGGTACCATGAAAGAGTTTGTGAAAATGTGTTGTGGTCAACTTACCAAAACAAGTATATTTGCACTAACTATATATAAAGTTACAAGTAACAGCCAACACGTAAGGTTGCTGTAGATAAGTACAATATTCAAATGAGAAAAGAGATAAATACAAGTGATAACTAATCTCTAGAGAAGGCTTATCAGATAGGATAAGTCTCTTCTAATCTCAATGAACTACTTTATATGTGATCAAGTAGTTGCCGTGCTTTTGGATTATTAGCTAGTTGGTTATCGTTGGCATTATCTCTAACAATTCATAGAAATCACAACAAATAAGCTTTACATGGAATTTGCGAGAGAGAACGAACCGGGACAGACACGAAGGGGGCCGAGCCATCCCTTCGGCTTCGTCACTTAATAATAACGGGTTGACCTGCCCCTAGTCGGTTTGTGTTCCTTAGCTGTCGGGTCGGGCCCCAAACCCAGACCGGATTGGTTGGGTTGCAGGCCGCCGCAAGATTGGAATATAGAACTTAATAAGAGAATAAATTATAACTTATGTTTCAAATTTTGAAGGAAGTAAAATGTAATTACTCCCAATAACTTAGTGCGAGCCTCCTTGTTTGGATGTTGAAATATATGCATGTCTAGACCGAGTGAGTAGAAAATTTGTTTTATCCCTTTGATTTTTCTTTTTCTGCAATAATTAACACATTCGCTAGTTCCAAATTTTAACATGAGAGAATCCAGCGGGGGATCGATCCTGACAGCTCTCTCTCTCTAAAACCAGACCCTCTCTCTCTAGAAGTTCTCTCGTCTGAACACAGCGGGGGGAGGGGGAGCTTCGGCTCCCTCTTCCCTCTCCTCCCCCCCTCTCTAACGTCGGCCATTCGTCTCCGACGGTTTTCATTTTGTTTTTGTGTTTTTTTCAGGTTTCGGCGAATAAAAGGACTAGCCGATCCGAGCTTCTCCGGCCCCCATCCTCCTACACGCGCACCTCCAGGAGTCCCCCCTGCCGCCGATCTGTAAAACCTTTTCTTGCGGCCTCGTCCAGAACGACGCGTAGCCTGCACGCGCGGGACGTAGAGTTCGGAGCTCGCCGAGGTTTGGGCCTCACGCATCTCCTAGGATCTCTCCGACGCTGCTTCACACAGCAGTTTCAGAACCGGCGTCTCTGAATCCTCATAGCTCGTTCATCGGTTTCTCCTATATTTTGTGCACTGGTTTCCGTTTTGAGTGTTTTAGTGTATTTTTTTTTGTTTGTCTTTAGGTCTAGGAAAAAAAAAACCCATAAATGTAGTGCCCATTCGGACTGGGTCCGAATGTTGTTTCCTCCCCCTCCGCGTAGGCGGAATTGGCGGGCGTTCCTCCTGTATTTTCCGTTTAATCGGGTATGGAGTCTTTGTTTTGTGGGTTCTGGTACCTCTGTCCTGTACAGAGGAGTGCTATCTCTTAGACGTAGGTTTGTAGAGATGCTTTGTTTGGACTAGACCATGCTAGTCATGGAGGTGTACTGGGATTCTACTATCGCTTGTAATGATTTATTTTTAAGTCAACTTGTATGTCCTCTCTTTTTTAATGGAACGAGATTTTCTATTTTCAAAAAAAAAAAAAACATGAGAGAATCCACTTTCACCGCAAAAGCATGATCTCGTAAAACTATTAAGATAATAAAGATAGATATGTCATGTTGCATAGACGCTGTTTTTAGGCTATTGATTCTTGTAGTCTCTCTCTAGACTATAGAGTCTAATGTCTCTTAGGAGAATAAGAATAGATGAATAATCGTAAAATGATTTGTTGTGAAATGATTTGAGTTAAAATATTGAGAATAACTTCAAACAGGGCAATCCGTTTTTCTCTATATAATAGTCTAATAAAAAGTGCCAAGTACGCCATACACGAAACGGCCTGTGGTATGCATTTCAGACGATTTTTTTTCTTTCTCAGTCCCTTTTTCTCTCTCTCTCTCTCATTTTCTTCTTCCCCGCGAATGCGTCCTCTTTAGTTTTTCCTGTTAATTTCCTGTCAAAATAAGCTTCGCCTCTCCACGCTCGTCATCGCACTAAATATAGTTCCACTTTTTCACAATCACTGGTTCTCTCTCTCCTAGCCAAATTCTTGGGTTTCTTCAAAATTTTCTTTGTTTAATTGATCATTCATATGCGACTAGTTGCTATGTAAACCATCGAAATACAAAACAAAGCGAAGATTTGAATTCCAGGTAATGCTTGATGAATTAAATCGACTTCGTTATACCATGCTCTCATTTTTCTGGGAAAATAATTTTATTTTTAAATGAAAAGTTGGGTACTTTATGATGATAGTTTTAGATTCGTTTTTTTTTTCCCTTATTTTCTAAGCTTCCAAGCAGAGCTGATACAAAATTTGACTTATCCTTATTTCTCTTGCTTATGCCATCTTTTGCGAGTTTCATTTATCGAAATTTGAATTTGTCTTTTTTTCTAGCACTTCTTAATTAGAAGTAGAAGAAATGTTTTAGAGAAAGAGAGGGACGAAGGTTTGAAGATGTAAAGAAGAAAATAAGAGAGAGGGTGCGAAGCCTTTTTTATGGGTGCAAAGCGTTGAAGGGAGGGTGGATTGGGTGCAAGCAGGTCTAGACTTTATTTTTCTGAAAAGCTAAAATGGCAGTTTTTTATTGGTGTCCGTTAAGGTCCATACAGAGGACAGACCTGTCCAAAGAGGAACTCTAAAATGTGTTTTTGAGTTTTGAGAAATGATAGAAAAAAAAAAAAAATTATAAAGTTAAAATATTATTATAATATTATTTTGTTTTAGAATTTGAAGTTTGATTTTTTTTTTTTTTAGAAATTTGGCAATATTGTAACGATTAGGTAATGGTTAGATAAAAAAATTGAAAATTTGAAATTGAAAAATGTTTGTATTTTAGTAATGTTTGGGAATGAAATTATGAGATGAGATTTTTTGTGTTCCCAAACAAGGCCTTACTGAATATTTAATGATATCTAAAAAGTTTATGAAAAATTCTATTCATCATCTCACACTACACATGATTTTTTTTTCTTATCAAATGTATAGTATATAGATAATGAGTAGAAGAATTAATTAGTTTAGAAGGAATACAGCTAAAGAAAAATAAAAACAAATATAGTATATAGTATATATAATGATGAATAGCAAAGTTCAAAATTTATTCCGGCACCCATATATAACAGCACGATAAATTTATAAAAAAATCTATTCATCATTTTAATTTTTATCATTTTCATATCATTTAATGATGTGGCATTAAATGATAAGTTTATAAATAAAATATAATAAATAATTTTTAATCATCTAATATCATATTATAAGAGATAAGAAGATGATGAAAGTTGGCATAACGAGTCTAAATTTGGACAAACCGGAGTGCACTGCATCTCGTCCCGCATTAAGGAGAATTGAGCCCGTTGATAGGTTAGTGGGCCCGGCCGACCAAATTAGTGGAAAAGAAGCCGCTAGATGGGCTATTTCCAGGCCCGAACGACAAGAAAAGCAATGTCATTCCCAGAGGATAACGTATTCACCTAAGCCGCAAGTTATTTGAGGGGGAAAAAATAAAAAAGTTCTCAGCTAGAAAACCACATAAAGAATAAAAAAGATAACAAAAAATATAAACGACCGAAAAAGGATGTCGCAGAGACATGCTCTTGATAATGTCATGGAATTGAAGACTAGGCACCATACGACAGAAAATAAAAAGGATTGTTTATGTCGTTAACGGATGGAAGAAAACAAGGGCACATGTAAAATGCACTGCTAAACAAATATGCCTGCCTAAAATGTCAAAAGGCTCACAGCTAGTAAAGGATTCATAGATGATTTATTTAAATAAACTACTGCATGCATGCATTTGGTTTACATATATAGTACAAGTAGTATTAATTTCATGACTATCATATTTTTGGAAATACATATATATATATATATATATATATATATCGATCTTCCCATTTTATTCTTATTTCTAGTAATAATGCATTGAGCAATTATAAGTACTTGGTCATGTGTAAAGTACTTGTCCTCTCCATCGATATTGATCAGTTCTAATTTATTTATAAGGCTGGATCAGTAGTACTGATCTGAATGCGTTGATCAATAAGCTCATGCAGTAGTATCCGGCCGGGAATCCAAGCACCAACAATAGTAATCCGACCTCGAGATTTCCAGCATTTGTTCTGGGGTCATCCTTTCAAGCTCAGCTTGCCTCCACGATGGAAAGTGATTTCGATTTTGTGGGTCAGAAACCAGCGGATACTGATCTATTTTATGAGCTTGGGATCTCATTCTAGTGTAAAGCCTCATTGTTGCTACACAATCCTCATAAGGATCTTGTATGCCAGTTTGAATGTCATATCTGTAAATGGAAGCAGCCTCATGATGATCATCACTATGCTCTTTAATTAATGTACATGATTTATATGACAATATTTATAAGTACTAGTACTGATCAGATAAAAAGAAAAGAGGTAGGGAGGATAAGTGTACTTAATTACCCAAGATATGCTGGTGTTAAATACTTGAGTGAGTTGCGGAGCTTGCTTGTTTTTATCAAAGGAGGATATTTTGAAGTATCCCTGTATTTATTCGACCATTCATTAATTTTAAATCCAAATGATATTTCTCAACATGCATGATGGGTATGGTTGGTGTTATAAATTCAAATAATCTCTGGTCATCCAAGTGATGATCTTCTACCTTAAGTATGGCTTTCTCAAATTAATTACCTGATCATAACTGCTGGATATTCAATCTGCAGACGGTCAAGGTCATGATCCAAGCCATGACCCACAAGAATCCTGGCGTTTCCACCTTTGGGTCGAATCTTCCACATTGGTTCCCCATTGCAGAGGAAGTCTTGAATCTTCCTCTGTGCTTGCCTAAGTGGCATTGCATCCCTTAAATATTCTGGTCTAATGCCTGTTGTCTCATACCTATAAGTTTCAAAAAAGTTAATCTGGTCATGCATTACAAAATACTAATATATATAATCTTTTTTTCCCCTCTTCCAGTACTACATAAAAATAGTTAGAAAATCACTGAAAGCTTTATAATCATGTAGAGTACGTATCCTACCTATAGTTTGTGACTGGAATTGGTGGCTTGACATAAGTATGGAAAATTATGTTTTCAGATTCATCAATCAAGCAGACCCTTGCACACAGATCTAGGGAGCCATCACTGCCACCGCCAACCATTTTGCAAGCCAGTGCAACTACTTGTGGCCCTGATCTTATACCGCCATTATCGATAGTCAAATTGTCACGAATGCCCAAGTTAGGCAAGCGTGCGAGTAGCCCCTGGAAAAAGTCATGTTCATACGTGACCTAACAGTTGAAAGAAGAAAAAATGGAGAAAAACTTTATCTATAATTACAGACTATATTAGGAATTGTAAGTTCATTCATATAAAAAAAAAAAAAAAAACTGAAATTCGAAGCTCTAGTTGAGGATTAATACAGCACTAAGGCTCGAGAATTGGCATCTTTCTTGGTGATTCCATCGAGCATTAGAGCTATCAAGGATAACTAAACAGAATCTGCATCCTCGGATGTTGAAAATGTTTTTACACTCTTGTTTTGGCAATGGCCCTGAAAGAAGCAAATTAATTATGTCTCTCAATTTATCCTTCATGGAAGTAAGTTCCTGGAACTTATGCTAAGCTATATAATTTTACAGTTTAATTACCTATAAGATGTTCTCTGAGAGATTCAAAGGACCTGCAGTGTTTCTTACAGATTCCACAAATAGGTTCATGAACCGAATGATATGAGGTCCTCATGTGCTCCACGAGGTGCTCAATTTTGTTGAATTGTCTGAAGCATGCTGCACACTTGTTCCTGTTTACAATAGTCATCAAATTAGCATAAAATACAATCATGCATTTCAATATTTGATATATATGAAAGGTTACTTTGTAATCTCTATATCTTAGGTCTAATCTAAGTTCAATATAAATAATTCAGTTTGCGTGAGTATGTGAAAGATGTGGGTGAAGAAGAACCTGAGAGTTTCTGATGACTCATTTCTGCTGTCCATGATGGAGTTGCAAAAAATTAGTGGTTTCTACTGAAGAGAAGATTGGGCTTGTGGAAAACACGGTAAGGAAGGGAAGGTATTTATATTACTGGGGGAAGAAAGTCGCCTCCAACTTGAGAGTAAGAATCATTCCCTAAGGCCATTAATGATGTTGCCTGAATTTTGGAGTTTTCTTTCTCTCCAGAAGTTGATGTTTCATCATCCTATATATTATTGAACACACATTCGTAGTAATCCAGATGCTAGGGGCCCACCATTCAACCAGAATATTTCTCTTGCTACCTGATCATTCTGCTCTCTCTCTGTGCATGAGCTAAGATGCCTACAACTTTTCATTTTAAGGTTTCTGCTAAGTGAATTATGCACAAGTAATTTTCTTATTCCCGCAAACAGTAGTGATCACATGACTATACATTCCAGGTGGATCGATCCTCGCCAGTACTATCGGTTTAAGGCGGATCATAACTCATTCGCTTAATTTATTTTTGACTGCTAAGTGAACGCGTACAACCTCTGCACATCATGGAACAAAATTAACGGTGCTGGCCAGTCGTACTGGAGAATGTTCTTTTTATATATGCATGAAAGGCACAGAACAATTCAGCTGCATGCCAAAAGTGATTGCTAGCTAGTAAGGTTCTTCTCTACCTAACGACAAGAATCTACTTACGATCGATCAAAAGAATTTCGAAGAGAGAAAAGTAACAAGGTAGAGTCTTGAACATTCTACATTCTATTGATACTAATAAAAGATTACTTCCACAAAGGAGATCAGGGGGAAACCTGCTTAAAAAGGCTGATATCCGAGTGTTTCTATTGAATATCCTTTCATGTGTTTAATTTGTCTTGTAACAGGTATCAAAGAAAAAAAAGAATGCATGCAATTGGTAATATGCATGTAGGGTTAATAGATAGGTAATTACTGAATAGTAGTACTAGATCTCGAACGAGACATGCATTGATATCATATGGATATGTGATTTATTAGTCTCGATCCGACTGTTGTGTTTCTTGCTTTCCCTTTTCAGGTATCAGCTAGAGATCATATAAGGAAACCCTAAAGCTTTAAGCCTTCTTTGGATAAAATTAAAAGTAGCAACATGGCATGTAGCCTGATCTGCTATGAGAAATAAAAAATGAAACCATGTATGTATGTGTCAAATGGTTGTGGGAAAGATCTATCTTCCTAGCTTACAACTTTCGGCAGAGGCGGATGGAGGCTGAATCCTGCAGATAAGGCTATTCAACCTTGGTTATCGAAGCTTATCTCCTTTGCCCATATAGTATTTGACTTGAGAAACATGCATGGAGAATGTCAGCAGGAATTTCTTTTGACTGGGAAGGGACCGCCCTTCATGCTGTGAGATTCGGATATCCAAAAACAAAGTTGAACAAAAGAGAACATGACTTTATATATTGATGATTCTGGTCCACTAACATGCATGTAGCCATGAATTAATTGACGTCACTATTTCGAATGTCAAACCACAAATGAAAGAGAAGTGCATAAGTGCATGCATGCCTTACACAGAGAGCGATTTGTCGGGGAGAAAAACAACTGGGGGAATCTATACATCATGGCTGCGGGTGTTGATATTATAAAAACATCAATTTCTCACCATAAAAGGCCTAATAGGAGGAGTGTGGTAACTCCTTATAAAGTCTAGGATGAGTTTGTTCTTAAGTCATGTAGGACTTCTTAATATGCCCCCTCACGTGTGGACCAGTATTTCAAGTATCATCATCATGAGTAGGTCGTAGAAGCCTATCATCAGTCATAGGTTAATTTGCTTTGATACCATATAGAAATATTCATTTCTCCCCATAAAAGACCTAATAAGGGGAGTGGGGTAATTCCTTATAAAGTCTAGGATAAGTTTGTTCCTAAGCCATGTGGGACTTCTCAATAGATATAACATCTTAAAGTTACTTAAACCAACACTTCAATTCAAAAACTCAAATAAACTATTAAATGTGTGATATGCAGGAATGGACGGTCAAAAGTAAAACCACGCCCACATGCATGCATGCATGCATCTAATATTGATTAGTCACTTGGGAAAAAAAGAGAAAGAGATCGAGGGATGAGGATTGTGGTTGGAGGATCAGGAGGAGTGCTTAGCTACCCTTACCATGTATGCATGCATGCAAGAGAATCCTAGGATCCTGCATTATATATTATATGATCGATCTGTTTGGCCAATTGTAAGAAAGCATAAAACAGTGAAAGAAATGCTAGATAGTAGAGAGCATAAGACACGGAGGTTTGGAAAATATTATGTACTATTTTCACTGAATAGGAATGCACGATACAATGGAATCTTCATATAAACTCTCTGCCCTAACAACCTAACAGAACCGTATACCCAAAATAGAATTAGTCAATAGAATGAAAAGTGAATAAGATAAAATACATATAAACAGAAATAAAAGAGATGAATAAGACAAAATACATATAAACAAAAATAAAAGAGATTTTAGCCTTTTCCAGAACGACTTGTTGCTGCTGTAAAACGACTTGCAACATCTTGTTCATGCACAGTGTGTAATAGCCCCTCGCAAGATGGAGAATAGAGATTCATTATTCACATCTTAGATAAATATGATTGAAGGAGATAAGAAGGTAATGCCTTTGTAAAAATATTCGCCAGTTGGCTATGAGAAGCAACATGTGATGTGAGAATACTTCCCTCTTGAATCTTGTCTCGGATTAGGTGACAATCCAACTCGATGTGTTTTGTTCTTTCGTAAAAAACAGGATTTGCAGCTATGTGTAAGGTGGCTTGTTTGTCAGAGTAAAGTAAAACAGCTTGAGGATGTGAGATCCTTTGATCAGTGAGCAAGTACCTCAACCAAGTGAGCTCGGAAAAAGTGGAAGCCATGGAATGATACTCGACTTCAGTTCAAGAGCGAGAAACCATAGATTGTTTCTTTGCTTTCCAAGAAACAAGTGAGTTGCCAAGCGACGAGTATTAGGACACGAGGCCCAATCAAAGTCACAAAATGCCTTGAGTTGGAGTTAAGATGTAGAGGATAGCAAAATTCCTTGTCTTGGTGCAGCTATGATATATCTAAGTATCTTGTGAGTAGTGGCCAAGTGTGTTGATGTGGGATGATCCATAAATTGACTCAAAATCTAGACAACATAGCATATGTCAGGTCTAGTAATTGTTAAGTACAACAAACGTCCAATGAGTCTACGATAAAAGCTAGGATCAAGAAGGGGATCACCAGAAGATTGACTGATTTTAAATTTTGGTCAAGGGATAATTTGGGGGGCTTGCTTTTTCAAGTGTGCCCAAGTTAGCTAAAATATCCAAAGCATATTTTCTTTAGCATTGGTGAATACCTTTTGAAGATCGGGAAACTTCCAACCCGAGAAAATAACGCAAGGATCCAAGGTCCTTGATCTTAAAGTGAGTGTTAAGAAAATTTTTGAGAAAGACAATTGAAGCTGAACCATTTTCAGCCACATTAATATCGTCAACATAGACTAATAATGCAGTAAATGAAGGTCCATCCAGTTTAGTGAACAAGTTGTAATCAGCTTTAGATTGCACAAAACCAAAGGCTATAAGAGAGGAAGAGAAGTTTGAATATCATTGTCTTGAGGCTTGCTAAAGGTTATAAAGACTCTTAAACAATTTGCACACTTGGTGAGGTCCTCCTTTGTTGTAGCCCGATGGTTTACACATGTAAATCTCCTCTTCTAAATCACCGTGGAGAAATGCTTTGTTAATATCAAATTGGTGGAGAAACCAACCTTGTACTGCTGCCATCGAGAGTAGAACTCTAACCATGACCAATTTAGTAACTGGAGAAAATGTCTCCGTGTAGTTTATCCCTTCTTGTTGTGTAAAACCTTTGGCAACAAGCCTTACTTTTAGTCTTTCAATAGTCCCATCAGAAATGAACTTTGTTTTGCACACATATTTACAAGCTATGGCTTCTTTTCTAGGAGGTAGATCGCTAATAAGCCAAGTGTGGTTTTGTTCTAAGGCTTGCAGCTCAGAATTCATAGCTTAGCACCAGCTAGGGTCCATCACTGCTTGCTTATATGTTTGTGGCTCAGAAACATTGGAAATAGAAGTGGAAAATGCAATAAAGGATGGAGAAAATTTCTGGTATGTAAGAAAATTTGCTAATGAATAACTGTTACCAGATTCAGCAATAGGAGACTTGGACAGCGATGGTTGGGCAGCAGGAAGTGAAGCCTGTAAACAATGAAATTCTTGTAGATACTGAGGAGCTCTCCTTACTCGTGTTGACCTATGAAGGGGTGGATTAAGAGGAGAACTGGAAGGGGTAGTTATGGGAAGTGTAGGGCCAGAAGTTGAAGGTGAATTAGCAGAGATTGTGGTTGCAGGTGCTAGAAATGTGGTAGGTGAGGGAGTGTGTGCAGAATTAGTTGATGGAAGAGGATTAGAGTTAGGAATGGAAGTTAGGAAATCAAGAAAGTTTGGTAAAGGTTTTGTAAAAACAAAATATTGTGTATGAAATGTAGTGGATGGTTTGGAAGATAAGGAATAAAATGGAAATATTAACTCATGAAAAACAACATCCTGAGAGACAAATGTTGTTTTTGTGTCAAGATCTAGAAGTTTATATCCCTTAATACCCAAGGGATATCCAAGGAAAATACACATGCGATCTTGGGGATCAAACTTTTTCCTACCATGAGATAGTGTAATTGCAAAACAAAGAGGTCCAAAAACTCTCATGTGAGCATAAGTAGGTTTTGAGTTAAATAAAAGCTCATATGGAGTTTTGTTTTGAAAAAGGGGACTAGGGGTCCTATTAATTAGGTATGTGGTTGTTAAGACACATTCATTCCAATATTCAAGGGAAAGACCAGCTTGGATTTTTAGTGCTCGAGCCACATTAAGTAAATGTTGATGTTTCCTTTCCACAATATCATTTTGTTGAGAGGTGGCAACACAACTCTTTTGATGTATAATGCATTTATTGTTAAAAAATTATGTCATTTGGAATTCATCCCCATTGTCACTTATTAAAATTTTAATTTAAGGTCAGATTGATTTTCAACCAGATTGGAAAAGGATGTAATGCATTTTTTGGTTTCTGTTTTATTTTGGAGAAGGTACAACCAAGTGCTTCTTATGAAGTCATCAACAATTGTGAGAAAAAATTTGGAACCATCATGTGCAACAACTGAGTAGGATCCCCAAAGGTCACAGTGTATAATCTCAAAGGATCTAGAAGTCTTATGTTGACTGTGGGAGAAAGGTAAATGATGAAGCTTAGCCAATGGACAAATGCAGCAAGGTTTTTTATTAATGGATGAAACATCTTTCTTTACAACAAGATCTGTAATTAAACTTAAACAATGAAATGAAAGGTGACCTAGGCGACAATGCCATAGGTCAGTGACATTAGTGTGTAAAACAGAAGCTGAATCAGTAAATTTGATAATTGAAAATTATGAAATTGTGTTAACTAGAGTAGAAGGAGAGACTGCAGTTCTTGACAAGTGGTAAAGGTCATTCCTAACATCACCCTTCCCAATTGTTATTCAAGAGGAAATGTCCTGAATAAGACAACAATTAAACATAAAAACTAAGCAGCATGTGAGAGAGGCAGTCAATTTCTTAGCTGAAATTAAATTGAAATGGAAGGATGGAATGCATAAAACCTCTTTGAGGTAGATGGATGGTATGAGTTGGATAGTGCCAATGGGAGTGACAGGAGCTTCAGTACCATTTGGCATCTTAACAGAGTATGCAACATGAGTAGTGATAGTGGTAAACAATGAGGTGCAGCAGACCATATGATCTGTTGCACCTGTATAGATAATCCAAAGAATATTAGTAGAGTGAAGTGATCTGTGTGTGCAAGTAGAGAGACAAAGTGAAATACCAGAGAGGGTGGAATGTGTGTTAGGCAAATTTGTAGATGTAAGGTTGGATTGAATTTGATGAGCTGAAGACTGAGCAGCAGTGGAGGACTCCCTTGGCTGAAGTAAAGCTAGCAATTGCTGATACTGAGTCCGAGTTAAACCCACTTTTCCATCATTAATCTCTTCAAGGTTAGAAGTGGGAGATCAATTGGTTTGTGTAGCAAAAACTGTAACACTCCGTAGTTTAATGTATTTTTATTGAATGATTATTTTAATTAATTTAAAAATTGATTCTCTTGTTTTAAAATTTTGGGGGTTTTATTATATTATTTTATAATATTTTAAGTTATGAAAATTATTTATTTTATGTGTTTTCTTGATATTAATTATTGTTTTGCATTTAAATTAATCTTTAATTTAAATTGGTTTGTTTATGGGTTTTAAATTTATTATTGTTTTATTTAAGTCTTTCATTGCATTTGAATTATTTTATTTAGTTTATTGTTTTAAAATCTTTTTTGTTTGGTCATTTTTGGGACCCCAGTTATGAGGATTAGACCTCATTTCTTTTCCCTCATCTTTTCTTTTCCTCTTCTTTTTCTTTTTCTTTCTTCTTTCCTTTCGGTTTCTTCCTCACCGCTCGACCCTCTCTCTCTCGTCTCTCTCTCTCTCCCCGTGCATTCGGCCATCTCCTCCCAGCCACCGCCACCCACCGCCGTGTTCCTCACCGCCCGGTCCAGTCGACTCCCCACCGACCGGCGACCATCCCCCTTCAATCTTAGGCCGGCTAGAGCTGTCGTTTGCCCGCACTTCCCGTCCGAATCCGTGGCGTTCTTTGCGTCGCTGCGCCGCCGTCCGGCCACCATTTCTTCACCACATCTTCCTCGGTCTCCTAGCAACCCAAAGCACCCATCTCCAGCCCCGATCCGTCACCGGAGCAGCCCAACCAAACTCATCTCCAATTTGCCCCTTTTTTACCTTAAACCGCACATTTCGCCGCCACCCACGGCCAAAAGTCACCACCATTAGCTTCACCGACCTCTCTAGGCTTTATCCTATCAATTTCAAGTTTTGGTTTGACTCCGTTAAAAAGTGAGTTTTTGAAATCCACAGCCACAATGTATTTTACACTGTGGAGTTGTTGTTTTGGCGCTTCTAGTTCATCAGTGATCCTCCGAAAATTATTATATAGCGCTGTAAGTATTTTTCCAAACTTTTTTGAGATTTTAATATATTTTTGCACTAACTGATTTGACTGTATTCTGGTTGGTTATTCCAAACTGAGTCCGAGGAGTACGAGGGTCAGATGGATTGAGGACGAAATATTTGTGTGATTGGTTTTATTGTGATTGGGTCGGTTGTTAGAAATTGTTGTCGGGTTGGTACATTGTATATTGCACGTATGTTCATGTTTGTAAATTGAAAACTGGATTTTCGGATAATTGCATTCATGTTCATGTGTTTATTAAAAGCTAAGTTTTCATGTAAGAAAAAAGAAAGAGATTGTAGGGATGGTGGTAAGCAGGGATGGTGGTAGAGTCCCGCCTGCGATTCCTGCCTACGGTGTACGCATAGGGATAATGGTAAGCAGGGATGGTGGTGTTGTCCCGCCTATGATTCTCCCCTACAGTGCTCTAATGGGTTTTTGTTATGTGGAAAGGAACTGTAGGGATGGTGGTAAGTAGGGATGGTGGTATAGCCCCGCCTGCGATTCCTGCCTACGGTGTACGCGTAGGAATGGTAGTAAGCAGGGATGGTGGTGTTGTCCCGCCTATAATTCCCACTTACGGTACATTCGGTAGGGATAGTGGTAAGCAGGAATGGTGGTAGAGTCCCGTCTGTAATTCCCGCCTACAGTGTCCAATAAATGTTTTGTGTAAATCATTTTCTGGGAAAATGACGGACTTTTATTTTTTTGGGCCAAAATGAGATTTTGGCATGTGTTGGAAAATATTCATTTTTCGAAAAAAAAAAATGATATTTTGGATTTGGTGCATATTTCATCATATGCATGCATGGTTGGTCGCATAAATGTATCTTAGGGATTGTTTGGATTATTACTTACCTGCAGTATCATTTTCTGGTACCGTAGATTTTGATGCAGATGAGGATGACGAGTCTTAGGGATCGGCTCCGTGGAGAAGTGGCATGTGATTGCTGCTGTTTTGGATCATGAGATTTGTTTCCCACGTGTATGTATTTTGGCTTTTGCTGTATTATCGGATAACTGTATAACTTTTCAACGGATATTTATTTTGAATATATTTGTATAAAAAAATTCTGGTACTTAGTGACTTATTTATTATCCGCTGCGTATTTATTGTGCACTGTTTGTTTGTTGCATACACTTGGCACTTGTCGTTGGAATGCGTGACCCGTGTTGTCATCATCCTGACGTCACGATTTTTGAGATTTTTGTACGTGGGAGTCGGGGCGTCACAAAAATAGCAGAGTGATGGGATTTGGTATAGAATTTGTGACCGGTGGATAGCCATTTAACTTGTAACATTTCTCCATTGTGTGGCCAAATAGATTGCAATGAGAGCACACAGGAGCCTCTACATTACCAGCTTTAAAACATGTCTCAAATGAGTGACCAAAGATTTTGTAATGTGTGCAATAGGCTCGTTCTTTCTTAGGTGAGGGTTGTGGCTGATTTGAGTGTTTGGCAAAGAAAACAAAAGGTTTTCTGATGGCTAAGGCCATGGAATCAGAGGATGGGATATGAGAAATGAGTTGGTGTTGTCGCTCCTGCTGCTGGATGAGGGAAAAAATTTTGGTAACTGATGGCAAGGGGTCTAAGAGCATGATTTGGTCACGGACATTTGAGTAGGTATCGTGTAGTCCCATAAGAAATTGGAAAACACAATCACGTTGGTATTTGTCTAAAAGGGTTTTCATGGTGCCACAGTTGCAAACAGGAATTGGATCATAAATTGAAAACTCATCCCAAAGAGTTTTGAGCTTACCATAATAGATACTTACGGAATCAGTGTCTTGGAGAATGCTAATAAAGGATTTCTTAAGCTGGAAGATTCGAGGGCTATTCTATTGGGAGAATCGGTCTTGAAGGTCAAGCCAAATGTCACGCGCATCATCCATAAACAGAACATTGGACTTGATGGAGGGACTGATCGAGCTTTGGATCCATGACACCACCATGTTGTTGCAATGCTCCCAGAGCTCAAGTAGAGGATCTGTAAGGTCAGTTGGTTTTTGGATGGTGTCGATGATGAACCCTAACTTGTTTTTAGCACAAAAGGCACGTTGAATAGCTCGCAACTAGGTGGCGTAATTATCTATTGTGAGTAAGTCGGTGACTAGAATCACGCAGGATTGTCGCCGTTATCTAGCCGAAAGGGGTTACCTAGATCACTCAGGTTCAAATATTGGGCCATATTGATGGCACGATAGGTGTTTATAGCAAGGTGTGAATGAATAGAGGTGTTTTCAATGTGGATAGAGGATGAATCTGCAGAACTTTGCATAGAATCCTCCATGAAGGTTTGCTCTATAGCTCTGATGCCATGTAAGAAAGCATAAAACAAAGGAAGGAAATGCTAGATAGCAGAGAGCATAAGGCATGAAGGTCTGGAAAATATTATGTACTATTTTCATTGAATAGGAATGCACGATACAATGGAATTCTCATATAGACACTCTGCCCTAACAACCTAACAGAACTGTATACCCAAAATAGAATCAGCCAATAGAATGAAAAGTGAATAAGATAAAATACATATAAACATAAATAAAAGAGATTTTATCCTTTTTAAGAACGATTTATAGTTGTTGTAGAACGACTTGCAGCAACTTGTTCATGCACAATGTGTAATACCAATATCGATTGAGGAAAACAAAGACTGCTTTTCAGTGATCTCTGATAATCTGTGGCCAGCTAGCTTTGTGTTAGATGCGGAATGAGATGTATATTAGAAACTCAAACATTAAATCCACATAGCTAGTAAACTAATTTTATATATATCTCTAATTAATTCATATTGCACGTTAATTAAATAAGATTATAAAATAAAACATAAAATAAAAAAGTACCTGATCTAGCCGATCTTCACTGTGTCAGTTTGTATGCATGCCCTGCGTTGACTTTATTCAATAACTCACCTCGATTGCATAAGATGGTTGCATTAATTATTCATCATGTCCGTCCATCGTAAATATCCTAATTATTCGTTTTCATCATTCATCATAATAATTATTGTCATTATCTATATATCAAGATGCCATTAACGTGACAACATAATCGGCCCCCACTATATATATACAATTGCCGTGATCATCCAGTGGTACTATTTACAATTATTTATTCTAAGTAATGCTACAAAATTAATTAGTGGCATATATATAAATATATATATATATATATATATTAATTGCCAATGTTTGAAATCACATTACTATCACTATATATATATATATATTACTCGATCGTACGTCAAAATCCATTTGGGTTTTAGGGCAGTATATATAAGTACTAATTAGCATGATCACCGCCATCAAGAGCGCGAAATTATATATATATATATATATATATATATATATATATATATATATATATATATTAATCAAAGATCAATCAATGTTGTATGCATTTCTGCATAGCAACAAATTAATAAATCGTACGTACACCTTGTGATGACAAGCAAGCCATCTATCTAATGCATGTACGTGGAATAATATGACATTGTGGATGATCATTTTAGGCTATGATTCTTTTAATATATATTGGAGGGCTCATGGATTATAATATATATATATATATAATTAATTAATTATGAGAGTTCTTTAATTAATTAATTTAGATTTTGAGAAGGCCAAAAGACGTATTTTAATTTTTTTTCAAGGGTTAAATGGTGAATTTTTAGAATTTTAAAGAAATTGTTACTAATTTGTGATTGTGGTCCATACATATATAGTCCATATATAACATGATCGTCTTCTTTTTCTTCGTCCCCACCATTTGATCCATACCTTCTCAGTGGTAAGAAAGGCCAGAGGAAAGGCGCGCTGCATGCAGAGTTTGACTCCTTCGAAAACTTCTTTTCGTGGAGTCACGGTGCAATCAAGAAGCCATGTCGATCGTAGATTCGGAGAAACTTTCATTGACCATTTTAGATCTTCATACACCAACAAAATCTTTAAACAATCAAAAGTCAAACTGAAAAGACGCACAGAATTCTCTCTTTTGTCATTTTTTTCCTGTGCAGAAACAGAACCTTTTTTAAAACAATAAATATATATATATATATATAAACGATGCTTCTCTGACCAAATAATTATCATGAACATACTCACGACTTTTATGATTGTTTTTCATTGAAGCCACACGTGAAAAAACAGGATTCTCTATATATATATATCCTAGCTCCTCTCCGGCCAACTGGCAGCTTTATTCCCTTTGGATAAATTCTAACCACAAGTACGTAGTACTCATAATCGATCTAGGGTTAGACAGACGACTCGTGGTATAGAAACATGCCATATATGTATATGCACATAACATGCATGTAGACTCAACGCCGACTAGTTCATGAGTGATTGTCAGCAAAATTGGCAAGATACTCCCGGCCATTTCAATCAATGCTCGCTAGGAATTAAGCAATTCCAGAATGCATGTAGAATTAATTAGTACTTTTGCTCAGGGGATAATCATTGGGATGGAATTTTCAGAATTTACGTACGTACCATGCAGCGCGCTGCTTCCACTACATTTGAAAGTAATGGCAGAATAAAGTACGTCATAACTCATAAGAAACTCCATCCGGCCTGCAGGTGCAGAAAATAATGGAAATATATTTAATATATATGAAAAGTGCATGTGTAGGCATCATATATATATATATTTATTTATTTATTTATATAAGAGAAAAAGGAGCAACATGATCATTAGTAGTTTAGTTTTGAATATAACATGATTAGTAGTAATTAGTAGTATTGCCCTGCTAGCCGCTGGCGGCCTGCATCTTTTAATTCACTTATTGGTTTCAATTATTTCTCATTTCTCTGGTGGGTGTGGTGTCTCGTTGTTGCTAGCTGTTGAAGATGAGACAGATCAATCATCCACGCAATTCGAAGAGCATATTTGATTAATTTTAGGCGTACTTAATTAATAAGCATTTAATTAACTTTAATTGATGGTTGGTGCATGATCAACTTTAGATTCCCCACTATGAAATTCGTGGGTCACCTACTGATCATCATGATCATGATCAACTTAATTCGTTATTAATATTTATTATTCATGTTATGCAAGAAAAATATATACTTATTATTAATTAGCTCTAAAAATCATTAATATTGTTATATATATAATCGTATTCAATACTTTCTGATACAGCTTTTTGCTCAATAATTCATGCGTACCATAAGCATCAATCTATGTATCAAGCTATTATATATAGCGGCCCCACCCTGCGATATTTTAGACTAATCTTTTATAAATTTATGTTTGACACAAACCCATGGCTGGCTAATTTAAATTCTCATCAATACCGTTGGGTCCTAACCACTAAGCACCATCATGATGCATGTACACTGTTGCTATGAATTAGGATAATCTTATTAATTTATAGAAAGATAAATGTTTTAGCCATAAAATGATTTCCTAAAAATAAATTTACAAACGTTTGACGTGGTTTTATGTGCTACCTTAAATCGTAAAGTTAGTTTTATTGTAAAATAGATCAAACAAAGCACATAACTTACGCCAGTTTGTGATAAGTTGTCTTCAATGTAATTGCAGAAAATGTGTTTCTAACCTATTTATAATGTTATTTTTTTGTTTTTACATGACTGTTAGTTAATCACCCTACATGGATTCCCTCTCTGATCTCTATTCTTTAATAAGAATAGAATATTTAATATTTATTATGGTTGTGATATTTCCAAGTTGTCCACTTTGGACCTAAAAGAGTTGCAATCAGCTTATAATTACTTAATATGACTTTCCATTTAGCAATTATGACTCCAATAATTCTTTGTACTCGGGCTTTCTATTATCCTTATTATACTATCTGAGAAATTAATGTTTATAATATATATATATATATATATATATAGTTTGATCAAGTTTCGAAAGAAATAATTGTTAAATCACTATTTATCTCGAACAATTTTAGTGATCTTTCTATACATAGTTAATGATTAAAGCGGATTAAATAGAAGTTATATTCATATTTTTAAATGATAATTACTTGTTCACATCAGTACTCTCTTTAGAGTGAAACGTTCATGGCTAATATGATCAATGTTATAAGAGAAAGAATTGTAAATATATATATACATATTTATAAAATAATACATAAATCACAATAGTGGTAAAAGATCCAAAGAAGCCCTTATGAGCAAAGTGGGCCCAAACGGGCTACATAGCCGTACGGTTCAGGGCCCACTGCATAATAAAAATATAAAAAAAAATAATTGTACGTATAAATTTTAAATAGATCAACTTTATGTTATAAAAAATATATACAATTTGATTTTTTTATATATATATTTTAAATAGAATCTACTTTTTTTTTTAGAATTTGTATGGCTCGTCCATTTGACAGATCATTTCTAAACAAAAGTAAAACAAGCCCAAAACAGCACCTAGTACGGCTGTTACCCTGCAAAAGCATCCAATCATTGGACTACATTAAACAAAAAAGCTGAAACCTGCTTTTGACACGTGGTAATTTCGGAAAGAAATTCTTTAAACGAGACAAAGGCGCTGTCAGCCTATCATTTCCACACGTCCTTTTGGAGTTGAAAAGCCGTTAATATCCCGCCAAGTTGCTTTGCTAACTATCACCGCCAAATTATGGTTAATTATTTTAATATCTATATATTTATATTTATTTGCTTTTGAATCCCCCGAGGCCGAGGGATTTGGGATGCGGGTGGGAGAGAGGTCGCCTTCCTTATTGCTTCAACTTCCAAACTCTGCAACCCCACGCCTACGAATATATTTTCTCTAAAAATTCACCCATTTTTGTCCCCTCCCTTCATTCAGAATTCCACCTCCATATCTCGTATTTAAGCATTCAGAGGCATATCACCTCCCCATGCCTATGCTCTACCTCTATCTTTCTGCCTGTACATAACACCCAGAGAACTTGAAAAGTCTAACCATCTTCGCTTTCTTTTTCTTGGCACATTATTAAGGTATGTTTCTAACTCAGTTTGGTGTCTGTGTTACTGTTTCAAAATTTTCAATGGATTTATGTGTTGTTCCCCAATGTCTGGTTCTTGATCATTGAATTACAAGTACTTATCAAGTTGGCAAGGAACTGCATTCTTTTCTGGGTTTTCATTATATGATTTTTCATGCGCCTGATTAAAGCATATGTTATTATGATTTTGGGAACATAGTTCAGGAATAGGAACAATAATTTGGGATGTGCGAATGGGAGGCTTCACAGCTAGGATTCATTCTTAAATACTGTACAGCTCTACTTTGTTATTCCTCTCTGATAACTGCGTTTGTTTTCTGTTTTATTTCACTATCCCATACTAGGTTGATGCCTGGATTAGCTATGGATGCTGTATATGGGGTTGGTGAGGCAGAGCACGAATCCAGTGGCAGTTACGCATCAAATCGGGAAGGCTATACCAAGAAAGGCTCTCCAAGAAGTTCATTGAGCTCACAAAGTGCTCGAAGTGACTCCATTTATCTTGCTGCTGATGGTGCGATCGACACCTCTATCGAGCAGCTGTATCACAATATCTGTGAGATGCAGAGCTCTGATCAGTCACCCTCGAGGGCCAGCTTTGTGTCATACGGGTGGGAATCAAGGATTGATTCAGAATTGCGTCATCTTGTTGGAGCTAGTGAGGAATCTGAGGTAACAAAGGAGGTGCTCACAGAAAATAAGCAGAGGAGTAATGGAGGGGACTTGACCCCAGAGAAAGAAAACGGGTCCATGACTAAAAAGTCTACAAAGAAGGCCAAGACTCGATCTGCGAGTCCTAAACAGCTTCCGTGCTTGCAAATGGACCCTGGAGCATTAGCAAAATCAAGTACTCGGAGTAAATCTTCACACGAGAGGCCTCCAATTGATAAGAGGTATGAGAAGAATTCAAGTAAAATAAATGTAATTTTTGCTATGAAAAAGCAGAGAAATGTTGCTTTACTGGGAGCAAAATTTCAGGATGGATTTCAGGATCCTCTTGAGGCAGGACTAGATAACCCAGACCTTGGCCCGTTCTTACTTAAACAAAGTAGGGATATGATCTCTTCTGGTGAAAATCCTCAGAAAGCTCTTGAATTGGCTCTTCGGGCATTGAAGTCTTTCGAGATATGTGCAAATGGGAAGCCCAATTTGGGGCTGGTCATGTGTTTGCATGTTATAGCGGTAATATACTGCAGCTTAGGCCAATACAACGAAGCAATTCCGGTTCTCGAGCGCTCAATTGACATCCCTGTGATAGAGGATGGCCAAAATGATGCGCTAGCTAAGTTTGCTGGATGCATGCAGTTAGGTGATACTTATGCAATGCTTGGTCAGATTGAGAATTCAATTCTGTTTTATACAGCAGGTCTTGAAATCCAAAGGCAAGTATTGGGAGAAACAGACCCTCGATTTGGTGAGACGTGTCGCTATATAGCAGAGGCCCATGTTCAAGCATTGCAGTTTGATGAGGCCGAGAAGCATTGCCAGATGGCTCTTGACATCCACAGTGAGAATGGTTATCCTGCTTCTCTTGAAGAAGCAGCAGATAGGAGGCTCATGGGACTGATCTGTGACGCAAAGGGAGACTATGAAGCTGCTCTTGAGCACTATGTTTTAGCAAGCATGCCCATGGCAGCCAATGGCCAGGATACGGATGTGGCTTCAATTGATTGCAGCATTGGAGATGCGTATCTATCCTTGGCACGGTATGATGAAGCAGTCTTTTCTTATCAAAAAGCAGTCACAGTCTTTAAATCAGCTAAAGGAGAGAATCATCCAGCCGTTGCCTCAGTTTTTGTGCGTTTGGCTGACTTGTACCATAAGATCGGGAAGTTCAAGGAATCTAAATCTTATTGTGGAAATGCACTTCGAATCTATAGAAAGCCAAATCCTGGTATCCCCTCAGAAGAGATTGCTAGTGGTCTTATTGATGTTTCAGCTATCTATCAATCCATGAATGAATTGGAGATGGCACAAAAGCTACTCAAGAAGGCTTTGAAAATATTTGGTGATGCCCCAGGTCAACAAAACACAGTTGCAGGAATTGAGGCCCAGATGGGGGTCATGTATTTTATGATGGGGAACTACTCCGAATCTTACAACTCCTTGGAAAGTGCCATTTCGAAATTTCGGGTGAGTGGAGAGAAGAAATCTCCACTGTTTGGGATTGCTCTTAACCAAATGGGACTTGCCTGCGTGCAGCGCTATGCAATAAACGAGGCTGCAGATTTTTTTGAAGAAGCAAGGTGTATTCTGGAAAAGGAATATGGGCCATATCACCCCGATACACTCGGGGTCTATAGCAATCTTGCTGGCACTTACGATGCAATGGGCAGGTATCATTCTTTTGTTACTTTTTAGCAAACTGATTGATGTGAGTTTTTATTCTGTTGCACTGTTACGGTATTGCCTCTGATCTTCTTCCTCTGCTTCGTGTTTTTGGCCATCAACACAGTATATGACAAGGTGTATGCGCAATCCAAGCACTGGTTAAGTTTACCTATTCTTCATAACATTATCTCTCTGCTTTTCAACTTGAAATTTGACAGGCTGGATGATGCCATTGAAATTTTGGAACATCTCGTTGGCATGAGAGAAGAGAAGCTTGGAACAGCACATCCCGACGTGGATGATGAGAGGCGGAGGTTAGCGGAGTTGTTGAGAGAAGCAGGCAGAGTCCGGAACAGGAAAACCATATCACTGGTTGCACTGCTTGACACCAACCCTGAGATCATAAATGACAATGGTATTATGGTATTGTAATGATGATTGGTGTACATATGCTTCTTTGTAAAAATATCTTTCAAAAGAGGGTTTAGGTGTGGTTGTTTTGTTAGATTGGTGTTGACAAATTGGGAAAAATAATCAAAAAATAATAGGAGCCAGGAGGAGATTCTGGTTCAAATTGTTTACTCTTAAGTATTAGTTGTCAACAGAAGTCGCATTCATATTTTCTTGCACATTAATTGATGAGTTTTCTGTCACATTATTCCGTGTATGTCTCGATGTCTATTAAAAAAAAGATGGTGTGACATCGTTTTAATCAATTTCAAAGTTGATAGAACTTCATTTTCTATGATTGGTGCAACAGCCAATTAGTTTGTTCTGCAAATCTTCACGATTTCAACACCCCAGGAGCTGTTATATAACATCTGTGATGCTCGATTCCGCCACTCCATCACCAATATTGCGTTTAAACACTTGGTGGCGGTAGTTGGGCTGCAATTTTCTTGAGGTGAAAGATCTGTAAATATTGTCGTGCAATTTTGATTGATCAACTGAAACTCAACAAGCATCCACTAGCATGCCCTTCCCTTTCTCTGAAAGTCATTTTGACTGAGAACTATCCTATCATGAAGCGTCTTCAACTTGACTCTAACGATAGAAGACAAGCTTTCAAAGACAGTAGAGGCAGATAACAAATGCCGACACACTCTCTCAACCTACCTCGACGGTTTTATTTCAGATATAACTTGGCTAAATGTGATTTTAATATTTTTCATAATAAATTAAGCATAGAGGACATGAGACGAAGTGAAGAAAGAGGAAGTACTCCAAATTTTAAAGTGCCCAAGTGAATTGTAATAATCATTTTGTCACCTTTTTGCAATTATTTTAAATTTAAATGATCATATAAACGTAACAATGTTAATGTATGACCTATCGAAATAAAAGCAGAACTTCTGCTTCTTAAAAGACCTAAACATGCGAATCTTGCCAGCGCGGCTGAGTTGTTGACTGCTATAAGGGCTGCCTGTATAGTTGTCGTGAACTCCAGGTACTCTTGACTGATGAACAGGGGAAAATAATTGTTGGCAGCCTCTTACTTTCCTCCAGATGAGGGAAGTCAATGGTGTAGTGGAGTCCACGGCTTTCGTGCCTAGCAAGGGCACTGCTAATCACGAGCTTTGCACAACAAAAAAGGTTCCTCATTTCACAAGCCTCAAGCCCCACCATTGTTGGCTCCCAACCGTGTTGAAATAAGTAATCCTCCCATTTCCCCTCCAGCTCACCAATCTTTTGCTCTGCAAATTCCAGCCTTGTTGTTGACCGAACGATTCCCACGTATTCCCACATGATTGATTGCAGTTCTTTCCTTACTTCCCTTGTCAATTTTTCCACTTTGTTCATAGCATCACTTGCAAGTGCCAAAGGAACAACTGGTCTTGCCCACCAATTTGAAGCGCTGGGATCATGTTTGGAGCTCTTCATGTGATCGATTGAGGGCTGGACAGCTCTTCTTGCAAAAACCAGCGCTTCAAGCAATGAGTTACTAGCAAGTCGGTTTGCTCCATGCAAACCTGTGCATGCAACCTCACCAGCCACATACAAGCCCCGCACATTTGTCTCCCCTTGGAGTCCAGCACGGACACCCCCACACATGTAATGAGCTGCAGGAACCACCGGAATTGGTTGGCGAGTTATGTCCAGGCCATATTGTAGGCACTCAGCAGCAATGTTGGGGAAGTGTGAGAGAATTTTTTCCCTGGGCTTGTGACTTATATCTAGGAGCACATACTTCTCATTCCGCTTTTTAAGCTGGTCATCTATACTTCTTGCCACTACATCCCTGGGAGCAAGTTCTGCTCTCTCGTCATACAAGGGCATGAACCTTTCCATTCCTAGATTGTACAAAATGCCCCCATCACCCCTAACAGCTTCAGTGATAAGAAATGCATTCTCTCGAGATTTGACTGGTTTGGTGGGAAGGCCTTCGTCAGCTAGGGCAGTTGGGTGGAACTGCACAAATCTGAGCAACAAAATAATGCCATGAAAATATAATTTCCATTATATAAATATATAAAGATAAATAAAATCCTATTGTCTACACAGTAAACGAGATCTTCTAATACTAAAATGATTTGTGGCCATGTAAGCAGAGGTGTAATCCTGATTTAGGAAATCTAAAATCACAAGCTAATGCAATTACTCTTAACAAAATTGGTGAAAAGGATGGGTTTCATTCTTCAAAGCCCCTATATAAGAGCAAAGTAGCTTATCCGGTATTGAGCTATATATATATATTCCCCAATTCCGCTCACCATCCCAAATGATGACCTAGCACATTCAAATGTTACAAAAACAGGCATTGTGGTTTTGAATTTGGATCTTCAAAATTCTTACATGATTACTTCAAAACAGTTTTGTATGACATTTATCCAGGAGAATTTATAATTTCAAACAAAGTTGAAAGGCATTTACTCACTCCATATTGGATATTACAGCTTGAGCTCGATGGGCCATGGCTATTCCATCTCCAGTGGCAACCTGTAAGAACCAATTGAGCATAAAGTAGAAAACAGAGAATTAAACTCGTGATCAAACAGGCTAGATCTTTTAGCTGGTGTTTTACTGTTACGTGGAGTCAGAATCCACCAGATATAGGTAGAATTACAGTACTATCTGAATGAATGCTAAAAGGAGTACTACAACAAAAATGGATGAAATTAATATAACAAACAGAGAGAGAGAGTAAGAGAATCTATTACCATATCGTCAAATGATAAGATTAATTGTCTTTATACTCTTTCTCGGGTTTATTTTTTTCTATAGCTATGCAAGACTATCTGTTGAACCCGAGTATAATTTTGTCCTGCTAAGTAAAGAATCCCATCAATATCACTTCAGTGAAATGACTTTCTTTGTTGCTACTTTATGTATTACAGTTTTTTGTTCAGTTTGTTCTGCTTGACTCAAAATAGGACAAAATTAGTAATTTCTGAATTCTTGTCTTGACTGCTGCCTCATAAGATTGATGAAATTCATATGTGATGAGACTTTTAAGCTTCAAAATTTTGATTTAAAAGAGAATGAAGTGACCTTTTAATTCAGATGTGATTAGACCTTGAAACTTTCAAAAAAATTTAGTTAGAAGAGGATGATGCAACTTCACAAAGACAAAACTCCATGTTTCTAAAATTATATACAGTAATAGAAGTGTTACGGTAAGTGAAGATTTCAACAATATTAAAAGTTCAAAGCATCTATTTAATTAAATTGATATATATATATATATATCAGAAGTGATGTATGCATATATAAATCTTTGTAATATTTTGAATTATAGATTTTGACACATTGACATTGAAAGAACCACAAGAAATAATTCTTTCAGACACAAAAACGATTTTTATACTGGCCATGTATGAGAGCATCATCATCATTAAGAAGCAATTAGAGAGTCAAACCCCACTTACAACATTATACAGTGAAAGTGTGAAAACATTTACCGGAGGATTTGTAGTTGTCGGATACATGTGTCCAGCACCACCTGATGCAAGTAAAGTCACCTTTGAAATAATCCTTATCACCTGAAAAATACAAACAGCAAAGGTTGCAGAATATAGATACTGATATTTGGAAAAATATTGCCACATAGAGTTTAAGAGACTTTAAGAGGTAAATTCTTTCTTCACCTCTAATGTTTCAGTATTCAATGTGTCAAAACCAAGACAAACTGTGTCAGAACCATCCTGCAATGTTGGCAATAGACTTTATTTAGTGAATGCCGGTATTCAAATTATGGTGGTGTCAAAGTTTGTGTATGTCAAATTGACACAGATAAAATAATGAAGTCCAGAAGAAAATTCAGCTAATATCATATGTTGAAACAGTGTCTTAAACCCACATCCAAGATATGCTTAATTTTTCTTTTTAAGATCATTCAACAGAAGGGTACCATATAGGAGCATGTAAAATGCAAAATGAAACAAAAATTATAAAATATTGTGAAAAAGTGACCTGACAAGTTAGCAAATCTACTGCAAAATGGTGTTCGAAAACAGATATATTTGGGTCGTTGACAACTGCCTCTAGTAGAGCACGCTCAATCTCCCTTCCAGTCATATCAGCAGCATGAACAATTCTATGATGAGAGTGCCCCCCCTCTCTTGCTAGATGCAAATTGCCATCTTCCCCATGATCGAATGAGGCACCCATAGCAATCAATTCTCTGATTCTGTCAGGTCCTTCTGTACAGACAACCTGGATAACATAACCAAACTTGATAAAAAGCTCAACCATTTATGCAAGAGGCAATGGTAATTGACACTCAATGAGACAATATTGAGAGAGCAAACACAGCCAAATAACATGCCCAAAGTTTGCAGGTTCTATTTTTCATAATGGAAATGTTCATTAAATGCAAACTTATTCAAAGAAACAATATATCATTTTCAGCTTTTAAAACAAATCTCAGCTTATATAAATCAAGGGCATTAATTGTAGTGTACTAACTCTACGAGGGTTCAAAAAATGAGGGCATGAGATAATGTATCATGCACATAATATTTCAATACGAGTGTTCCCTGTTAATTTTATTTTCTTTTATAGACTCAAACAGACACTCATGAGCTATAAACAAATATGCCATGCAGCATGACCCTTGAAATATCAATGCTATATATTCATACCAGAGATCAGAACACAGAAATGAATGATATATATAGAATAAAATCACAAGATTTGAAACTAACTCTGACAGTCTCCTCATCACACAGATAAGCACCAGCTACAATTGTGTCGTGCATGTGACTCTCCACAGAATCTGAAGGGCAAAGCACAGCACTAACACCACCTTGAGCATAGTTTGTGTTGCTCTCATGAGGCTCAGCCTTGGTAATCACAGCAACAGTTCCATGTTTTGCAACTTCAAGAGCATAACGAAGGCCAGCAACTCCACTTCCAATGACAGCAAAATCAAAATACTTTGTGGAACCATCTCTCAAGCAAGATGAAGTGACAATTCTAAGGGGCTTCTGATTATCACCAAATGGAGATTGGGAAAAATTACACCTTTGGAACAGCAAGAATTTTGATACACTACATGACCTGGAAGATCAGGACAAAAAAAGCATTCCACAGATTCAGAACACGTGTGAGAAAAAGAATAAAGACGTAATATACAGTCAATGGAACTGTCTCGGTGCTATCATGAAATAAGTTTCTGAGCTGTGTTATAGATTAATAAAAGCAGTTCTGTAAAACATTAATATCGGAGATTCGGAAACCCAATGTGTACCATGAAAGCTCTTTCTGTGTACTTCTCTTTAATGCTATACCAGACACCCAAGAAGGTTTTCTACAACCATGTCCCTTGCTTGTTGCCAAACTATAATGCAAGTTGCCGCTTCCAGCAGGTATACAAGTAGTCATTTGCAATACTTCTGCCAGATAAAATCAGCATCAACACCATTAAAAAAATATTAAATCAATAAGGATAGAACTATTATTTCAATCTATCCCTTGAATGATTTCACCTTCCCTTCTATTTATTTTAAGTATTTCATCTGAGTACAATCTCTTTTCCTTTTTTTTCAATCTCTTTTAGCACAATCTGCACAGCCCAATGCCATCATATCCAAGTTTTCAGAGTTATTATGAGGAAGAAAGTATATTTCAACATGTCATTCCCGTTCATAACAAGCTACCCCCAAGGCATTGCTTACAATAAATCGAACTTCATAACCAGACATTAGTAAAAAAAAAAAAGTCATGATTGACATCCCTAAAATCAGAAACAACGAAATTACAAAAAAAAAAAAATGTATGGAGCAATTCAAAGTAGAAAAGAGCAACAACTCATCACCAAGTAAACAACAACCCAACATCCTCGCATCGAAAACATAACCACTTATTATCCAAAAAGAGCAGTTACGACAGAAAACCGCCATAAAACCTTTTAAATGGATAATGACGAACGAACTCCGGCATGTTAAACAGACATGTGCCAGAGATTCAAGAGCTCATCAGAATATTTAATCAAACACCTAAACCTCAATTCATCCCTCTGCGAAAGGAAAGGAGTAAAAGAAGAGCTTTTAATACTTACAAAGAGATTGTATTTCTCTCAAACTGTATAAAGTCTGGCTATAGGATAATGGAAACAAACGTATTTCTATCTGGGTCTCTTCGCTTGTTTGCAGACGATAAACCTGGAGCCAATAAACAATAGAAAGAACACATCTTGATCCCAAGAATATTTGTTCGTATAAATTAAAGATAACAATAAAACAAAAAATGGGGTCGGAGTAATTTGTAAAGAGACGCCAAAGGAGAGGGGGAAGCCTACGCTTCGCATGCGCCAAATCCAGTTTTTGGTCAAGAACCACCGTACTTCGAGGCGCCATCCTCCTCCTATATATGTGTGCAGCGCCAGCCAATGTTTCCTCTCTCTCTTGTTTTTTCTCCTCTATTTGTAACGGTTGTCTCGATTTGTAAGATGCAGCGCTATTACATGTGATTTAAGACTTCATAATCGTAATCTTGATATTTTGCAAGCATTATAAATAATTTTATTTATTGATTAATTAAATAAATAATTATTTACATAAACAGTAATTTAAAATATATCACTTCAATAAATATAATTTGAGAGGACAAAATCAATGATTAATAATAATGACTTTGAATTCCTCAAAACATTAAAAAAAATCAGGAAAACCCAATATTATGCCATGAAATAATTAAATTGCTGATTAATTGGATGGGTATGAAAATTGGAATGACGATTTTGACACCGAGGAGACGGTCCACCTGGTCAGAAAAAGGTCGTCGTGTTTTATTTTTGGTCATGAAAAAAGGTAGTTGTTGAAGCACTGGACGCCCACCCGCATACGATATTCATGATTTTTAGGAGCCACTGGACCATAATCTTCAAAAAGTGCTCATATTATCAAAAAAAAAAAAAAAAAAGTGCTCATAGCCACCCAAATCGTCCAATTGCATGGGGTCCTCCTCAACTTTGCTTCTAGACTCTCCTTTATTGGGTCGGTGGAGAAAATTTTCCAGCGCTGTAGGGATGCAGATTCAGAAGAGTTTCCTTGAACCTGACCTGACATCAGTAGGTAACTGCATGCAAATTGATTGCTCACAAAGGGTTGGAAAGAAAGAAAGAAAATAGGTTAATTTGTTAATAATTTGCCATTTTATCCTTCTTTTGCATAAGGAAAGGGAGTATCTATTGCATGAAGTTCTGAACAAATTGGATTTCTCCATCTAAGTTGGACTTTGTCACACTTGTCTTGCGTGGAGGGAATGTAATTGGGGCCACCTCCCACTTGGCCGAATTATATTTCGTTTCGCGTCGTGGTCCACGAAAAATACAGATAGGTATGTAATTGGAGGATCGAATTAGATAATTTAATTTTAGAGTAACGTTCAAAAATTTGAAATCGGGTACTGGATTCAAAGCCGTTTTGAATTGAAAGATGAGTTGAGATCATCTCATTATTATTTACAAATTTTAACTCATAAATTTTACTATTATTCACAAATCATCTCATCTTATCTCTCAATCAAAACGGGACCAACCTCTCGTCTCAAAGGCCCACAAACCCAAAATAAAGAGCCGACACAACAAAACCGATACTCCAAACTCCAAAACACACTAATGCAGAATTCGAATCCAATGGCGATTAGGAGTAACGGACAAATAATCTCGTGTGTGATACCTGTTCACAATATTCATCCAGTGTATCAATTCCTCCCGGCATGGTAGTGGACTTGAAACCCTAATAGTCTACAGTCCAGTAAAGATTAGAAAATGTCAAGCCTTAAAATAAGTCACTTCAGTCGAGCACTCAATCCATATAAATAAAGGTCAAAACACACACTAAATGTAACTTATGAACCTGAGGATTGCAAATACTCATTTCACACTGTTCTAACTTAGGCATCAGATGTGTCTCTCACCATACCGAGCCCCCATTCTCTTCTTGGTGCAGGTTGCTGGAAATCATTAACAGGGATACTAAACACGTCCATAATACAATGAATTGGGTGATTCAACAAATTAAATCGGACCATTCATAACAATTTTGAATCGGTTATTTTAATGTTGATAAAAAAATATAAAAAATCATATCTAATGCAAATTAAGTATTTTATATTGTGTATGAAGGAATGATATGAATTTAAATAATTTCAATAAACATTAAATTTATGTATTTAACCTCAAGTGTCAACATTTTTCTACCTCATATACGAATAAGATAGAGATTGTTAAGTTATAAGCACATGACAAATATAATATTTATGCATAACTACAAATTTAATACAAAAATTTATATGTTTTATCTTTTAAATTTTTCTACTATACTTATTAAATACAATAAAAAAAATTAATATATGTTTAATTGTATCACATGTTTAACATAAACATGCTCCCCTCATGAAAAATTATTTTGAAGGTGACGCGTGGATTTGGCTTTCGTGTCAGGATCTAAAGAGAAGCCAGGATCAAATACCATCGTTTTCTAATTCCTATATGGCAACGGCATGAAGCTTCTAGTCCTCTTAACGTGAAATTTGATAATTAAATTGATCCATTTAGGTTATTTTAATTTTGGAGATAAATGATAATTAGTATAGAGGTTATAGATAGATGATAATTATTATAATTTTCAGCATATCAATAGCTGATACATGGAGAATTAAATTTCTTGTACATTTTTTTAAAATATAATTAGCTTTTCTCTTAAAATATTAATTTAAATAACGGAACTAATCAAACTAAATCCTAACGTAAGAGCACCATTTTCACCTCTTTTGGAATACTTATGGGCATGATAAATGTGCGAAATCCCTCTAGCTCTCTATGTTATGTGAAGGTGCTGAAATTTGATTATGATGTGAATATGAGAATGGTGCACTAAATTGTGGTAGGTTATTTGCTTGCTAATGTGATACGTTTTAAGTTATTATGTATAAAAGTGTTGCACATATAAACCTATATGAAATATGATTACATGTGTGACTATATCTTATATAATTTAGTATGATTGCTAAAAAAAATATAATATTGCCTTGTGTGGCTAAATTTTAAAGAAAAAGAATATTAGTCACTTTTCAAAACTAATCCATTTTAGTTATCGTTATAATATTTTTTCAGCAACGAGTTGTATCAATTTATTTTCAGGAAGTTACATAAAGTACTTGTTACAGCGAAACTCTCGTCTCAAAAGAGTAGCCATACGATCACCTCCATGAAAAGTAAACGGCTTTCTTCAATAAGATATTATTATAGCAAAAACCTTGACGAGGAGGGACGGTCGCACAACAACACAGGCTCGAAGTAGTCAATCCACTCACTGCAGCTGTCCAAAACGAAAAAAATAAAAGAAAGCAGGGAAAGATGGCTGCTTATTCTTCGCTCCTTCCCTCCTTCCACTCCCTTTCTTCTCCACCTTTTTCCTCTCCATTTTCTAGCTCCCCAAACAGAAAATCCATTTCCTTTCCCTCCAAATTCCTCTCTCCCACTCCCCACCCCAACCCCCCTATTCTCTCCTTCCTCCAACACCACCACCGCAATTACGCTTTCACCCCTAACAGTAATAGCTGCGGTAGCAGTAGCTCTAACACCGCCAACACCAATCTTTCATACCTTCGCAAGCTCCTATCATTCTCCTTCCCTCTAGCTTCGCCCCTCGTTCTCTGCGCTTCGCTCGCCTTGTCTTTCTCTCTCCTTCTTGCCGATGTTGACCCCGCCTCGGCCTTTGTGGTCACCACGCCTAGGAAATTGCAGACCGATGAGCTAGCTACGGTTCGCCTTTTCCAGGAGAACACGCCCTCCGTCGTTTACATCACCAATTTAGCTGTCAGGTATTCTATTTTGCTTGTACTATGTTTTTCTCACTTCGGGTAATCCATTCTGATTTCTCAGCACCACATATGTTTCCGTTTGTTTGATGGGTGTGTGGCTGTGCTATTGTGGCTTTAGGCAGGATGCGTTTACGTTGGACGTGTTGGAGGTGCCGCAGGGCTCGGGTTCGGGCTTCGTGTGGGATAGACAAGGTCACATTGTTACCAATTATCATGTGATTCGTGGCGCTTCTGATCTCAGGTTGGCTTTTTGCTTGTTATCAATTAATTCAATGGGATGGATTGTATACTCATACCACTTCTTATAAAGTGACACCTCTAGGAATGAGGTTGTGAAATTTTTAGCCCTTAATATGGGCTGTATCGAAATTGCTTCAGTCAGCCTAGGAAACGTTCTCGCGTTTGTCTCTGGGAAATCATGGAAAATTTTGCATCAGTGACGGATTAGTGTCTTCGATTGATGGCTGTTTTACTTCATCATAAATTATCTGTTTGCTTGGATGCATGCGATCCTTTGTGCTCAGACTTGGGGACTGTGATATTTGTGTTATGCCTCCTCGAGATTATTTTTTAATATCGTATTAGGTTGACGTAATTAAGCTCCTTATTGTTGATATTTAAGTTGGTGGTGATTGTGTACAGGGTTACTCTTGCTGACCAGACAACTTATGATGCAAAAGTTGTTGGATTTGATCAAGATAAGGATGTTGCTGTTTTGCGTGTTGATGCATCCAAAGAAAAACTGAGGCCCATACCTATTGGTGTCTCTGCGGACCTGCTTGTTGGTCAAAAAGTTTATGCCATTGGAAACCCTGTGAGTATGACCTTTTTTTGTTATTTTGCTTTCATAGGACAGTTCATCTTTAGGAAAGCAACAGCGCGAAGGATTCATTCTATATTTTTTGATCCAGACGTGCAACAGCTCAGTTAAACATCAAGCATGGGATAAATCTTTTGTTCTTTTAATCTCATCAGTCCAAAAAAGTGCCTAGAAAATATTTTGTCGGCATATCAGGATTAAATGCTACTTTCCAAACAGTTGTCAAGACTTTGATCATACCGTCAATGTTATTTTTTGCATGTACTATGTATCCAAATAAATTAAGAATCTGCTTTATTATTCATTTTTTGCAGTTTGGACTTGACCATACTCTTACTACTGGCGTTATCAGGTATAATTCCCATTGAAATTCGCATTGCTTCTTGCTAGTAAATGTGATACAAAAAATTTTGAGTTTCCTCTAGGATGGCCTAATGTTTTCTCATGAACCATTTTATGTAAACAGAGTTACCTTAATGCTAGTGGAATTGGCTATGATGATTTGGTTGTTCCACATATCGTGAGCCCTTTTAGAGCAACCTATATTTAAAAATATCAGTTCTTATACATTTTCATCATAATGGAGAAAAATGTATGCAACATTTATGATGTGTGCGTGTGCGTGGCTCTGTGTTTAACATACCAATAACTGATGAATATTCATATTGGTACTGTATCCATAAAACATGCTGATATCCCCTCATGTAAATGGGGCTTTTCATGTTGCTTATCAAGATATAAGCATATCTAGACATGTATATAAAAATCTTGTTTGCTAATGTGTTTTTGATGTTCTCTTCATAGTGGGCTTCGCAGAGAAATTAGTTCTGCTGCTACTGGCCGACCCATTCAGGATGTGATACAGACAGATGCGGCCATTAATCCTGGCAATAGTGGAGGGCCACTATTAGATAGTTCTGGAAACCTAATTGGTATAAATACAGCTATTTACTCTCCATCTGGTGCATCCTCGGGTGTTGGATTTTCAATTCCTGTTGACACGGTGAGCTACTATTAGACTATTTTTTTATTCTTTGTAGGAGAATCTCAGTATAGACATCATGTCTAATTGAGACACAAAAGCTTCTCTTTTGATGATGTAGATTAAGTCTCTTGATTCCTGCATATCCAGGTTGGTGGCATTGTTGACCAGTTGGTGAGATTTGGGAAGGTCACAAGACCAATTTTAGGTATTAAGTTTGCGCCTGATCAATCTGTGGAGCAGTTAGGAGTAAGTGGGGTGCTTGTCTTAGATGCTCCTTCGAATGGTCCAGCTGGTAAAGCGGTGCGATTTCTATAAGCTTTATCTGCATTGAAATGTAGTTCCTGTCTGCTGAGTGGAACATTCATCTGTACTTCGATATTTCTTATTTCACTGACATGCTTATTAAGGTTGAAGGTTTTCTGCTTCCACTTAACCAGAATTGATCAATCTATATGCTACAGGGCCTGCTACCAACTAAACGGGATAGCTATGGTAGACTCATTTTGGGTGACATCATAACATCTGTGAACGGTAAAAAGGTCACCAATGGCAGTGATTTGTACAGAATTCTTGACCAGTGTGAAGTGGGTGATACGGTAAGGTGGCATTTTATTTATTCAGTTTTTCTTGCTCTCTCTTCCTCTCGGTGGGTGGAATGGCGCAAGTGGAAGAGACAGCAAAACCAAACTATCCTAGTGAAGTAATCATTGAAGAGAACACAATACAACCTCTAGTCCTGGTTTTCTGTGTAGACTCTAGCTAAACTTTAGTATTTAGAAGCGGTTGATTCTGTTTGGCCCGAGCATGTTTAGATGAATATTTCTTTAGTTCTGAAGCTGATTTAATTAGTTTTCAGAAGTGCGTATGGTGATTATTTTGGCATTCAGGTGACTATCGAGGTGTTGCGTGGCGATCACAAGGAGAAGATTCCTGTAATGCTAGAACCAAAGGCTGATGTGTCTTGATGTGCCTAGCGCTCCGGCATGTATCTTTTAGGCACATGTATACTTAAAGCACTGTCGTATATATTATTTTTGTGCGTTAATTGTTTCATGCTAAGGGGCCCTGATGTACATATGTATTTCAACTGCTGTATTACCTCTGATAACAAAGTTTTCATATTGTTGAGGGTAAACTGTCAAACAGTAATATCCTTTTGTGGGTATCACTGGAAAGTGAAGAATATAGAAAATTGGCCTTGTTTGGATAATGAGTTGTATCTCATTTCATGATAATAATTTTTTCAAACTTTAAAATAAAATGTAATAAACAATTCGATTTTTCAAATCTAAAAAAAAAAATATTAAAAATTAATATTTTAATAATATATTATTCAACTTTTAACTTTTTTCTCATTTCAATTCAACTCATTATCCAAACAGCAGCTGCACCTATTTGTTCCTTGCGCTAACTGCACTCATTGAACTTTGATTCTTTCAACTGGTGTCATTTCATCTTGAATAGTTCTATTTATCATCCCAATCCATATACTATTTTTATCTTTTATTTATTTATCTTTACTCTTAGTAATTATTTAGTATATAGATGATAAGTAGAAAAAATCGATTAGTTTAGTATAAATTAAAAGTAAAAAATAAAACACTAATGGTGTGCAGAGTAGGTAGCTGGTAGCATTTCTCTTTCATCTCAGGCTCGAGCATGTGCTCATGTCTTTGTATTGGTTGTCCTAGGCCCACTTTCAAAGATCAACTACATGCTAATAAATTTGATGGGCTTGCCCAAATTATAAATGATGCAGTTTTATTTTTTATTTTTAAAAATTGCTACTCTCATTACTTAAACTTATCGCTTGGTATCTTAGTTCAAACTTTTTATTTTATTTTTTAATTTTTTTTATTTAGTGATTAAAAAAATATTTTTTTAATATTTTTTAATTTTTAAAAAAAATTTAAAAGTATTAAAAAATACATATAAAAGAAAACCTAATTAGAACTGACGGTGTCTCCCAAGAGAGCTGGGAGAGGTGGGCATAGACCTACCCTAAACCAGCGACTTTTACGTTTGGATCTTAAATCTATTTCAACTTATTTCAACTTATCATTACAACATTTTTAAATTATAATATAAAATATAATAAACAATTCATCTTTTTCAAATTCTAAAATAATAATAATAATATTAAAAAATAATATTGTAATAATATTTTATCATCTCAACTGAACTAAAATCAATTCAACTCAACTCAACTCAACTCAACACTCTAACGCACCTTATTCGTATGTTCGAAAACCAAATTCAGTGGCGAGAAGTAAATGGCGATTTGACTTCCCACAGATTTTTATTTTGTAATTTTGGCTTCCAACAAATTAAAACCTATTTATTACTTGTGATAAAGGTTTTTTGGCTTCCCTTGAAAAATTAAACTCTTGCTATTTTTCCACATCGTTTGATTTTTTTTTTTTTTTCAATTTTTACGACACCAAGACTATAGAATTAAATTACCTAATTTGTAATTGAATGAAACCAGTGTGAAATCACCACTTATACTAAAAACTTAAGTTGATAGAAAAAAATAAATTTTATTATTTATTTTATATCTTAACACTCCACTTTACGTGTGTACCAGACTCCTCCTTAATGGGTAGTTCAACACGTGAAATATTTAATATAATGAGATAGAGTGTAGAGTCAAAAGTTTAAACTCAAGACCTCTACTTTGCTACTATGTGAAATTATCACTTATCCCAAAAACTTAAACTGATGGGAAGAGATAGATTTTATTATTTATTTTAAAAAAATGCTACTTGGCCTACTCAACTTGTCCTCTCATTTTGATACTTCATGTATTTTATTTTATTTTTATTTTTATTTTTTTACTTAATAGTTAAGAAAGTAACTATTAGTGTATTAATTTTTTTATATTATTTAAAAATATTTTTAAATGATAAAAAAATATAAATAAAAAAATTAAAAAGTCAAAATGCCTAGCAGTTAAAATGAGCGGGCTACTCTAAACAGCAGAGTAGCACCGCACTTTATTTTAATATCTTAACAGGCAGGCCGCGGATAACTAGGAATATGTCAAGGAAATTGGGATGAAAATTGAAATTCAGTCTCGGGACACAACTAAAATGAAGAAGAGCCTCATCTTTGTAGGAATGACCTCTAAGCATGCATGCCCTAGAGCTTCCAATGCAGAACTGTGGCCACATCCTTTACCTAACAAAGAAACAAAGAAGAAGAAAAAATGCAGTACCCAAAAAAAAAAACAAACAGAGTACTCTGCATGTTTATTCTTTATTGAAGAAAATTACGAAGTTCATCATACAGTAGTTCTAATAGGAGCATGGTGACTGATCTCCTTGTTATTTAACTCATCAAGCCAATTACAGAGTACATTGGAGCTAAGACAAAGTCACTGATAATGGTTGATGTTCATACGGAGACAGAAGGAGAAAGACCAAACTCAAGCCCCCATAGCTCAAAGCTTCCTTTAACAAAGTCGTAGTGGCCGCCCTTCAGTGCAAGGGTTTTCTTCATCAAGCCTTCCCTCACAAATGGGTAGGTTAGTAGGTTTCCCAGGGATATATTTACTGCCTCCTGTATCATCCAATTCCAACATAAAATGGTGATAAGAAAACTTCAGGAAATGTTCTAAAAAACTATGAATAAATGTAATGAATAATATCTATAATTATATAGAAATAAAGGTGCAAGAAAAATTCTATTTATAAGTCAATGTGGTTAAAATATCTAGTAAATTAAGTGTTAACATGATTTATAAGTCAATTTGATTTGAAAGATAAATTTTAAAATCTGAATTTTATAAATCAAATCTTACCATGATTTATGTGACATAGACGATGTACTCTACACACTGATTTGAGAATATAATAAATAGACCTAATACTCTTTATGGACATTATAATTTATTGTTCTATCTGGTTTCGAATAGTACTAAAAGTTTCAGTGAGAAGATAAGATTCCAGCTAGCTTCTATTTTTTTGGCCCCATACATTATTTCATTGAATTGGGTGAGGAAGAAATTAACATTTACCTTTTCACAATGTCCACAGAGTTCTGGGATAGGTGCATCACCGAACTCTGCTTTCACCTTGGCTTTGGCAGGCAAAGCGATTTTGACCCAGTCTTCTATAAAATCGCTGCATGCGCATATATATCCCAAATGATAAGTATATTGAATCCACTTCTTACTCCAATCAAAATGTTTTAACTGCTTGAACATAATAATTCATGATTATAGTTGAAAATTACGTAGAGGTGGGTCCCTGGTCTGGAAAAGAGAGCAGTCCCTTAATCCCACCACAAGCACTGTGCCCAATCACCACGATGTTTTCCACCTGTAAAATATAATTACCAAATATACTATTAATTCCAACCAATAATTACCTACCTACTGCTCGGATTTTAATAAAAACAAAAACTACTTAAATGTAAAGATTTTTTTTTCAACACCAATCATTTGATGTCATGTAATAAATTGATGAAAATATAATTAAAATAATAATAATTAATATTTACACTCGAGAAAAAGTTGACCCGATTATCATGAAATATTATTTGTACAAATTCATCGCATAAATATGTGTAAAAAAGTGAATTTCACTTTAAAAATATATAAAAAATTTATTTTTTATTAGTAAGACTCAACTTTTTACAAAAAAAAAAAAAATTAAACAAAACTTATTTGAAATTTATAATTAGCACTACGATACCTTGAGATGCAAAACAGCGTACTCAACGGCAGCCCCAACTCCAGCGTATCTAACCTGTTGCAGAAACATACAAGACCGAAAGCCAATGCACGTACGTATGTCAGGAATGTACGTTGAACATTAACTATAAATACAAAAAACGAAAAGAAAAAGCAGCCAGCCAGGGGCTCAAAACAGAATAATTACAGAATTGAATATTAATGATCATCATGCACCAAGCCAGCAAAAAGTAATAAAGCTAAGACCTTATCATAAGGTGGAACCAAGTTGGCAACATTTCGGACCACAAAAGCTTCTCCTGGTTGGAAATGCAGCACGTGTGATGGGCAGACCCGGGAGTCCGAGCACGCAAACACCATAAACTACAACATATTGACATTAATCATATATAGTAATTATAATACGGAAAAAAAAGGCCCAGAGTTTAAAAAGAAAAAACCAAAACCACCAAGCATGTACGTTGCGCGCAGATCATGATCTAGTACCTTGGGGCTCTGGCCTTTTGCAAGTTCACCGTACAAAGCTGGGTTCTTGCTGCAGATCAAAGCATTCTTTAATTAGCAGCAATATATATAGATGACACCTACCCTACCTACCTAGCTAGGTTTCATAATTAATATATATATATAATACTCTAACTACAAATAAATTATATAAAAATAATTTTATAAATTGATATGATGTGATGTGATTTATTAGATTATAAAATTATTTCTATTATAAAATAAATCTAAAGAACTACGTGAAATCATGCCAGTAGATCTTTGTAGCTGTAGCAGTACTGTATATATATATATATATATATATGCAGCTTCACAAAATGTGAAATATGAAAGCAGGTTACTGACTCGAATTTCTCGTTCTTGAAGTGAATGTATCCGTTTTTTATCTTCTCAATTGGGTC